>CM061548.1:260267018-260931156 GCA_030864215.1 Capsicum pubescens | reverse complement strand
TAGCTCCTTCCATTGTCAAGATATTATCCACTTTAGTTCACCACAAGTTCGTGTTCCACAAGTGTTGTATAATTGGCTAGTAACCGTGAAATTTTCAAGGTATGAGTGAGCTCTTATCCGGAATGGATTCTTGTTTGAAGACTCAAAGAATTCTTGCCGGACTAGAATCAAAAATCAGCAACTCATTCAAACGAATAAAAGCACTCAAATAATCGTTGACACGAACAAACGGTTCAAGGAACTAGTTGACAACCTAGTAGGAATGTACTAGTTTGTTAATTAGTTCTAGGACCAATTAAGGGAAACCAAGGATCAACAATTTGCAACCAAAGAATATCCTAAGTTGAGCTTATAGTGACGTGGCAGCATGCAATGGTTCCACCCGTTCCTCTTATCTTTTTTTTTTTTTGTTTTGTGTTAATATTCACACAACTTGTTATAGTTTGCAAAATGTTTTGGTGGGAAAAATAAAATCTTGTAGTCTTTCAACCTTTTCAAACTCAAGAAAGTGGTGTTTGGTTGACCAATCCCACAAAACAAGGCTCCTTGAATTAGGGAAAAGTGATTGACAAGACTAGAGGGTGAGGGGTGCAAGTCTTTCACAACAACTTTATAACTTGTCTTACAACTTGAGCACACAACAAGATGAACAAGATGAACAAGTTCAAAAGATGAACACCTCAACAAACTTCATCAACTTCTTTAGCACATAACACATAACCACCGATTTTTCTTTTGCTCATCAACAACATACAACCTTCGGCCACTTCAAGTCACTACTCAATGTTCAAGTTTTCAAGCTCAACTTTCGGATCTAGACACCTTAGTGTTGGTGAGAAAGAAACCAACACTAGAAACTCACTAAACAAGCAAAATAACGCCTAGGTCTAGACATGCAACATCATTCTCGGTTTTCAACCTTTAATGGACAGAATTTTCAGAACTTCCCTTTGGTATTGCTTGTTTAGACCGTGAACTAGCCCAAGATGGGTTATGTTGGAACACAACCGGTCTTGCTTTGATACCAAATGATACACGATCAAACCAACAACACCAAGAGCTACAAGTAGGTTCGGATTTCAGTCCAACAACACAAGAATAACAAGTTCAATTTTCAGTTTTCAGCACACAACAAGAGAGCAAATAGATGAACAAGAATGCTAGTGAATCGAAAGTAGCCCCACACGGCTTCACTAGTCTTTAAAGATAACAAAATTAACAACAACAACAACAACAAGATAAAGAAAAGATAGATAACTTGACATATAACATTCAAGATACTAAGAACCCTAACATCAAGAGAGGACCCTAAGTCTAGAGAATGTAAACACCAAGTTCTTACAAGGACCAAGAGGCACTCAAAGACCCCAAAACCCTTGTTTCTAGCCAAAGATACAACACAAGTATTCCTCTACTTGTGAGATGTTGGAGGCGGCTCCAAGAGTGGAAGAGAGAGAGGAAATGTTGTGATATTTTAGATTACAAAAATCAGATTTCAAAAACTATCTAATAACTCTCTCACATCTTCTATTTATACTACAAAAGGAAAGGGGTAAAATGACTCATCCGCCCTTGCTTCTTGTGCCAACCTTGGAGAGTAGTTTATTACACATTAGGACCCCTCTTCACACATAAAAACGTTTAAGTCCTTGGTTGGTTCAATCACCAACTCACACACGGCCATTTGCATGAACAAAGCTTGGAGTTTTTGTAATTCCCGAGCTTGGCTTCGTGTGAAAGGCCGTGTGGCTGTCCTAACCGTATCATCCTCTCCATCTTGAGAGGAATTTGGCCTCAAATTCAGCATTTGGTCATCTTCAGCCGCATCCACGAGGGAGAGATCACCAACGTTGAAAGTGTTGTGCACTTGATATTCCGGTGGAAGGTCAATCTTGTAGGCGTTGTCATTGATCCTCTCAAGTACTTGGAAAGGACCATCACCCCTTGGCAGCAATTTGGACTTCCTATGAGCTGGAAACCGGTCTTTTCGAAGATGCACCCACACCCAATCTCCAGGTTCAAGCACAAGCCTTCTTCTCCCTTTGTTTGCCCTTTTGGCAATCTCTTGATTCTTCTTTTCAAGCTTGATCCGCACCGTCTCATGCATTTTCTTCATTGCCTCGGCTCTTTTGTTTCCATCTAAGCTGGTCATGAGATCACTAGACAAAGGAGTGAGATCTAAAGGGGTAAGGGGATTCAGGCCGTAAACACATTCAAAGGGAGTCATTCCCGTGCTCGAATGAATTACCCGGTTGTAGGCAAATTCCACTAAGGGTAGGTGATCTTCCCATGAAGTCAGTTTACCTTTAACCATAGAACGTAGCATAGACCCTAAGGTTCTATTTACTACCTCCGTTTGGCCATCGGTTTGTGGGTGGCAAGACGTGGAGAAAAGTAACTTCGTTCCAAGCCTACCCCACATGGACTTCCAAAAGAGACTTAGGAACTTGGAGTCCCCTATCGCTCACAATAGTCCTCGGTACCCCGTGAAGCTTGACAACATGTTCAACAAATAATGAAGCTACACTACTAGCATCCTCGGTTTTAGTACATGGAATAAAATGAGCCATTTTAGAGAATCTATCAACAATAACAAAAATGCTATCTCGGCCCTTTCTAGTCCTTGGCAGCCCCAAAACAAAATCCATCGAGATGTCCAACCAAGGCCTAAGGGGAGTAGGGAGTGGGGTGTATAATCCTTGGGGTAAGAGACGAGATTTCGCACTCCGGCAGGCCACGCATTGACTACAAATTTTAGTGACGTCTTTGCGCATTTTGGGCCAATAGAAGTTCTCCTCTAAGATTCCGAGGGTCTTGTCTACCCCAAAGTGACCCATGAGTCCTCCGTCATGGGCCTCCCTTACAAATAATTCCCTCCAAGAACTAGAAGGAACACACAACCTCCTCCCTTTGAACAAATACCCATCGAACCGAGAGTAGGAGGAATGGTTATTCTCCTTGAGCCAACGGTCCCTTCCCCACTCTTCGCATTCCCTAAAAATAGGAGCAAAGGTAGGATCCTCGGGATACAACAACCGCAAGCTCTCAAAACCCATCAATTTCGAAGACAAGGTAGCAACAAGCACATGCTTCCTAGACAAGGCATCGGCAACAACATTTTCCTTTCCCCTTTTGTAATGAATTACATAAGGGAAAGTCTCGATGAACTCAATCCACTTAGCATGACGCCTATTCAACTTGTCTTGGCTCTTAAGGTGTTTCAACGACTCATGATCCGTTCGTATCACAAACTCCTTAGGCCACAAATAATGTTGCCAATTTCCCAAAGCTCTAACAAGGGCGTACAACTCCAAATCATAAGTTGAGTAATTAAGAGTTGCCCCTTTGAGCTTTTCACTGAAATAAGCAACGGGCTTACCTTCTTGCATCAAAACAGCCCCGATACCAACTTTACTAGCATCACACTCTATTTCAAACATCTTATCAAAATCGGGCAATTGCAATAAAGGCGCCGAGATGAGCGTAGCTTTCAAGGCCTCAAAAGCCCTAGCTTGCTCATCACCCCATTTAAAGGGTCCGTCCTTTCTAATTACCTCGGTCAAGGGGGCTGCTATGGAACTAAATCCTTTGACAAACCTTCTATAAAAGCTTGCCAACCCGTGGAAACTTTGGATTTCTCCAATAGTTTTAGGGGTCGGCCAACTTCGGATAGAGTCTATCTTGGAATCGTCCACTTCCACACCCCGTGAGCTCACGACAAAACCCAAGAATATAACTTTATCAACACCAAAAGAACACTTCTCCATGTTGGCATACAGCTTCTCCTTTCGGAGCACATCAAACACACATCTCAAATGCATTACATGATCATTAATAGATTTACTATACACCAACACATCATCAAAGTAAACCACCACAAACTTTCCAATATAAGGCTTCATTACATGATTCATTAGCCTCATAAATGTGCTAGGAGCATTGGTAAGGCCGAAGGGCATGACCAGCCACTCATATAGACCGAATTTGGTCTTGAATGCGGTCTTCCACTCATCACCGGGTTGCATGCGAATTTGGTGATAGCCGCTCCTAAGGTCCACTTTAGAAAACAAACAAGATCCGTGGAGCTCATCTAACATATCATCTAGTCTAGGAATTGGATGACGATACCTTATAGTGATTTTGTTGATGGCTCTACAATCGACGCACATGCGCCAAGTTCCGTCCTTCTTTGGTACCAAAAGCACCGGAACAGCACACGGACTCATGCTTTCCTTGATGTATCCCTTGTTGAGAAGCTCCTCAACTTGCCTCTCAAGCTCCTTAGTGTCCATGGGATTGCTCCTATAGGCCGGTTTGTTTGGAAGTTGTGAACCCGGCACCAAATCAATTTGGTGCTCAATTCCCCGAAGTGGGGGCAATCCTTGCGGAAGTTCTTGAGGAAATACATCTTCATACTCTTGCAACGCACAAGAAATCAAAGGGGAAATGGAAGAATTAGTGGGGTTAGTATTAAAACAATGGGCCAACAGTAACATCGGCTTGTTTTCATCATGGTCCACGAAGAGTTCTTTCCTCCTAGCCAACATCACTACGTTTTCCATCTCCTTTGTGGTTGGGACAGATTCGGATGGCCCTACTTCCTCACCTACGGCATCCCCCCCCTTTTCTCCTTTCCCGGTTTCCTTTCCCTTTCCTTTTAACTCTCTCATCTTTTGATGCCACTCATGTACTTGGGAGGGTGAAAGAGGGTGAAGTGTGACCTTTCGGCCATCCTTCTCAAGCGTATACCGGTTGGACCTCCCATCGTGTTTAGTAGACCTATCATATTGCCATGGTCTACCTAACAACAAGTGACATGCTTGCATTGGGATCACGTCACAAAGCACTTCATCGTGGTAGTTTCCTACCTTAAACCGAATCACACATTGCCTTGCGACCCTTAATTCACCACAATCGTTCAACCATTGTAGCTTGTAAGGACTAGTGTGTGGTGTAGTTGGCAGCTTCAAGAAATTTACCATAGCTTGGCTCGCAACATTCGTACAACTACCACTATCAATCACCAAGGTGCACACACTCCCCTTTACAAGACACTTAGTATGGAATAGATTTTCCCTTTGACTCGGGTCATCTATCGCCTTACTAATCATGACACGTCTAACCACAAAGTTAGGAACCACACACTCCCCTTCTTGTGGATAGGCATCTTCACTACCATCTAATTCATCATCATTCGGCCCATTTTCAGCTTCCTCTCCATCTTGAGGCTCGGCCTCATCCTCCCCCCTTTCGGAAACCACCTCCTCACCAAGGTAGTACACTTTCCCTTCTCGTAGGATCACATTGCGCCGGTTCGGACATTCATTGGCCTTATGCCCCCAACCTTGGCACTTGAAGCATTGGAATCCCTTTGGGTTGGGATATTTGTGAGCCTCCGGTTTCGGAGGGAATTTAGGGACTGTTTTGGACTCGTAGTGGACTGTTTTGGACTCGGGCAGCTTCGTAGGGGCGGGTTGGTCCTTGTTTTTGGGCCAACCCGAGGGAGCTTGTACCCTTGCCTTGAAGGATGATCTCTCCTTAAGTTCCCTTTCAATCTCTAGGGCCGCTTGGAATATACCGTCGATGGTTTCAAACCGATGAAGGGTCAAATGAGTGGAGATCTCTTTGTTCAACCCACACTTGAACCGGATGATGTCATGACTGATTTGCTCCCCACGATGATCAAGTTTCAACATGAGTTGTTGGAACTCGTCAAAATAGGCCATCACACTTTTGCCCCCTTGCCGCAAGCCATATAACCTAGCAAGCAACTCATGACGATATCTCTCGGGAAGGTATCGTTGTCTCATCAAATACCTCAACCGAAACCAAGGTGGTGGCTGCCCATCGACTAATTCATTACCAAATCGTTTAACATACTCCCACCAAGTGTTAGCATAGCCCTCGAGGTGAGCTATAGCGTAGCAACTCTTCTTTTCGTCCGAGATGTCATTAACTTGGAAAACTTTGTCACAAGCCGATTCCCAAGTTAAGTAGGCCTCGGGATCACTTTCACCCTTAAAGATGGGTAGGCTCAACTTGATGGTGTTGATGCCTACGTCTCTCTCTTGGTGTCGGTTTCCCCTATCTCCATACCCCCGGTATCTCCTAGGTTCTCCTCGACCCCCTCTTAACTCCTCCTCCCTCATATAAGCATCATCAAAGGCTCCATCTCCTTCATACTCCCCTCTACCGTATCCTTCAAAGTGGGCTGGTCGGCCTTGGCCGTTTTGAGTCGGAGGATTTGGAATTTGCGGTCTTTGGGTTAATGGAGCTTGGAATGGAAGGTTCGGATTTAGTGGAGGTACTTGTCGTCCAAATCCCTCTTGTGGAATTGGAGGGGCTTGGAAATGTAGTGGTCTAGTGGAGTCTCGGTTTGGAGGAAAATAGGTAGTTTGACTTGCGGTATTTAGTGGAGCTTGGGGTGCATTTAGCATTTGGTGGACTGTTTCGGGGGTGATGGTTGCGGAGGAGGTCCTATCATGACCATTGGTAGATACGTGTAGAGGAGTAGAAGGACGAGAGTTCCTTTGACTCTCCACTTGTTCTAATCTCCCACTAATAGTCGACACTTCCCCCTTTATGGCTGCCAAGTCCCCTCTCACGGCCCCAAATTCAGAATTCAACCTTTCAAGTGTCCGGGTAACGGCCTCAAGAGTGACCCTCATAGAATCAAGGGCATTAGTATCCGCATTATGAGACGTAGCTCCTTCCATTGTCAAGATATTATCCACTTTAGTTCACCACAAGTTCGTGTTCCACAAGTGTTGTATAATTGGCTAGTAACCGTGAAATTTTCAAGGTATGAGTGAGCTCTTATCCGGAATGGATTCTTGTTTGAAGACTCAAAGAATTCTTGCCGGACTAGAATCAAAAATCAGCAACTCATTCAAACGAATAAAAGCACTCAAATAATCGTTGACACGAACAAACGGTTCAAGGAACTAGTTGACAACCTAGTAGGAATGTACTAGTTTGTTAATTAGTTCTAGGACCAATTAAGGGAAACCAAGGATCAACAATTTGCAACCAAAGAATATCCTAAGTTGAGCTTATAGTGACGTGGCAGCATGCAATGGTTCCACCCGTTCCTCTTATCTTTTTTTTTTTTTGTTTTGTGTTAATATTCACACAACTTGTTATAGTTTGCAAAATGTTTTGGTGGGAAAAATAAAATCTTGTAGTCTTTCAACCTTTTCAAACTCAAGAAAGTGGTGTTTGGTTGACCAATCCCACAAAACAAGGCTCCTTGAATTAGGGAAAAGTGATTGACAAGACTAGAGGGTGAGGGGTGCAAGTCTTTCACAACAACTTTATAACTTGTCTTACAACTTGAGCACACAACAAGATGAACAAGATGAACAAGTTCAAAAGATGAACACCTCAACAAACTTCATCAACTTCTTTAGCACATAACACATAACCACCGATTTTTCTTTTGCTCATCAACAACATACAACCTTCGGCCACTTCAAGTCACTACTCAATGTTCAAGTTTTCAAGCTCAACTTTCGGATCTAGACACCTTAGTGTTGGTGAGAAAGAAACCAACACTAGAAACTCACTAAACAAGCAAAATAACGCCTAGGTCTAGACATGCAACATCATTCTCGGTTTTCAACCTTTAATGGACAGAATTTTCAGAACTTCCCTTTGGTATTGCTTGTTTAGACCGTGAACTAGCCCAAGATGGGTTATGTTGGAACACAACCGGTCTTGCTTTGATACCAAATGATACACGATCAAACCAACAACACCAAGAGCTACAAGTAGGTTCGGATTTCAGTCCAACAACACAAGAATAACAAGTTCAATTTTCAGTTTTCAGCACACAACAAGAGAGCAAATAGATGAACAAGAATGCTAGTGAATCGAAAGTAGCCCCACACGGCTTCACTAGTCTTTAAAGATAACAAAATTAACAACAACAACAACAACAAGATAAAGAAAAGATAGATAACTTGACATATAACATTCAAGATACTAAGAACCCTAACATCAAGAGAGGACCCTAAGTCTAGAGAATGTAAACACCAAGTTCTTACAAGGACCAAGAGGCACTCAAAGACCCCAAAACCCTTGTTTCTAGCCAAAGATACAACACAAGTATTCCTCTACTTGTGAGATGTTGGAGGCGGCTCCAAGAGTGGAAGAGAGAGAGGAAATGTTGTGATATTTTAGATTACAAAAATCAGATTTCAAAAACTATCTAATAACTCTCTCACATCTTCTATTTATACTACAAAAGGAAAGGGGTAAAATGACTCATCCGCCCTTGCTTCTTGTGCCAACCTTGGAGAGTAGTTTATTACACATTAGGACCCCTCTTCACACATAAAAACGTTTAAGTCCTTGGTTGGTTCAATCACCAACTCACACACGGCCATTTGCATGAACAAAGCTTGGAGTTTTTGTAATTCCCGAGCTTGGCTTCGTGTGAAAGGCCGTGTGGCTGTCCTAACCGTATCATCCTCTCCATCTTGAGAGGAATTTGGCCTCAAATTCAGCATTTGGTCATCTTCAGCCGCATCCACGAGGGAGAGATCACCAACGTTGAAAGTGTTGTGCACTTGATATTCCGGTGGAAGGTCAATCTTGTAGGCGTTGTCATTGATCCTCTCAAGTACTTGGAAAGGACCATCACCCCTTGGCAGCAATTTGGACTTCCTATGAGCTGGAAACCGGTCTTTTCGAAGATGCACCCACACCCAATCTCCAGGTTCAAGCACAAGCCTTCTTCTCCCTTTGTTTGCCCTTTTGGCAATCTCTTGATTCTTCTTTTCAAGCTTGATCCGCACCGTCTCATGCATTTTCTTCATTGCCTCGGCTCTTTTGTTTCCATCTAAGCTGGTCATGAGATCACTAGACAAAGGAGTGAGATCTAAAGGGGTAAGGGGATTCAGGCCGTAAACACATTCAAAGGGAGTCATTCCCGTGCTCGAATGAATTACCCGGTTGTAGGCAAATTCCACTAAGGGTAGGTGATCTTCCCATGAAGTCAGTTTACCTTTAACCATAGAACGTAGCATAGACCCTAAGGTTCTATTTACTACCTCCGTTTGGCCATCGGTTTGTGGGTGGCAAGACGTGGAGAAAAGTAACTTCGTTCCAAGCCTACCCCACATGGACTTCCAAAAGAGACTTAGGAACTTGGAGTCCCTATCGCTCACAATAGTCCTCGGTACCCCGTGAAGCTTGACAACATGTTCAACAAATAATGAAGCTACACTACTAGCATCCTCGGTTTTAGTACATGGAATAAAATGAGCCATTTTAGAGAATCTATCAACAATAACAAAAATGCTATCTCGGCCCTTTCTAGTCCTTGGCAGCCCCAAAACAAAATCCATCGAGATGTCCAACCAAGGCCTAAGGGGAGTAGGGAGTGGGGTGTATAATCCTTGGGGTAAGAGACGAGATTTCGCACTCCGGCAGGCCACGCATTGACTACAAATTTTAGTGACGTCTTTGCGCATTTTGGGCCAATAGAAGTTCTCCTCTAAGATTCCGAGGGTCTTGTCTACCCCAAAGTGACCCATGAGTCCTCCGTCATGGGCCTCCCTTACAAATAATTCCCTCCAAGAACTAGAAGGAACACACAACCTCCTCCCTTTGAACAAATACCCATCGAACCGAGAGTAGGAGGAATGGTTATTCTCCTTGAGCCAACGGTCCCTTCCCCACTCTTCGCATTCCCTAAAAATAGGAGCAAAGGTAGGATCCTCGGGATACAACAACCGCAAGCTCTCAAAACCCATCAATTTCGAAGACAAGGTAGCAACAAGCACATGCTTCCTAGACAAGGCATCGGCAACAACATTTTCCTTTCCCCTTTTGTAATGAATTACATAAGGGAAAGTCTCGATGAACTCAATCCACTTAGCATGACGCCTATTCAACTTGTCTTGGCTCTTAAGGTGTTTCAACGACTCATGATCCGTTCGTATCACAAACTCCTTAGGCCACAAATAATGTTGCCAATTTCCCAAAGCTCTAACAAGGGCGTACAACTCCAAATCATAAGTTGAGTAATTAAGAGTTGCCCCTTTGAGCTTTTCACTGAAATAAGCAACGGGCTTACCTTCTTGCATCAAAACAGCCCCGATACCAACTTTACTAGCATCACACTCTATTTCAAACATCTTATCAAAATCGGGCAATTGCAATAAAGGCGCCGAGATGAGCGTAGCTTTCAAGGCCTCAAAAGCCCTAGCTTGCTCATCACCCCATTTAAAGGGTCCGTCCTTTCTAATTACCTCGGTCAAGGGGGCTGCTATGGAACTAAATCCTTTGACAAACCTTCTATAAAAGCTTGCCAACCCGTGGAAACTTTGGATTTCTCCAATAGTTTTAGGGGTCGGCCAACTTCGGATAGAGTCTATCTTGGAATCGTCCACTTCCACACCCCGTGAGCTCACGACAAAACCCAAGAATATAACTTTATCAACACCAAAAGAACACTTCTCCATGTTGGCATACAGCTTCTCCTTTCGGAGCACATCAAACACACATCTCAAATGCATTACATGATCATTAATAGATTTACTATACACCAACACATCATCAAAGTAAACCACCACAAACTTTCCAATATAAGGCTTCATTACATGATTCATTAGCCTCATAAATGTGCTAGGAGCATTGGTAAGGCCGAAGGGCATGACCAGCCACTCATATAGACCGAATTTGGTCTTGAATGCGGTCTTCCACTCATCACCGGGTTGCATGCGAATTTGGTGATAGCCGCTCCTAAGGTCCACTTTAGAAAACAAACAAGATCCGTGGAGCTCATCTAACATATCATCTAGTCTAGGAATTGGATGACGATACCTTATAGTGATTTTGTTGATGGCTCTACAATCGACGCACATGCGCCAAGTTCCGTCCTTCTTTGGTACCAAAAGCACCGGAACAGCACACGGACTCATGCTTTCCTTGATGTATCCCTTGTTGAGAAGCTCCTCAACTTGCCTCTCAAGCTCCTTAGTGTCCATGGGATTGCTCCTATAGGCCGGTTTGTTTGGAAGTTGTGAACCCGGCACCAAATCAATTTGGTGCTCAATTCCCCGAAGTGGGGGCAATCCTTGCGGAAGTTCTTGAGGAAATACATCTTCATACTCTTGCAACGCACAAGAAATCAAAGGGGAAATGGAAGAATTAGTGGGGTTAGTATTAAAACAATGGGCCAACAGTAACATCGGCTTGTTTTCATCATGGTCCACGAAGAGTTCTTTCCTCCTAGCCAACATCACTACGTTTTCCATCTCCTTTGTGGTTGGGACAGATTCGGATGGCCCTACTTCCTCACCTACGGCATCCCCCCCCTTTTCTCCTTTCCCGGTTTCCTTTCCCTTTCCTTTTAACTCTCTCATCTTTTGATGCCACTCATGTACTTGGGAGGGTGAAAGAGGGTGAAGTGTGACCTTTCGGCCATCCTTCTCAAGCGTATACCGGTTGGACCTCCCATCGTGTTTAGTAGACCTATCATATTGCCATGGTCTACCTAACAACAAGTGACATGCTTGCATTGGGATCACGTCACAAAGCACTTCATCGTGGTAGTTTCCTACCTTAAACCGAATCACACATTGCCTTGCGACCCTTAATTCACCACAATCGTTCAACCATTGTAGCTTGTAAGGACTAGTGTGTGGTGTAGTTGGCAGCTTCAAGAAATTTACCATAGCTTGGCTCGCAACATTCGTACAACTACCACTATCAATCACCAAGGTGCACACACTCCCCTTTACAAGACACTTAGTATGGAATAGATTTTCCCTTTGACTCGGGTCATCTATCGCCTTACTAATCATGACACGTCTAACCACAAAGTTAGGAACCACACACTCCCCTTCTTGTGGATAGGCATCTTCACTACCATCTAATTCATCATCATTCGGCCCATTTTCAGCTTCCTCTCCATCTTGAGGCTCGGCCTCATCCTCCCCCCTTTCGGAAACCACCTCCTCACCAAGGTAGTACACTTTCCCTTCTCGTAGGATCACATTGCGCCGGTTCGGACATTCATTGGCCTTATGCCCCCAACCTTGGCACTTGAAGCATTGGAATCCCTTTGGGTTGGGATATTTGTGAGCCTCCGGTTTCGGAGGGAATTTAGGGACTGTTTTGGACTCGTAGTGGACTGTTTTGGACTCGGGCAGCTTCGTAGGGGCGGGTTGGTCCTTGTTTTTGGGCCAACCCGAGGGAGCTTGTACCCTTGCCTTGAAGGATGATCTCTCCTTAAGTTCCCTTTCAATCTCTAGGGCCGCTTGGAATATACCGTCGATGGTTTCAAACCGATGAAGGGTCAAATGAGTGGAGATCTCTTTGTTCAACCCACACTTGAACCGGATGATGTCATGACTGATTTGCTCCCCACGATGATCAAGTTTCAACATGAGTTGTTGGAACTCGTCAAAATAGGCCATCACACTTTTGCCCCCTTGCCGCAAGCCATATAACCTAGCAAGCAACTCATGACGATATCTCTCGGGAAGGTATCGTTGTCTCATCAAATACCTCAACCGAAACCAAGGTGGTGGCTGCCCATCGACTAATTCATTACCAAATCGTTTAACATACTCCCACCAAGTGTTAGCATAGCCCTCGAGGTGAGCTATAGCGTAGCAACTCTTCTTTTCGTCCGAGATGTCATTAACTTGGAAAACTTTGTCACAAGCCGATTCCCAAGTTAAGTAGGCCTCGGGATCACTTTCACCCTTAAAGATGGGTAGGCTCAACTTGATGGTGTTGATGCCTACGTCTCTCTCTTGGTGTCGGTTTCCCCTATCTCCATACCCCCGGTATCTCCTAGGTTCTCCTCGACCCCCTCTTAACTCCTCCTCCCTCATATAAGCATCATCAAAGGCTCCATCTCCTTCATACTCCCCTCTACCGTATCCTTCAAAGTGGGCTGGTCGGCCTTGGCCGTTTTGAGTCGGAGGATTTGGAATTTGCGGTCTTTGGGTTAATGGAGCTTGGAATGGAAGGTTCGGATTTAGTGGAGGTACTTGTCGTCCAAATCCCTCTTGTGGAATTGGAGGGGCTTGGAAATGTAGTGGTCTAGTGGAGTCTCGGTTTGGAGGAAAATAGGTAGTTTGACTTGCGGTATTTAGTGGAGCTTGGGGTGCATTTAGCATTTGGTGGACTGTTTCGGGGGTGATGGTTGCGGAGGAGGTCCTATCATGACCATTGGTAGATACGTGTAGAGGAGTAGAAGGACGAGAGTTCCTTTGACTCTCCACTTGTTCTAATCTCCCACTAATAGTCGACACTTCCCCCTTTATGGCTGCCAAGTCCCCTCTCACGGCCCCAAATTCAGAATTCAACCTTTCAAGTGTCCGGGTAACGGCCTCAAGAGTGACCCTCATAGAATCAAGGGCATTAGTATCCGCATTATGAGACGTAGCTCCTTCCATTGTCAAGATATTATCCACTTTAGTTCACCACAAGTTCGTGTTCCACAAGTGTTGTATAATTGGCTAGTAACCGTGAAATTTTCAAGGTATGAGTGAGCTCTTATCCGGAATGGATTCTTGTTTGAAGACTCAAAGAATTCTTGCCGGACTAGAATCAAAAATCAGCAACTCATTCAAACGAATAAAAGCACTCAAATAATCGTTGACACGAACAAACGGTTCAAGGAACTAGTTGACAACCTAGTAGGAATGTACTAGTTTGTTAATTAGTTCTAGGACCAATTAAGGGAAACCAAGGATCAACAATTTGCAACCAAAGAATATCCTAAGTTGAGCTTATAGTGACGTGGCAGCATGCAATGGTTCCACCCGTTCCTCTTATCTTTTTTTTTTTTTGTTTTGTGTTAATATTCACACAACTTGTTATAGTTTGCAAAATGTTTTGGTGGGAAAAATAAAATCTTGTAGTCTTTCAACCTTTTCAAACTCAAGAAAGTGGTGTTTGGTTGACCAATCCCACAAAACAAGGCTCCTTGAATTAGGGAAAAGTGATTGACAAGACTAGAGGGTGAGGGGTGCAAGTCTTTCACAACAACTTTATAACTTGTCTTACAACTTGAGCACACAACAAGATGAACAAGATGAACAAGTTCAAAAGATGAACACCTCAACAAACTTCATCAACTTCTTTAGCACATAACACATAACCACCGATTTTTCTTTTGCTCATCAACAACATACAACCTTCGGCCACTTCAAGTCACTACTCAATGTTCAAGTTTTCAAGCTCAACTTTCGGATCTAGACACCTTAGTGTTGGTGAGAAAGAAACCAACACTAGAAACTCACTAAACAAGCAAAATAACGCCTAGGTCTAGACATGCAACATCATTCTCGGTTTTCAACCTTTAATGGACAGAATTTTCAGAACTTCCCTTTGGTATTGCTTGTTTAGACCGTGAACTAGCCCAAGATGGGTTATGTTGGAACACAACCGGTCTTGCTTTGATACCAAATGATACACGATCAAACCAACAACACCAAGAGCTACAAGTAGGTTCGGATTTCAGTCCAACAACACAAGAATAACAAGTTCAATTTTCAGTTTTCAGCACACAACAAGAGAGCAAATAGATGAACAAGAATGCTAGTGAATCGAAAGTAGCCCCACACGGCTTCACTAGTCTTTAAAGATAACAAAATTAACAACAACAACAACAACAAGATAAAGAAAAGATAGATAACTTGACATATAACATTCAAGATACTAAGAACCCTAACATCAAGAGAGGACCCTAAGTCTAGAGAATGTAAACACCAAGTTCTTACAAGGACCAAGAGGCACTCAAAGACCCCAAAACCCTTGTTTCTAGCCAAAGATACAACACAAGTATTCCTCTACTTGTGAGATGTTGGAGGCGGCTCCAAGAGTGGAAGAGAGAGAGGAAATGTTGTGATATTTTAGATTACAAAAATCAGATTTCAAAAACTATCTAATAACTCTCTCACATCTTCTATTTATACTACAAAAGGAAAGGGGTAAAATGACTCATCCGCCCTTGCTTCTTGTGCCAACCTTGGAGAGTAGTTTATTACACATTAGGACCCCTCTTCACACATAAAAATGTTTAAGTCCTTGGTTGGTTCAATCACCAACTCACACACGGCCATTTGCATGAACAAAGCTTGGAGTTTTTGTAATTCCCGAGCTTGGCTTCGTGTGAAAGGCCGTGTGGCTGTCCTAACCGTATCAGTTACCAAGTAAGAGTTAATAGAAGTGGTTTTTGCTTTCAAAAAGTTTTGGTCCTATCTTATTGGAACTAAGGCCATTATTCATACATACCATGCAACATTGAGATACCTAATGACGCAGAAATATGCAAAATTAAGATTTATTCATTGGGTTCTCTTACTACAAGAGTTTGAATTTAAAGTGAAAGAGCAGAAAGGCACAGAAATCAAGTTACAGATCACTTGTCCAAACTTGAGTAAAAGCAATGCAGAAAATAAGGCATGGAATTAAAATCGATGATAGTTTTCAAAATGAGTAGATTTTGGAATCATTGCAAGACCTATTCCCCTGGTTTGCTAATTTTTCTAATTACTTGGCAAGTTATCTCATCCCAGAATACTTGTCCTTTAAGTATCAAAAGAGATTTATGCATGAGGTAAGAAAATTTATCTTGGATGAGCCTTGTTAGTTTAGGATATATATGGATGGTATTATTCGTAGTTGCATCCTAAAAGTGGAAATAGTGAGTATTCTTGAGGATTGACATAGTTCACCTGTTGGGAGTCACCATGGAGGAACTTGAACAGCCTACCAAATCTTGCAATATGGGTACCACTGGCCAACTAAATACAAAAATGCTCAAGATTTTGCTGCATTATGTGGTCAATGCCAACAACAACATCAACAACAACCCAGTATATTCACACATAGTGAGGTCTGGGAAGGGTGAAATATATGCAGTCCATACCGCTACCTCCGAAGAAGTATGTAGCCAATGCCAACATTAAGGCAATATTTTGAGGCACTAAAAACTCCCTATGACCTTTATTTTAGAGCTTTAGTTGTTTGATATGTGGGGTATGGACTTCATGGGGCTATTTTTTAGATCCAATGGCATGAGGTATATATTTTTTTGTGGTGATTATGTGTCCAAATGGGTGAAAGAAGTAGTGCTCCCCAATAATGAAGGTAGAAGTGTCATCGCATTATTGAATAAGCATATCTTTTCTAAATTTTGCACTCCATATGCAATGATTAGTGACGTGGGTCGCATTTCTATAACCGTATATTCAAGAGTATTATTGAGAAATATGGAGTAAAGCATATGGTGGCAACAACATATCACCTTCAGACAAAAAGACAGGTTGAGGTTTCCAATAGAGAGATTAAATCCATTTGGCAAAAACTGTGATTGCCAATAGGATTGATTGGTCGAGAAGGTAGGATGATGTTTTATGTTCCTACCATATAGCTTATAAAGCACCCATATCTGGCTATCCATATCAGTTTGTATTTGGAAAAGTATGTCACTTGACTGTTGAACTTGAGCACAAGGCACTATGGGCAATAAAGAAGCTGAATTTTGAGTGGCATGATGCAGCAAAGATGAGGATGAGGAAAAAGAAAAACTTGGATGAATTTTGACTCCGAGCTTATGAGAGTTCTATGATATATAAGGGGAAGATGAAGATGTATCATGATTGAAAATTGAGAAAATAGTATTTGAGCCAGGGACCAAGTGTTGTTTCTATATAATTTCAAACTTCTCTTGTTTCAAGGCAAGTTGAAGTCTAGGTGGCATGGATCATTCACTGTAATAAGGGTTATCCCATATGGTTCTATATAATGAAGCATGATGGTGAAGCCCCATTCAAAGTGAATAAGTAAAAGGTCATGCACTATATGTGTAACACAAAGGAAGTAAAGTTGATTGATGATTTGAACCTTGGTGATTTCTGAGTAACAAGGGCAACTGAGTAGTGTTGTGGCATTAAATTAGGCACTAGATGAGAGGAAACACATGTTTTGTACTTATTTAATTTTATGGTAACTTAGGTGTTCAGTATCTAGGGATGGAGATTACAGGATTAACCTAGAAAATTTTTTGGTGCCTGGCTATACGATGCACTTTATGAGTCGTAACTAGACCTTGTGACTCGGTACCAAAAGTTGTAAGTACCTAGGACTCAGGTCACCATCAAGTAATTGGTTTCTAGAGTCATTGCTACTCTAAAAAAGAATCGTAGTTATGAGTTAAGTAAGTACCTAATGCCTAGAGACCCAGGTAAAAGTTCAAAGTCCTTATGGAGGAAAGCTAAGACCTTTAGTTACTAGTTATAAGTGGTTGCAAAAACTCATAACCACGCTCGATATTACAGACTCAAGGGTCAACCTGGCCCAATTCTAATATTTAAAATTAAATATAAATAAAGAGGTCAAATGATTGGTATTCCAATAAATCAAATTAGCAACTCCCTCAATTGTCCTAAGCTACCAACTCAACTCAACCACACTCCAAACTCATCCCAATCATCAATTACGTCAAAATTTCCCAAAGATTCAAAATTCTCAAAGAGTTAGGGCGCAAATTCACTGTAGTTAAGAAATCCAAGTCTCAAAATGAACAAATAAGTGTTTTGTGCTTGAAATTTCTTTTCATTAAGTTGGTTCTTCAATGCATAAATATTCCTTGGATTTCTTGATTTCAATATATGCGCGTAAACTTAATCAAACCCTACTCTTGTGAAATTTTAAAATTAAAGGGATAATGGGAGTAAATAACCTAATGTGGACTATTTTTTTCTAAAATAGATGAGTAAAGGGTGCTTGATGTTATTAAATTTGTATATTATTGTGTGGGATTGATAACTAGAACCAGCTACTCTAATCAGTCATGTTACTGTGGCTAGGATTCTCTTAACGACTCGTAAGGTCACTTAATGAGTAATTTTGTCACCCATAACCACTGGTAACATGATTAACTAGAAGAATGTAGGTTTTGTTAATATTATGGCCCATCTCAGCGAGTCGTACACATACGATACGACTCGCAGTCAGGAGTCATAATGACTAGAAAGAGGATTGCATAAGGAAAGTATTTCTGGTTAGTTAACGAGTGTTGGTAATGAGTCATAGTCTAACAAACATTACAACTCATTAAGAGGACTTATTTCCTGATTTGTAAATACTAAATAGGTAGCCTCCCACCTTATGAGTCTCACTATGACTCGTAAATAGAGGAAATAACTCGTTCCCTGAGTCGTACGACACCCAGATTTTGCTACATTAACACATTATTATCTTGTTTTTTCTTTACTTTTCTTAGGACTGACTAATGGGTCTTACTCCACCGGTATTTATTGCTCCAAAAAGTGATTCAACAAAGAAGTTGACATCAAATATGAACACCCAAAAGAAGCTTTCCCCAAAGCCTAATCATTACCTTAGAAACGAGGACACCGATGAGTCAAGTGGTGACCTCAAAGAATATCAAGTAAAGTGGCAGGTAGAGAAAAGGAAAAAGCAATATAGTGGTAAGAAAGTAACTGTTGTGGAGGACACACCCCTAGGTCCACACCAAGGTTGAACAACCCTAGCACCTCACAATCCTATTCACCATTATCCTCCGATGCGGAAGATAATGATGATGATGATAAAAAAGAAAATAGTGAGGATGCTGGAGAGGAAGAATCAGGGTACGAGGAAGATAAAAATGGGGGCGACAATGAAGATGAGAATTAGGATGATGATGAGTCTTTATTTGGAGAAGATAGCAGTAAAGAGAGTGGCAGTCCAGATAGAGATGCACCACAACCACAAGTACCACATACTCCACTATCCATCGAGGCCACTTCGGTGCTCATAATTGAATGGCGTAGGTACCCCAGAATGTGGGCCCAATATAAAAAACATAGTGCCATAAATCCTAAAAATGGAAAGCCCCTAAGAAGTCTTTATCTTAAGAGAAGGCTGACCATAACAGTTACGTCTGAGATGCTTGCATTTGACACTCAGTTGAAGCAATATAGGTTCAAATGGATAACTAGAACACTGAACCAGTATATCTATGTAGTGGAATATGAGTTTTATATTGCATATCAGATGAAGTTGACAAGTTAAAATCCTCAGGAAATTTGTGGAGGGGTGCAGACCTAGTATCAGATTTGGTAATCTGAGGTGTTTAGGTGAACATCTTCGTGCAGACCATCTCCCTAATCCTTCATGTACCAGAGTTTGTACTACCGGATAAAGATAGACTTCCGAGTGGAGGAAATGATGAAAGTAAAGGTCAAACAAATAGGCTCGAAAGACAAGCTTGTTCAATTTTAGTGGATGATTGGGAACATTGTTATGGATTGGGAAGATGCCCCATGGGTAGTTTGTGGTGTTGGAGGATCATTGTCGATCAAGAAAGGCATCCCAATTATCCAAGCAAAATCTTGGTGGACCCTGGTTAGACAAAGACTAAGTACAAATTTATCAAACAATGTTGTAGGTCTTGACAAAGCAGCGTGGATAGTAGGTATAATTTCATGCTATGATATAGATATAGCCAAGTTAGTAGCCTGAGAGATTGGATATAGAGCGATGAGTACTGACACAATGATGGCCTTCTCTTGTCTCTTGATATAGATATGCATAGATGCGGGAGTACCAGAGCTCCTAGGGATTGATCAGTTCTTGAGGCTAAAAACCATAACAGATTTATGTTTGATCACAAATTAGGCTAACCCAATCTGTATGGCAGCTAAGTTAGAGTCCACTATGATCTAATAGGCTTTTGAGTCTAGTTAGCATGGACTCTATGCCATAGGGTTCACTGATATGGGTGACACCCCAATAGAGATTGGCTAGTCTGAGCCCCAAGCCTCTGATATAGTAGGGACATCCCATACTCATCCTCTATCATCATTTACAGCATCATGATCATCCACATTCAGGTCAGTTAAAAGAGGCTGAGTACAGTAGAGATGAAAGTGAGACTTATTGAAATAAGGGTAAAGACTTGGGTTAAAAATAAAATATGAGATGAGATAAGAGAAATAAAGGTGAGATTTAATGGGTTTGAGCAGTGTATCAGCTGGCATCTTAAGGGCATTCAGTCTCCACATTTAGTAGGTGTATAGGTCGAGCTAGTTACACTGTGTAAGTTAGTCTAAGAGAAACATGACAGGTCGATCCTACCAATGCCCGTCATTGAGAAGATCCATAAGGAAGGAGAGGTTTATAATATTTGGGATGTTGGAGACCCAACCCCCTCAACTGATGTGAAGAAAACAAAGAAAAACAAGAAGAGAAAGAGAAAAAGAACTGAGGAACAAAATATCGAGGTGGAAATTATAGCTAGTGTGTAGGATGATTTGGACCAACAGGCTAGGGTCCAAGAAATGGCAATAGGGGAAGGTAGTTTGAGACTCACTGATGCTGATGAGTTGAGTAGTAGGACAGCCCTGCTGCTTGAGCCTTCATAGAGTGCACCGATCTCCACCACTGCTACTGCTGATTTGAGTGCTCCAGTGATCACTAGGGCCACTGATACTGAGAGTGGGGCTTGTCCTGGACCTAACTAGCTGATATAGTTTTATTGGGCACCTAGAAATCCTAGGTTTGTCCCTTCAATTTGATTTATATTTTTTGATACACTAGAGATGGTGCATAGATATTTAGTAGGGGATGGGGGGGGGGGGTTATACCACATAGCTGCCATATGTAATTTTCTCCATGTTTCTTTTTGCGTTGGATGTATTTTTAATATGGAACAGACATGTTATTTTGTTCTTTGTTTATGTTTTGTTTAGTGTGCATGATGTTTAATAAGGAAGAAATTTGTATCTGGGGTACTTAATATATGTTGACCGATGTTTGTTGCTGAAATTGTTTTAAGAAAATAATACCCTCCTAAAAGAATTAAAAAACTGTGTGATTCGTGTATGAGTACGACCGTTATGAATCTCGTAATGGCATTAGAATTAGGAATGTAATAACTACGGCAAATAATTACATGAAATGTATAGGAAGTAACTAGCCACGTGACCCCACATAATGTGTAAGATGTATTACCTAGTTCCATGCTTGTGTGGAATCCAAAACTTGTCGTGTCAATCTTGCCTAGGTCTTAGGATCATCAGTTATGAAAGGATCATGGGTCGTATTTGAAAGCAGCCCACTTCAGCCTAAAATAACCAACCAAATATTAATAAGAATCCCTTGATCCCAAATTTGAGCCTTAATAGATCTAAATTTTTGTTTACACTAATTCACCTTCCCACTATAATTGTAATAAATCGATTTTGTCCTTGGTCCTCCTTGGACACTGTGCACATCAACTTAGGAAAATCGCCTAAGTTGAGGGTGGATATCATAGGGGTGCGTAATGAATAGTGGGTATATAGAAATGGTGTGAATAGAAAAGAAAAGTAGGTTTGGGTGTGGTAGAAAAGAAAAAAAATTGGAAAATTGTGAAAAATAGAAAAGGAGCACAAAAAAAGAAAAGTAATAAAAGACCGCACCCAGTCCGATCAAGAAGAAAAATAACAGAACAAAAAGAGAGTAACAAAGGCGGAGTAAGAGAAAAACTAAAACACTATAAATTCCCAGTTTATGCCATACCATCCCCAAACATATGTTACAAGAAAATTAAAGTCCTATATTGATTCTAATATGACTATCTGAAAACTAAGGCAATGAAAATAAGGGCAAGCCTATGGCATTCTGTGCACACTGTGGAGTGTTTTTGTAAGCGAGAGTGTTTTATGACTATCCCTATATTATCACAATAGATCCACATGTATGAATGGAACTTCTTTGACTGAGAGGGTACATGGGTCACATTGTTAGATTATTTATTTATTCGGATACTGTAACTTATGTATATGCCTAGTTGTTTGTTTCAAAAGTAATGCCATCACTTGATTTTTGTGAGTCATGTCGGTGTACTTCATCTGTATACACATTTGGGATTTGTAAGTCTATAATAGGAGAGGGTAATGTTTTGTGAGCTAAACATAAAAATTGGCTGCCAAAGGTATCTTAAGATCTTCCTGTTTAAGCATTATGTTTGTTTTTGTTTTGTGTTTGGCCTAAGGACATGAAAATGTTCTAAGTTGAGGGTGTTTATGTTTCATGGAAACATGGCACATTCGATGCTTAAAATTGTGAAATTATGCATTGACTTAGATTGTTTTATCAGTATAATTCATGTTTTATCTGTTTGTAGAGAAATTAGGTAGGAAAGGGCTTGGACTAAAAAATGGAAGAAAATGCTCTCAAAATGTGAAGTACTAGGTAGGGTACGAGTCATCAAGACACCTTACGACTCATAGCCCAAGTCGTAAAGGAAAATGATGGCTAAACCTAAGCTGAGGAATAAAGTAATGGATGGCTACGAGGGTTAAGGATAGAATACGACTCATAGTGAGAACTTATACTATGAGCAGTATCTAAAGCCTTGAAGATAGATGCTCCAAAGGTTGCGAGTGAAGACCATGAGTTGTAATGTATGAGTATGACTCATGGTGAGAAATTGTAAAGACAACAAACTCAAGTATCCTGAAGAGGAAAAGAAACTGGAGTAACTACGATTAGCAGCATACAACTCATAATGTGACCATACGTGTCATAACCACTAAAGACAAAAGGGATCTACGATAGTAAACAGCTAGTCGTAAAAAAGCCTCACGACTCATTGACAGTGGCGTAACCACTGCCGACTTAATTTTCCATTTCAATTTTATGTAGGATTCCTTTGTTATTTTGATATACTATAAATAGCCTAGGGTTATTCCTTTATGATGTTACATACTTTTTATAATTTTCTTCATACTTTCACATACTTGGATCATTGATACAAATATTCTAGAGTTTTTTGTTTCGTATTGAGGTGGAGATTTTAGATCTTACTCTTTCATTATTGTGCAGTTAATTACATAATATTCTTCCTTGATTTTCATAGATTGTAGCATAATCCTGAGCAGTTAGCTTCCTTAACTAGGGATGTGGGAACCCTAATTGATTAACTACGCAAGGGAAGTGGGAGATTCATCTAGGTTATTGTATCTGCGTGTATTGAAATCTTCTTCATATTTATCATATCTCAAGCTATTGCAGAAACTTGGGAATTGCATGTATTCAATAACATCCTCACAAGGGAGATTAATTTTGGGAAAAGGGGGTTTTGACTGTAATTCGAGGTTATCATCCCTCATCTAATGAACTCAAAACTCAAAAGGTAAGTGTTGTACTGAGGTTACTGACAAGGGACAATAAGGCAACAAGGTAAAGTTTGAGATTTATCAGCACATTCACAAGACAATTTGTAATACATAGCTTGTAAATTTTGCGTGATGAGCAGTGGGGTAGGTGAATTGAACATAAGCAACTTACGGAGTTGAGAAACCAGGGGGAACAAAGTCCTAGTGTTCATTTTCTACTAAATACAATCTAAATCTCTCAAGCATGTTTACTTGTTACTATTGTCTTTTAAATCATCGTATTTACTTTTTTGCACTGCCCATGCTTTCATCAAGTTTGAGACATAATTATACGTATTACCCGTAGATTCGACCCCAACTTAGTTTGGGTTATTATATTTGGCATCGACCGTATCATACTTTTTTGGAGGTTAGTTTTTGGGTGACATCTGTGGTTCCTTCCATCCCTTTATATTTGGGTGGGTTGTACTTCTTTGGAGGTTAGTTTTTGGGTGACATCCGTGGTTCTTTCCATCTCTTTAGATTTTGGTGGGTTGTCGATGATACAAATTGAACACACATGTTTCATACTCACCCTTGATTTTATTTTTTGCACATACTACAGGTATTGATAGAGTAGCTGATCATTAGTTATGTATCTCAGTGTTAGACTTTCTAAAGATTGAGGTAGAAGTTGATGTATCTTATAGCTTACCTATATCTTTTCATTATTTGTCTTCTACTTAATATATTAAAAATAACTGAAACCATTATATTGTATTCATTATTATAGGCATTTAATAGGGACAACTAGACCTAAGATGTTGTGATGATATTGTACTTTTTTCTTATATTATTTGGGGATTATGTCCATATCTTACTTCTTCAGGTTCTATTTTACTTTGATTATTGTGACTAGGTAGAGATAGGCTTATTTGCAGTAGAGAAAGTGAAGGGTCCCATCATTATCCTTATTTTAAGGTGTCAACAGTTGGTATCTAGGCTTTAGGTTCATTGGTCATATAAGTATAAGCCAAGTTTAGTTTGAGTGTTGCGGATCCATACGGTGTCATCCATTTACTATCTTTGAAAGTCTATGAGACATTAAAATAAATCTATTTCTTTATTTTGCATCATGCATGCAAAGGCTAATGCCACTCAATATTATATTATTCACTGACGCATATATAGTAAGGATACCTTTTTTTGGATAGAGACTCAGAGTTCATAAATTTGTCATGCGGTAGGGGTAGAGGTTTAAATAAGGTCTAGACTAGAGTATTTAGACTAGCTAGAGTCCATTTTGTAGTTGCCTTCTCAATTTTAAGGTTTGCTCATGTTGATTGATCTGTTGAGATAGAAAGATTTATACCAAAAAAAAAACCACTTGTTTTATTTCCATAACCAGGGGGGATTTCTTAGTACAAGTGTTTAGTTTTATTTTAGGGATGGCTCTTACCTTTATGTAGTGCAATACTCTGGGGCTTTAAACTCCAGATACATTGTTGGGTACAACTTTAAATATTATTGGATATTGCCCCATGTCAAGTGACTTTACCAGCTATATCTATCGAGGGATAGATTAGGTTTGTAGAGTTCATGATGGAAGGTTCCCCTTGGTTTGATCAAGATCCTAAGGTTTATGCTTATGGGCTCTTGGTTATTTTCTATGAGAGATTTCATAAGTAACGATTGGTAGACTCTAATGGAATGGATTTCATAACTTTTCAGTTGTCTGGACATAGAGGTGGTTAGGCCATGTATGACCTTCCAGATAATTTTCTACATTTCCATATAATTTTTGCAATTTAGAGATTTCCTCTAGCTGCCCCAAGTTATTTATGACTTGTTGGAGCTGACAGTTCAGTTACCGCGCAGTTCGCTTGGTCTTTAGAGCCAGTTCTCTATTTTGAAGTCGCAACTGGTTAAAATTAGATACTGGATGAAAATTCAATAAAATGACCTCATATGCAAAAAATTTTAGTTACAATAGCTCAAAACTGTTAATTTTAGGCTTGGTGGACCTTTGCTTTTGGTACCAAAGATTTTGGGATCATTCCAGGCTATTGGCCGAAAGTTAAGAAAAATGACACATAGGTACGGGACACACTTTTCATTGAAAAGTTCTTGAATGGAAATTTTGACTGTGTTATTCTATCCAAAACATCAAATTTGAGAGTGTAGTATAGCTTTTTTATGCATATAAGATTTCAAACGAATCTTGAGGGGTTGGTGGTGACTAAAAAAGAGTACAAGTCTCCAACTGGTCCACCCGTTTAAGTGCCCTTTAGGTTTCTTAAGTGATGGGGCGCTAAACCAATCAGTCGATTGCTTAGGAAACCATGACAGCCCAGTTGAGGGCTGCTTAAGCAGACCCCTCACTACTTAGAGATTTCCTCTTAAGTGGAAAGAGGACCGCATAAGTGTTAGGCACGCATGAAAGAGATGCAGCTAAAGCAGAACTTGGCCGCAAAAATGGTGACAACTTAAGCGGCACCTGGGCATCCTGTAAATGTCCTAGTTGCTCAAATTCTCTCCAATTTTCACACACAAGTTCAAGAGTGAAAACCACTAAAATATGTATAAAATTTTAATAGGCATTGAGAGGTGATTTTGGGGAGTTCAAACGCTTTGATTACTTGTTTCTTCTCAAAATCCTTGGTAAGTTTCAATCAATTTCTTGGTTAATTTCTCTATTAATTCCCATAATACTTGGAAAATTGATGGGTTAGTTGAAGCACTATTTGAGCTCAGAATTTACCAATTCATTATGGTGAATGTTCCTTAAGCATAGAACGGCGTATTGTTAGTTTCAAAAGTGTGATTTTACTTGCTCCACATCGGATTTTTACGTAATTTTGGACCCAAAGAATAATAGTGCAATATGGGTATCGTTGTTCTCATTTTAATGTGTAGATTATGATTTTTATAATGTATCATCTTGAAGATGTTTCTCGAAAGGGAAAATCAACGATTTAGCAGATTTTCTTTAGGCTTTTATTCTACGTATAGGTAGGGTAGGTTTACCTTCCTCATAGATTGAGATAATTCATAGTATATTTATGATATTATGCTAGATATGGGATGGGAATTAGGTCTTGGTGGTATAATTGGTATGATTAGCCTTTTTTGGACTTGTCAAACTATCTTGGAACCATAAATAATGCTTGATCTACTTAGTTACTCATGTTTAGGGTAGAATTGCTATTTAGGGCTAATTGTGGCTTATTTTACATCTAGAAGTAAATCTATATGCATTATCCTAGTTCAGGATAGATTTTTCCTTAGATTGAGCTTCAGGGATTAAAAGTGGGCCCTTTCTAGCCCACCTTAGTTCAAGTCTCTAGTTTGTTACTTGTAGGCTTAATAGGCGTATTATAACCTTAAATTTGCATATTTTAGAGTTTGAAGAGACCAGATTCTTGATGCTTATTCTAGTGTGGCACTTGTAAGTTGAAATAAGATCTGGTTCAAGTTCAATAATTTATATATGGCATGAGCTCCGGTTAAAGTCAAGAAAATGATGATACTAATGATGATGGTATGAGTTTCAATTTGAGTCCGATAATAAAACATTATGTATCGTATTATATGGAACTGATAGGTTCACAATTATGGCTTGGTACTTGGTAAATTCATGGAATTCCGATTACTTACATTCTTTATCGTACCCTCCAGGCTTTTGGGGGCCTACATTTGGTTATTTAATTTTCCACTCTTGCTGGATTATGGGGGCCAGTCTTATAGTATTAATTATGCTTTCTTTTATATTATATTTGTTTTAATTATTTATTCATAGTGTTGGAGGTTATTCCTAGGTTTGCCCTTTTACCTTGACTTAGCTTATTTATCCTGTATCTTTATTGCACCTATTTTATGATTTAGCCAAGTCGGCTGATGATTCCTAATGAGTACTCGTGGATTTGGTACTCATACTACACTTTTGTACCTTTTTGGTGTAAATCCAAGTACTAGTAGTTGCCGCTGACGTAACAATCATATTGCTTAGAGTTTGGCGCCAGGGTGAGCTCTCAGTAACGGAGTTTCCCTTTTCTCCTTTTTTATCTTTGCTTAATCTTTCCTTATTTGAGACTATTGTATATTTACTATTATAGTACTTATGTTCTTTTTCTAGTAGCTCTTATACCGATAATACTAGGTTGTGGGATAGTTATCAATATTTTATCTATCATTTAGACTATTATTACTACTTGAATGATTATTGTAAGTCCTTATTTACAATTTTCCAACTTTTATTCTTTTCTTAACAAAATTAGCCCATTGCTTCTAGCTCCGGGCTACGATTCAACTTACCTACTGTTGGGATAAAGTAGGAGCATCATGACTCATAAATTGGGTTGTGACAAATTGGTATTAGAGTGCTAGGTTCTCCAGTATTATTAGTACAATAACAAATGTCTAGTAGAGTCCCCCAAATCAGAACGTTAGTATCCATTATTATCCTTGGGAGGATATAGGACATTCTTAGAAGTTCTTCACTTTTTTCACTCTTTTTATGCTAAGGGTCAGAGTTAGTTTCCAAAGATTTGTTTGGTTTCACTCTTTCATAGATGGCTAGGACACATGCAACTGCAATATGAGACGATGACCCCAAGTTTGAGCCAAGGGATC
Organism: Capsicum pubescens; assembly: GCA_030864215.1. Classification (NCBI taxonomy): domain Eukaryota; kingdom Viridiplantae; phylum Streptophyta; class Magnoliopsida; order Solanales; family Solanaceae; genus Capsicum; species Capsicum pubescens. The sequence continues at coordinate 260,903,404 of CM061548.1, read as the reverse complement.
CTATCGTTGTTCGTGAATAACCTAGGGGTCAAGGACATCCCAGGGATGCATCCCCAACCAAGGACCATGATAGTTTTCCTTTACTAGAACCTATTTCTTCTACCAAGCAAGAGATTCTTCTACCCCAGTTAACGATGGGCCAGGAACCAGCCCAAGCTCCACCGAGGTTTATTTTTTATTCAGTGCTCAGGGATGCATTGGTTCATCTTTAGGGAATAGTTGTAGTGCACCATATGATAGTGTATAATCTATGAATCAAAGTGGCTTTGAGGCAGGGTCGCAGCCTGTAGCTGTGGATCCTAAGTAGAGGTCCTCCTGCACCAACAATTGCTCAACTAGTATTTACTAAGCGAGTGGTTGCTTGGCCTGGTATGTCATTTGAGGAGCATAAAATGCTAGATAGTTTCCTAAGATTAACTTCACTTAGGATTTCTAGTGCATCGGGCAAGGATGCTTATGAGTTAATTATCGCTTTTAAGGATAGGATACATAATTTGGCCCTTGTTTAAACTCGTGGTTTAGATTATTACACTACATTTTAGTTAGATTTAACGGATCGACATTGGTGGGTAGATCTCCTTGATTCCAGTCAAGCTAGGTCTCCCCTATTGACACAGACTCAGTTCATTGAGGTCTGTTTTGAAAAGAATATGCCTTGCAGTGCCAGACATCGTCTAAGAGATCAGTTATCAAGGTTAGAACTGGGCTCCATGACTGTTGTGGACTATGAGGTTCGATTTAATAAGTTATCGAGACAGGATACATCTATCTTTATGACTAAGTATGAGCGAGTTCGGTGCTTCTTTGGGGGATTGATACTCTCTCTCTACATGTCTACATAGAGTTTGGTAGTTATAGGTAGGTATTTTGCTGAGGTGTCTTATCATACCCATGTTATGGAGGAGATACATTACGAGGACCAAGGGGACAACAATATGATTTTTTGATATTAGAGTAATTTCTATAAGAGATTTAGTGGCTCACCATTCAAAGGAAGTGGTTCGCATGGTAGGTACTGTCTGAATCATCCATATTAGTTTCAGGGTCAGTTTAGTAGGCCCTTTTATTCCCTCTTCAGATTACCAATAGAGGCCAATATCATCAAAGTGATCATCCTGGATAGAAGAGTGTCAGCCTCCGAGGGGTTCATCTTCTGGTTATTCCATCCATGGTGGTTATTTCGAGTCAGCCACACACTTTAGGACTTTTTATGGCCACTATGAGTTCCTATTGATGTATTTTGGGTTGACCAATACTCCATCAATATTCAGCGATTTGATGAACCACATTTCAAGCCTTACTTGTATTCCTTCGTAATTATGTCCATCCTTAATATCCTTGTGTACTCTAGGAGTTGAGAGGATCATATGCTGCATTTTAAGATTGTGCTCCAGTCTATCACGACCTGATTCATAAGTAATGATGGCACATATTTTATCACGATATTAGGTAAGTGAAACCGTAGCCCAAAGTTACACACAATGGGCTAACTTGGTGGAAAATGGACAAAAAGCTGAAAATCAACATTTAAAGAGCTAAAACATCAATAAGGCAGTCATAACAGTCTAATAAATGGATAAAAGAGCAAACAAGAATCCCAAGATTAAGTAATGTCAATCGAAGGGCTACTACAAATGAACCATAAATACTGAATAGTCAAATACAATCTGTCTTGAAAATGAATGACTGGACATAGATAAGTAGAAGGGAAAAGGAAACTCTGACTCTGAGAACTCATCCAATCTCCAAAATCAACCCGACATGAGTGTCACGTCAATGGCAAAAATTACTACTCGACTTTGCACCAAAAAGGTACAAAAGTGTAGTATGAGTACTAAAACCATGGGTACTCAATAGGAATCATCATCCCACAGAGCCAAATCATGATATAAACATGATATGATACAAAAAAATAAACTAACATGATAAGATACAAAATAACATAAACTAAGTCAAGGTAAAACGAAAAACCTAGAAATAAGCTCCAACACCATTGCACATACATATATAATAAACATGAAAAGTAAAGAAAAGATCACACCCTTATGACTACTAATTTCGTCCCTATAAGCCAATAAATATGGAAAAGTAAATAACCCAACACAGGCCCTATAATCTTGGAGGGTACAATCAAGGAAAGTAAGTGACCAAATAACTAGACATTACAAATTATCATGCCATAACCAAGATCCATCTGAGCCATATCATGTCATAAATAACTCTTAAGATGTTGGACTTGAACTGTAACTCAATAATATCATCATCATTATCATTTGCCAAACTAGAATCGAAACTCATATTATCAACATTATCATCAGATGTCAGATATGAAATGGCTCTCCTATATATATCATTATCATCACCAATTTCCTGGATAAAACAAGAAACAAATTTCATTAGACCATATCAATAGACCATATAAAAAAACATAAGCATGGGCCATATTGCTAAATCACAACAATTATCCGCCGAAACTTACCTTTAACTAGCACTAACTACCAACTATAGATCTATCATAACCTTTAAGAATCTAATAAGGGTATATCATGAGTGATTAAGCCTACGAAGGTAACACAAGTCTTGGCCTAAGGTAGACTGGAGGGGCCCCACATCTAATCCCCAAAATCTAATTTAGGTAAATTATACCTCGGACTAGGATAAGGTATCTAAACTTAATTCTAGATATTAATTAATCCATTAATAAATCTAAGATAGAAATTTACCTTAAAGCACAGAAACCCAGTCAAGTACGCCTACTATACAATTTCAGGATAGCCTAAATAGTCCAACTAACACAAATATTTTTAATCATACCACCAAAACCTAAATACCACCCTATATCTAGTATAATATCATAAGTATAGTATGAAATATCTCAATCTATTAAGAGGATAAACCTTGCCTATCTATATACCAATTAAAAGCCCAAAGAATCAGCTAAACCACCGATTTCCTTTTCTGAAAAGCTTTTGCAAGATGCCACGCAATCAAACTCATAATCTACTCATTAAAATGAGAATAGTGATACCGATATTGCACTATTATGCTTTGGGTCTATGATTACGTAAAAATCCCATGTGGGACCCATTCACAAAATCATACGTTTGAAACCCACACAACGTCCCTCTATTGATCAAGGAAGATTTTTCCTAAAAAGTCGGTAAATTTCGAGCTATAATAGTACAACAATCAAACCACCAATCTATTAGGTATTTAGAAAAGGATGGAGGAATTAACCATGAAATTAATTAAAGCTTACCACAAATTAAAAAAAAACCGTAAAGTTACTATACCAAAGCTCCACGATCAATAACAATTGATTCTCCCAAGAATTCCCACTTTTTAGGGCTCAATCACCTAGAGAATGGTGAAATCTAGTTAAGTAGGGTATTTATACCTTTCCAGGGTATGCGGATGCCGCTTAAGACACCTAGTGTTACTTTAGCAGCACTTCGGCATCTACAAAGGAATCGCTTAAGCGGTCCTTTGGCTGCTTAAGCGACTATCGCTAAGAGACAACGGTTTCACTTAAGAGATGCCTCGTTGGGCCACCCTGACTGCTTAAGCGTTCAGTTAGGAGCTTTAGTAGACCTCTGCTTATGCAACCTAAATGAACGCTTAAGTAGTGCACTAGGTGAAGCATCAAAGTTTATTCCGATTTCTGCCAACCCTTTGGGATTCATTGGAATCCCATATACACAAACAAACTATGCGACCTTATAAAATCTAATGTTTTATATTGAATGGCGCAGTCAAAATTTCCATTAGATGTCATTTTGAATAATCGTGGGTCCCACACTACTTTCCATTTTTCTTAACTTTTGGCTGATAGGAAAAAATAAGTTTAGAAGCCTCGGGACCCAAACTAAGGGTCCACCTGGCCTAAAATCTATGTTCCAAAACTATTGGAAGCAGAATTGCATATGAGGTTGTTTGACTAAACTTTTAGCTTGGTAGCCTATTTGAATGAGTGAACAATTCAAAATAGGGAATTGGCTATGAAAACCAAATCAACTGCTCTGTAATCAGACTACCAATTCTACAACAACAACAACAGTCCCAGTGTATTCCCATAAAGTGAGGTCTGGGGAGGGTAATATGTACGCAGTCCATACCACTACCTCCGCAGAAGTTGAGAGGTTGTTTTTGATAGACCCCCGACTCAGGATAGAGAATAGTACACCAAGGCTATAATGAAACATGAATAAGGATGGTTGGCATAGACAAAACATGAAATAATCAACATAAAACATAAAATATATAAAAAATACAAAAATGAGTGAAATACTAGCAATTCGAAATAAGACACACGAAAGAGGACACCTACCTAGTAGTAACAATACACTCCCAGACCAAAGACACCCACCAAACCCAAACTCTCCAGACTAGAGGCTCCAAACAGACCTAGGATTACTAACCCGGCTACACAAGTTCTCTCCTAACACCTTGATACAAACCACACACTCATACTAGCCTTCTACCCTAATCCACGACCTCCACACCTTCCTGTCTAGGGTCATGTCCTTATTAAGTTGTAGTTGCTCCATGTCATGTCTAATCACCTCCCTTCAGTATTTCTTCAGCCTACCTCTACTCCTCCTGAAACCATTCGCAGCTAGCCTCTCGCACCTCTGAACTGGGGCATCCGTGCCCATCCTCATCACATGCCTAAACCATATTAACCCTCTTTTTCACATCTCGTCCTCCACCGAAGCCACTCCTAACTTCTCTTAGATAGTATCATTCCTGACTCTATCCCCTCTAGTAAATCCATACATCTAATGCAACTTTCTTATTTATGACATCTTCAATTTTTGAATGTGGGAGTTCTTGACTGGACAACACTTAGACACTCTGTAGAAATTGACTTTAAGCTTAAGGATCACCTTCTTATCACACAACACTCTTGAGTCAAGCCTCCACTTCATCCAACCTTCTCTAATACGTTTAGATACATCCTCGTCAATCCCGTCGTTCCCCTGAATCATAGACCCCAGATACTTAAAACCATCCCTCTTGCAAACATCCTTGGAAACCAACCTTACCACTACTTCATCCTCCTAACTCGAATCACTAAACTTGCACTCTAAATACTCTGTCTTAGACCTTCTCAACCTTAACCCCTTAGATTCAACGGGTTTGCCTCCAAACCTCCAATTTCTCATTCACACCTCCCCGTGTCTCATCGATCAACACTATATCATTCGCAAATAAATACACCAAGGCTCCTCCCTTTGAATACTCCACGTCAACACGTCCATCACCAATGCAAAAATAAACGTGCTAAGACTCAATCCCTGATGCAAATCTATCTCGACCAAAAAATACCCTGAGTATTCTCCCACAATCCTCACCTGAGTCTTTTCTCCATCGTACATATCCTTAATAGCTCTGACGTACGCCACCGGAACTCCACTAACCTCCAAGCATCTCCAAAGAACCTCCATAGGGACTTTGTCGTACGCCTTCTCCAGGTTATAAATAACTTGGAGCAACTATAGAAAAGCACTAAGTAGAAAAAATGAGTAGAAATATATTAAATGACATGGAGGGTCATTACAATATTCACTACTAAAAGAACTTACATCTACGAAAGTAAAGGATTAGGATGTTCCTAAAGACTCGAATAGGTAAGGATACTGGGTCCGCATCTATCTTGATCTACCTAGTGGCCTCCTATACAGGGTGGTGCCTTCACTGAACCTTAACTACTAGAATCTCTCTAGGGCGCAACCTCTTGACATCACTAGCAAAACTGAGCACAGGCTCCTCGACGAAGTTCAACTGCTCATATGACTGAACCAAGTCCCATATAAGCATGTCAGATGGGTCAGGGATGTATCACCGCAGCATACAAGCACAGAAAATCAGATGAATGGCAGCAAAATTTGGGTTTAAGGCTAACTCATATTCCACCTCACCGATTGTTTGAATTATCTCAAAGGGTCCATTTTATTTATCGCGGAGATTACCTTGCATCCCGAACCTCATCACACCCTTCATGGGTGATACATAGAGGAATACCCAATCACCCACTACAAATATCAAGGCATAAAGTCTACAATCTGTGTATGCCTTCTACCTATCTTGAATCAGGAAGACTCTATCCAAGGATTCCTGAAGCAAGTAAGTACCACGAGGTCTAACCTCAGAAGTCTCAAACCATCTAATTGAAGAATGACATCACCTATTATATAAACCCTTAAAAGGAGCCATCTCAATACATGAAGTAGTTATTATTATAAGAAAACTCAGCCAAAGCCTATTGTTGCTCCCACTAACCTCCAAAATCCTTAGCACAAGCACAAAATATTTTCTTGAGAACCTAAATAGTTTGCTCCAACTGCCCATCGGTCTGAGGATGGAAGGTTGTACTAAGATCCGCCTGAGTTCCCAACTCCTTTTAAAATGCTCTCAAAAAGATAAAAGTGAACATTGAACACAAATTTGAAATGATATATAGAGGAACTCCATGTAGATGAACTATCTCACTAACATATATATGGGCTAACCTCTCTACACTGAAGAATATCTGAATAGAAATAAAATGTGCTGACTTGGTTAACCGTTACACAACGACCCAAATACCATCTAAACTATGGGAAGTTCCATCCAATCCACTAAAAAAGTCTATGGTAATCCACTCCCACTTCCACTTGGGAATGGGCAAACTCTGAATTAAGCCACTAGGTCTCTGATGCTCGATTTTCACCTTCTGAAAACATAGGCAACAATCTACAAAGTCCTTCATATCTCTCTTTGTAGCACACCACCAATAATGATGCCTTATATCTCTATACATCTTAGATGTACCAGGGTGAGTAGAATATTTGTATTTATAAGCTTCGCACAAAATAGACTAAATTAAGTTATCAACCCTTAAAACATATATGCGGCTATCAAATCTCAAGATACCCTCAGAATTTATGTTATCCTTCTTGGACTTACCTCTTAACACCTGATCACGAATGATGTAAAGCCTCTCATCCTTAAACTCACAACTTTGAATCTACTAGAATAGCAAAGACTTTACCTCAACACCAGAAAGAATTCTCCTATAGTATAAAATATCAAGTCGCACTATTAGGTAAGGACTAAATTTCCTATGCCAACGACCTTACAGAAATTGAAATGCAAGCCAAGCTACCCATATTAACTGTCTTTCGATTCAAGGCATCTACTAACATATTTTTCTTGCTCAGATAATACAGGAAAGATATGTCATAATCCTAAAGAAATTCAATCCATCTATGTTTCCTATAATTAAGCTCTCTCTAGGTCAATAGATGTTGAAGACTATAATGATTAGTGAAGATCTCACAATGCACACAATAAAGATAATGTCTCCAAATCTTATGTGCAAAAACTACCACCCCCAACTCCAAATCATGAGTGAGGTAATTGAGCTAGTGCACCTTAAGCTGCGTCAAAGCATAGTCAATGACACGACCCTGTTACATCAAACCATAACCCAAACTAACACCAGACAAATGACAACACGATAAATCCCTTACTCTTAAATAGAAAGAACCAAAATAGAAGCTATAGTGAGAAATCCCTAGCGCTTTCCAAAGCTCAACTCATACATCTCTAACCATCAGAAAGAAACCTCTTTTTGAGTCAACCTAGTCATCATCACCGTAATGGTAGAAAAACTCTCTAAGAATCGCTTATAGTAATCGTCCAAACCAATGAAGCTATGGACATTAGTTATAGATATATGTTTGGCCTAATTAGGAATAACCTCAAACATCATTGGGTCTACCATAATCCTATCATTAGAAAACATATGCCTAAGGAATATCACCGACTTAAGCCAAAAGTCAGACTAGGAAAATTTGGCAAAAAGTATATGTTCTCACAAATTCTAGAGCACAATCCTCCAATGTTGCATATGCTCCTCTCTACACCTTAAATATACAAGGATATTATCAATGAGCACAGTCACAAAAGAATCCAAATAAGGAATGAACACATGGTTCATCAAATCTATAAATGTGATTGTAGTGTTAGTCAACCCAAAAGACATCAATATAAACTCATAATGACTAAAACGAGTCCTACAGGCTATCTTCATGATATCCTCAACCCAAATCCTCAACTGATGGTAACAACACCTTAAATTATTCTTAGAGAACATTGTTGCTCCCTGAAGCTGATCAAAAAAATCTTCAATGCAAGGCATAGGATATCGGTTCTTCACAATCCCCTTATTAAGTTGCCTATAATCAATACACATATGCTTGGAACCATCCTTTTTTTTATAAACAATATAGGCACTTCAATAGAAGACACTTTTGCTCCAATAAAACCATAGTAAGAAGATCCTGAAAAATGAAAATTTATCTCCTTAAGCTCGATAGGATCCATACGATAGGGTACCATTGAAATAGGTCAGGTGCTCGGCTTAAGATCAATACCAAACTCAATACTATGCTCAGGAGGAAGACAAGGTATATCGGTAGAGAAAACATCCAAAAACTCACAAATGATAGAAATTAAGTCAAGCGATGGACTCTCCACACTAACATAAAAAATATGAGTGAGATAAGACTCAAAACCCATCTAAATAAGTCCCATTTCATGATTATTAGAAATAATCCTCGTTATCTCATCACTAACTGCTCTCTGCCACATAATAGGTGATTTTCTAGGCACAACAAAGGTAATAGCCTTGGAAAAATAATCCACAACTACATGTTAGTGGGATAACCAATCCATGCCCAAAATTATATCAAAATCTACCAAGTATTATATAATAAGATCTACATGAATATCAAGCTTTCGAAAGTCTCAACATATAATCTGAAAACCTGATCCACTACTAAAGAATTACCCATATGAGTAGATACACATAATGGCATGGATAATGAATCCGAAGATAACTCTAATCGTGGTGCATAATAAGCAGACAAAAAAGAATAAATGCATCTAGGATTAAATATTACAAAAGTTGACTAACGGCATATCAAGAACATACATGTGATAACCATATTCAAAAACTCTGCCTTGGGTCTAGCAGGTATTGCATACAACTGACCATGCTTGAACCCCAGCTTGGCTCCAAACCGATGCTTGTCCTACCTATCTAAGAACCTCTATGAGTACTCTAGAGACCACTACTACAACTATGCATACCACCTCTAGTTGAGGTAAAAACTGCTTGAATCGGTGGGACACTATAAACTGAAGGAACCATCGCTCTGCAACTTGGGAACTTTCTGGAGAAATAAAAAAAAGCTCCACAACCATAACATAACTCGGGCATAGTATTAAAACAAGAGGATTTGGCTGACCTAAAATAATTACCAAGACTTAAATAACCAAAAGAGGAACCTCTCAAAATTAGACCACTACCCTACCCAAGATAATCACTGAAGCTAGACTAGTCTGCCTAAATAGGCCAACTAGACTGACCCTAATGTTGATTCGGCTGACACTGAGTGTACCTACCCTAAGAACCACTACCTCTAAAATATGAGCCACTATGACTCCAACTAAAACTACCCTAATAATGCAGCCTCATATCGCTGCCTGATATCGCCCAAACTATACACTAAAAAAAAGATTTAATATAGCCTCTATCGAATTACTATAACCTAACTAAGTTGGGGTCGATCGCACAAGTAATCGATTGAATCTGTCAATTAAACTTGCTAAGTAGTTGGAAGTGCAGAAAAGTAAAAAGGAGGATTTTTCCTAACCATAAAAAAGTAATAAGTTGTGAATGATTTTTGGTGTAAATAATCTAAGATGAACATTAGGACTGTGTTCTCTTTGGATTCCAAACTCAGTAGGTTTCTCGTGTTCAATCTAACTATCTCACCGCCATACATGCAGAATTTAATAAGCTAGGTATTACCAACTATTTTTTGAATGTATTTTGGCAAATCTCACCCTTTACCTTTTGAGTCTCAGGGTTTCACCTTACTAACCCTTGTAATTGAGCCCAATCTAACTATCACCATATGGGTATCAAGTTATTAGATGACAGATGATATCTTGAAATCAGTATTGCAATCTTTTTTTCCTAATCTCAATCTCTCTTGTAAAGATGACCTCGAATACAGTTGGCTGCCACTAAGAAATACATTAAACTAAAGAAGATCACATTATATGTTTAAACAATGATCTAACAAAACCTTATGCTTCTTAGACTTTATGATTCTACCAGGGTTCCCATAACCCTATCCAAGGGAATTAGTTGCTCAATGTTGCGAAACAATCGATGGAATTCAATACAGAAAACATATGAATAATATCACAAATAATTATTGAAGGAAAGCCAAAGTCGTAATTAATTAATCAACCAAAATCAATGAACAAAGAGAATTCCACAATCAAAAGTCAATCTTAAAATCAATATATGTGTGTAAGAGTATAAAGTTCATAACCTAATACAAGATTATCCAATGGGTATTTATAGTTTATGAAAGAAACAAATAAAAAATAACCAAAATAAAATAGGAAAATAAAGTCGGTAGTGGCTATACCTTAGGTAACGTGTTGTCTGGAATGACAATGACTCATTGGAAGTTCTCGTTGTTCTCTATGTTAAGCGATGATGACTCATTGTCACCCCTAATGAATTTTTTGCTAGACACATTGTCACTCTAGTAGAATTTCTCCTCTTAGGATATCCCACACTATTCTCAACATGATTCTTCTTTATGAGTCATGTCTTATCATAACAATTTATAGTCGCCTATCATTTTTATTGCGACTTCAACTTTTATATCTTTAGGGCATTGGCTAATTTGCTTAGAATTATTTTACACTGCGACTCGTTGTCACTTCTAATGAGTCATAGTCAGCATCAACTTTAATCCTCAAGTCAACAAGCTTCACTGTTATCACCACGACTTGGGATACGAGTTATATAGTCACCCAACAACTCAAGGCCTAATCTGTCACTTGTATTTTTAGCGTGTTTTAGATGTGCCAAGGAAACATGGCATATTCAATGCTAAGAATGGTGAAATTATTTATTGACTTAGGTTGTTTTGTCAGATATGATTGATATTTTACGTGTTTTGTAGGGAAAATAGGTTGGAAGTGTCTTGGACTAAAGAAATTATAGAAAGTACTCTCAAAAAGTAAATTAATTATCAGGATATGAGTCGTCAAGTCATCTTACGACTCATATCCCAAGTCGTAAGGAGAACAGTGGCAAAATCTAAGTCGGGAAAGTAAGTAGTAGAATCTTATAAGTCTCAAGGACAAAATGCAACTCATTGTGAGAAGTCGTACTATCACCAGAGTCTAAAATCTTAAAGATTTATGCTCCTGTGGTTGCGAGTGAAAACCACAAGTTGTAATATCTGAGTATGACTCATGGTAAGGAGTCTTAAAGACAACAAACTCAAGTTCTCTAAATATGAAAAACTACTAGAGTAACAATGATTAGAAGAATACGACTTGTAATGTGACTACATGTGTCGTAACCACTAAAGACAAAAGGGAGCCATGACAGCATGCAGCGAGTCGTAAGGAGACCTAACAACTCATTTCCAGAGGTGTAACCAGTACTAACTTAACTTTCCTATTCCATTTTAATTAGGATTCCTGTGTTATTTTAAGATAATATAACTACCCTAGGGTTATTCCTTTATTATGTTACACATTTTTTATCATTTTCTTCATACTTTCACATACTTTGATCATTTATACAATTTTTCATGGGTTTTTGGTTTCATATGCAAGTGGACATTTTGGATTTTACTCATTCATTATTGTGAAATTAATTACATGTCTTGTTCATTGATTTTTATGAATTGTTTCATAAGCATGAGCGGCTAATTTCCTTGAGTAAACTTGTGGAATCCCTAGTGGATTAATGATGAAAAGAAAGTGGGAGATTTATGTAAGTGTGTATTTTAATATTCTTCATATTCATCATATCCCAAGCTACTGCACAAGCTTGGGAATTGCGTGTATTTTATGACCTCCTCACAAAGGAGTTTAAGATTTGTAAAATGAGGTTACGATAGTAATTAGAGGCTATAAACCCTCATCAAATCAACACTAAACTCAGAAGGTGAGAGTTGTACTGAGGTTACAGATAAGGTACAGTAAGGTGGCACGATGAGACTCACAAGGTGAAGGGTGAGATTCTTCAATGCGTTTACAAGATGGTTGATAATAAATAGCTTGTCAACTTTTCATGTAGAGCATTGAGTTGGGTGAATTTAACACAAGAAACTTACAGAGTTGAGAACTCAGGGGGAAAATAGTCCTAGTGTTCGTCTTCTACTTCTTGCAACCACAAGCACTCAAGCTCAGTTACTTGTTACAATTGACTTCCAAATCCCCTTTTTTAATTTTCCATACTGCATGTGCTATCTTTAAGTTCGAGACATAATTCCACCTATTCCTTGTAGGTTCGACCCCACCCTCATTTGGGTAACTATATTTGCCATCAATTATAGTATACTTCTTTGGAGGTTAGTTTTGGTAACATCAAATTTTGGCATCTTTGGCGAGGAATACGATGTTGATTTATTTATTTGATTTATTAAATTTAGAATTTTTATTTTTTATTTTAGTTGGGCATATACCGATGTATGCCTATCACTAGGAATCAAGATAAACCCTTACTCCCTATTGATCTAGAGCCTGAGAAAATTTACCAAACACCAAAAAGGATGATGGAGCATATTCATTATGATGTTCCATAAGAGGTTTAGGATGATCCTTTTGATGTACCTCCCATACTCCAGGTGATCCACAGACTATTTCTAATTGACAGATGGAGTTGATGTTAGTAGAGGTAGCTGAGGAGCAAAGAAGAACGATCGAGGAAGGTTGATTGGCTTAGTAGGAAAAGCTAGCCTCGCCAAGACCGATAGTTGATCGTTAAGCAACAATCAATGGTGATTGACATAGAGAGAGTTATGGGATAAAACTATGGGATATGTTAAGGCTGCTGAGACATGGGCCATTATGCCTCCTGCTCTACCCCTGAATCTTAAGTTTGATATTACCAGAGAAATGATCCAGTTTTGGAACTTAAAAGGTATATTGATATTGTCGACAGATGATGCAAACATCCATCTTGCAAATTTTATCAGGACCTGCACTTTGTTTACCATCCTAAGGGTTGATCAAGAAGCATTGAGATTGAGGTTTTTCATATTCTCATTGATAGGAGAAGCATCATTTTGGTTGGGTAAACCTCCAAGAGGCTCAGTCATAACTTGAAACAATCTGTGTAGATAATTTTTTGAAATTAATTCTTCCTTCCTGCTAGGATATTATAGATAAAAGATGAAATTGTTAACTTTCGATAGTTTCCTGCAGAGTCCATCTATGAGACATGGTTTTGGTTCAAAAAAAAATAATCATGGTACCTAATCACTGGATTCCAATGTGTAATCTGCTAGAGATATTCTATAGATCCTTTAATATAAGTTCTAGGGTGTGGTAAACATTATATTTGAAGGTGTATTTATGCATCTTCATTGGGATATGGAGTAGGAAATGCTTGATGAAATCTTTTTCCCTAACCGAGGATGGTATACTTAAGAAGCGGATAGAGGTTCTAGTATGTATGCAATTAGGGATGGGAGTGACTATAGAGCTGATAATGATTTGGTAGCATAGGTATCTACTTTCGGGGGTTATGGTATATTATTTTTGGATGATGAGCAGCTGACAATAATGGACCAGGTCCCTGGGTCGTCATGGACGAATACAGTTTTCACAAGGTTTGCACAGTTCTGTCTTCTAGAATAACAAACTGCACAGGTGAGATATGTACCTTTCAAGGATACTTGGCCCAACTGGCTTTCTACCCTAAGCATTATTATACCATAAAAGAAAAAAAGTCTTCTTAATGAAGGAGTTTTTGCAATATCGGGATATTGAAAATTGAGAGAGGCAAAAACTCAACTTTACAAATTGCTCATGTTCTTGATTTCTTCATGTACTAAAAAGAGTGAGTGTTCTTGAGTAGAGTCATGGTTTGTAACTGAATACTCGCATTATAAAACTAATGTTTTTCTTTGCTTTACTGAGTGACCTTAGGTAGAGTTTACATAAGGTTGATATTGGTTAGATTTAATCAATATCAAGGTCTATTTTTTGTAGAGATTTAAAGGTAGTATTGTAGTAGTGCTATTACATGCAGGAGAAGCCTAGAGTTAGATACATATTGAGTCTATAATCAAAAGGTTAATTATAGTGGACTATTGAGGGGATTGTGAGGGAAAGCTATGGTTTTTGATCCCTTGAGAAAAGAGGTTACCATGTTAAAATCATTGGGTTGTTTAGTTTTTGCAAAGTTTTTAGTTTTTCTGTGCTATACTATTTTATTACCTGTGACTGAATTTAAGGGGCCTAGTCGCTTACTGTATGGTGCAATCCCTGTGAGTTTCATTATTTGGTATTAGAGCCAAAATACTCTAAAATATTAATATCTAAAGTGATTTTGTTATCATGGTTGCTCCACCTAATCTGGAAAAAAGAAAATTAACCACTAGACCACCAAGATTTAATAGGTAATTCTATGGGTGGTGGAAAACAAGAATGTATGACTTCATTATTACTGAGGATAGTGAGCTAATAGATTTAATTATGGATGGTCCTATGTGCTAATTAAAGAGGTCAAAGAACGAGACGTAACCAGAATGGTTGTTAAAACCAGGAGAGTGTATAATGATGAAGATATAAAGAAAGTTGAGAAAAATTACAATGCCAAGAAATTTCTATTTTGTGGCAAAGGGCAAGATGAATACAATAGGATTTTTGCCTGTGTAAATGCTAAAGAATTCTAGTATTGATTGAAAATAGCTCATAAGGGAACTACTGATGTGAAAGATTCCAAAATTGACATGTTGACTACTCAATATGAAACCTTCACCATGAAAGAACAAGAGACAATCCAAGAGATGCATACAAGATTCACTTCAATCAAAAATAAGTTGTATTGGTTAGGAGAAGTGACTCCTTTTGTACAAATAGGTGAGAAAAATTCTAATGGTTCTGCTTAAATCCTGAGAAAAGCGAAGTAGATGCCATAACAGAGGCAAGGAACCTAAAAACTCTTACTATGGATGAGCTTATTGGTAATTGGAAGACATATTAACTTAGTAAGTAATAAGGGAAATATAAGAAGGAAGTAAAAAGAGAAAAATCTATGGCATTGAAGGCCTCTAATTCAGATTCAAGTGAAGAAGACACTGATGCTTCCTATTTGGAAAAAATAATTGTTAGAGCAATAAAGAAAAGTGATCATTTTCAAAGAAGAGGAAGCAGTAGCAATAAGGGAGGCTCTATTGAAGTTTGTCACAAGTGTAGAAGTCCTGAGCATTTCATTAAGGATAGTCTAATGCGAAATGTGTATTACCAGGAATATCTCATGTCTGGAGGTGATAAAGGAAAGAACAACGACTAGGTCCCTGTATTGTGAAAAAGAATGATTGTAGCTAATTTATAATTAAGCATGCCATAGCTATCTAGGGGGATTCCTCTAGTAAATTTGAGGAAAATGGAAAGCACGAAGATGTTTTACTGCTGGTTGGGGAGGATGAGAAAGTGACTTTTTATTCTTAATTTGCTCTCAGGAACACACTAAAGATGAATAATAAAAAGAGATAAAACTTTCTGACATTGAAGTAAACTTGGAAAATTACTCAGCTAGAAAGATAAAAAATCTTGCAAATATGCTGATTGACTCTATGTGTGAAATGACTGCTGAAAAAATGCTTTAAAGGAAAGGTGGAAAGTCAGGAGCTTAGGTTAATTGCTTTAACTCTCCAAATATCAAAAAATAAGGGATAAATTACTAAGTTAAAAAATAAAAAACAAAATTTAGTAAGTTTACCAGAGAAAATAGATGATGTTTGTGATAAAGAGAAAAATAATGCTCTAGAGCTTGAGTTGATAGCTTTGAATCTTCAAATATCTAAAACTAAGGAACATGTTGCTAATTTGAAATTCTTCGATCAATAGAAGAATCAAAATCACCTAAAGTTCATCAAATCACCATCTATTCTGAAGAACCAGAAAATACTGAAATCCTAGAAACCACACAAGTCCTGTTTCCCCTACTCCCTCTAAGTCAAATACCATCTTTGTGCAACTGTTTGATAAGGAAGTACCAGTGATGATACAAAATCAAACCAACAACACCAAGAGCTTCAAGTAGGCTTGGATTTCAGTCCAACAACACAAGAACAACAAGTTTAAGTTTCGGTTTTTCAGTCCAACAACACAAGAACAACAAGATAGATAACAATGCTAGTGAATCGAAAAGAGCCCCACACGGCTTCACTAGACTTTAAGATAACAAAATCAACAACAACAACAAGATAAAGAAAGATAGATAACTTGACATATAACATTCAAGAAACTAAGAACCCTAACATCAAGAGAGGACCCTAAGTCTAATGAATATAAACACCAAGTTCTTACGAGGACCAAGAGGCACTCAACGACCTCAAAACCCTTGTTTCTAGCCAAAGAGACAACACAAGTATCCCTCTACTTGTGAGATAATAGGGACGGCTTCTAAGAGTGGAGAGAGAGCCGAAATGTTTAGTGTTTTTAGGTTACAAAATCAGCATTCAAAAACTAAGGAATAACTCTCTAACATGTTCTATTTATACTACAAACAAAAGGGGTAAAATGACCCATCCGCCCTTGCTTCTTGTGCCAACCTTGGAGAGTAGTTTATTACACATTAAGACCTCTCTTCACACATAAAAACGTTTAGGTCCTTGGTTGGTTCAATCACCAACTCACACACGGCCATTTGCATGAACAAAGCTTGGAGTTTTTGTAATTCCCGAGCTTGGCTTCGTGTGAAAGGCCGTGTACCTGTGGAGGCTGCCCCAACCGTATCATCCTCTCCATCTTGAGAGGAATTTGACATCAAATTCAGCATTTGGTCATCTTCAACCGCATCCACGAGGGAGAGATCACCAACGTTGAAAGTGTTGTGCACTTGATATTCCGGTGGAAGGTCAATCTTGTAGGCGTTGTCATTGATTCTCTCAAGTACTTGGAAAGGACCATCACCCCTTGGCAGCAATTTGGACTTCCTTTGAGCTGGAAACCGATCCTTTCGAAGATGCACCCACACCCAATCTCCGGGTTCAAGCACAAGCCTTCTTCTCCCTTTGTTTACCCTTTTTGCAACCTCTTGGTTCTTCTTTTCAAGCTTGATCCGCACCGTCTCATGCATTTTCTTCATTGCCTCGGCTCTTTTATTTCCATCTAAGCTGGTCATGAGATCACTAGACAAAGGAGTGAGATCTAAAGGGGTAAGGGGATTCAGGCCGTAAACACATTCAAAGGGAGTCATTCCCGTGCTCGAATGTATTACCCGGTTGTATGCAAATTCCACCAAGGGTAGGTGATCTTCCCATGAAGTCAGTTTACCTTTAACCATAGAACGTAGCATAGACCCTAAGGTTCTATTTACTACCTCCGTTTGGCCATCGGTTTGTGGGTGGCAAGACGTGGAGAAAAGTAACTTCGTTCCAAGCCTACCCCACATGGACTTCCAAAAGAGACTTAGGAACTTGGAGTCCCTATCGCTCACAATAGTCCTCGGTACCCCGTGAAGCTTTACAACATGTTCAACAAATAATGAAGCTACACTACGAGCATCCTCGGTTTTAGCACATGGAATAAAATGAGCCATTTTAGAGAATCTATCAACAATAACAAAAATGCTATCTCGGCCCTTCCTAGTCCTTGGCAGCCCCAAAACAAAATCCATCGAAATGTCCAACCAAGGTCTAAGGGGAGTAGGGAGTGGGGTGTATAATCCTTGAGGTAGGAGATGAGATTTCGCACTCCGACAGGCCACGCATTGACTACAAATTTTAGTGACGTCTTTGCGCATTTTGGGCCAATAGAAGTTCTCCTCTAAGATTCCGAGGGTCTTGTCTACCCCAAAGTGCCCCATGAGGCCTCCGTCATGAGCCTCCCTCACAAATAATTCCCTCCAAGAACTAGAAGGAACACACAACCTCCTCCCTTTGAACAAATACCCATCGAACCGAGAGTAGGAGGAATGGTCATTCTCCTTAAGCCAACGGTCCCTTCCCCACTCTTCGCATTCCCTAAAAATAGGAGCAAAGGTAGGATCCTCAGGATACAACAACCGCAAGCTCTCAAAACCCATCAATTTCGAAGACAAGGTAGCAACAAGCACATGCTTCCTAGACAAGGCATCGGCAACAACATTTTCCTTTCCCTTTTTGTAATGAATTACATAAGGGAAAGTCTCGATGAACTCAATCCACTTAGCATGACGCCTATTCAACTTGTCTTGGCTGTTAAGGTGTTTCAACGACTCATGATCCGTTCGTATCACAAACTCCTTAGGCCACAAATAATGTTGCCAATTTCCCAAAGCTCTGACAAGGGCGTACAACTCCAAATCATAAGTTGAGTAATTAAGAGTTGCCCCTTTGAGCTTTTCACTGAAATAAGCAACGGGCTTACCTTCTTGCATCAAAACAGCCCCGATGCCAACCTTACTAGCATCACACTCTACTTCAAACATCTTATCAAAATCGGGCAATTGCAATAAAGGCGCCGAGATGAGCGTAGCTTTCAAGGCCTCAAAAGCCCTAGCCTGCTCATCACCCCATTTAAAGGGTCCGTCCTTTCTAATTACCTCGGTCAAGGGGGCTGCTATGGTACTAAATCCTTTGACAAACCTACTATAAAAGCTTTCCAACCCGTGGAAACTTCGGATTTCTCCAATAGTTTTAGGGGTCGGCCAACTTCGAATAGAGTCTATCTTGGAATCGTCCACTTCCACACCCCTTGAGCTCACGACAAAACCCAAGAATATAACCTTATCAACACCAAAAGAACACTTCTCCATGTTGGCATACAGCTTCTCCTTTCGGAGCACATCAAACACACATCTCAAATGCATTACATGATCATCAATAGATTTACTATACACCAACACATCATCAAAGTAAACCACCACAAACTTTCCAATATAAGGCTTCATTACATGATTCATTAGCCTCATAAAGGTGCTAGGAGCATTGGTAAGGCCGAAGGGCATGACCAGCCACTCATATAGACCGAATTTGGTCTTGAATGCGGTCTTCCACTCATCACCGGGTTGCATGCGAATTTGGTGATAGCCACTCCTAAGGTCCACTTTAGAAAACAAACAAGATCCGTGGAGCTCATCTAACATATCATCTAGTCTAGGGATTGGATGACGATAACTTATAGTGATTTTGTTGATGGCTCTACAATCGACGCACATGCGCCAAGTTCCGTCCTTCTTCGGCACCAAAAGCACCGGAACAGCACACGGACTCATGCTTTCCTTGATGTATCCCTTGTTGAGAAGCTCCTCAACTTGTCTTTCAAGCTCCTTAGTGTCCATGGGATTGCTCCTATAGGCCGGTTTGTTTGGAAGTTGTGAACCCGGCACCAAATCAATTTGGTGCTCAATTCCCCGAAGTGGGGGCAATCCTTGCGGAAGTTCTTGAGGAAATACATCTTCATACTCCTGCAACACACAAGAAATCAAAGGGGAAATGGAAGAATTAGTGGGGTTAGTATTAAAACAATGGGCCAAAAGTAACATCGGCTTGTTTTCATCATGGTCCACGAAGAGTTCTTTCCTCCTAGCCAACATCACTACGTTTTCCATCTCCCTTGTCGTTGGGACAGCCTCAGATGTCCCTACTTCCTCACCTACGGCATTCCCCCCCTTTTCTCCCTTTCCGGATTCCTTCCCCTTTCCCTTCAACTCTCTCATCTTTTGATGCCACTCATTTACTTGGGAGGGTGAAAGAGGATGAAGTGTGACCTTTCGGCCATCCTTCTCAAGCGTATACCGGTTGGACCTCCCATCGTGTTTAGTAGACCTATCATATTGCCATGGTCTACCTAACAACAAGTGACATGCTTGCATTGGGATCACGTCACAAAGCACTTCATCGTGGTAGTTTCCCACCTTAATCCGAATCACACATTGCCTTGTGACCTTTAATTCACCACAATCGTTCAACCATTGTAGCTTGTAAGGACTAGTGTGTAGTGTAGTTGGTAGCTTCAAGAAATTTACCATAGCATGGCTCGCAACATTTGTACAACTACCACTATCAATCACCAAGGTGCACACACTCCCCTTTACTAGACAATTAGTATGGAATAGATTTTCCCTTTGACTCGGGTCATCTATCGCCTTACTAATCATGACACGTCTAACCACAAAGTTTGGAACCACACACACCACTTCTTGTGGATAGACATCTTCACTACCATCTAATTCATCATCATTCGGCCCATTTTCAGCTCCCTCTTCATTAACTTGGAAAACTTTGTCACAAGCCGATTCCCAAGTTAAGTAGGTCTCGGGGTCACTTTCACCCTTAAAGATGGGTAGGCTCAACTTGATGGTGTTGATGCCTACGTCTCTCTCTTGGTGTCGGTTTCCCCTATCTCCATACCCCCGGTATCTCTTAGGTTCTCCTTGACCCCCTCTTAACTCCTCCTCCCTCATATAAGCATCATCAAAGGCTCCATCTCCTTCATACTCCTCTCTACCGTATCCTTCAAAGTGGGCTGGTCGACCTTGGCCGTTTTGATTCGGAGGATTTGGAATTTGCGGTCTTTGGGTTAATGGAGCTTGGAATGGAGGGTTCGGATTTAGTGGAGGTACTTGGCGTCCAAATCCCTCTTGTGGAATTGGAGGGGCTTGGAAATGTAGTGGTCTAGTGGGGTCTCGGTTTGGAGGAAAATAGGTAGTTTGGCTTGCGGTATTTAGTGGAGCTTGGGGTGCATTTAGCATTTGGTGGACTGTTTCGGGGGTGATGGTTGCGGAGGAGGTCCTATCATGACCATTGGTAGATACATGTAGAGGAGTAGAAGGACGAGAGTTCCTTTGACTCTCCACTTGTTCTAATCTCCCACTAATAGTCGACACTTCCCCCATTATTGCTGCCAAGTCCCCTCTCACGGCCCCAAATTCCGAATTCAACCTTTCAAGTGTCCGGGTAACGGCCTCAAGAGTGACCCTCATAGAATCAAGGGCATTAGTATCCACATTATGAGACGTAGCTCCTTCCATTGTCAAGATATTATCCGCTTTAGTTCACCACAAGTTCGTGTTCCACAAGTGTTGTATAATTGGCTAGTAACCGTGAAATTTTTAAGGTATGAGTAAGCTCTTATCCGGAATGGATTCTTGTTTGAAGACTCAAAGAATTCTTGTCGGACTAGAGTCAAAAATCTGCAATTCATTCAAACGAATAAAAGCACTCAAATAATCGTTGACACGAACAAACGGTTCAAGGAACTAGTTGACAACCTAGTAGGAATGTACTAGTTTGTTGATTAGTTCTAGGACCAAGTAAGGGAAACCAAGTATCAACAATTAGCAACCAAAGAATATCCTAAGTTGAGCTTATAGTGACGTGGCAGCATGCAATGGTTCCACACGTTCTTCTTCTCTTTTTTTTTTTGTGTTAATATTCACACAACTTGTTATAGTTTGAAAAGTGTTTTGGTGGGAAAAATAAAATCTTGTAGTATTTCACCCTTTTCAAACTCAAGAGAGTGAGGTTTGGTTGACTAATCCCACAAAACAAGGCTCCTTGAATTAGGGAAAAGTGATTGACAAGACTAGAAGGTGATGGGTGCAAGTCTTTCACAACAACTTTATAGCTTGTCTAACAACTTGAGCACACAACAAGATGAACAAGATGAACAAGTTCAAAAGATGAACACCTCAACAAACTTCATCAACTTCTTTAGCACATAAACACACAACCACCGATTTTTTTTCTTTTGGTTATCAACAACATACAACTTTCGGCCACTTCAAGTCACTACACAATGTTCAAGTTTTCAAGCTCAACTTTTGGATCTAGACACCTTAGTGTTGGTGAGAAAGAAACCAACACTAGAAACTCACTAAACAAGCAAAATAACACCTAGATCTAAACATACAACATCATTCTTGGTTTCAACTTTTAATGGGCAGATTTTCAGAATTTCTTTTTGGTGTTGTTTGTTTAAGCCGTGAACTAGCCCAAGATGGGTTATGTTGGAACACAACCGGTCTCGCTCTGATACCAAATGATACAAAATCAAACCAACAACACCAAGAGCTTCAAGTAGGCTCGGATTTCAGTCCAACAACACAAGAACAACAAGTTTAAGTTTCGGTTTTTCAGTCCAACAACACAAGAACAACAAGATAGATAACAATGCTAGTGAATCGAAAAGAGCCCCACACGGCTTCACTAGACTTTAAGATAACAAAATCAACAACAACAACAAGATAAAGAAAGATAGATAACTTGACATATAACATTCAAGAAACTAAGAACCCTAACATCAAGAGAGGACCCTAAGTCTAATGAATATAAACACCAAGTTCTTACGAGGACCAAGAGGCACTCAACGACCTCAAAACCCTTGTTTCTAGCCAAAGAGACAACACAAGTATTCCTCTACTTGTGAGATAATAGGGATGGCTTCTAAGAGTGGAGAGAGAGCCTAAATGTTTAGTGTTTTTAGGTTACAAAATCAGCATTCAAAAACTAAGGAATAACTCTCTAACATGTTCTATTTATACTACAAACAAAAGGGGTAAAATGACCCATCCGCCCTTGCTTCTTGTGCCAACCTTGGAGAGTAGTTTATTACACATTAAGACCTCTCTTCACACATAAAAACGTTTAGGTCCTTGGTTGGTTCAATCACCAACTCACACACGGCCATTTGCATGAACAAAGCTTGGAGTTTTTGTAATTCCCGAGCTTGGCTTCGTGTGAAAGGCCGTGTACCTGTGGAGGCTGCTGCAACCGTATCAAGTGAGGATGTCTGATCTTTCCTGTAGTGAAATTAGGTAGCTAAAAATTTGCTTTTACATGCATAAGATTCCAAGAAAAGCACAGTAGGGAAGAAGAGAAATTAATTTGCAAAAAGGATGATATGACTAAGGATGGAGATAGTGTACTACCTGCAGATGAGGAGGATGAGTATAAATCACCTTTGAGATGGCCTTTGAAAAAACAAAGAGGTAGTAAAGGCAAAGAGAAAGTGATTGATTCTAGTGTAAAAATTGCTAAATCCTATTCTTCTAGTGGGTCTGAAAAGAAGTTGTTAGCTGATGTTTTGAAAACTAGAAAGTCCTCTACCATAAGAGAATAGGAGTCAAAAAAAGTTGCTATAGTGAAGGGAGAATGTTGAAGTTGTAGAGTCTAGAGAGGATGAGAACATTCATCCTGACATTACTGTGGCAATAGAGAACAGAAGACAAAAAATTCATGTATCAGGAAGGACCAGGTCCTCTATTTCAAAGTCTAGTATCCATATAAGAATGAAGTAGAAATATATTATTGTGAAAAAAAAAAGAGGCTCTGGGGACCTGTCCCAAAAGAAAAAAAGAATAAGATTTTAAGAACTCAGAAAGTATTGTCTAGGAGAGTGTCTGATCCAAGAATCTATGAGAATCCATGGATGGTTGGACCTCTTAGAAGAACTAGCTATTATGGTTTTTGAAGAATAAGTGAGAGAATTTCATTATACAAAGGAATTCTCAGAGGATGGGTTAAGCTTAACTACCATAATGTAAGGAAATCAAATCATATTGGATGATGAATCACTAGGGAAAATCCTAGATGTGCTTATTATAGGGGTTAGGACTATTATAAAGCAGCAACCCTCTATGAAGTTCACGATGGATACCTCCAAGGTTGGATCAACAGCAGTAACAGCAGTGAGAATAGATTTCTCACATGTGAATTTCAGTTAGTATTTGAATTTGTGAACAAGGTCCTTTTGCCCAGATCAGAGAAAAGGACTATTCCCTCCACTATTGATTTTTTCCTGATGAGTGCTTGAGCAAATTTGAACTTTTAAGTCTCCTTACTCTTGTGATAGAGCATATGAACAAAGTGGTTGCTGAGAAAGATGGAAAACATGGAATGCCTTATGGGTATTTCTTGAACAAGGTTTTTGACTACTTTGGAGTGATTGGCACTAAAGTAACATCAAGAATAGTCAAAATAAAGTTCAGTCTAATATTGTTAGTGGAAATTGAATGCATAGAAGAAAAGGTGGGAATGGTGTCCTAAGTTTCAGAACTTTTGTCTACATAGGATAATTTAAGCAAGGAGATAGAGGAGATGAGTGTCAAGTTGGCTGCAAAGGATGTTGAGATAGTGCTCTTAAAGTTGTAGAATAAAAAAATGTACTCAGAGGGACATGGTGCCTCAGAGGAACTTGTAGCAGAAAATGCTAAGCTCCAGATCAAGGTTATAAAACTCACTTGGGACATTCATAGATGAATACATAAATTAAAGACCTCACTAAACAATTGCTAAATTCTCATATTGGTGGGAGTTCTAGATTGGAGTTGTTATAAAGAGTTCCTAGTGTTACTGATAATTTGAATACTGTTGAGGGTTCTTCCTAAGTCCTGGTATCCCTAATCTTAGTCATCCCAATGTGTCAGTTTCAAATTTTTATTCCTAGTGTGGCTTTTGATGAATCAGAATAATTAATACTTATTTTAGTATGATGTATTGGTATTAATCTCTCTTAACAATGAATGAATCTTTTATTTGTGTGCTTCATCTATTTTCTCTTTTATTTAACAGGTGTTCTTTATGTTAGTTTTGCCCTAGTGGCCTAGAGTTAACCATCTTGTGCTTACTTTATTTTTGGTTTACTGTTATAGTTTTTCAATAATGCTAAAAGAGGGAATACAGAATGCATAAGGTATGTACCAAGTGTGTGTGTGTTCTAATATGTAAGAGACCAGGTACCAAGCAGTTGCATATGATAGATAATATGTGAATAACACTCAAATGGTAAATAAATGATGGCCTATTTAAGAATGAAAAAGAAATTGAAGAATAAAGAAAGATTAACAGTGGGAAGAATACACAAATGCACATTGATGACAGGGGGAACATTGAAATGCAGCAATCATTTGAGTGATTTATGTCAATTAACAATAAGGGATCAGGTCTCTAAGTTGTATAATATATTGACTAAGGGAAGAAATCATCAAAGTGATAGGAGAAATATTCACTGACAGTAGAGGTAGTCACTCTAACTATAGAAGGTGAATGAAATCGATTCTTCAAAGATCTGTGGTCATGTTTTGAGGATTGTCATCAACAAAAAGAGGGAAACTTACTGAATGCATAAGGTAGGGACGAGGTATGTATGTGTGTATGTTTTCTGATGTGTAAGGGACCAGGTACCAAGCATATACATATGATATATGATATGTGAATAATTCTCAAATGGTGAAGAAATGACGGCTTATTGAAGAATGGGGGAGAAATTGAAGAATGAAGGTTGATTGACAGGGGAAAGAATGCTCAAATGCATATTGGTGAGAGCAAGTATAGATAGGGGCATATTTAAATGCAGCATTGAGTTGATTTTTTTATGTCAATTAACAACAAGGGACTAAGTCCCTAAGTTTTATGATATATTAACAAAGGGAAGTAAAGTGACAAATGATAGGGGGGAACATTCCTTGACAGTAGCGGTAATATCTCCAACTGTAAAAGGTGAATGAAATTGATGCTTCAAAGATCTATGTTTATGTTATATGGTTTGTCATCATCGAAAAGGGGGGAAATTTTTTTATATTTTTTTATGATAAGCAGCTGATAACGAGGGACTCAGTCCTTGAGTCGTCATCGAAAAATACAACTATCATAAGCGCTGCACAGTTTTGTGTTCTAGTAAAACAAATTGCATAGGTGGGATGCGTACCTTTCAAGGACATTTGGCCCAATCAGATTTTTACCCTAATCTTTATTCAACCGCAAAAGGAAAAGAATGCTTCTCTATTAAGGTGTTTTTTAAGATTAGGACATTGAAAATTGAGAGAGGCAAAAACTCAACTTTACAATATTGCTCAAGTTCTTGATTTCTTCATGTACTTAAAAGAGTGAGTGATCTTGAATAGAGTCATGGTTTGTAACTAAATTACTCGCACTATAAGTGTAATGTTTATCCTTTCTTTCATGATTGATCTTAGGTAGAGTTACCTAAGGTTTATATTGGTTAGAGTTAATCAATATCAAGGTGTATTCTTGGTAGAGTTGTCGAGTTAGGCTTGTAGTATAGATATTAGAAGCAGGTGGAGCATAGAGTTAGGTTCATATTAAGTCTGTAATTATGAGGTTGATTATAGTGGACTACTGAGGTGCTTGTAAGGGCAAGCCGTGGTTTTTTCTCCCTTGAGTAAGAAGGTTTACACATTAAAATCTTTGTGTTGTATAGTTTTTGCAAAGTTTTTAGTTTCCATGTGCTTCACTATGTGGTGTAACCCCACCCAGTTTCATCATCTTCTGAGTCTAATATGATGAGGAAGAAAAGTATCTTAGATTAAGAAGTAGTGGGTTTCTGAGCCAAAGGTCAAGGAAACCAAGGTCAGAACTACTATAGCGATAGGTACCGTGATAGAAGTAGAGAGTGAGATGGTTATTGGAGGCATTAAGAAAACTATAAAGAGAAGAGAGATAGATATGTTCCACCGAGTATCAAATATATTGATTCGATAATAGAAGAAATTCTGTCAAAGTTAGTAAAAGGCATAGAGAGTTAGGAAAGATGCCTTAAGGAGATTAAGGAAAACATATCATGGATAAATAAGAAATTTGAGTCACATGAAACAATAATCAAACAACGGGAGCAGCAGTTTGACTAAATATTGCCCACGTTGAATCAAAGACAGCCTGGCACTTTCCATCTAATATAGTGCAAAATCAAAAGAATGATAGGTATTGTCATGTCATAACCACACAGAGTGGTAAGAACACCATAAATCCTCCATACCCATTGCGGTTAAATTAATGAAAGATAATGTTAATGCTAATGTTAAGGAAGAACCTAAAGTTAAAGTTGAAAAATCATCAGGTTTTGAGTTTAGTGCTACAAAGGATAAAGGCAAGGGTAATGTTGATGAACTTATTCTGAAAACTATTCAAAGGCCTCCCCTTCTTTTCCTCAAAGACTAAAAAAGAAATAGGAAGAAAGAAAATATCAGAAGTTGTTATCAATGTTAAAGAAGTTGTATGTAAACATACTAGATCTAGAGGCATTGGAGCAAATATGTGGTTACATAAAATTCATGAAAGATCTTGTCACTAAGGAAGTGAACAGTGACCTATAAGCTTGCTAACAATGTGTGTAATTAGAGTGTTGTTGCCTCTAGATCATTGATAGAGAAGAAGGAGGACCCCAGAGCCTTCACAATTCCATGTACTAGTGGGTCCTTTAACATCGCTCTGGCTTTAAGTGATTTAGGAGCCAGTATTAATCTTATGTCATTGGTTGAGTTTAGTAATTAGGGTTGGGGACACCAAATTGAACATTGATGAGATTATTGATGGCTAACCAAATCATGAAAAAGCTGGTCAGTATTGTTTGTGAAGTGTTGGTAAAGGTGTCATCCTTTATATTTCCAGTCGATTTAGTGATACTTGATTGTGAAGTAGACTTCCAAGTCCCTATCATCTTGGGAAGACCCTTCCTAGCTATAGATAGGGGATTGATTAATAGGGAGTTGGAACGAATGGGGTTCAAACTCAATGTTGAACTGGTAATAATATATGTATGCCAGTTGATACAGTAGCTGGATTATATGAGAGTTGTGTCAGTGATAGACACCATTATGAGAAGGTTGATGTAGTGACTGTTCAAACTAAGGAGAAGCTGGGTGTTGAAGCATTAACAGCGGTGATTATGAATTTTGATAGTGACGGAACTGATAAATATGATGAGATCGTAGGGGCTTTGTATGGGAGAATTTCTCTCACTTATTATCCAAAGAAGCTTGATTTGAATTTGAAAAATAGAACCACTCCTCCCGCTCGTCCATCAATTGAAGAGCCACTGGTCTTTGAGTTGAACGCCCTCCCATCTCACTTGAGTTATGCATTTTTGGGGGGCAACAACACCTTACTAGTGATTATTCAAGATTACCTGGTTGAGACAGAGGTACAGGCATTATTATCACTGTTTTGGAGGTTCATGAGAGCTATAGGGTGGACTATTACAGATATTATGGGTATTCCGCTAGGCATTTGTACTAAAAAAATTCATCTTTAAATGGACAACATCCCGATTATTGAGCATCAATGCTAGATAAATCCTCATATTCAAGAGGTGGTAAAATAATAAATCATAAAGTGGATGGATAGCGTGTATTTACCCCATTCCAGATAGCAAGAGGATTAGTCCTTTTCAATGCATCTAAAAGAAAAGTGGAATTACTGTAGTACTGAAGTAGAAGAATGAGTTTGTACCAATGAGAACATTCACAAGTTGGAGAGTATGCAAAGTCTACAGGAAGATAAACACATGGACACAAAAGAAACACTTCCTAATGCTATTCATGGACCAGGTTCTTGATAGACTTGTGGAAAGGGGCTGGAATTTTTTTCTGGATGGATATTCAGGTTTTAATTTGATCACTATTGCTCTCAAAGATTAAGATAAGATGACTTTTACCGCCCATATGGGACTTTTACATTCAAAAGTCTTTCATTTAGGTTGTGCAATGTTCCCATCATCTTCCAGAGATACATGATATTGATTTTCTCAGATATGGCGGAAGACATAATTGAAGTGTTTATGGATGATTTTTTTTATTGGTGATTCCTTTTATGACTATTTGGTCCACTTGTCAAGTTCTCTATGTTGATGTGAGGAATGAAATTTGGTGATAAACTAGGGGAAGTGTTATTTTATCGTGAAAAAGGGAATTATGCTTAGGCACAATATCTCAAATTGGGGAACAGAGGTAGATAAGGCAAAAATTAAGGTAATTGAGAAAGATGCCACCACCAGTCTTGGTGAAGGGAATTCAGAGATTTTTAGGCCATGCTGGCATTTGTAGTCTATTCATCAAGGATTTTTCAAAGATTGCAAATCCTCTACGCAATCTTCTTCATAAAGAGGTAAATTTTTGTTTTGATGAGGCATGTCTAAAGGCTTTTGAGTGCCTGAAGGAGAGGTTGTTGTCAACCCCTATTGTAGTGTCCACCGACTTATCTTTTCCATTTCAAATCATGTGTGATTCAAGCAGTGCAGATCCAGGTGTTGTCGTAGGCCAAAGACGAGAAAAATTACTTCACCCTGCATACTATACTAGCAAGGCCTTAAACCCTGCTCAAGAGAACTATGTTGCTACCGAGCAAGAGTTACTAGCAGTGGTTTTCGCCTTTAAAAAGTTTTAGTCCTATCTAATCGGGACAAAGGTTATTGTTCATACAGACCATGCAACATTGAGATACCTAATGGCAACGAAAAATGGAAATCCAAGATGGATTTGTTGGTTTCTCTTATTCATGAGTTTGATTTTGAAGTTAAGGAATGGAAAGGCAAAGAAATACCAATTGTAGATCACTTTTCCATACTTGAGGAAGAATCAATGTATAAAATAGGTGATGGGCTTGAAATCGATGATACTTTTCTAGACGAGCAGATTTGACAGAATCACACGACGTAATTACCTAGTTTGCTGATTTAGCCAACTACATGGCAATTGATCTGGTCCCAGATGACTTGTCCTTTAAGCAGCAGAAGAGATTTATGCATGAGGTAAGGAAATTCTTCTGGGATGAACCTTATATATTCAAAATTTACATGGATGTTATGGTTCATGGGTGAATCCCAGAGGTGGAAATGAAGAGTATTTTTAAGGCTTGTCATACTTCACCTGCTGCGGGTCACCATGGATGAACCCTCACAACCCACAAGATATTCTACTAGAAGACAATGTACAAAGATGCTTACGACTTTGTTGCAGCCTATGACTGATGCCAACATCAAGGCCATATTTTGAGATGCCATAAACTCCCAATGGCCCCTATTTTAGAGTTGGAGTTATTTAATGTGTGGGGTGTGGATTTCATGGGTCTGTTTGTGAGTTCCTATGACATAAGGTATTTCTTGGTTGTGGTTAATTATGTAAAAAAAATGGGTGGAGCGGTAGCTCTCCCTAATAATAAAGGTAAAAGTGTCATCGCATTCCTAAAAAGCATATCTTTTCTCTATTTGGAACTTTATGTCCATTAATTAGTGACGGTGGGTCTCATTTGTTAATCATCTATTTAGAAGTTTTATTGAGAAATATTGAGTGAATCATAAGGTGGTAGCATGTTATCATTCTCAGACAAGAGGACAGGTTGAGGTCTCTAAAAGAGAGATTAAGTCCATTTTGGCGAAGACGGTGAATGCTAATAGGACTAATTAGTCAAGAAACTTTGATGATACATTATGGGGATACCAGACAGCTTATAAAACCCATATAGGTGCCTCACAATATCAACTTGTGATTGGCAAGGCATGCCACATGCCTGTTGAGCTTTTTTAGCACAAGGCACTATGGGCATTGAAGAAGCTAAATATTGAGTAGCATAACGAAACAAAGATGAGGATGAATTTAAGAAAAGAATATTTGAGCTAAGTAACCAGGTACTTCTATAAAATTTGAGTCTTAACTTGTTTCCATGTCACGACCCGATCTAGGGTCTAGCTGTGAAAGGTATCTCAAGTCCCACATGGACCGATGATCACCCCCTCCCCCACCTAACCTATCCAACATACCAACCACAAGTGACTTCCGTCTGTATAATAAAATAGAGCAATATAAGGCTAACAAAAACTCATAAAATGTCTAAACCAATCATCACTACCACACACTAAGACATCACACCTAAATTAATAGTAATCTATAAAGCCTCTACAAAACCAAAGCCAATAATAGGTCGGGACATGCACCCGACAATAGTAAAAATCAATGTCTAAACTAAGTCTAAGACAAAAAGTAATTGACCATGAAATAAATGCCTTTCAAAGTATGAAAGCTCACGACTTCAATGTCGATCTAATGAACCACTAGATAACCTGGTCACCGAGAAGGAAAAAAAGAAGAAGCTCATGTCTCTATATCACGTGGGTATACAACATCTGGAGACATTTAGCGGTTGGAGCGCTAATATGTAATTTAGGGATAGAGGAATAAAATAATACCATCATTAAAACCAACTCAAATCATTATATGCAATCACAAGTATACATACATATATAAATAACATTTTGGGATAGGGGAAAAGGCTTAGCATGAACTTTGAAAACATTAACCCAGACTATATGGCATAACTATCATAATATAAGGCACCCATGGTCTATATATGCCCATCTCTCCCCTAGATAGAAGTGCCCAAGTGCGTGTAGTCGCACGAATAAAAGAATATCCTTTATGAGGGAGTAAAACCTCCCGGCAAAATCAAGGTGACATAGAACCAATGTATACAATATGGGGGACTCGAACCCCCCATTCATATGTTCATTCGGGGGACTCGAACCTTTGTTTCATATATACACCCGCACCGGCTAGCGCATTTTCCTGTGTTAGTCCCTTCAACTCCACTTTCATGGCTCGGATGTGCATCCCACTTTAAAGGCCCTTTAAAACATTCTTACACAAGCATACAACCATTAATCTGATTACTTACCAAAGTCATCCCGTCGATATCATCATACGAACCCCTCATGCAAGTATAACATGTCATAACCATTACCATTCAACATTTGAAACAAACCCATAGTATATACAAAGACCTTAATTCAACTCAACATTTGGGGCCTCAAATCATTACAACTAAATAAATGGTAATATTCATGGTTTAACTAATATCATTATTTAAAAGAACTGAAATATAAGAAAACACGTAGATATCAGGTGTTCATAACCAGCCAACACTGAATAATCATAAAATACCATATTAAATCTTAAAACTTTAGTAGGGAGTTATGGTTCAAAAACCCAAAACATAATATTTCACCAATTAAGTGAGAAGCATGAACTCATGGAGATGTCTTAAAACATGAGAAAACACCATGACTTCATGGATAAATTCACAATTCGATAATATAACATGAAATTTAGTTGAATACGATATGGGATTCGAAACTTGAAACATGATGATATGGGTGTACAAAGCTGTCCAATACGTTCTCGACCATTCACACGAAGCCAAGCTCGGGAGTTACAAAAACTACAAGCCATGTTCATGCAAATGGCTGCGTGTGAGTTGGTACTTGATCCGCCAAAGAGCTTCAATATTTTTAAGTGTGAAAATGAGCCTTGAAGTGTAATAAATTACACTCTAAGGGCACCCCATGACTGAAGGGTAGGAAGGTCATTTGTCCTTCATTTTGTGTGTAATATAAATAGATGCTATTAGGGTTATTTTCAGCACTTAGTTCATTCTTCATATTTCACAACAAAAAGTCTTGTAACATTGAATATCTCTCTCTCTCTTATTCTTGAGAGTAGAACCTGAAATCTGTCCAACAAGTGTAGTTACACTTGTGTTGTTTCTTGGCTAGAAACTTGAGATCTTGAGGTTCATGAGTTCCTCTTGGTCTAAGTAAGAACTTGGTACTGAAATCTTTTGGTCTTAGCGTCGTATCTTCAAGTTAGGGTTCATAGATTCTAAGATATCTTTGTGTCAAGTTACTATCTTTCATTTTGTACTCTTGAAACTTTGTAGTAACTTAGTGAAGCCGTGTGGGGCTGATTTTCGATTCACTATAGTTACTACCATTTGTTGTTCTTGTTGTTATCATTGTACTCTTTGTAATCTATCATCTTGTGTTGTTGAACCATTGTTTAATGTTATTGTTATCTTCTTGTTCTCCTTGTGTAGCTACTGTTTTGGTATTGGTATTCCTTCAAAATTTCGTGATTGTTGTTGTCTTCACATATTGGAGTTGTTATCTTCAAGCTCTCGGAATTGTAGTGTGTTTGGACTGATTTTGTGGAAGATTTGATACGCTCCAAGTTAGTAGTGTATCATTTGGTATAAAAGCCATCTTTGATTTTGTTCTAACAAGATCAATCTTGGGCTTGAGACTTGAAAACTACAAAAAAGAAAAACTGAAATCTGAAAATTCCAGAAATAGTCAAATCTGCTACCTTTGTGTTCTTGGCCAAAAATTGTGATGTGTTGTTGTATGGGCCGAGATTTTCTTGTTTTTTTTGGCTAGATCTTGTAGTATTTTGCTTGTCTAGAGTGTTTATAGTGTTGGTTTCTTTCTCACCAACACTAAAGGTGTCAAGATCTAAAGATTGAGCTTATAATATTGACCATAGTTGTGGTGCCTTGTGGCTGGCTGTTTGTTGTTACTTGTTGTTGACAATTGGTGGTGTTGTGTTGTATTTTTGAAGAAGTTGTTGTTGAGTTCTTGAAGGTTGTTGTGGTGTTCATCAAGTTCTTCATCTTTTCTTACAACTTTAGACAACCAAAAAGTGTGATATAAATTCAAGAGTTGAAGCTGAAAATTGTAAAGCATGTTGTGAGAAGCCTTGAACCCATCATTTCTTAAACTAAGCTTCTACTTTTCAGCAACTTTTTCTTATTTCAAGAACCTAGTGTTTTGTGACAAGATACCTTTTTCTTATTTCAAGAATCTAGTGTTGTGTGACAAGATACCTTTTTCTTATTTCAAGAACCTAGTGTTGTGGGACAAGGTACTTTTCTTATTTCAAGATTTATGTTTTCCCTCCAAGACCAATTGTCATCCTTTCCAAATTGTGTAAAGATTTAAATTTCAGAATTGGTGCTTAAATTGTGTGGGACCAAGACCAATTGCATGCTGCCATGTCACCCATTTGCTACTGTTCACGTCACCCATTGGCTACTGTTCACGTCATTAATAAGCTCAAATTTAGGTTTTGTAGTTTCTAATTGTTGATTCTTAGTTTCATTACTTGGTTCTAGAACTAATTAACATGCTAGTACACTCCTACTAGGTTGTCAATTAGTCCTTTTGAATTCTCTTGTTCGTGTCCACGTTTAGTTGCGTGCTTTTATTCGTTTGAATACATTGTAACTTCTTAACTCCAGTCCGTCGAGAATTCTTTGAGTTTCAAACAAGAATCCACTCCGGACAAGAGCTTTACTCATATCTTTAGGATTCACGGTTACTAGCCAATCTATAACATTTGTGGAGCTCAAGTGTGAGTGAACCGAGAGAGTGTGAGTGAGGAGAGGTTTAACGCTAACTTGTTTGCTGATTGTGTAGGTAACACCTTGACATGGAAGGAAGCACATCCCAAAGTGGGGGTACTACTGAACAAGACACAATAAAGGCCACACTTGAGGCCATTACCAGAAGTTTAGAGAGGTTAAACACGGAAGTTGGGGCAATGAGGGGAGATTTGACTACGATAAGTGGGAGATTGGAGCAAGTGGAGAGTCAAAGGAACTCTCGTCCATCCACTCCTCATCATATTCCTTCAAGTCGGCATGAAAGAACTTCATCCACAACTATCTCACCAGAAACATTGCACCAAATAATGAATCCACCTCTAGCCCCACTAAATGCCACAAATCATACCACTACTTTCCCTCCAAACCAAGAAGCGAATAGACCACGCCATTCCCAAACTCCTCCAATTCCACAAGAAGGATGTAGCTGTCCATTACATCCACAAAATCTGAACGTACCTTACCAAACTCCACCAAATCAAAGACCACCACCTCCACAAATCCCAATGCCTCCAAATCAGATTCCAATTCACCAAAACCGACCAGCTCACTTTGAGGAACATGGTAGAGAGGAGTATGATGGATATGGAGCCTTTGATGATGCTTACATGAGAGAGGAGGAGCTAAGAAGGGGCCGTGTTGATCCAAGGAGGTACCGAGG
The DNA here is from genome assembly GCA_030864215.1 of Capsicum pubescens. NCBI lineage: Eukaryota > Viridiplantae > Streptophyta > Magnoliopsida > Solanales > Solanaceae > Capsicum > Capsicum pubescens. Next base: position 260,868,709 of record CM061548.1, on the reverse strand, counting down.
GTATGGAGAAAGGGGAAATCGAAACCAAGAAAGAGACGTAGGCATCAATACCATCAAATTGAGCTTACCTATCTTTAAGGGTGTAAGTGACCCCGAGGCCTACTTAGCATGGGAATCAGCTTGTGACAAAGTTTTTCAAATTAATGATATCTCGGAAGAAAAGAAAAGTTGTTTTGCCGTAGCTCATTTTGAGTGTTATGCCAACACTTGGTGGGAGTACGTCAAGCGTTTTGGTGATGAATTAGTTGATGGGCAGCCACCACCTTGGCTTCGGTTAAGGAACTTGATGAGGAAACGGTACCTTCCCGAGAGTTATCGCCATGAATTGCTTGCTAGATTGTACAACTTGCGTCAAGGCAATAAAAGTGTGATTGCATATTATGATGAGTTTCAACAAATCATGTTGAAGCTTGATCATCGTGGGGAACAAATCAGTCATGACATCATCCGATTCAAGTGTGGGTTGAACAAAGAGATCTCCACTCATTTGACACTTCACAAATTTGATACCGTTGAAGGTATTTTCCAAGCGGCTCTTGAGATTGAAAGGGAGCTTAAAGAGAGGTCGTCTCTCAAGGCAAGGGGACAATCCATCTCGGGTTGTCCTAGAAGCAAGGACGTGGTTCAATCCTCTTCGGGTTGGCCCAAAAACAAGGACCAACCCACCACTACAAGGCTGCCCGAGCCCAAAACAGTCCACAAAATTCCTCTAAAACAAGAAGTTCACAAGTATCCAAACCCAAAAGGATTCCAATGTTTCAAGTGCCAAGGTTGGGGACATAAATCCAATGAATGTACAAATCGACGCAACGTGATACTACGAGAAGGGAGATTGTATTACCTTGGTGAGAAGGTGGGTCTTGAAAAAGAGGAGGATGAGGCCGAGCCTCAAGATGGAGAGAAAACTGGAAATAGGCCACTTGATGATGATGATGGTGAAGTTATTTACCCACAAGAAGGGGAGTGTGTTGTTCCAAACTTTGTAGATAGACGCGCTATGATTAGTAAGGCAATAGACGACCCTAGCCAAAGGGAAAATCTATTCCATACTAAATGCCTTGTGAAGGGGAATGTGTGCACTTTGGTGATTGATAGTGGTAGTTGTGCGAATGTCGTTAGTGTTGCTATGGTGAACTTTCTGAAATTACCAACTACACTTCATACTAGCCCTTACAAGTTGCAATGGTTGAACGAATGCGGTGAATTGAAGGTCATGAGGCAATGTGTGATACGGTTTAAGGTAGGGAACTACCAAGACGAAGTGCTTTGTGATGTGATACCAATGCAAGCATGTCATTTGTTGTTAGGTAGACCTTGGCAATATGATAGGTCTACCAAACATGATGGGAGGACCAACCGATATTCACTTGAGAAGGATGGTCGAAAGGTCACTCTTTATCCTCTTTTGCCATCACAAGTGAATGAATTACATCAAAAGATGAGGGAGTTGAAGGAGAAGGGAAAGAAACCCAAAAATGGTGAAAATGAGGGGAAAACCGTGGGTGGGGCAGTAGGGATTTCCGGGACTGCCTCAACGTCAAATGGGCAAGAAAACATGGTGATGTTGGCTAGAAAGAAGGAACTCTTCTTGGATTATGATGTGGACATGCCTATGCTTCTTTTGGCTCATTGTTTTAATACTAACCCCACTAATTCTTCTATTTCTCCTTTGATTTCTTGTGTGTTGCAGGATTATGAGGATGTATTTTCCAAAGAACTTCCGCAAGGATTGCCCCCACTTCGGGGAATTGAGCATCAAATTGACTTTGTGCCGGGCTCACAATTTCCAAATAAGACGGCTTACAGAAGCAACCCTACGGACACCAAAGAATTGCAGCGGCAAGTTGAGGAACTCCTCAACAAAGGGTATATCAAGGAGAGCATGAGTCCGTGCACGGTTCCGGTACTACTGGTGCCTAAGAAAGATGGAACATGGCGTATGTGTGTGGACTGCCGAGCCATCAATAAGATTACGGTAAAATATCGTCACCCTATCCCTAGGTTAGATGATATGCTTGATGAATTGAATGGTTCGTGTTTATTTTCCAAGATTGATTTAAGGAGTGGCTATCACCAAATAAGAATGCAACCCGGTGATGAATGGAAAACCGCCTTCAAGACTAAATTTGGTCTCTATGAATGGATGGTTATGCCATTCGGCCTAACAAATGCTCCAAGTACTTTCATGAGGCTAATGAATCATGTGATGAAGCCATTTATTGGAAAGTTTGTTGTTGTTTACTTTGATGATGTCTTGGTCTATAGTAAGTCAATTGATGAGCATGTGATGCATTTACAATGTGTGTTTGATGTCCTTAGAAAGGAAAGGTTGTATGCAAATCTGGAGAAGTGCTCTTTTGGTGTTAATGAAGTTATTTTCTTGGGTTTTGTTGTTAGTTCAAGAGGGGTCGAAGTGGATGAATCCAAGATAGATGCTATCAAAAATTGGCCAACCCCGCAAACCATTAGCGAAGTAAGAAGCTTCCACGGGTTTGCTAGTTTTTATAGAAGAAGGTTTGTCAAAGGATTCAGCACCATAGCCGCTCCTTTGACCGCGATCATTCGAAAAGACCAACCCTTCAAGTGGGGTGAAGAGCAAGCTAAGGCTTTTGAAACCTTGAAAGCTATGCTCGTTTTCGCGCCTTTATTACAATTTCCCAACTTTGATAAGACATTCAAAGTTGAGTGCGATGCTAGTAAAGTGGGCATAGGGGCTGTTTTGATGCAAGATTTAAAACCCATTTCTTATTTTAGTGAAAAGCTCAAACGAGCAACTCTAAACTACTCCACGTACGATCTAGAGTTGTATGCCTTGATTCGAGCTTTGGCCACTTGGCAGCATTATTTGTGGCTCAAGGAGTTCGTGATTCGAACGGAACATGAATCCTTGAAGCATCTTCGGGCACAAGACAAGCTTAACAACCGGCATGCAAAATGGATTGAGTTTCTTGAAACTTTCCCTTATGTTATTCAATACAAAAAGGGTAAGGACAATGTAGTAGCCGATGCTTTGTCTAGAAAACATGTTCTTGTGTCAACATTATCTTCAAAATTAATGGGTTTTGAAAGTTTAAAAGAATTGTATCCCGAGGACCCTCACTTTGCTCCAATCTTTAGGGAATGTGAAGAAATGGGTAGGGACAAGTGGGATTCGTCTAGGGGTTCAAATCCCTATGCCAAGTTTGATGGATACTTGTTTAAAGGTAGACGATTGTGTGTAGCCTCCAGTTCTTGGAGAGAGTTATTTGTGAGGAAAGCACACAATGGCGGTCTAATGGGTCACTTTGGGATCGAAAAGACCCTTGGAATATTGGAGGAGCAATTTCATTGGCCAAAAATGCACAAGGATGTGGCCAAGATTTATGGCCAATGCATAGATTGCAAAGGAGCCAAATCGCGGCTCCTACCTCATGGGTTGTACACCCCGCTGCCCACTCCTTTACGCCCTTGGCTTGACATATCTATGGATTTTGTGTTAGGGTTGCCTAGGACTAGACGAGGTCGGGACAGTATCTTTGTTGTGGTCGATCGATTTTCTAAGATGGCACACTTTATTCCATGCTTTAAATGTGATGATGCACCTAGTGTGGCCTCTTTGCTTGTTGATAATGTTGTCAAGTTGCATGGTGTTCCGAGGACCATTGTGAGTGATAGGGACTCTAAGTTCCTAAGTCACTTTTGGAAATCCATGTGGGGTAGGCTTGGAACCAAGTTGTTATTCTCTACATCTTGCCCCCCACAAACTGATGGTCAAACGGAAGTAGTAAATAGGACTTTGGGTGCTATGCTACGTTCCATGGTAAAAGGAAAATTGACTTCTTGGGAGGAACACCTACCATTGATTGAGTTTGCATATAACCGTGTCTTACACTCAAGTACGGGAATGACTCCCTTTGAGTGCATATATGGCCTCAACCCCCTTACTCCTTTGGATTTAACTCCTTCACCTAGTGATGTTATGATTAGCTTAGATGGAAGCAAGCGGGCAGATTCGATGAATAAGTTACATGAGAAGGTGCGGCTTCGACTTGAGAAGAAAAATCAAGACATTGCAAGGAGAGTCAACAAGGGGAGAAAGAAACTCATTCTTGAACCGGGAGATTGGGTGTGGGTTCACCTTAGAAAGAATAGGTTTCCATCTCAAAGAAAGTCCAAATTGATGCCAAGAAGTGATGGTCAATTCCAAGTACTTGAACGGATCAATGATAATGCCTACAAGATTGACCTTCCCCCGGAATACCAAGTGCACAACACTTTCAACGTGTGTGATCTTTCTCTAGTGGATGCGGTTGAGGATGACCAAATGCTGAATTTGAGGTCAAATTCCTCTCAAGATGGAGAGGATGATATGGGTGTACAAAGCTGTCCAATATGTTCTCGACCATTCACACGAAGCCAAGCTCGGGAGTTACAAAAACTACAAGCCATGTTCATGCAAATGGCTGCGTGTGAGTTGGTACTTGATCCGCCAAAGAGCTTCAATGTTTTTAAGTGTGAAAATGAGCCTTGAAGTGTAATAAATTACACTCTAAGGGCACCCCATGACTGAAGGGTAGGAAGGTCATTTGTCCTTCATTTTGTGTGTAATATAAATAGATGCTATTAGGGTTATTTTCAGCAGTTAGTTCATTCTTCATATTTCACAACAAAAAGTCTTGTAACATTGAATATCTCTCTCTCTCTTGTTCTTGAGAGTAGAACCTGAAATCTGTCCAACAAGTGTAGTTACACTTGTGTTGTTTCTTGGCTAGAAACTTGAGATCTTGAGGTTCATGAGTTCCTCTTGGTCTAAGTAAGAACTTGGTATTGAAATCTTTTGGTCTTAGGGACCTATCTTCAAGTTAGGGTTCATAGATTCTAAGATATCTTTGTGTCAAGTTACTATCTTTCATTTTTTACTCTTGAATCTTTGTAGTAACTTAGTGAAGCCGTGTGGGGCTGATTTTCGATTCACTATAGTTACTACCATTTGTTGTTCTTGTTGTTAACATTGTACTCTTTGTAATCTATCATCTTGTGTTATTGAACCATTGTTTAATGTTATTGTTATCTTCTTGTTCTCCTTGTGTAGCTACTGTTTTGGTGTTGGTATTCCTTCAAAATTTCGTGATTGTTGTTGTCTTCACATATTGGAGTTGTTATCTTCAAGCTCTCGGAATTGTAGTGTGTTTGGACTGATTTTGTGGCAGATTTGATACGCTCCAAGTTAGTAGTGTATCACATGAGATAATCAAACTTTCAATGGAATCATACAGGGACATGAATTGAGCCAAACTAATAAGGAAAAACATGAATTTAAACTCATCTTGAATATATGCATCTTTATAATAAAGGAAAACTCATTTTTTAATCAAAGAAATGTTTTTGGGCTCCATGAGTGAAAGGGACACATGTAAACACCCAACATACATTAATAACCGAATTCTTGAAGATTTCTTAGGTTAGAAGCTTGAACTCTTGATTTCTTGGGAAAAAATTTGAGTTTGTTCTTGGGGAAAGAGGAGGGTTTCTTGATAAAAATTTGAAGTGAAAGGGGAAAATAATACTCTTTTGGAAGTCCCAAATCCTGTAAAGGATGAATTGGGTTAAGGAAAATGACTGAAATTCCCCTTGGGCACTTAAATCATATAACTGTGCGAGAAAGAGCTACGCACGTGCCTTTCTCTCTATGGGGAAAAATCAACGCACCACACAGCTTACTCTAGGGAGAAAGCCACGCATCGCGTACCACTCCACCTTAGGAGAAAGCAACACATCGCGGCCCTATTAAGTTACTCTACTATTTCAGTCATCCAAACACACTCAGTCCTCTTCTAAAAATCCTAAAACTCTCTCGAGATATACTTTTAACCTTTCTAAAGATGATCAACTTAAAATCCAACATTTCAAGGTTAGTAAGGCCAAATTAAAAATCCATAAAGTCTAAGGGTCTTAAAAATGACTAATTCCTTAACACTTAGTTAAAATTTCAAGTCTTGGACCCCTTAAGCATGTAACTACAACTAAACCAATCTTAGGATCTTACGGGGTATTACAGAGTGTGCCTTAAAACACAACTTGCTTGAACAAAGAAGTTTTTGTTGGAAAAGAAGAACAGTGACAAGAAAGTAGGGTTTTTACTCTCTAATATATAGATTGATGCTTTAATCGAGTTAACCTCTTGGAGAATTTGTTGCAACATATTGTTGTCACTTTAAGATTGAAGGAATTAAAGTGAATCCATCTTTGAAGGCTGGGAAACACTTGGATGGGAATTTTATGTAATGTTCTCAATTTACACCTTATAACCCTATTTTACTATTTCTCAATAGTCAACACCTTATAAAAAAGGCATTGGTCATCACCAAACTGAAATTACTCAATTAATATTTCTACCAAACCCCCTATCAATGTAAACTTATGATTAACAGTCTATTAATATACATATAACTTAATTAGGACCTTATCCCCTATGGGATTCGACCCCAACCATTGTTGGTTTATATACTTGACAATGACCACTTACACTCTTCTTGGGGAGTTGTAGTTTGGGCGTATTAAAATTTTGTGTTGTTGTGGGGAAATATTATTGTCAATTAAGTTTATGTGTATTAACTGACTCTTAGTCAAGTTTCCTAATTTTACTTTTATATGTTGTTTTTATGTTTGTAGGTTATTAATTGTGTATTCCATAAACTCGTCAATCAAGCGATCCTCTATTACCTTACGATCCTGAACTTCAAATAACTTTAAGAAGGATTATAAAAGCACAGTAAGAGGTAGAAAGGTTGGTTGTACTAGCCGCCACCCAGTTAAACGAATAAAACATCAATGCACCTGGTTATCTGCACAATGCAAATGATGAGGATCTGGGATATGATAAGTTGGTTGACTCAATGAATATGCAATGTGTGAATATGTTGCACTAGCAAATCACAGTCATTAATCAAGGGCAGAGAATGCCAATATCCTATGTTTTAAATTGCCTTGGGTGATGATGATGATGATTTGGATGGAGTTGGTTCTACTGGAGTAATTGTTCTACCCCCATTGGCTACTTGGATGAAGTTCAATATTACTAGCATAATGATTCAATTGCTCAACTTAAAAGGGTTGCTTGGTGGACTATCCGGCGAAGATCATAAGCTCTTAGTGAGTTTTATCAATATCTACAAGTCGTTAAACTATCCTAGAGTGGGACAAAATATAATTCATCTGGGGTTGTTTTTGTTGTCTCTATCTGGCTAAATGATCTGGCACCCAATTCTATGACAAACTAGAGGCAACTAAAATAGCTTTCCTAAAAATACTCTTTATGCCTTCCATGGTGTTACAGTTGAGGGATGAAATTAGTAACATTAGGAAACTGCCTAATGAGGCTCTTCATAAAACATGGATAATATTTAAGAGTAAATTAATTCAGTTCCCAAATCATAAGATGATGGATGAGCACTTAATGGAGAAATTTATTGGGCTTTGAACTCAAACACCAAGCCAACGGTAGATAACATAGCTGGAGAAGCTTTTATAGATTGTATTTTTACTGAGGCTACTAAGGCTAATGAAGATAAGTAGAGATCTGCATACCAGGGATTCTGAGGAAGCAAACAACACTTATTCAATTGGGATATCAGTGTAGCAATGCTGAAGAGAAGAGAAATATGATCAAGATATGGCTTATATGAAAACACAGATAGACTTTCTCATAAAGCATTTGTTATCGGTAATGAGGAGAAGGTCAAAGTAGTTAGGTCTTATAGTAGGGAAGTAATCTAATTTAGAGGAGAAGGTTAATTATTTGAATAACCAGGGAGATTTTGGGTCGGTGGTCAAGAAAACCAAGGTCGAAACTACCAAAGGGGAGTTATTATGACAAAGATGGTATAGAGACCGTGATTATGGAAACTAGAAAATAAAGGTGATTGAAGTGTATTGTATGTGCCACCTGGAAACTACAATAATATGACCAATAATTTTGGGAAGATATAGATGGAGTTGACTGATGTAGGTGTCAAGGAAATGTGAGGAGGTCTATCAACCATGAGGTAATTAGTTGATTCCCATTATACCTCTATTAAGCATTTGGAGTAGCAAATGAACTAATTATCAGGCACTTTCAATTAAAGAAAGAGCAGAATATTGCCTTGCAATACTATACATAATCCAAGGAACGACAACACATGTATGGCTATTACTAGTAGAAGGGGTAGAATGTTACTGGAACTACGTCCGATAGTGCACCCATAGGTTGATGCTCTTGTGTTGGATAATGAGATGACGGAGAGTACACTAGCTGAGTCATAGAAGCTAGGAGAGTTAGGAGATTAAAGTACAAAAGTAGAGCAACCATCCAAGTTTGTAAGTACTAATTACTTGGGTAGGAAAAAGGGAAGAATATGGAAGCACCTCTAACCAAAATTCCTAGGCCACCACCTCCATTCCAACATAGGTTGAAGAACAAGGCAAAAAATGGCAAGTTTAGAAAGTTCATGGCTATTTTGAAACAATTTTCAGTAAATGTGCAATTGGTTAAGGCTTTGGAATAGATGTTGGGATATGATAAATTTATAATGAATCTAGTCATAAAGAAGAGAACAGTCAGCTATGAGACGGTGGATAACCTTTATCATTACAGTGCTATTGCAACTAGATAAATGGTGCAAAAGATATTCAATCTAGGAGCATTCACTATATAATTTACGATCGAGACATTTATATTTGCTAAAGCATTTTGTGATTTAGAAGCAAGTATCAGTCTTATGCCACTAGCAATTTATCAATAATTGAGTTTAGGAACTCTAAGTTGGAAGCTATGTGCTTATTGATGGCAGACTTCTCAGTAAAGAGACTATTTGGTATTCTCTATGATGTACTATTGAAAGTGGCAAATTTTATATTTCTTGCAGACTTCATAATTCTTGATTGCAAAGTTAACTTTGAAGTACCTATAATCTTAGATAGGCTATTTTTGGCCATTGGCAGAGTGCTAGTGGATATGGAGAGAAATAAACTAAAGTTTAGACTCAATGATGAAGTAATCAATTTCAATGTTTGTCAATCTATGAAGAAATCGAAAGATATGAATGTAGTTTCTGTTATTGATGATGTTGATCAAGTGGTGCTTATTGAGAGAAGTTTGTTGTTAAAACCTTGGCAGTGGTGTTGATGAAAATTGATAGTAAAGGAATTGAAGAGTATGATGAAATATTTTGTTCTTTGACTAGAATGGGTTCATACTCGTACGCTCCAAAGAAGTTAGATTTGGACTTAAAAAATAATCCAACACTGCCTGCTAAACCATCTATTAAAGAACCACCCTTGTTGGAGTTGAAAAAGTTGCCAGCCATCTTTGATGTGTATTTTTTGGAGAGTGAAACACATTTCCAGTGATTATTGTAGCTGACATAGTGGAGCATCATTAAAGCTCTTGTATCAGTATTGAAAAGGTATAAGAGATCTATAGGGTATTCAATGATCGTCTTCACAGATATTCCACTGGGAACACGTATACACAAAATCTAGTTAGATGAATATTGTACACTATCATTGAACATCAGAGAAGGATTAACCCACTTATGCAAGATATAGTGAAGAATGAGATAATCAAATGGCTTTATACAGGAGTGGTATATACAATTTTGGATAATAAATAGTTGAGTCATGTCTAATGTGCATCAATGAAAGAAGCAATGATTGTGATTGCTATTGAAAAAAATGAATTTATTTATTTTAGACTGGTGACAGGGTGGAGAGTGTGTGTGGGTTATCAGAAGTTGAACTCATGGATACTTTGAGATCACTTCCTAATGCCCTTTATGGACAAAATTCTTGATAGATTAACTGGAAGGGGTGGTACTACTTTTTGGTTGTTTACTCCTGTATAACCAAACCTAAATTGAACTCAAGGATAAATAAAAGACCACATTTACATGCCTTTATGGGACTTTTGATTTCAAGTGAATGTCATTTGGTGCAAGCACCAGCAATATTCCAACGGTGTATGATGTTGATTTTCAGAGATATGGTAGAAAACTCCTTAGAGGTATTCATGGATTATTTTTTAGTGGTTGGAGATTCATTTGTGAGTTCTTGACCAATCCTAGTCATGCACTATAGTGATGTGAGGAATTTAATTTGGTACTCAATTTGGAGAAATATCATTTCATGGTGAAGGAAGGCATAGTATTGGGCCATAAAATCTCTAAAAAGGGTATTAAAATGGATAGAACAAAAATTGATATGATTGAAAAGTTACCTCCACCTCTTTTGGTAAAAGGAGTGAGAAGTTTCTTGGGTCATGTGGATTCTACAGGTGGTGCATCAAACACTTCTCCAAAAGTTCCAACCCTTTGTGTAAACTATTGAAGAATGTGGTTAAATTTGAATATAATGAGGTATGCCTAAAAGCATTCAATTGTCTTAAGGATAAGTTGGTGGAAGCAACTGATTGGTCCAAACCATTTGAAATAATGATTGATTCAAGTAGAGTGGCTCTTGGTGCAGTTCTGGGGCATAAAAAGAGAAGTTATTCCACCGAATGTATTATACAAGTAAAGTATTGAATGGATCTTAGAAATATTACACCAACACTAAGTTGTGATGTATGAATTTCAAAAGTTTAGAGGATAATTGTTGGGGGACAAAGTGGTGGTGCATGCTGACTATTCTGCATTACGGTATTTGATGGCAAATAAAGATTCTAAAACCTAGTTGATTTGATGGGTGTTGTTGCTACAGGAGTTTGATTTTAAAGTCAAAGATAGAAAGGTTATGAGAACCAAGTGGATGACCATTTATCAAGGTTGTAGAATAGAGGGAGCAAAAGAGAGGAATTGGAGATTGATGAATCATTCCTAAAAAAACAAGTCCTTCCAGCTACCCTCGACCTTTTTCCTTGGTTTATGGACTTTGTAAACTACCTTATGTGCGACATCCTTCCGAAGAACTTAAGCTATAAACAATGAATGAAATTCTCCATGATGTGAACAAGTATTTCTGGGATGAACCTTATTTATTTTTTTTCTATGTAGATAATATAATTTGAAGATGTATACCCAAAGTGAAGATGCTTGAGATATTGCAGGCATGTCACTCTTCTCCTCTGAGAGGAAATCATACAGAGTGACCGCATAACCCAAAAAATTTTATAGAGTGGGTATTACGGGTGAACCATATTTAAAGATACTTGTAAGATCATAAAATCTTGCGATCAATGCTAGCGATAATGATAAATAGCTAAATACCAAGAAATGCCTTTGTCAACCATCCTAGAGGTTGAATTATTTGATGTAGGGTATCGACTTCATGGGCACCTTCGTGGGATCTTATGGGTATAAGTATATCCTAGTCGCTATGAATTATGTATCCAAATAGGTTAAAGCAATGGCATTAGATGATAATGTGGCAAAGAGGGTAGTATAATTCTTATAAGACAATATCTTCTCTCATTTTGTCACTCTATCCATAATTAATAGCGACAGGTGATCACATTTCTATAATAAAGTCTTTAGGGATACATTGGTAAAATATGATGTAAAATAGTACAAGGTATCCACGCCTTATCAACCCCAGACGAGCGGGTAGGTTGAAGTGTCCAACAAGGAGATTAAAATAATTCTAGCCAAATCTATAAGTGCTAACCACATCACTTGGTTAAGAAAGGTTGATGATTCTCTTTGGTATTACCGTACTGCTTTTAAAACTCTAATAGGTATATCACCATACCAATTGGGTTTTGTAAGCCATGTAACCAGTTAGTGGAATTGGAACATAAAGAATTTTGGGTGCTTAAGCATTTGAACTTAAGTTGGAAAGAGACTGAATTAAGATTGGATCAGTTGAATGAAGTGATGAGTTTCATCTTAAAGCGTATGAAAGGTCTAGCCCTTACAAAGAGAGGACGAAACTATACCATGCTAAGAGAATTGAAAAAAGAGAGTTCCAAGTTGGGGATTGGGTCTTGCTATTAAACTTAAGATTCAAATTGTTCCCAGGAAAGATGAAATCAAAATGGTTTAGCCCTTTCAAAGTAAGTCCAGTGCTTGCATCCGAAGCAGTGGAGCTTGAGAACAGAGATAGTAAGATTTTTATAGTTAATGGTCAGTTTATCAAATAGTATGTTGGTCAGAAAGAAGAGGCTAGGATGGTAATGTCAATTTATCTTGATGAAGTCAAAGTAATCAAGATAATCTAGTCATGCCGCGATGTTAAATTAGGCGCTAGTGGGAGGCAACCCATAATGTGTTGTAAAATTATGTAGTTAGTTATATTTTATTAATTTGTCAATGTAATATGTCTGCTACATATGAATGAGTTAAAATTGCAAGGAGATAAAAGAGTGGATATTCTAAATAAAAAGGGATGGAAGCAACGACGGACCATCAAGCATGTGATTGACCATCGCAAAAACCATCCTACCTGGGCTAACTAAGGATGGTTTCTGTATAAGAGACACCGATTAGAGAGAAAATCCATCACTAGTGTGATGGTCCACCAAACCAACTGCTACAAATCAATGAAATCAACTGCAATCTGTATAAAGTGCGACGGCAATAGAGATGGGTCATCAACTTGGCGACGGAATGTCGGGATCACCATTGCTGGAAGAGATTAACTGTGCAAAGTTGCTGAATAGTGATGACTCGTGAGATGACCCACCAACATACCGATGGACCATCGCTTGACTCATCCAATGTAAGTCGATAAAAAATAAAAGGGTCAGCCCATTTGATGCATTAATTAAAATTTAATTTCAAATTAAGCCCGTGACCTGATCCAATACTAGTCAAGATTAAAAGATGAAATAATTTCCTACGTTCATTCACAACTGTTCTTCTTCATCTTCTAAAATGGTTAAACCTCCCACAATCATCCACTTTTAAATTACATTCATTCCCCACTAACTCTTCAGTTTATCTTTCACTGCTATATAAACCTTGCCAAGCATCTCATTTATTCCCATCACTAAGAACTAATTTTCTCTACAACAGAATTTTTATTTTTAATTGCTTAAGAGTGCAACATTAATTTCCAAAAATTCCAAGTTAATGTAAAGTGTATTCCAATCCCAGGTGTCTCTTAGCCTTAGGTTTTGTTTGTTAGATGTTTGAAATCGTATGAAGTAGTATAAAAAATTATTTTGTGTTGTTTATTTGAGTTGCAAAATAAAGTGTGTCATACTGTGGTGGAGCCTATGAAGGGGTGAAGTCTGAATAACCCCACTATGAAATTAAACTTGATTGTATTATGGGAGAGAGTTGAGTTACTATCACATACAAAAATATTGGCATACCACACGGTTGATAAATTATACGAAAGAAATTTTGAGAAACTAGGTCTTACTATAATGTATCTAATGGCTCATCGCAACAATACTAAACATTGGTACAACCATCATCTCAATTGGATGGATACTAGAATACTAGTTAATGGGCATCGATCGAGTTAATGGACTATTGCAAGAGTGATTGGTTGTCACTTGAACCGTTACCCTAATACAAAAAACACATGGAAAATTATATAAAGACGCAATGGCTAACCTGACAAATCATTAACATGCGATGAACCGTTGGGGTCACCATCACTACTCTACCATCAACACTGTTTAAGTGCGATGGAAGGGGCGATAAGTCGTCGCTTACTCAATGAGCTGTTAGCCTAGTCGTTTGTCTTAAATAGAGTTAGATTTGATTTTTCTTTTACACTCATGGTTTTGTTTTACTTAATATTATGGCAGAACCTCTTAATTCATATAAAATGACTCAAATACTACCTTTGAGGAGAGGTAGAGGTGGGTCTAGGCCAACGCGAAAGATCAACACCTTAAGACTTCATGATAAATCTGAAGGGGACACTAAATCCCTAGCCTACCACACTCAATAAAGTGAAAAGAGATGCCAACCACCCTCTCATATGATAAATAGGAGGAATCATCAATTAAGGATACCAATAGTGAAAGTGAAGGTAATGACAGTTCTAGTTTAAGCCTGAGTGGAGAAGGAAAAAATATGTCTGAGCAAGAAAAATAAGATGTGATTCATAGCAAGGACCCTGAGGTTTGGGAGACAATTAGGTGAAAGGTTAAAGGGTAAAAGTAACACTATTATGTTGATGTTCAACCTACACAAATCATAACTATGAAGAGGCCAATCGTGGAAGAGTTCCAAATCATAGCACCACGGATCTCCTAAAATATCCCAATCTTGAGAGGAAATTTAATAAGTATGAGTTGCATTGTTTGAGTATACCTCCTAGATCATATTACCCTATTATTGTTAAAGAATTCTTCACCAAATTACCTAGCAATATTTGAGAAGATTATCCAAAAGGGTCAAAGATTGCAGACATAAGGAATAGATTAAGAATATCGGTGAGAGAAGTAACAGTGAACATCTCTGAGCATACCATTAACCATATATTATTTAGTCAGTTGTATAATGCTCCCATAATTTCCCCAGATATTGTGCTCAGAATAACTACTATGTCTACTCAGAGACCGTATTTATCAACAATACTCAGAGATAGCGGGGACCCATCATAGTTAAGGAATAGAGAGAGGCTTGCTAAATATATATTGAGATTTAAAGCTAAATTTTAGTAGGTTGTGGTGAGACTGAGATTGATGCCGACTAGGGGCAATGCAAATTTGGATCCAAAAAGGGAAGTGTTAGTGTCTAGCTTGATTGAAGGGTTGAAAATGATCTTCGTCCAAATTATAGCGGATGAGTTGTTTATGAGGGTACACAAAACTTTTGGTTTCTTGCATTTTCCATGACTTATTATTGAACTTTGCACATAGGAAAATATGCCAATCATTTGAGGAGTTGAAAATGAAGTTTGAGCTACAGGGAGATAAGATATTGAGAAGACGAGGGATGAAATAAGTTTAAGAATAGAGGGCAAAAACTACCAACATTTTGGATGCAGTACCAACCCACTCCAGAGGAATTAGATACACCTTCAGGTATTCCATTTCCTCTAGCAACAATTGTTCCATAGGGCACTTCTGCAAAATCAGGGTTAGTGCCTACACCTCCTACTACCAACATTGCGAAAAGAACATCCTTTTTACCTAGATATTTGGATTATAGGTTGGCCTAGGAGAATTTTGTGAAAATGGTTAAGGCTCAAAAGAAATTTAAAAAACAATTGAATATATGGGCCAAAGAGTTTAAAATATTTATGGATAGAGATATAGCTGAGGATTTGAAGCCTTATAAAAATCTATACATGCAAATGGATGATATGGAAGAATGGGTGAACAACAGGATCTAAGAGATATTAATTCCAAATCTAGATAGGTTCACTGGAGCTAAAGCAGGAACAGGTTGATATATTTGAATGAAAAAGGCAAACTATTTCAAATGTGTTTGATCCGATATTTGTGGAGATATATAAAGAAAAAGATATTGTAGATCTAATAGGACAGCCACTAAAATACAAAGATAGGCGATGAGTAAAGGTGGTGAGAGGAGATCATTACGAAAGATAAAACATAAAGATTAGTTAGATAAAAAAGAGCTGTAAAAAGTATTGAAACATTCAAAGAAGATGAAGAAGCAAGGAAGAAGAGAGCTAAAGATGAAGCTATCATTGTGTCTACTAGCTCATCTTAGGTAGGTGGACACAGGCCACCGATTTTACCAGAACCCACTCCAGTTTTTAAAGATATGGGTGATTTGAGCACCCCGATCACCACTGGGGTTATTATTGCTACTACCGAGGCTAGTGAGGCCTCCCATGACTCGACAGATTCCTAAGTCTAGGATATATTCAAGTATTCCATTTTTTTGTACTTTATTAATTATTCACTGAGTATAATACTATTTTATTTAGTGGGGGTGAGGTAATTGTATCTGTTAGGAATTCTTTCACCACAGGGGCTTTTGCTGCCTGCGTTCTTTTCCCTCGTGTACTCTCTAGGAGAACCGACATGTTCAGGTGTTTATTTCATTATTATACTTTTATTGATTTCATGTGATTGTACATATGTTCTATTTTTATTGCTTTTATGTGATTGTACATATCATGTTTATTGAAAGAAAATGATTGAATGAAAAGTTGGTGGTGGTTGGAAGTGTGATATTGAAAAATAAGGACCACTCTAAAAAAGATTTAATCTTGTACACAGTATTTAATGATTAACTATTGTGGATTTGTACTTGGCATTAAAATATCTAGGTAAAGTGATCGTGTTTAAGCTAAACACAAGTCTAAAAATTAATAACATGAGTATTAGTTCACTACTATATATGTGTGAGGATTTTTTGTATTTCCTACTTTGTGTATGCAGCTAGAACTTGTCCAGTTCATTTAGTTAAGTGATAGTTGGTTAAATAGGATAGGATCACAAGCCATTTTTCTAATGAGTCCACTTAGCCTTAAAAGCCCAGCCAAAAATATAGTTATTTGTATAATCCTTTCATCCCTTTTTAACCAGTAACCTTTAACCTTCCCGTCTCTATTATTAATCATTGTTTTGGCCCTAGTCCCTCCTTAGACAGTGTGCACTTCAACTTAGGTAAATTGCCTAAGTTTTGGGTGGCTACTATATAGAGTTAATGAGTGAAGAATAGGTTGAAGAAAATTCTGGGTGTTAAATTTTTACTTTGGCACTTCTCCCTAATGGATATTGTGTACCTCAATATATGACATTAGCATAAGTTGATGGTGGATAGTGTGAAGATTTTAATGAAGAAATTGAATCAAGTGGCCGAAATTCTTTAATAGGAGATGTACAATATATATATATATATACTATATATATATACTAAGATGAGAAGTTGTCATTGATAGAGGTATTAGAGAATAGAGAAAGATGTTTTTATTGGTGTTTGTTTAGAAGTGCATATGTGGTTATGAAGATAAGCTTGAATGTCATGTTGGTATATAAGTGGAGGAATGCAACATGCGCTAGTGAATCCATAGTAAGAGTTCAGAGTTAGTCATTGAAGGGGTCAGGCAGTTATGCTTAGGGTGTGAGCCCTGGAAGATACGTAGATACTTGAATCATGTGGTTTAGACTAGTAATATGGTGTAGCATGTTGTATTTTGTGATTTCGAGTTAGGCTTGTTCATGGTGAAAGAATTTAGTTCAATTTAGACCTTAGTAGATTTATCAATGCCCATGTGAAAATTTTAAGTTGAATCAAATGAGTATGGTATTTAAGAGGAATAGTATAGTTGAGGAAGTATTTAAGAAGTGTTCCTAAGCTTGAAAGTAAGAAGTTCCATTTCCTAAGGCCTAGTAATTCTATCCTAGCTTATGATTCATATGTTTATACTCTATGCTATAGAGTTGTATCAATGTTGTGTTTCCTTGGTCGGATTTCTTGTTCATATTATGCCCAAAATTACTTGCTCCATAATATTATTAGAATTTCTAAGAAGAGTGTTGGAGAAATACTCCATTTAAGTATGGGCTAGGTCAGGTCCATAGAGCCTGTGATCCAGTTTAGCAATCAAACAGATAAGCTCATATAGATTTCCAACATTCCAATTATTCTTACTACCCAAAGTTTCATGAGTAAGGTCATTCCATAAGGTAAAATATTTGCATTCATGCAAATTACAAATTCATTTCAGTTCATGCATTATGCATCAGTTTCAGATTCAGATATTCAGTCATGATTCAGTCTGTAAGTGTTTTGTGTATCATCTCAGTCTTTCCTTAGTATTTCTGCCAAGTCAGTATCATTCGGGGGAAGAACAATCCCAAGAGGGAGATGTAGTAATACCCCGAGTTTTTATGTCCTAAACCACTCATCTTTTCCTTACGAAATCAGATCCAGCTAAAGTAATGGTTACTCATAAGTTGACTCTCTCGTTTCTATCGCAGCCTTATAATCATTCTCATGTCAATGCAAATTTATTCAAGAAATTAGCTCAGTCATGATATTTAGTTCATGTATCATGTTTCAAACTCAGTTATGCACTCATGTTCCAACTCATGTATGTTAAGTAAATGATCTCAGTTACCTTAGTACAGTACTCTCAGTCTAACCAGTCTCATTTGAGGACGAATGTTACCAAGGGGAAGATATTGTAATACCCTATACTTTTCTTTGTTCAGTTCAGCTCCTAGTGCTTGCATAAGAAGCTTAGAGCATGAAAATTTTACTAAGTGTTGGGGACTTAGTCTCATTTTTTTGAGCCCTTTTGATTCAGGGGTTCGATTCAGTCATAGTTCGTGTAGCGTTTTGTTTTCTTTATTCTGTCGTATTAATTCGGGGTAGCTGGGGTTCATGTCCAGGCCATGTATAGTTAATACTAGTAGATGCTTCATAGACTGTCAGTAGAAGTTAATGTATTTGATTCTAGTTTTGTCTTGTACAATCAGAGTTGTAATCATTTTAATATAGTTTGTTTTGATAATATTCAGAAAAGATGTATCTTTCGCTTATTTCTTTCAGACTTAGGTGTTTTGTTTAGTTGCTCACAAGTTATTCTAGTACAAGGGTTAGCTTAGGATCACTTGTAGTCCTAAGCACCGTGTGACGACTAGGGGGCATCTCGGGTCGTTACATAATGTCCCCCTTGCAACAAGAGGTGCACAAGTTCAACATGCCAATATTACTTTGTGGGGACTGATATTTTTCAAGTTAAATCCTAACCCATTTTACTAGTTGATTGACTATCTTGAATATAACTCAACAGAGTTGAGGACCCGATCCACTTACGTTTATGTTCTAGCTCAAGTAATTTTATCTTGTTGAGATTTTCTTGCAACACTATTTATCTCAGAAATTTCTTGGAGACTGATATTCAATTTCTTGATTTCTTCTTCCAAGGTTCATTGAATTGTGGTTTCTTATCCTTGCCTAGACTCTTACCATCTGTCCTTATTAATTTGTATTAGTTCTCACTAACCATAATTGGACCCATCACACTACATTAATTGTTAACTTACCACTTTCTTTCTATTACATACCACTCCTACCTATGCATATAACATTTATCCAATTAATAAACCCAATAAAATATATTTTACCAAGAACACCAATCTAATTAGCAAATTGTTTTAGTCTGACTCATTTATAACAATACCTTAAGAATACCACCAAAATCAGGAAAAACATAATGAGATTACCTCATTTGGTAAGGTGAAACTTAATTCATCCTTTCACTCATAAAAATGGACCTAAGTTAATTTGGGTTCCCAAAACAAACCTCTGATTTCAGGTGCAGGCGCAGGTGAAAAGAAAGCTCAAGCCATAGCATTTGGATAGTGCATGTTCGTGATATATACTAGTGCTTGTGCAAACTTTCTCTCACTCATTTATTTCCTTGGGGGAAGTGTAGCCTTTGGTAATGAAAAAATGGAGAAATCATTCAAATTGGAAAAGTAGGAAAATCCCTTTCCCAAGCAATAGAAAATATGTAATATGTTTTGGGAGTGAAGCACAATTTGTTGAGCGTGTCCCAAATATGTGTAAAGGAAATAATGTGTTGTTCACTTCATCAGAATACCTTTTATAAGAGTTAAAAAGTAGAAACCTAGTTCTCAAAGGAAGAGGATACAAGCATGCTCACAATACTAATATCATGGATCCTTAATAGAAAAATTAACTTGTCTCAGTGCCTTGGTGAACAGTACAATGTTGTAGCAAAAAAACTAGCGCATTCAAGATTTTCCTGCTAAACAAACTGGTATTTAAGGATCTAGTTCTTGGTCTACTATCACGACCTAAGACTAACCCTATTTGTAACATGGTTCTCAGAGTCATAAGTGACCCTAAGCTTACCCATGGTCTGGAAAAACACTAAAATACTAAAGCAAATGATAAGATAGTTAGCAAAAACTAAACTAAAATGACATGATCATAAAAAGAAAATCAATACTAGATGTCAAAACTAAGATTAGTTGACATAATCATCACGAATAAAATATGACTGTCTGTCTAAGCATATAAATCATAGAAGTTGTTGAGACAAACCCCTAACTAACTCTAACTGTCTAAAACTAGAATATTACTGAAAAGAAATGTTGATAACTAGCCCTCGAATGATGAGGACTAACCAAATACTACTACTGGTATGGTACAAAATTATACTAAGTGTGATCTAGATAATGAATGTCAAAACCTTTATTATAAGACATAAATCACAAAAAAAAGTATACGATTAGTATTTTGAATGTACTGAGTATGTGAGACGGGAAATAACTGATATAGTCTAAACATGATAATGAACTGTAAATAGAAGGTCATACAAGTACCTGAATCTAAACTATAAATTATAGACTATGGGAGCTACTAATAACCGACATACCTTAATTTAAGCTAATCAAATCTAAACATATAACCCCTACTGGAAGAGTGTTTTGTACCTTTGGCAAGGGTACGAACACAGACTAATATGGATCCACTAAACTGATGTCCAAAAGGACTAAGGATTCTAGCCTAGTCTGATGTGTGACATTTTAGAACCTACAGTGGTGTCTTAGTTTTGGGACTTAAAGACATCTACTAAAGGTTTCAACCTAACTGACGGGTGATCTTTCATCCCTGCGTCTGCTCGATGCTAAGTACGACTCCCAACTGAATGACACTGATAGCTGCAATGCTCAATGATAATAATAATAATTTAAAGACTGAAAATAAATGCATTATCTCAGATAATATAACACATACAATATGGAGGATTTAACACGCATAAGTGTATGCACAAAATCCTCGGTCATCGAGTTTTCATAACCCTCTATCTATGAAGAATGCAACTAATTATGGAAATATTACAATCTAAACGTAATAAGGAATTTCATAACGCAATCCCAAATTCAAGCATTTATCAATATAGTGAGACTTCATAGTCAAGAGTATGGAAAGATTCTCGAATTTAAGGTAAAACATATATTCATGGTTAGTTAAATCAAGAAACAGAAAACTAAAAGATTTATCACTTTCTATGGAAACCCTAAATTAGAAGGTTAATTAAACTTGAGGAGTTGAGTTAACTTTGGAACTCAATGGGTTAAGGGAAACCCATTGATGAAATCCCAAACACTTGTGGTTGAAAAACTTGATGACACCTTTAAATGCTTGAAGGAGAAAAATTGCCCCTTCTTTCTAAATTTCTAAGTGTGAGTGAATTTGTTTGAATAGGGGACTTGGAGGTATTTTATAATTATTATTCAGACCTTGGATATCTTAAACAACATATTTTCAGAGTTAAAAAATGGGAAAATACCAAACAACCCTTTTAAAATCGTCTAAAAAAATTCTAGAATCAGTGTCAGCGACCCTCGTGATGACTCATTGGGTCTGGGGGTGAGTTTTCATTTTGGAATTGATATTGGATTCCCAATTCCATGAACATGCATCATATGATGACTCTTCGGGACTCCTGAAGACTAGTCGGGTGTCTTGGTGGCTTGTTGTCTGTCTTTGTCACTGATAACTTTGACAGTGCTTTAGTCAAATGGTCATACCTTTTTACTCCGATATCGGATTAAGAAAAACTTGGATGACTTGGAAATATAATTCAAATATATATCATTTGGTAGGTATTTATCCCAAAATACTTTAGAATCTAGGATTTATTCCTATTAGAAGTTGACTGTAACAAGATTCTTCTAAAGAAATCAATCAGTAAGGAAGGTTTTGACTAGGCTATGAACTAGGAGTTACTTGTGGCCTTAATATATGTCCAAATTACATATTTATTCCTATTTGAAGTTGACTATAAATAGATTCTTCTAAAGAAATCAATTAGTAAGGAAGGTTTTGACTAGGCTATGAACTAGGAATTACTTGTGGCCTTAATACATGTCTAAATTACATCTCATACTACTAAAACATAATTTTTCATTTTTCACATACATAAAGCATGGTTCTAATATTGGGTTGGATTTTTGAGTTCTTACTATAACTAACCCTTGGGATCATTCGTTCCTGAATGAAAAGTAACTATGCTGAAAAGTTAGGGAAAGAGTTGTAATTTCCACACTGACTTTCTAAGAGTTGAATACTTACATGATAATTGATTTTGTAATTGAAACATGGACTAAACCAAACTCATGAATTCATATTATGACATGAGAATAACTAGGTTACATGAGGCAGAAAGAATTAATTAAGGGGGAACTATTACCTTAAGTTGGATCTTAGTTCGAAGAGAAAAATGAGGGTACTTGGTCACCATATCTACCTCTATTTTATAGTTTTCTCCCTTAAATAACTGAGATCTCCATAGAACCTTTACCAAACCAACCTCTTTCTTTCTCAACTTACGAACCTGACAGACAAGGATCTCAATAGGGACCTTTTCATAAAAAATACTATCCTGCACACCAACACTCTCTAAAGGCAAAATTGATGCTGGATCACCAATCATTTCTTTAGCAAAGACATATGAAAAATAGAATGCATAGATGCTAAATCTGTAGACAATTCCAAATCATAGGCAACATAGACATAGTGACCCAAAATCTTATTAGGACGAACAAGCTGGGAGTGAGCTTTTCCTTCTTACCAAATCTCTTCACCCATTTCATGGGAAAACTATAAGTGGACAAGATCACCAATAGAAAACTCAAGTTCCTCCTCTTTACATTTGCATAGGATTCTTGATGACTATTAGTTATTTTTAGCCTTTCTCTAATCAGCTAAACTTTACCCATAGCCTCATAAACTGAATTTGGCACTATAAGGTAGCTTCACCAACTTCAGACCAACCAGTTGGAGATCTACACCGCCTACTATAAAGTTCTTTAAATAAGGCCATATGAATATTGGAGTGGTAGTTGTTGTTATAAGAAAACTCAGTGAAAGGCAAATAATCATCCCAACTACCCTTGAAATCAATCACACACGCTTTTAACCTATCCACTAAGGCATGAATGGTCCTCTCTACCTAACCATTTATTTGTGGGTGAAAAGATATACCAAGATGAACTTGGGTACCCAGCCCTTCTAAAATGTCTTCCAAAACTAAAAAGTAAACTGAGTACCTCTATCTGAAATGATAGTCAAAGGGACTCTATGCAATTTTACCTAATCCTTAAGATAAAGTTTAGCATAATCTTTGGTTGAATCTAAAGCACTAACTGGAAAGAAATGGGATGACTTAGTCATTCGATATATGATAACCCAAATAGAATCATGTTGTGGATGAGTATGAGGCAACCCTATAATAAAGTCTATATTTACCATTTTCCACTTCTAAGTAGGAATGTTAATATCCTGAAGCTTACCAACAGGTCTTTGGTGCTCAACCTAAACTAGTTGGAAATTTGGATACTTAGCCGTAAATTTTGTGATATCCTTTTTCAAGTCATTCCATCAATAGACTTCCCTTAAATCACAACACATCTTAGTGGCTCCTGGGTAAATAGAATATTAAAAACCATAATCTTCTTCTAACATTCACTATCTTAAATTATCTATATTCGAAGTACATAGTCCACCCTAACAATAAAGATTACATTTATCCCTTAGGAGAAAACCTCAACCTTCTAACTTTTGAACTCTTCTTTCAACCTAAGCAAAATAGAATCACTATCTTTCTTTATTTTGCCTTAGATATAAAGGAGGATTTTGAACCATTCAAAATTAAGATATTACCGTCGGCTGAATCGACCAACCAAACTCCCAATCGAGCAAGTTGGTGAACCTCACGAACTAACATTTTATTATCATCTTCAATGCAAGCAACACTTTCCATAGAGGATCTACTAAAATTATCATCCAAAATATTAGCTTTACTTGGATGGTATAAGACACTCATATCGTAATCATTCAAGGCACCTTCTCTGATATCTTTCTTGTTGAACACATACTGAAGGATATTATGATGAGTGAACTCATCAACATCAACCCCATAAAGACAATGCCTCTAAATCTTTAAGGCAAAAACTACTATTTCCAACTCAAGATCATAAGTCGGGTAGTTTTTTTATGAGGTTTGGATGTCTAGTCATATGTTATAACCTTTCCCTACTACATCAACACATAAGCAAGTCCAACTTTATCACACATAGCCAAGTCCAACTAATTAGCATCACAGTTCCAGTATAGTCAAAACTAAAGCAGAGGTGAGTTAAGTCTTTAAATCCTGAAAACTCTTTTAGTAAGAATCAAACTAATATAATTTGACTTTCTTCTCAGACATCTTGGTCATGGGAGAAGTGATACATGAAATAATTCAACAAACCATGTTTGGTAACTGGATAAACCTAAACTCATGATATCTGAGCAAAATATGGGTCTAGGATAGTTCTTTACTACTTTGGTGTAGTGCCCCAGGTTTTTGGTCCTTGAAATTTTTTTGAAATCTTATCCTCACTTTCTTGACTACGACTTATACTTATGAGTCGTAGGGTATCATGTTGGGTCATGTGACCCTAGTCATAAGGCATCCAGTGAATGGTGCTTGAGTTATTATCCTTAGAACGTCTTAGGTATATGAGTCATAGGGAGTCTTGACGGGTCCTAGGGACCCAATCATAAACAAATCAATAAGTATGTGGCAAAGTTCTACTCTGAGTACAAGTGTCTTACTAAGAGTCATAAGGACTTGTTACAAGTCATTGGGAGTAAATTGTAGGATGTCCAGTGCATACCTAATTAGGTTCTATGTTGACTAGGACTAGACCCTATGAGTCGTAGGAAGCCATTGCCAGTGGTACCAGTTAAGTCATAGGGTCACCAGTGTCTAGGTGTCTTGGGAATGGTCTTGGATACAACTCATGGTAACGAGTCATAATAAGTATATATGATTCATATGGTGACCCGTAGTCATTGATTATAAAATTTTAGATTTTAATTTAAGGGCACTTTGGACAATTCCCTTCTCACCTAATTAAAACCCTACATCATAAAGAACTTGAGGGGTTTATTTCCCGTTCATCATATACTCAAACACTTCCAAGATCTCTCAAATTCTCTCAAACATCCATACTTAAGGTTTCCAAGAAGTAGGTCATCTAAGGGTTCAAGTGTTGAAAAACTTGTTATTTCAGGTATGTGACTCTTCTCTCATTGTTAATTTGTTAAAAGCATATGTTGTAAGGTATTTTTCATGAGATATTAATGTTGTTTTTGAATTCTTATCTATTGAACAATGTTTTTCCATGATTTGCATGTGATTATTCATGCTTTAGTTATGGTTTTAAACTTGTGGGTGCATGGGTAGGTGAATGAACTAGGGAATTATGATTTTCACAAATTTGTGATCTTTGAACTAGTTATGACCTCAACCTCATATTTGTGAAATTGGTTTTGAATATAAATAGTATGCATATTGAACTATTCTTAAAGTTTTGCTTAATGTGAAAAGCTAAGGAGGCATAATGGTTTTTAATTGAACCTTATGGGTTATGTGTTTTCATAAGCTATTACAGAATTGAACCCAGGGGATTGTGAATTTCCCCAGTAATGTAATTATTTTACCATATTGTTGTTACATTATAAGTGTAGTTGGTATGATGATACCAACAATGTATGCCTTAAGGTGAAACATGGTTCTATGAATGAGAATATGTGATAATTATTTTAATTGGGCTTTAATGGGGGTTGTGTAGTCGAGTCATGAAAGTGGAGGTCCCAAGGAACCCACATTGGAAACCGTGGTTATTGATGTGGGGGTCAATATGATCAGGAGGTTTGAGTCTCCCTTAATATTATTATCATATGATTGGGAGGTTTGAGTCCCCCATATTATATTACATGATTTGGTGCTTGTGTCACCTTGATATACAGGGAGGTTCGAGTCCCCCTAGTGCGTATGTATACCTTCTGGTTCGTACGTCCATATGCACTGGGGCCCTACCAGTTGGGGGAGAGATGGGCCCATATAGTCGGTGGGTGACTTTGTATGTTATCCTTATCCCAGAGTTTCATGATAGTGTTCACCTCGCTAATGGTCTTTGGATGTTGTATCACCATGCGATGCTGGAACTGGTCATACTTCTACTTCTCCTTCTCACCGATTAGGATTTAGGATCATCTCGTGAGTTGACATTAAAGTGGTGAGCTTCCATACATCAGAAGTCTACATTTAATGTTTTGGTCTCTTATGTCTTAGATTTATTTGGACTTGTTTTTCTGGTGATATTCAGGGGCATGTCCCGATACTTTATTGATATTCAATTTTGCTTAGAAGGCTTTGTTAGATTACTGTAGACTTGGGTGATATTGGTAGTTGTGTTGTCCGGTTGTTGGTTATGGATCATAGAAGTATCTTTTATTCATTAAATTTCTCTTGTTTTATGTTTGGAATTCATCCAACAGAAGGGATATCATGTTGTTTGGTTAGGTGCAAAAGGGGTGGTCTTTGGTCAACGTAGGCCTTGAGATGCCCATCATGGACAGGCCCTGGTTTGGGTTAAGATAAAGATGGTATCAGATCCTAGGCTTGGTGTCTTTATATTTTCACAAAGACGTGATAAGTAGAGTCTCTTTTATGGGTGTGTAGTATGCCACACTTATAAGGGAGAGACTACGAGACATTGTGCAATGTTTCCCTTTCTTGTTGTTCTATTTTGAGCTATAGAGTCCAAGGTCTTAAATCTACTCTAATTCCTATATGTTTGCTCTTCAGATCATGCCTCCTGGAAGATCTGGTGCTCGTAGCAAATCTTCTGTCCCATCTAAGGACAATGTGGATGAAGCTTGTCCTACTCCAGGAGTTTAGACCCGGTCTAGGGTCGTTGCTTCTAATTACTCTGATGGAGCTCCAACGATTCCCCCATCCCTCTAAGCACCTCGATTTAATATGTCAAATGTTGAGTTTTTCCAGTTAATTTATTTGCTTACCCAGTTGGTGGCCTCCCAGACTGAGCACGTTGCTTCTGTTGCTTTATCCTCCATGGCTACTAGAGTTGGCTAATTTATGATGTTGAGTCCTCCTACTTTCACTGGTTCTAACATTGAGAAAGATCCTTAAAATTTTATTAATGAGATAAAATAGATATTCCATGTAATACATGCTATTGATGTAGAGGGAGTAGATTTTTCTCCATATCAGTTAAAAGATGTAGCATACTAATGGTATGAGGCGTGGGACTAGTCGAAGGGTGATGACACTAAGTCCACTTTATGGGATGACTTCTCAAGCACTTTTCTTGATCGTTTCTTTCCTTAGGAGTTGAGATAGGCGAAGGATAAGGAATTCATGAATTTGAAAAAAGGTAGGATGTTCATAAAAGAGTATGCCTTGAAAATTCATCAGCTGTCGCATTATGCTCCTGAGTTGGTGTCTACCATGAGGGCTAGAATGGGGAAGTTTACTTCTAGGTTGTCTCATGAGTTGATCTTGGAGAGCAAGGTTGCCTTGTTGAACAAGGATATAGACATCTCTAGACTTGTGGTATATATGCAACAAGTAGATGATATGCAATAAATAGAAAAAGAAAAAAAAAGGAAGCGGAGATGAGTGAAAGCCAGAGTAAGAATTTTAACTATTTGGATTGGGGTGGAAGTCAGCAGTAAAATGGTAAGGATGGTGGAAAATAGCCTAAGAAGTACTGGAGCAATTCCGTTTCCTACTCTACGGCTAGTGCACCTTATCCGAAGTCATTGGGTGATCGTCGTTCTCAGTAAGATAGTGGGTTTAGAGCACCAGGAGCCCAACCATAGGCTAGTGGGGCTTAGTATGGTCAGGTGCATCATAGTGTTTGTGAAGAAAGGAGGAACAAGTGTTTTAAATATGGTCAAATTTGTCATCTGGAGAGGGATTGTCCATCTAAGGTTGCATTTAGGGCGAATAAGATTACTGTTACAACTTCATCTGCTCTTGCACTAAGATGTTCAGGGCAACATTGATGAAATATGGTGTGAAGCAACATAAGGTGGCCACTCCATATCACCCACAAACCAGTGGGCAAGTCAAGATCTGAAACCGTGAAATCAAAGCAATCTTGGTGAAAACAGTGAATGCAAGCAGAAGCGATTGGTCCAGAAAGCTCGATGATGCCTTGTAGGCATATCAAACAGCTTTTAAGACACCCATTGGGATGTCACCGTACCAACTGGATTATGGCAAAGAATGTCATCATCCGATTGAGCTGGAACACAAAGCTTTATGGGCGCTCAAGCGATTGAAAATGGACTGAAAGAAAGCGACTGATTTGAGATTAGGAAAACTAAATGAGATGGATGAATTCTGTCTCACTTTATATGAGAGAGCTGACTTGTATAAAGAGAGAATAAAGAAGTACGATGATCAAAGAATTATTAAGCGAGATTTTCAAGTAGGCGATTGGGTATTACTCTTCAACTCTAGAATCAAGCTCTTCCCAGGTAAACTCAAATCTAAATGGTCTGGCCATTTTAAAGTAACACAAGTCTACTCATTTGGAGTAGTTGAACTGGAAAATAAAGATGGAAGTGTTTCTAAAGTGAACGGGCAGCAAGTCTAGCAATACATTGGGCCAATGGATTCAGTGAAATCCTCAAGAATGGTTTATCTTGATGAATTTTGAGTAGTCAAGATAACTGAGTCGTGTCGCGATGTTAAATTAGGTGATGCATCAGAGGCATCCCATGGTTTTATTTTCATATTATCATATTAAACAAAAATACAAATATAAGAGTCGAGCCACGATCAAAACTACAGCGCTTGGTGGGAGGCAACCCACCCTTCTAATTATTTTTAATTATTTTTTATTAAGTGTAGGTGTATGAAGTGCTAAGGAGGTGATTAGTAACTAATTCGGTTTGAAATTGAGCTACATCAAAGATGGTAAGTTTGGAGTGGTATAATATTGAGTCTCGAGCCAAGTTTGGGTTGCGTCAATGGGATCTTTAATTTGGTACTTATTGTACTCCATTGGCATATCAAAACTGCCTCATACTGGCAATGGGGTATGTGGCGCCTAATTTTTTGTACTATGGGGTATGCGCGCCCAAGTTTACTTAGTCCATGGCAAAGGCGTCTCCTAATACATAGCCTAAGCCCACTGACTCACTTATTAATTATATTGAGTGGCGCCTAAGTAAATTTAAGCAACAAGATCTGTGGCGCACATGTACATTTAGGTGATACACTATGCAGTGCCTTGGGCACCACCTAAGCCCACTGGCCGAATTAGGACAAGCATGATGTGATGCCTAACTCCCTTTTTGTGATAGCCTATGCGGCGCAAATACTAACTTATGTAATCCAAGATGCGGCACATACCACATAGCCTATGCTCACTGGTTCCATTAGGCGATGCCTTGCAATGCCAACTTAAGTTTTGGCCATACATTTTGCGACGCAAAACCAATTTACTTCAATTAAATCCCCAACAGCAACCGGGTCAACCCGGCCCGAATTCCACCACTATAAATAGAACCAACACCCTAAATCCCCGAATTCACTCTTATTTCACCATTAAACCGTGCCTTCAACATACTCTTTATCCTTCAAGCTTCTTTTGTACTTAATAATCCCAGGAACTTTCCCCTTCTTTTCTCAATCTTTCATCTTCAAGGTAAGTTTTCTTTTCTTAATCCTTAGTTGTTTCTACTTTATGTTGTAGTTGTTATTTAGTTTCTTGTGGATTTTAGATTGAATTCTTTCCATGGCTATGTTAAAGCAAGGTTTTGAAACTCTGGGGAAGATAAACTCCATTGTTATAATGAACACCATTGTTGTAGTACTTTGAGATTTTGAATGTGATTGAATCGTTCATAACTAACATAGTAGTTGTGTAGCCATTATTTCACATCTTACTTTATTGAACATGGTGTTGGTAAAATTATGGCAAAGTAATGGTGTTTTTTGTATTTTGATATGTTGAAGTTGTAAGGCATAACTTTTTTCAATAATCATCTAATTGAAATAAAATTGGTGGAATTGGTGGTGTAAAGGGGCTGATTTTGTACAACAGTCGTGTGTTATGACATGTCCTAATTTGAAAAGCAATTTGTCGTGGAATTTGAGGAGTTTATGGAGTAAAATTGTGAATCGAAAAAGAAAAAGAGAAACCACCATGTGAGTTGCAAATGTGTGAATAATATTGTACATAATTTTGGTGCCCATGATCAAAGTGTATGTCGGCAAAGTCTGACTACCCGACAACGCCACTTAATTGGTTCATGTTAACAAATTAAGTGAATGGTGGTAATTTCACCACCCTCCTCTTAATTATAGTTAGTTTAATTATTTATGGCTAACTTGAATGTACGATGAACTCAGGTGATATGGCACCCAAAGGATGCATGGGAAAAGTAATGGCATCTACATCTTAGAAAGGACAAAAAAAGGCACGAAAGGAGAAATCTGCCTCATCCTCTCTTCAAGGGCCTCATTGCACTTTTTGCATTAAATGGGTCGAACAGGAGGGTTAGGAGTGGTATATGGACAACAAAGCATCTAGATACTTGCCATTAGAGCTCATCCATAAAGAGAGATTGGTGAGGCACTACCCTCATATGTTGGCTAGGATCACTGAACTGGAGCTTGACTTTATTTTTAAAGACATGGGTGAATGAAATCTAGATTGGGTTCATGAATTTAATGCAAATTGACTTCCAAATACCTGCGAGAATAAAGTAAAAATTCAAGGAAAGATCCTAAATTTGATGGCTGAGTTATTGAGCTCACGCTTGGGTACTCCAGATGTAGACCACTCCAGGTTGAAGGAAATGTACAACAAGCCTCCATATAAAACTACCAAACATACTTTGTGCAATTCACGGTCTCTGCCTCGGTGGTCCTATCATAAAAAAGGCTACCACAACACTTTCACATACGCTTTTCTAAATAGGTAAGGGCGTATCTAGCTAAGGATAGCAATGCTTCTTGAGTTTAGGAAATCAGTTTATCAAAGTCACTCATGATTGGGTATGTCTAGTGTTTCTTTGGTGCCTAACATTCCTATAAATGTTAATGCAGTTATACGTTCTTCTATATACAAAGCAAGGATGCATAAAAAGACAAGATTCAGTTTTGGAAATTTACTGACCACCATCTTGAAAAAGAACAAAATTGAAGATGAGACAACAGATCACAAATTGCCACAAAACTCGAAAAGAGTGTATGTCACAAGGGTTAAGGATCTAGATGCGAGCCAAGGCCCAGTTCTTAGCACTGCAGAAATATATGCACGAGATGAGATCTTCTTCCGCTATCTTTATGACATGACGAAGCTCACTATGATGAGTGGAGAACGTGTACCTACTACTACGGAGCTACGTCAGATGGACTATAATTATCCACTTAATGATTATGCAAGAGCTATGTGTGGAGTGAGGCCTGCTTTTCAGGAGCTAGTGGATGATGATGCACAGACTGATGAGGACCGGCAGCTAATGGATTCTGACAAGGAGGCTGAGTCTAATGAGGATGACTCCAATGATGATTCCAATATAGGTGGCATGACTCCTGATGTGGATAAGGAGTACTACTAGCCAGGTTCTTTATTTTGTTATTTGCACTGGGATGGTTGGTTACTTTGCTGCTTGTTTTGTAGAAAAATAGTACCTTCTCCTTACTATACTTATTTGATTCAATTAATTATTTTGTTTATGTTGTTTCTTGTTAGATGTTTGTTTGATTTAGTCATAGTTAGGTAATTTTCCCAATGATAGATTAATGACGACCGTCTTAAGAGAAAATTAGTAATTTTGTAGGCGTGAACAAATGAAACCCCTTTAAAATTGCATGGAAATGTTCTTGTGGATCACATGGCATGATATCATAAGTATGTGATGGATCATTATATGTGAAATACCTAGGCTTTAGTTGTGACTCTTGTTGTGATTGTTGGCTTTATTTGAATTCATTTAATTATTGGGTTAAAAATCTATAATGCTCCTAAATGAGTTGACCATGTACCATGAGTGTGTAAGACTTTTGCATATTCCTTGTTGCAACTAATCCTAGAACTTTCCTAGTGTGTGCAAAACAAAATTAAAATATTGAGCTTAGGAGATGATTTAGGCATTTCTTTGACAGCCATTGCTCAACCTTCTTTTGACCTACCTTTCTGCTTAATACTAGCTAGCCTCATCGAGCCTTTAGCTTGTTCTTTAGTAACCTCATTTGTAGCCTAAACCCTTTTTTTGGTTGACTTTAACTTGATTCAAAACTCCTAAGCGCTTTAGAAAGTTTTTCTTTATTGAGTAAAGAGTTTTAAAATAAAAGGGAAAAGGTGAAAGTGAAACCTGAGAGTATTTTTATTGGTGTGTAAAACAAATTTCTATGTGTGGTTGGGAGTGATATATATAAAAAGGAAATAAATAGTTGTTCAAAGTGAAATAATGTAAGCATAGCAAATCCTCCCGCCATAAGTTATGTGAGTGATCTTAATGAGATGGGGTGAAAAAAAATCTGTGAAAGTAGTAGAGGTGGAAATAATTAGTTGTTAGAGCAGTCTTAATTGCATAATTAGTGTCTTAAAGCGCTTAGGGAAGATAGTCACTATTTCTGGCCAAAATAGTTCGTACCCATCCCTTAGCCTACATTACGAACCGTAAAAGTCCTATTTGATCCTAATCTTAACATTCCGCTATTAGTGGAGCACTACACTAAGGGCAAGCATATGCTCATCATTTGTAATTTGAGAATTATTTGTAAGAGTGAGTGCAACTTGATTCTTGTACCCGTTTTGTTAGAAATTGCATTATTGTGAGTGATTATGGGTAATTGTAATTCCCTAAATTTGGTACCAAGAATGCTACACGGTGCTCATGACCCCGAAGGACCACAAGCTAACCCATGACTGATATTTGTACCTGTACACTGCATACATCATGTAAAATGCGGAAATAGTAGGATGAAATATGCCATAAGGTTTAAAAACTAAATAAAACATCTGATAAAACTATCTTCGAATAATGTGGTATCATAATACCAAATTTAAAGTAAATATCTGAAAATACTAAAGTATGAATCTAGTCCGAAAGCCTCTAACTAACTGAACTGTCTGAATAAGGAGTTAATGGGACATGTCCCCAACTAACTCTATCTGCTGAAAACTAAGCTGAAATAATGAAATAAATAATCGTATCGTCCATGAATGATGAGGACTCACTGCTAAATCTGGCTGCTGAAATCTAGAATGCTACTGATGCTCTGGAGCTTGTGCTTCTAAAACCTATGGTATAAAAACACCATAGCGCAAATGCGTCAGTATGATTGAATGTACTGGTATGCAAGTCAGGTTGTCATAATGCAAAAGGTTTAGATGAATGAACAATGCTAACTTTCTGTATAACATGAATGTAAGAATACATGCATGCATGAATGAGTGACTGTAATTGAATTTGTGATGATACTAACTACTGAATCTGAATACTGATAACATGAGTTACTGATAACTGATATAACTGATATTGAGTGACTGTGTCTAACAGTCTAGGTTCTTATGGATGTAACTGGGTTTCGTACTGTACTGAATTGACTGTAGTTGACAGTCCTGAATTCTTTAGAACTATCTGAGTTCTATTACTAAGACTGAGACTGTAACTGTGGGAAGTAGTCATCTATCCGACATGCCCAAAATAAAGCAATATAGTTGAGTTGGGGTCCAATCTGTAACCCCAATTGGAAGGGTGTCAATATTGTGATACTGGTAAGGACAAGTTGTGAGTGATCCCTCATATAGCAGGTACTCAAAGGAGAATGGTGGGACTGTAATACCCCAATCATTTCTTAAGTCTAAATCTACCTTTTGAGTGAATATGGATGACTTCTAAAGTTATTGGTGTTTAGAGCATTGAATAAGCTTTCCATCGATACCAAATTTGCCCAAACCCGACACTCGGGTGAAGAGTTAGAGCCATTTTAGTGAGACAGTGTGCCACCTAGCACTTTAGCGCGTCGCGGAGCCAGCCAAAATGGCAATTGCCATTTTTCAGTGGCT
Organism: Capsicum pubescens; assembly: GCA_030864215.1. Taxonomy (NCBI): domain Eukaryota; kingdom Viridiplantae; phylum Streptophyta; class Magnoliopsida; order Solanales; family Solanaceae; genus Capsicum; species Capsicum pubescens. Next base: position 260,834,940 of record CM061548.1, on the reverse strand, counting down.
TCCTCAAATTGGCGCATCGCGCCAAGGCTCAATTTTAGGATTGTCAAATTCCAGTGCACCAACGCGATTCCACTGCATCGCGGTGCCCTTTCAGGTCACGACCAAGGTGGAAAATACGACTTCACCGCATCGCACCACTGAGCAGTTTCCCAATTGTCTAATTTTAGTGAAGGAACGCGATCCTGGCGCATCACACCAGGACCAAAAATCGGGCTCCAGTTCTAGAATTTGCTCAAGGGTATTTTGGTCTTTTCCACCCATCCTTACCCTTTATACATATACAAGTGAGGGAGAAAATCCTCATTTTCTCTTCCATGTTCTCTAAAATTCTAGGGTTTCTCTCCCAAATTCAATCCAATTCTTATCTAAACATCTCAATATCAAGCCATGGTTTTCATAGATCAGTTCAAGATTTAAAACTTCCAAGTCAAGAACATTAAGATCTCTAACTCAAGAAGTGGGAAAAGAAGTCTATAGAAAGTTTATTCATCCCGAATAATAATCAAGGTATGTGGGGCTTGAACAAGAATATCCTTTCATTCTTGTGCCCAAGGAATTGATTTTTACTATTGGAATTTCATGATCTTTTCAAGTGGGTTTACACCCATATTTCTTTATTGATGATTTATGAGATTTGAGTTGAATAAGTTTGATATTTATGATTATTTTACCATCACGTTTCTTAAATTGAGAATTTATGCCATGAGTTGTATATTGTCATTTTGTATTGATGATTTCTAAGCGATTTAAGACAAGTGTCATGAGTTATACTTTTTCCATGAGAAGTTTGAATATTGAATATATTTATCAATATTGAGATTGAGAGTCAAGAATGAGTCCTATGACATTTTCTCGAAGCTTTTGATACTTGATATGATTTGATAAGCAAGTGTACTTGATGTTGGGAAAGACTGTTTTGAGTTTGAGTCGAGTTAGGAATCCACAAGTTGTTTATGATTCACTGATGAGATATATTTATGATTTGGTCTTCATGATAGATCCTTGAGTTGATTAAGGTGGATTTCCTAACGCATTCTAAGCTGAGCCTGGGAGGAGTATTTAGCACCGAGTGGGAAGTGTGGGTTCAACGCATCCTACTTCCCCAGAACTATGTGCCACCGTAGGATTGAGATTTGAGGGCCAAAGAGCTGAGTTTGTGATCACAGAGATGAGCTTGAGGTTATACTCCCTGGGAAGAGTATAACTCTCCCGCCAATGTGGGGTTCCTTTCTTAGGAGTGCAAAACGTTGGACTCCATGAGGTTCACATGGTTTATGTCGGTTATAAGAAACTCCCAAGTCCATAATAGTCTAACTTTCTTGAGTTACCGAGTCACTCTAAGTCTGAATTAAAGAGTTTGAGTTGAGTCCAATGATTTAAGAGATTTGTGAAGCATGTGTTATTATCGATGATTTATGGAAATTATGTTTCAGGAAATTCAAGCGAACAGAGTCATTATTGTCAACATGTATGACTTTATATTACATTTATGATATTGTTTAAAAGTATTGCATACACCCTCACATACTCAGTACAATCCCAATTATTGATTCCCATACTCTTCTATGTTCTACATTTTCTCGTGCTATAGGTTTAGGTGCTCAGTCAGCAGCGACAGTGACCTTTGAGTACCTCCATCTACATTCTTACAGTTGTTGAGTCCTCATGGTTCGAGGACCTATGTCCTTGATTTTTTCCTTGATAGTAGATGGTTGTTTCTTTTCAGTTTAGGTGAGTCAGTTGGGGATCTTTCCCAATGGCTCCTCAGTCTTTTGTAGTAGAGTCTTTGTCAGACTAGAGTGCCAGTATGTACAGAACTTTCAGTATTTTATTTGTACAGGACAGTATTTCTTCATATCACAGTAAGCTCATGACATTATTATTTTTTCCTATTTTAAAATAATTAGAGTTATAGTGGGTTCTGAAAGTGATGAAAGGATTAGAGGGTTAGCTTAGGGCCACGTGTGGCCTTAAGCACCGTGTGACATCTCGGGATAGGTTCTCGGGTCATTACAGGGACCCTCATATAATAGGTTAAGAGACCTCATCTACCCTCAAAATAACAAGTTTAATGTTTCAACCTACGCTGGCTACGTAGTTCTAGAGCACAAGAATTGCTTCTAAGAATCACACTCTCTAATATCAGGTGAATTCCCATCCTTGGACTCACTTGGTGCTGAATCCTACTCCCATCTGAATAGACACTGAACATGATTAACTGAATTAAACTGGCCTGAGTTCCTTGGGTTTCGTTGACTAACAGAATACTACTAAGATTCTGGGATTACTGAGTACTGAGTTTTCCTGAGTCACATGACTGACTGAATTATACTGAACATGGATTGACTGAGGATATCGTTAAAAAATGACACTGTATCTAGGCACACAGCTAAATATTCAGGTACAAGTACCCCCAGGAATCAATAGAAGGGAACTAACAAGGCATGACATTCTTGAATACATGACCAATATCAACAATCCATAATACTATAAGTTAGGGATTTCATGAAGTACGTGGTTATCATAATCTTGTACATGAATGGGAAAGTATATAAACATGTCATAATTTCATCAACTAGTCTCATGAGCATTTTATAGAACATTTATAATGCACAACAATATCATAGAAGTCATTGTGATCTTAAGGGTAAAGCATGCACTTATCATTTGGGTCACAATTGAGCTATGATGCATAATTTCTAGTCCCTTAAGAATTTTATCAAACACCTTGCATGCACAACTTAAGGCATAGGCATGATCACCAAATTATCACTTCAACACTCCATGAATCGACTAAACTTATAGATTTCAAGCCACACATTAACATAGTTTCATGAACAACACATAAAGATTCCATCTTGGGAATCACATCATCATAATCTCATGAACATAATCAACCCACAACAAAATATTCACAATACATGATTTAACTCTTTAATTCAATTATGACCCAATTTTAAATATCTTATAACTTTAAATCTCAGCCATAGATCAAATTGATCAATGAATGAGATTGATTCTCCATCTCTTTCCTTTTTAAAATATCAAAAACCAAACCCTAACTATTTTTTATCAACAACAGTCGCACTTCAATTGAACAACATGAATAGTCTCTTCTTCTTTTTTTGTCTTGTTTTTTCTTCTCTTTTCAATCTCTCTTTCTCTAGAGGCGGCTTTCCCACTTCCATTAATGTTTCAGGTATCTTATGATCTATTTATAGAATTGATAATTCAATATTTACCACGTTAAATGTGTTTCTCTTTGCTTATTTTAAGCTTAGCAATAATGGGTATTTATAATTATTTTCCAATTTAGAAGAAGAAGTATAGTAGGTGTAATCACTTCACTAATTAAATAGTTATTTATTGTTGAACATTGAATCTTTAGAGCTTTAAATGTTTTTTTCTTTGTTCGGGTTTATTTTGAGTTTACGAATAATGGTATTGATTATTTTTCCAATTAAGAAGAAAAACAAGTATAAGAGGATACTTATTTATGTTGAAAGTTGAATCTTTAGTGATTGAAATGTGTTTTTCTTTGTTAATTTTGATCTTAGCAATAATGGGTATTGGTTATTTTTTCCAATTAAAAAGAAGAACAAGTATAAAGGGATACTTATTTATGTTGAAAATTGAATCTTTAGTGCTTTAAATGTGTTTGTTTGTTAGTTTTGAGCTTAGAAATAATGGGTATTGGTTATTTTTTCCACTAGGGGTAGTTATTTATGTTAAAGATTGAATCTTGTTTAATTAAATGATTTTGTTTTCTTTATTATTTATAGGTGTTGAGAATGGTAGCTTTGCAGCTTCAACTCGACATTTGTTTGCAGATATCAAAGTTTCTCTCGCTAAAGAAATGCACTTGAAAAGACTATATGTTTAAACTCACTCTATGTTTTTGATGGAACGTGTGGTCACTTGATAAGTGAATTTGCGACTTTAAAATGTGTAAGTGTAGGAACTTGAAAGGTGATCTTGTGTTTTGAATTTACTAAAGTGTGGTCACTTAAGGAGTGAATTAGTGACTTGAGAATGTGTAAGTGTAGGTATTGGAAAGGTGAATTAGTAACTTGTGAAGTGAATTAGGGACTTAAAAATTATTTACGTGCAGTTACTTGAATTATGAATTAGTGACTTGTGTTTTAAATTTAGGTACTTGAAAATTATGTTTAAGTGTGTTTTGATGGAATGTAGCATAGATATATAGTTACTTGAAAATGATTAAGTATAGTGACTTGAAATGTGAATTAGTTAATTGAAAATAGTCAAGTGTAGTGATTTGAAATGTGCATTAGTGACTTGAAAATGTTATAAGTTTTGTGACTTGAAATGTAAATTAGTTATTTGAAAATGGTTAAGTGTAGTGACTTGAAGTGTATAGCAGTGACTTGAAAATGGTTAAGTGTAGTTACTTGAAATGTGAATTAGTTACTTGAAAATGGTTAAGTGTAGTCATTTGAAATTGTGAACTTGTGACTTGACAATGATTAAGTGTAGTTACTTGAAATGTATACTTATGACTTTAAAATGGTTAAGTGTAGTGACTTGAAAAGTATACTAGTGACTTTAAAACGGTTAAGTGTAGTCATTTGAAATTGTGAACTTGTGACTTGAAAATGATTAAGTGTAGTTACTTGAAATGTATACTTGTGACTTTAAAATGAATAAGTGTAGTGACTTGAAATGTGTACTTATGATTAGAAAATGGTTAAGTGTAATTACTTGAAATGTGAATTAAGTTACTTGAAATTATGAACATGTGACTTGAAAATAATTAAATGTAGTGTCTTGAAATATATACTAGTGATTTTAAAATGATTAAGTGTAGTGCTTGAAATGTGTACTAGTGACTTGCAAATAGTTAAGTGTAGTCACTTGAAAATGGTTAAGCATAGTGACTTGAAATGTGTACTAGTGACTTGAAAATGGTTAAGTGTAGTTACTTGAAATGTGAATTAGTTACTTGAAAGTGGTTAAGTATAGTGACTTGAAGTGAATGATTAAGTGCAGTGACTTGAAAATGATTAAGTATAGTTATTTGAAATGTGAAGTAGTTACTTGAAAAAGTTTAAGTATAATTATTTGAAATGTGAAGTAGTTACTTGAAAATGGTCAAATATAGTGACTTGAAATGTGAATTAATTATTTGAAAATGGTCAAGTGTAGTTACTTGAAATGTGAATTAATTATTTGAAAATGGTCAAATAAGAAAAGAGTTTTCTTCACATTAAGTGTTAAATACATGGCACCACTTTAACATTTCCTCTTGTTCTCTTATTCTTCTAATTTCATCCTTTGTTATCTTAATAGGACAAGTCATAAAAATAGTCACAATAATCTGAAAAATCAACTTTGAGTTTATGATGCTTTATATGCTAATATATACATGTTTATAGTAGTTGATTGTTATGATTTTATTTGATAATATAATGTCATATAATTTATGCTAATAATGTATTTTTAGCACTTTTTATGGCCTGAATTAACATATTCTTATGCAGAATGAGTTTGAAAGAAATAAACAAGAAATATTAACTTCTTAAAGTGTATCAATTGTGGAAGGAGGATGAGAAAGGAATTGGACTTGTTGATGAAGCATATATACAAGAAATCATCTTCAAATGATGAACGCCCATCTCAAGAAGACAATCAAGCTTATGAGAATGAAAGTGATTCTGACCCTGATGGTTGATAGTTTTATTGAGGATTCAAGTTTGAAATATTTTGTTTTGGGATATTTAAGAATAATACATTATTGATATGGATGTTACGAATTATGTTTTTTGGTTAGTTGTAATGGTTTACATTAGACTTGTATTGAATGATGTTTTGTTGAGAATTATTGGAGGCTTTGAATAGATTTTTGACTAATTGTGAAATGTATCTAGTAATTTACGTGTGAATTATTACTTGGGAATTTCCATAGGGATGTACATGCTAAATATTCATGAAATTATTTTTGAGAAAATTTGTTCTTGTGGATTTACTTGGGGCATTTCATACGAATTTTCTTGCAAAATAGTTTCATAAATATCTGCAAGAAATTTTCATTTGTTAATTAGGAATTTTCATCTCTAAATTTCCTTCGAATTTACTTGGGAATCTTCGTGGGGAATAATTTATAAATTTTTCATGAAAATTTGCAGGTAAAATCCTTTTTAATGAAATTTTATCAAAAAATTCATGCAAAATTTTGATAGTTAATCGCAAATAAATTCTTAAAATAACGTACCTGCGAATTTATTTTCGCAACTAAATTACCTAGGGATTTTATAAATCCGTAGGTAATAATTACCTGCAGATTTAATTTTGCAGCTAAATTACCTAGGGATTTTATAAATTCGCAGGTAATAATTACCTACAAAGGTATTTCCTTTGATTTTTAATTGGTAAGAAAATCCTCAGGTAATCAAATTCCTTGGGGATTTTACCACATTATCCCTATGAAAATCCCCAATTAATAAGTATTTTTCTTGTAGTGTTGGAGGTCTACTTTTTATCTCTGCTCAGCTAGCTCTGCCTCTCTAGCTCCCGATGATCTTCTTCCATTGTCCTTCTATCATTTTAAGCTTAAGCTAAAAGTTCATCAGTCTGTTGATCAATAATATCCTGTACTTCTTCAGGAGGAAGGAGAGGCAAAACATCATGAACTCCTTATCATCTCTTTTCTGTTCCACCATCCTACTAGGTGTTTGTAGGATCCTCTTGGGATTTGGATTTATTGGGAGTAAGGATTGCCTTTACTTCGTGTGCTAGGCATACATCGACATATACCCAATTAACAAAAAAAAGAAAAAGAAAACCTAGAAACTACAACAACTTTAATTTACTAATGAACATCGTATTCCCCAACAACGGCGCTAAGATTTGTTGATTCCAAGCTATACCTCCTCTTAGAAGATGATACGGTCGCTGCCAAATATAGTAACCCAACAAAGGTTAGGGTCGAATCCCAAGGGAATACGTGGAATCGTAATGCTCATCTGTTGTAATCAACGAAAAGAACTGAAAAAGTAAATGGGGGGTTTTGAGTAGCAATATCGAACAAGTGGTGAATATTAAATTTGGTTGTAATCAGTCGTAGGTGAACACTAAGATTGTGTTCCCCCTGGCTTCTCAACTCTGTAGGCTTATCGGGCTTTCTTGAACCAACCTGATACCTTGCATGCAGAATCAATAAGTTATGTACCTTCTATAGTCTTTTGGATGAGCAAAAGTATTTTACCCTTTACTTTTTGAGTCTCGGTATGTCTCCTTAATAACCCTTATCTTGATTCCAGTTAACTATTACATTTTGAGTCTCTAGTTATTAGATGAAATCTAACCATCTTACATAGATAAAACCTAGTAGCGTGGATGGACAGTTATACTCCAAATTATTGTTGTCATTATCTTTTCCTAGTCACTACTCCACTTTTAGAGTAAGTAGCAATAATATAGGTGGGATCGTAATATGTGCACCTATTAATAAAACTATTAAAGTGAAGATAATACAATGCATGTATAGGTATCAGTTCAGAACAACAATAGCACTTTCTCTACTTTGTCAATTTGCCAGGGTTTCCACAACCCTAGCTAAGAGTTTTTAGCCACTCATTCTTGTGAAGCAATCAACAACATTCATGATTGAAAGCATAAGATGAAATCACAATAAGAAGAATTAAAAACCCAAAATCATAACTGAAATAATCAGCCAAAGTCAATATAAGAGAATTCCAAGACAAATTGAATCTTAAAATAAAATTGTATTTATAAGTATTAAGAGTGCATAATTTATACTAAAATAACACATAAAGGGTATTTATAGTATATGAGTAAACCCTAAAACCAAAGCCCAAATAAAATAGAAGAAAAAAGGGTCCGTGTCTACTTGTGGTCCCTACATGCACCCTGTCTTTGAGAGCATGTAGCACATTCGGCTTACAGGGTGGGCGCATGTAGTGACGCATATGCCCAGACCAAAAAATCTTGCAGGTTAGGTCTTGGGATTTTGGACTTTTGACACATGCTTTGCCCATATGTGGTCCACATGTGCTTCATGTGGCCCGCATGTTGACTTATCATAAGCTAGACGTTATTTTTTTTAGCTTTTCTTCAATTCCCGCACATGTTTTAATTACAAACAAATCAAAAACTGCCCCGAACATCCATAATTGCTCCCATTAGTAGCCAAAATCACCTTTTTCGTCTTTTTTATGAACTTAGTATCTATAACATAATTTCCTACAAAACATACCCAAAATGCATCATATCTAACAAAACAACCTCAGAAACTTGCATATTTTCCACATTTTAAGCGTCGAAAGTGCTATATTTAGCACATCACCAAGGTAGACTATGTTTTCCCAATTTTGAAAGGTTACGAGAAAGAATTTTTGTGGAAGCTTATGAGTCGCGTTATACTATTCATCCTGGTTCGATGAAAATGTATCATGATCTTAAGGAAATTTATTGGTGAAATAATATAAAGCTGAATGTGGCCAATTTTGTAGCTATATGCATAGTATGTCAACAAGTAAAGGTGGAGAACTTAAGGCCTGGTGGGTTGACTCAAGAGATAGACCTACCGATGTGGAAATAAGAGATAATTAATATAGATTTTATTACAGGTTTTCCGCGGTCTCGCAAGCAGTTTGATTCAATTTGGGTCATCATAGATAGGATGACTAAGTCTGCTCACTTCTTGCCAGTGAGGAATAATTTCTCTTCTTAGAATTATGTCAAGATGTTCATCAAGGAGATTGTGAAGTTGCATGATACTCCGTCTTCCATCATATTTGATCAATATACCTAGTTCTCATCTCACTTTTAGAGGTTATTTCAGCGAGGTTTGGGGACTAAGGTAACTTTTAATACCGTTTTCCACCTGCAAATGGATGGGCAAGTGAAAGGATAATTTATGTCTTGGAAAATATTTGGACTTGTGTATTTGATTTTGGTGGTAGTAGGGTTGACGACTTGCCTCTCATAGAAATTGCCTACAACAACAGTTATCACTCTAGCAATGGTATGGCTCCATTTGAGGCCTTATCTGGTAGGAGGTGTAGATCTCCTATTGGGTAGTTTAAGGTTGGTAAAAATAAGATATTTGGCCCTGTTTGGTTCACCAAGCCATGGATATGGTAATGGTAATTTGGGATAGACTTAAGGCTTCCAAAAGTCCTACGTGAACGTGAGGCGGGGGAGTTAGAACTTGATTTTAGTGATTAGGTATTCTTAAAGGTGTCTCCCAAGAATGGAGTGAAGTGGTATGGTAAGAAATAAAATCGCATTCCCTGCTATGTTAGTTTGTACTTGGTTGTTAAGAGAGTTAGTAATATCGCTTATGAGTTGGAGTTACCTTCTAGCTTGAGCTTCATTCATCCAGTATTTCATGATTTGATGTTGAAAGTTCAAGGGTGATCCTTCAACGGTTATTCCTTTGGAGGATGTGGGTATTTTGGATTCCTTGTCCTACAAGGTAGTCTTGGTTGAGATTTTGCATCGGTAAGTCATTCATTGACTGCCAAAGAATGTGTCTTCGGTAAAGGTTCTTTGGAAGAACCAAAAGTTTGATGAAGCTACTTGGTAAGCCGAGGGTGATATGAAGTCCAAGTATTCGTTATTGTTCCCCGTTTTGGATAATCATGCATGAGGTATGAATATTCCTTAACATTCTTGTTTTCTGACTTTGTTAAAGAAAATTGTAAATTCCTTATCATTTTTATTTTCTGTCATTATTAAAGGTAAGCGTGGTTGTGTTTGGAGTCGAATCGTGCTTATAAATGCCTTGTCTTATCATTCGAGAATGAATAATCCTAAGGAAGGAGTATGTAACACCTCGGGATTTGGTTCCTTAAAAAAATTCTAAAATTTTATCCTCACTGTCTTGACTATGACTTACCCCTATGAGTCATAGGATGTCTTGATAGGTCATGTCACCCTAGTCTAAGGTGTTTAGTGAATGGTGTTTGAGTTATTGTCCTGAGTATGGCTTAGGGATATAAGTCGTAGGGTGTATTGACGATTCCTAGGGACCTAATTATAAACAAATCAGTAAGTATGTGGCAAAGTTCTGCTCTGAGTATAAGCGGATCACTAAGAGTCATAAGGGATTGTTACTAGTCGTTGGGTGCAAATTGTAGGATGTCCCAGTATTTACCCAATTGGGTTTTGTGTTGATTATGACTGGACCCTACGAGTCAAAGGGTTCTATTGCTAGTGGTACTGGTTGAGTCATAGGGTCACCAGTATGTGGGTGTCCTGGGAACGTTCTTAGCTACAACTCATGGTAAATAGTCATAATGAGTCTATACGAATCGTATAGTGACCCGCAGTCATTGACAACTAAATTTTAGCTTTTAATTTTAGGGTACTTTGGACAATTCCCTTCACACCCAATTAAAACCCCACATTTATAAAGCACTTAAGGGGGGTTATTTCTCATTCATCACATACTCAAACACTTCCAAGCTCTCATAAATTCTCTCAAGCGGCCATACATAGGGTTTCCAAGAAGTAGGTCATCCAAGGGATCAAGAGTTGAATTCTTTTTATGAAACTTGGTATTTCAGGCATATTACTCTTCCCTCATTGTTAATTTATTAAAAGCATATATTTTAAAGTATTGCTCATGAGTTATTGATGTTGGTTTTGAATGCTTATCGATTGAACAATATTTTTTCATGGTTTGCATGTGATTATTCATGCGTTAATTATAGTTTAAAACTTGTGGGTACATGGGTATGGTGAATGAACTAAGGAATTGTAATTTCCCCAAAGTTGTGACTTTTAAAGGGGTTATGACCTCAACCCCATATTTGTGAAATTGGTTTTGAATATGAAAAATATGCATATTGAACTTTCTTAAAGTTTTGTATAATGTGAAAAACTAACAAGGTGTAATGGTTTTGAATTGAACCTTTTGGGTTTTGGGTTTTCACAAGCTACTGTACAATTGAACCAATGGGGTTGTGAATTTCCCCAAGTGATATAATTGTTTTGGCATGTTGTTGTTACCTTACAAGTATAGTTGGTATGATGATGCCAACAATGTATGATTTAATGTGAAACATAGTTCAATGAATAGGAATGTGTGGTAATTATTTTAATTGGGCTTTAATGATGGTTGTGTAGCTGACTCATGAAAGTGGAGATCCCGAGGGACCCATACTGGAAACCGCAATTATCGACGCAGGGGTCTATATGACTGGGAGGTTCGAGTCCCTCTTAATATTATTATTATATGATTGGGAGGTTTGAGTCCCCCACATTATATAACATGATTCGGTGATCGTATCACCTTGATATACAGGGAGGTTTGAGTCCCCCATAGTGCATATGTATACCCTCTAGGTCATGTGGCCACACACACTGAGGCCCTACCAGTTAGAGGAGAGCTGGGCCCATATAGACCGTGGGTTTCTTTATGTGTTATGAAGTTTGAGCTACACAATCCAGTCTAAAGTTATAAAGTGCATGTTAAGCCTTGTTCTCTACCCCGACCTATGATATATATATATATATGTATATGCATTTGATTATGGGCATTATATTTGAATGATTTGAAACTGTTGACCATGATATTATGTTATCCTTATCACTAAGTTTCATGCTAGCGTTCACCATGATAACTGTCTTTGGATGTTGTATCCCCACACAATGCAGGAACTGGTCATACTTCTACTTTTCCTGCTCAGCGATTAGGATTCGAGATCAGCTCGTGAGTTGATGAGGAAGTGGTTAGCTTTCATATATTGGAAGTCTACATTTCATGTTTTGGTCTTTTATGTCTTAGACTTGTTTGGACTTTTTTTATATAATCGGGGGCATGTCCCGACACTTTATTGACAATCAGTTTTATTTAGAAGGCTTTGTTGGATTACTTTGAACTTGGGTGATGTTGGTCGGTTGTTTTGGCAGGTTATTGGTCATGGATTATAGAAGTATCTTTTATTCTTTAAATTTATCTTGTTATATGATTGGAATTCATCCGACGGCAGGGATATCGTGTTATTTGGTTAGGTGCAAAAGGGGTGGTCTCCGATTCATATGGGACTTAAGATGCCCATCTCAGCTAGGCCTTGGTTCGGGTCGTGATATTTGGTCTTTTGAGGATCAACCTGAATGCCTTCATTAAAAATAATATAACCAAGGAATTCTACTGATTTCAATCAAAATTCATACTTGCTAAACTTAACAAATAGATGGTGATCTTTGAGATCTTGTAAGATATTCCTTAAATGGTCTACATACTCATCCTCACTCTGAGAATATGAGGATATCATCAATATTGACTATCACAAACATGTCCATGTACTTCTTGAACACCCTATTCATCAAGTTCATAAAAGTTGCAGAATCATTTGTTAGTCCAAAGGACATAACAATAAATTCAAAATAACCAATTTGAATTCTGAAATCTGCCTTTGGAATGTCACATTCTCTGACTCTGAGTTGATGATAACCATATCTGAGGTCTATCTTAGAGAAATAATTAGCACCCCAAAGTTGGTCGAACAAGTCACTAATCCTAGGAATGGGATACTTATTCTTGACTTTGACCTTGTTCAATTGATGGTAGTTGATGCGCATACTGAGAAAACTATTTTTCTTGCACACAAAAATAACTGGAGCAACCCATGAAAAGATGTTGGCCTAATAAAACACTTGTCTAGGAGATGTTTCCACTAAACTCAACTGGAGCCATTCTATAGAACAGGATTGAAATAGGTTAGGTATCTAGAAGGAGATTTTTTCCAAAGTCAATTTCCCACTTAGGAGGAACTCCGAGCAGATCTTTAGGAAACACTTCAAGAAATTCATATACCACAAAAAATAACTCAAGATTTGGGGTTTTAGACTTTGAATCCTTAACCATCACAAAATGATAGATGCACCCTTTGGAAATTATTTTTCCTACCTCAAGGTAAGAGGCGAACTAACCTATAGGCATAAAGGTACTACCTTTCCAGTCTATGACTGGCTCACTTGGAAACTTAAACTCAAATATTTTGTTTCTAAAATCAACTAAGGCATAGCAAGAGTGGATCTAATCCAAGCCAAGAAATTTATGTATACCTGTCTAGATATGATTGAATAACCAACTGGAGTGGACTAAGAAAGATTCTAATAGGATTTTGAGAATGATACCAAAGTCTACTACTATATAGAAAGTCACAAAGAAAATTGTGGCTCGATATGTAACAATTCATAAACATAAATATGAAAGACTTGTAATGTACTAGTGACCACATCAAGAGAACCTTCTTGATCCTTTCGAGTCTGAAAGGCATAGAACCTATTCTGACGTTGTCCGTCAACTTGCTAGAGTTGCTGAAGAGTTAGACTGACTTTGTTGATGAGCATCCTTACCTCTATGTGAAGTAACAGGATATTTCCCTTAATATTTTTCCTAGCTTGGTACACCCAAAACAACAATCACTACCCACCATACACTCACACTTTGGTTCCTACCATATTTATTGTAAATTAAGTTAGTACAAACATTATTTATACTACCATGGGAATTAGATCCTAGCGCTCTATCTCGATTTTCCCACCTGAACTTGGGCACTAGAAGAAAATGGGTCTGGAGTTAAAGATTTCTTGTGGAACTAAGAACGACTACCACCATCGGACCGTTGCTGAGAGAAATTAAAACTACCTATTTTTCCCTATTACTCTTTTTTTTCTTCTTATTAATTTTCTCCTCTTCAATCTGCTAAGCATAAACTATAAATTGGTAGATGTCTATATCCTTAACCAATACAATAGTTCTACACTCCTTGACCACATCCTCAGAAACACCTAACAGAAACGTACTCACTCAGGCCCTAGAGTAAGTAACTATAGATAGAGAATATTTTGCCAACTAAGTAATCTTAAGAGAATACTCCTTCACACTCATGTTATCCTAATTTAGATTTATGAATTCCTTCACCTTGGATTCCCTTAACTCAAGTGGGAAGAACCTATCCAGAAATCCAGCAACAAACTTATCCCATTCTACCAATCTTGCATTTCCACATCTATCATTCTTCCATTACTTGTTCTAGGTTTGAACCACTCATTGCAACTGACAAGTATCCAAGTCAGAATTTTCAGTCAAAGTGACACCCGTGATCTCAGTAACTTTCTGAATATAGTCTAAGAATTTTATGTGTCCTCTTCAAATTTCGACCAAAGAATACAAAAAGATTTATCCAAGTGAAGTCGCAGACACTAGCTGCTATAATATTCACTACTAGGTTGGCTGGTGCAACAACCTTCTAGTTTTAGATGGTCAAGGAATGGGCTAATGTTGTGAAAGAAGTCCTAAATTTGGCATAGAAGACTTATTCGTTCAAAAGGTTTTTTGGAGATAGTGGTGGTGTTTGTTGATTCTTATTAGCATTATAATTCTCATTCCTTCTTCCATTAGCTCTTTTGGGAGGCATATTCTATAAATCTTTAGAGAACAAGTTAGAAAATAGTTTTAATAGAGTTCACACTCTATCGTAGGATATGAACATGAAAAAAGTGAAACTTTTTCTAAAACATTTCATTGCCCCTCACTTATAAGTGTGGCGTGCTTCACACCCACTAATAAGACTCTACTTAATATGACTTTCAAACATCTTAGGACACTTTAAATAAGATGTTTCGATGCCAAGTTCGTCACGATCCGAGACTACCCCTAGTCGTAACATAGTGCTGAGAGTTATAAGTGACCCCAAGCTAACCCATGGCCTGGAAAAACACTAAGAATATTGAAAAAAATAATGTGATACTGAGTGAAAACTAAACTGAAATGACATGATCATAATAAAAGGAAAATTAATACTGGATCTCAAAACTATGACTAGCTGATATAATCATCAAGTTGAAAATATAATTATCTATCTGAAATCCTATAAATCATATGAGTTATTGGGGCAAGCCCTTAAATAACTCCATCTATCTAAAACTATAATATTACTAAAAAGAAATATTGATAACTGGCCCTCGAATGGTGAGAACTCACCAAATACTATTGTTGGTATGGTGTAAAATCATACTAAGTGCGATTTATATAATGAACATCAGAACCTATATTATAATACATATAGTATAAAAGAAAGTATGCAATCAATACTTTGAATGTACTGAGAATATGAGATGGGAAATAACTGATATAGGCTTAACATGATTCATATGACATTATAAACTGATGCAATACCAAGTAATAAATATGTATTGTATGATAAGTTGAACTACTAAATACAAGGTTCTACAAGTATCTAAATCTGAACTATAAATTGTGGACTATAGAAGCTACTAATAACTGACAAACCCCAATCTAAGCTAATTGGGGTTCAACCTGTAACCCTACCTAGAAGGATGTTTTGTACCTTTCTAAGGAGATGAACACTGACAGATGTGGATTCACTAAACTAATGTTTAAAAGAACTAAGGTGTCAAGCCTAGTCTGACGGGTGAACCTTTAAAACCTATGGTGGTGCCATAGTTCTAAGACTTAGGGACGTCTATTAAAGGTCTCAAGCTAACTGAGAAGTGAGCCTTCATCCCTACGTTTGCTCGGTGCTAAGTGTTACTCCCAATTGAATGAGACTGATAACTGCAATGCTCAATGATAATAATAATAATAATAATAATAATCTGAAGACGGATAATAAATACATTATCTGAGAGCACTCAAAAAAATGTAAGCTAGAGGATTTAACACACATAAGTTTATGCATGAAATCTTAGGTCATTGGGTTTTCATAACTCACCATTGTTGAAGAATTCAACTACTTAAGGCAATACTACAATCTAAACATAATAAGAAATTTCATAACTAAAGCTCAAAATCAAGAATTTATCAATATAATGAGACTTCATAGTCATGAGTATATGAATATGCTTAAATTTATGGTAAAAACATATTCATGGTTTAGTCAAAGTAAAAAACTAAAAACTAAAAGAATTCGCACTTTTTATGGAAACCCTAAACTTGAAGGGTAAATTAAACTTGAGGAGTTGAGTTAAATTTGGGACTCAATGGGTTAAAGGAAACCCATTGATGAAATCCCACATACCTGAAGTTGAAAACCTTGATGGCACCTTTGAATTTAGAGCATGGAGTTTGAGAACCCTAACACTTGCTTGAAGGAGAAAAATCATTCTTTCCCTCTAAATTTTGAAATTTTGAGTGAATTTTTAGGAATAAGGTACTTGGGGTGCTTTAGAATAACTATTCAACCCTTCGGTAGCTTAAACGACATAGTTTTAGGGTAAAAAGAGTAGGAAAAGATTAAACAACCCTTTTAAAATCATTTGTAAAATTATTAGAATCAATTGACGACCCTCATGACGACTCATCGAGTATGGGGATGAGTCGTGGTCTGATTCATCATCTGGGACTTGATATATTTCCTAATTTCGTGACCATAAGTCTCCTGATAACTTATTGGGTCTCCTGATGACTCGTCGTCACTGACAACTTTGATAGTGCTTTAGTAAAATAGCCATAAAAAATTTTACCGATATCGTATTAAGGCAAAACTAAATGTGTTAGAAATATAATTCAAATATCTATAATTTAGTGGATCTTGAAATAAAAAATACTTAATAATCTAGGAGTTATGCTTGAAAATTATTGTAGCAAGATTCTTCTCAAGAAATAAATTGGTAAGAAAGGTTTTGACTTGTATGAGATAGGAGTTACTTGTGGCCTTAATACATGTCTAAATCACTTCTCATACTACCAAAGCATGATTTTTTATTTTGCATATACTTGACGCATGGTTCTAATCTTGGCTAGAATTTTTTAGGTGTTACACCCAAGGATAAATTCAATAAAGATATGGTATATGATGCATGGTCCATAAGGAAGAATGTAAGATCATCCTTCAAGCACAATATGATGGTAAGTACCTCCAGACCACTTGAACTACTCCACGTGGATTTGTGTAGTCCCATAAGAGTGCTTAATAGATGAGATAAAAGGTATATTTTTATTATTATTGATGACTATTCCAGGTTTGCATGGACATTATTTCTCAACATAAAAGATAAACCATTTGATGTCTTCATAATCTTTGCAAAACTTGTTCAAAAGAAATAAAAAAAATTGAATTAATCAACATAAAGTCTGACCATGGCACTAAATTTGAAAAAAGCTAGATTTTTAAATTTTGTACTGAAAATAGATAAATTACAACTTTTCTTCCTAGAACTCCTCAACATATAGAGTTGTAGAAAGAAAGAATAGATTTGTAGAACAGGTTTGTAGAAGACATGGCTAGTACTACATTGAGAGCCAGTGGTTTTCCCATGAGTTCCTAGGCAAAAGTTGCAAATAAAATTTGTTTCCTTATTAATAGGTGCATGATTTGACCCCTTCTTAAAAAAACTCCTTATAAGTTATTTAAATGTTATAAACAAAATCTCACATACCTAAGGGATTTTGGATGCAAATAGTTTATACACAAGAAAGGAAAGAATACCCTGGGTACGTTTGATTCAACAAATGATGAGAGAATATTTCTTAGTTAGTCATATCAAAGTAAGGCCTACAAAGTCTTCAATAAAAGAACAAACTCTATAGAGAAAAACATTTATTTTACTTTTTATGAGACTAATAACTTGTCTGAGGAAGGTATGTAGATTGACAAAGAAGGCATAGGATTGGCATGTGAATTCGATGATGAACTGGAGGAGTTTCTCCCAACAAACACTAATTTTGTAGTAGAACAAGGTTCTACTGGAGAATTTCTATCATCGAGTCGTGGTAGAGGGTCCTCTCAAGAAGGTAGCGAAGCAATATCTAATAAAAAATGAGGCTGGACACTTTGATCCAATTGATGCACATGAAATTTATAGTTGGAATTAAGAACATAAGAGCTCTCATCTAGTTCAAAATATTCTCTCACTACTGAATTCATGAATTCACACTAGATTAAAGATAAGACTCCAGTGTGCTTTCTCAGCATACATAACATTGATTAAGCCTAAGAACATCGAGGAGGCTTTGCTAGATGTTGATTAGGTGGTGGCTAGGAAAAAGAAGCTGAATCAATCTGAAAGAGAAAGGTGTGGAACTTGGTACATTGATCAATAGAGAGAACTGTCATTAAAATCACATAGGTTTTCAAAAATAATTGGATGATTAAGGAGTAATCACTAAAAATAAGTCAAGACATTTGATGCAGGGTTATAATAAGGAAGAAAAAATTGACTATGATGAGATGTTTTCTCTATTGGCTAGAATAGAAGCAATCAAAATGTTAATTGTTGTAGGGTTATAATAAGGAAAAAGGAATTGACTATGGTGAGATATTTTATCTATTGGCTAGAATAAATGCAATCAAAATGTTAATTGTTTTTGCATCCTACATAGAGTTTAAACTATATTAAATAAATGTCAAGAGTGTCTTCTTGAATGAATATTTACTAGAATAGGTGTATGTGAAACAACCTCTAGGTTTTGAGAGTTCTGACTATCCTAATATGTATAAAAAAATTAACATGGCCTTGTATGGATTGAAACAAGCCCCAAGAGCTTGGTATGACAGACTGTCCTTATTTCTTTTGAATTATGGATATTGCAGAGAAAATAAAGACAAAACAGTATTCCTAAAAATAAAAGGGAAAATTCTCTCATTGTTAAAATCTATATTGATGACATCATCTTTGGTGTTACACATGACTCCTTATACATAAATTTTGTGTCTTTTATAAGTGGTGAATTTAAGATGAGTTTGATGAGGAAGCTAATTTTTTTCTTAAGGCAACAAATAATGCAGTCCTAATTAGGTACATTTATCCATCAACAGAATTACTTCAAAGAGTTATTGAAGGGATTTGACACGGAGAATTCCAAAACAAATTATACTCCAATTGCCACTACCACCAAGCTAGATCAGGATGAAGCAGACTGCTTAGTGCCTGAAATAGATATAAAGGAATGATTAGATCACTTTTGTACATTACTACAAATATACCTAACATTGTTTACAATGTATGGTTGGGTGCTCGCTTCTAATCTTCACTGAAAGAATTTACTTAAAAGTGGTAAGGAGTGTTGAACTATCTCAAGGAAACTCAAAACCTATTCCTTTAGTACCTAGAAAGAGATTATTTTAACGTGGTTGGCTATGTTTATTATTTTGGATATTTAGCGGGTAGAAAAATTGCTTCAGGTATGAAACATTTCTTGGGTCCTTGCATTGTGTCTTCGGCAACCAAAAAATAAAATTAATCTATGACTCTTTCAATTACTGAGGCTAAGTATGTTATTGTTGCCTATGTTGCTCTCAAAATATTTTTGTAAAAAAAAAAACATTGTGATTATGAAATAAATATAGGTTACATTCACATAATGTGTGATAACACCAGTGTAGAAAATATGGAAAAAATCTAATCAAACACAAGAGAACCAAGCACATTGATGTAAGCCAACCATTCCTTAAAGATAGTGTAGAAAAGGTTTGTTCAAAATAAATTCATTTTGCATTAAAGTTCAAGTTCCTAATATTTGTACCAAGGCTTTGGGTAGGAAGCAATTTGAGAAAACTTGCCTAATCCTTGGTCTCATAAACTAACTCTAAGCTATGGGAGATTGAGTTCGTCCAATAACTAGCTAGGAAATATAAGGTAAGAAAGAGACATTAGCAAGTGTGTAGACTATTAAATGACTCAGTATTGTTCCCTTAATGGTTCACACCCACGACTCTCAAGATTCAAGACTGGAATTTGATGATATTATCCTTCTTTCTATACATTAAAAACATCCAATCATCATATGAAGAGCATGCACGGACCTACTCTCTGTATTAAAAGATTGTCAGGTACGCATATTCTTTACAAAATAACAAAACTAAAGAAATACTACAACAAGTTGTGTTACGTGAACCTAATCCCTAATAATCCTCGCATACTTTTTCCCATAAAATGTCCTATACAGGAAAATTCAAATAAATACTCCCACATCATTTTCCCTCTTTTTCTCTCCCTACAATAACTGATAAATGACAATTTCCATTTAAAACTCCTAAAACACTAAAATCATCCCCTTCTCTCTCCCAAAACCATTTATATTTAAAACCTAAACCTCTCTTCTTGTTCCTTACCTATGGGTTTATATCCTCTCTCTTTTAATAAACCACCACTATAATTAACTTAAATAGACCCTCTCTACTTATCTTCTATATCTCTCTCCATCATACCTCATTTCTATCATCTCTCCCTTTGTGAACTACTATGATAGTAAAGACTCAGACTCATTAATGGCAGCACATTCTCAGGGGAGATCTTTAAAAGAACCTCATTCCTCATTACCTATTCTCTCTATTTTCCCATGAAAGTATTACATCTATCTCCATTCCAAGGATTTCGTTACCTCAAGACCCCTCATCTCTAAAGTTGTCTTTACCAAAATTCTTTGACTCCTTGAATATTAATTAGACCTTACTGGAGGAGGAAACTAGTGAAACAGAAAATCCTGTCTAATCAAACCCATTCCTTCATCCTATGAATTATATGACAGTGTGGACAATCTTTCCTTTCCTACAAAATTTTCAAATTTCTTTACCTCTTCTATTATGTTCTACAAGAAGCGCATCATTCACCAGCCCAAAGCCACCCTAAAACAAAGAACTTTATCACCCATATATTCCATCCTAAAATGAAGAAATTTATCACCCTTATATTCCATATACTCAAAAGCATACAACAAAACTCAAAGCTACTATTGAGTTACGCAAAAAGGAGAATTCTTAAAAATAAAAGGGACAGAGAAGATTGAGGACACTGGAGTACCCATTAAGATTGAGGATGTCTCTGATCATGCCCAACACTCTGATAAAGAGGATTATTCTCCTACTCATGCTAAGGTAAGACTTTTTAATTAAAATTGTAAGAAGTTTCTTTCTATGAGAAAGGAAGCCTACTATGTCTCTAAGTCAGTAAAAAGGGGAATGGTCTTTGGTCCTAAAGTTATAACCAACACCATTGTTTAAACCCTATTAAATAGGGTTAGTCTTTAGGGTTGATATTATTTACCCAAAGATCTCTAAATAGTTGTCTATGAGAGGGTTTTTTTGAATTCTATGTCAATTTAACTATACTTGAGGGACATTTTAGTTCTTTAGTTGGGGAAGAGGCGGGTTAGAAATTATGTTTGACTATGTTAAGTTAGGAGAGATCTTGCAGGTCTATATTGAGGGACTAGATAAGTATGAATAGAATATTAATGAATATTGCATCCTATATAGGAAGTTCCTTAGGGAAAGAGTTAGAAAAACCCTAGAAAGGTATTGAAGTGAAATACAGCTTTTACAAAAATTATTGTTTGAAATTGTGAATAAATAAGTGCTTTTAAGAGATGAGAGGATACATGAGGCATCCCTTATAGATATAAAGATTATTCATGTAATTCAGATGGATGAAAGGTTCAACTTTCTAGGTCTCATAATCAAACACATGAAGAGAATTATCTCATCTGAGATTGGTATTCATGGCTTGGCCTATGGTTTTTATTGTATATTGTATTTGAGAGCTTTGGGGTTCAGTCGAGGGATGGTAGGGTGGCCACAAAGGGTGGCATAATTAACAGTAATACTCTAATGGAGTGTAACTACTTGACAAACAAGCTAAAGGGTGTCAAAGACTTAAGTCCAGTCACTCAACTCATGGTTAACTAAGAAGTTTCCCAAGAAGAGAATGCCAGGCTTAAGGATGGGATACTATCCTGTAGAACAACTAGCAGCATCACAGACTCAAGTTGTTCAAGTAAAGGATGATATACTTCAGTAGCAGCATGCTCACATTGCTAGATTTTATGCCCTAATATTGCTTATTCCCAAGCCACACCCTCCACCATCCTCCTCTCAGCTTCTTTTGCCTCTTGAAACTCCATTTCCCTTATTTTAGGATCTATTTGGTTTATTTAACAAATAACTTTTTGTTGATTTTTTTGACAGTAGAATTTTATTTTGTTTAGGGCCAATGTTGGTTAAACTTGTGTTTACTCTAGCTTTCTACCACTTCCTTTATGATTGTTGGAATAGTTCTTTGTGAAATTTAACTGATCAACAGAAAAATTGATTCTAGAGAAATTTGTTGCTTTAGTAATTGAGTTGATTAGGCTTGAGTTTTTAGTTTTTTAAACTGTAACCTATTTTTTTTATAGAAGGTTGGTAATAGGTTATCAAAGTGTTGAAGTTTTCAAGTTTACTTTCTACACTAAGTATTTGGTCTGGGTAAATTGTAAAGGTGAAAAGTACTACAATTAGCCCCTTTGGTTATGGAGTTTGCAACCTAAAATCGCTAGAGTTTTGTGAAATTTGGATCTAAATCATACTTAGATAGGTCGTGAATTTTTAGTCCTTAGAGAAAAATGTTTTTCATATCAAAATTCCTTGTGTTGTTTATATTTCACAATTTACTCCATGTGTTGTGTATGAACAATCTAATTCTTCAGCACAATAAGTGGTAACTAAAATAATAATTACTATCAAAGCGTGCTCTTTCAAGTAAGGTTAACACCTTGAAACGATTTAAGGTAGTTGTACCATGTGGAGTTCAAAAGGACAATAATCAACCACAAGACCACCATCTTTCAATATAAATTTTATTGAAGGGTGAAAAGTAAGGATGTAAAATTTCATAGTAGGTGAAAACTTGGAGCTTTGAGACAATATTTTATATAGCCCAAAGGTCCACATGGTCAGGAATGACAAAGGCAACTCCCAGCCCTGACACCGTTCAAGAACCTAGGTCTCGACTACGATCCTAATTGGAATCTGACTCTTGATGTCAATCTGAAACCCGACTCCCAACTTTCGACTCCATATTCGAAACTTGACTCACGACCCCAATCAAGTCCAAATCCCGATCTCATAAAAGACTTGACTCCTGGCCTTGCCTCAAGACCCAAATCCCGAACTCAATCCTGATCCGACTCCTGACCTTGACCTGTGATCCGACTCTAAATCTCGACTTGAGACCGAACTACCGACTCCGACCAGGGACCCTCTCCTAACCCCAGACTCAAGAAATCTAGACCTCAACCCAGGATCCCTACTCAAATCTCAATTCAAGACCGATACTTATTTTTTCAAAAAACATATTTCTAGGAATACAAAGAAATATTTCCGTTTATGCCAACCACATCCTAAAAGGAGAAAAAACAAGAAAAAAATGCATGTAATATGGTAGTATTTATGTCTTTTATATAATAAGAAGCAACAGATAATATGAATACCATACTTGTTCGTTTATCCATTATTATCCATATAAAATATGGACAGGCTAGATATTTTATCTATTTTAATCTAACTCACATTTTCAACCCACTAATTCTGGCTCGACCCACCAAATTACCATCCTTATTGAGGACCAACTTAGTCATCCCAGAAGGTAAGTGTTTCTGTTGCAAACAAAAATGTCGCCATGATAAGTGATGATGACCGGAGTAGCGACCCTCATACACGCCACAAAAAATAACTTCTTACTTGTGACCATACTGAAGTCTACGAATGTATTACTAAATTTCTTTTTCCTGCTAAGAAAAAAATTTGGCTGAAAAAATGTTTTGCTAACCACGACTCTCTTTTTCCGACACCTTTAAGATTTGGAAGAGAACATTTGAGGATTATCAAACTCACCCATGGACCTCTGTGCTAATAAGTAAGTTGATGGTTTGAATCAATGACTTAATCAAACCGGTTTTCTTTGTACAAGTGTATACGTTGTTATTATGATCAGATGAAAAAGTAATTAGCATTACTTTTAATTAATTAATTAATCATATTTGATCAAAAGGAGCTAGGAAAATCAACATATACAGGCAAAATGGAACTAAAAATTTACTGAAACATACGTTTAGATATATAGAGCGAGCTGACTTGATCTTCTCATGAGTGTAACATGTCCCATTAAGGAAGATTAAAGTTGCAACCAAAGAAAATGATCAAAGGAAATAAGGCTACAAGTGCAACATAAACAAAGAGAGAAGGAAAATTATGTAGTTCTCAAAATGATCCACCCCACCCCACCTCATGCCACTCCACTCCATTCCGCGTACCTCCAAAATTTTTATTATGTCTCTCACACAATTGACATTAGTTGAGTTATGTGTGACTTGTTTTTGTCTCAGAAAAGAGTGGACCCAAATCATACATTTTTGGGTCTATAAATTTTAGATCCACTTTTTTTGTGAGATAAAATAAGCCTTACAAAA
The DNA here is from genome assembly GCA_030864215.1 of Capsicum pubescens. Lineage (NCBI taxonomy): Eukaryota > Viridiplantae > Streptophyta > Magnoliopsida > Solanales > Solanaceae > Capsicum > Capsicum pubescens. Next base: position 260,810,753 of record CM061548.1, on the reverse strand, counting down.
CTAATGTCTCTTGTATGAGTCAACAAAATAAAAATTTTCCCATATATTGTCAATTGGAAGGATCATGATCATGATCATGGTCTTGTTCAATTTCTGAAGCAGGTTCATCCTCTTCCTCTAAGCAATCAATACCATAAGCTTCATGTCCATTCCCAAAAGCCTTAATATGATCTTTAAGTGACCTTTTGTGCTTAAAATCTGAACCACAAGTGCAATACCAAAGCTTGCCACAATTCTTCTCATGAGTTCTCCAATCCCCCCTCACAGCAAATGCTTTGCCACATTTCCTACACATGAATGGTTTGATTCCATGCTTTCTTTTGTAATGAGTCTGAAGGGTTCTGAAATCCTTCAGTGGCTTAGCCCTTGGATGATCAATATTGTTCCTGCAGCCAGGTGCACAGCAGAAGCAAGGGAGCCTAAGCATTGCGGTTGGTTGTGTTCCCCTTAGAGATTCTGGTCCTTTTCTATATTGAGATCCATGCCCCCACATGTGCATCTATTCAAAAATACACAACAGAGGTTATGTAGGAAATATACAACAAACCACAAAATGAAAAAGTCTAGTGTAGGATTTACGTCAGTATAATGAATTTTTACATTTATCTGTTGCAGTATAATATGTTGTGCTTAGGTTATGTACCAGTAATTACCAATTAATGCTTAACTAATAGCATTACATGAAAGAACTACCTTTTAAGTGTCTGGTTGTATAAATATTATTTTATATATTGGCGGTACATAAACAAAATTAAATTTGTATAATATAGGGATACTACACAAGTCCACAACTTCCCTTTCAACTTAGAGTAGAAATCAAGAATTCACCCACTGATGCAATGAGATTTATAAGGTGTAAGGTCATATATTAAGGGGAAAAAGTGCATGAAGCTGCAGAGAGTTGAGATGACTTCAAATTAATTTTTCCATTAGGTATTCGGTTATTTCATTCGATACACATGTGGAATACATTAAACTACCCAAGTAGAAATTAATTTTTGAGTTTGATATGCAATATAATCATGTCAAAAACACTATTTTTATTTAATATAGTGGATTGAATTTTGGATCTGGGTGATAAGATCTTGTAATGATGTATTAAGACTAAAGCATCTTTCTCAAAAGATTGCATATTAGAGATCCTTTTTGACAATATGTTAACTTAGATAAAGAAAAAGTTAACTTTTGTTGGAAACCACACACAATTATTGGTGATCTATTTGATAATTTGCATGTAGTCATTTTAAATATGAGGAAAAACGAAAAGAAACGTTTGTATGTTTTTCTACGGGAAAAGTACAAGAACAGTTCAATGGAATATGCACATGCGTCTTGATTCACAAAGGAAGCAATATGCTATGTGTGGGTTTACATGCAAGTTCTTTGCACCCCTTTGGATAATAGTTAATTTAAGTAATTGAAAGAGGAAGAAGACAGTACCTAAAATTAAAGTTGAAAATAAAAAGTATTTGAACATTGCAATTGTATTTGAAAAGTGTTAGAAAAAATCACCGGAAATGTTTCTCATTTTTTAAAAAAAATATTTTACTGTAACATTTGTTTTTGGAGTCTAGTATACGTGAGGAGTGGGATGTTTCTCTTAAAGATTGAGAACCCTTTTTATCTTTTCTCTGTCCACTGATTAGGCAAAACTAGGAATTGTTCAGTACACAGCAGCCTATGTGTAATACAAACTTCAAGGACAAAAAGCATTTTAGGTGTGTTGTTAAATCAACTAAAGAGTCACTGACCAAAGTTCTGATCAGTTGGACCAGGTAGATTTATCAGATCCCCATAAATCATTCAGAAAAAGAAACAAAGAAGGGAAAGGGAAAAAAAAAAAAAATCAAATGTGAAATACTATATTTTTAGGTGGCTTTTGTTTAAAAAAGAAAAGAAGAGCAAATCCTTATAAGGACCCATATAGTGCTGTCTTTCATCCGATTAAATATCCAGCTAAGATTTAAAAGTAAAAGGTTAACCTGATGCTTGAAAAGAAGTGTGGGTATAACAAAGGGAGATGGGTTTTCTCTTTCTCTTTCTCTACAAAATTATTTAAAAAAAAAAGGCAATGATGGGAACACAAAAGGCAAGTTTTAGCCTTTAGCCTGTAGGCTTTTAGGATAAATCATTAATTTGTGGATTTGTTGGTTTAAACAGAATAAAGGAGCAATTAGCTAGCATACCTGCATGTTATTGTATCTATTGAAAGTCTTGAAGCAAAGCGGACATGAAAATTGTGTAGGACCAATTAAAATTTGGGCTGGTGTTGGGATCCAATATTGACCCTTGTGAAGTGTGCTGCTTGTGGTGGAAGAATATCCAATATTGGCCACAGTAAGTTCTTCTTGTTCTTTGTTGGTGTTAGAAATCCTTGAGATGACATCCTGAGGGCTTGGATTAGGAAGCCCTAATTGTAAGGCTACACTAACACTTTCATCATTTTGATCTTCATCACCAAAGTTAGAAATGAAGCTCTCTTCTTTGTTTTCCTTATTATTATTATTATTATTGTCAACTTCCATAGTAAATGAATAATCTTGATCTTGATGAATTTGCCTTGTTGGGCTCAAACTAAGGAGAGGAAGAGGTTCTTTCAAAGGAGGAGAAGGTGGTGGTGAAGATTGAAAGTATTGGAAATTTGTTGATGAAGGCAAGATATAGTTATAGGAAGAGAAAGGAGGAGTAGAAGATGAAGAAGAATGGTAAAAAGGGTTGAGATTATTGAACCATCCATGGAAGTAATTGGTGTAAGGATCACTCATGATGCAAATAGAAGAACTAAAGAGGAGAGGTTGGGGAAGCTGAGATGGAGGGACACTTAACACAAGACAAACATAAAAGATGATAGAGCCAAAAAGTTTATGAAGGCAAAAGGAGACTGAACAATAACACCAAAATTGAAAAAGCAATGAAAAGGAAGACCAATTAAGAAACATAGATCAACCAAGGGCAAGAGAGATGATGTTTTAGAGCAAGAGAGTGGTGCGGAATGAGGCAGTTAAATAAAGTAAACCCTAGTGGAGAGACATCACTTCTTGAGAGGTGACTAAACAAGAGAAAAAAATATATACCCCTTAAAAAAAGAACAAAGTAGAAGAGTGCGAGATAAATCTAGGGACTTGAAACAAGGATAGAAAAAAAGAACAAGAAAAAAATTATCTTTTGTAAATATTTTCACTCTTCAATTTTACTTGTTACTATTTTGCTTTTTGAGATCAACCTGCATCAACTTTAATCAACCTGTTTGGATTTTAATCAATATTTTAAGATATATTTTTTCATCATATTAATATGAGAAAGATTGCAACTTATAGCATTTTTCGTATAGTTTTTTACTATCTAATATTTAAATTTAAATTATACATCTTAAAATATTAATCAAATTTCATACGAGTTGACCTTGAAAAGTAAACTAGTCGCAAGTAAAAATGAACAAAGGGAGTAATAGGTATTAGAAAATGATTTGGAGAATAATTAACTAATGCTTACAATAAAGATGGAAAAAAATATTTTTTTCTTGATTTATCAAGACAAGTAAAAACAGAAATTAAATTAGAAAACAGTGACAGTAAATTCGAATGAAGAGAGTAGATAGACCACTATCGTCCTTACTAAAACAGATCGATCGAAAAGTTGTCATTATAGTTTTATGATCTAAAATATTTGTCATAATTTAGTACATTTTTGTTATTTGCCCTTAATGATAATTATTCTTGAAAATAATAAAAATCTAACTAACTAGCATAGAAAAACTAAGTGGGGAGAGCATATACGCATACTTCAATATTGTGATTGTTTACATTTAACTTTCTTTTTATTTGTTTGCGGAGATTAAAATAAGAATATATACATATATTGAACAAAGATTATCATTTTAAATAATTTAAGATAATAGAAGTATAATTAAAATAAATAATTTTTGAAGCGGGTACATAAAAAATGTAACAAGAGTCAAGAAATGTGATCTTAGGAGAGTATAATATGATAAAAAATTTATGATAATGACACATAAAAATGAGATAGATAACCTAAATTAATAAATGAATGAAAGTTAAGACAAGATCATGAAATTAGGGTTGGCTGCTGTCTGCTGTCAACATGAGAGCGATATGTGACCTAGGAATAGCATGCATACAAAAAAGGCCATTGTAATTAGGAAGGTGAATTAGTGGTGTGTTGGGAATAAGAGAGTTTGAATACATACCGGCAAATGCTTTGAGTGAAGAGCTATGGTCGGGTAGAAAGAGAGTGAGATATTTGTGAGGGGAGACTAGTCTCATTCAAGTATAGACCCTACAAACCTCTGGATCAAACCTCTTACTACTCCATCGTCCATTTTTATTTATCCGTTTTTTATTTTAAAAAGTTTGATTATACTTATTTAATTTATAAAATTAAGAAATAATTTATTTATTTTATTTTTAATATTAAATATAATTTATTATTTAATATATTTTCTAAAACATTAAATTTATTATATTTAGCGAGTAATATAATAAAATTACTTTATTATTTATCAATTCTTAATTTCTATACCAATAAAAAAATGAATAAGTAAAGATGAACGAAAGTGAGTAACAATATACTTCTCTCTCTTTCGCACCACACTTAGCCTTTGCACTGCTACTGTTCACACTTTCTTCTTTGAAAAAACATTACTCCCTTCATTTTTTTAATTATCATGTTTCGATTATCGAAAGTTAAATGGTATGAAATTTGATTAAAATTTTAAAATAAATTTCCTCCATTTTCTTAGTTGGCATGTTTTATTTTTGGAGAGTTAATTTACTTAATTTTTAAAGTAAAATTATTTTATATTATTAAAATTATAATTTAAATATTCATAAATTATATGAAAAGTATTTTAAATTGCAATTTTTCTTTTATCAATATGATTAAAAGATCATATTAAAATATTTATCAAAATTTATATCATTTATCTCTAAAAAGAAAATCTATGACAAATAAAAAGAAACGAAGAGTATTGAATTAATCTAATTTAAGTGATTAGCTCCAAAATTAGTCAAATTGAGTTTAGGGAAACGAAACATGTCACATAAAAGTGAATTCTTTGTTGATTTGCTTGTCCACTATATATTAAATTTAAATTTCATTTTTATTTGTTAAATTTATAAAATTAAGAGATAATTTATCAGTTTATACTTATTTTAGTGTCCTTGTTATTTAATACTTCTCAATATTTAGATGACTTATATCAATTAAGGGTGATATAATAAAAATATTATTTTATTTATTATTTTATAAGAAATATGTGAAATCAATATGAACAAATAACTATGAACATAGGAATGGAGTACTAAAATTGTTAACATTATTTCATGTCTTTTTGGTAGCTATCTAAAATCTTTTTTTAATATTCTCACGTACAATCAAAATGTGAACTTAAATTTATCAAAAAAAGATAGTAATAGTTTTCTACAGTCACATACTCTACGCTTTGATATGATTAAATCACAACTCTTTTACAAGTTTTGTATCTCAGATCGATGCATTTTTTTACATTCGAAATGAGGAGTTTCTTTTTTAAAAAAAATAAAAAATAAATTTATTGCTCTCTCAAATTATGGCACATAAGTGTTGGAAAAGGCAAGGACACTAACAAAGTACCCGACAGGGTAACAGAGGAAAAATACTCAAGTCTAAACTTTCCCTTTCAACTTGAACCACGAGGAAACAAACCAATCCAAGCAAAACAATGACAATAGGCAACAAATATATAACCACACAAATACAACAATATAAAAATAAAGGCAATCACACTAAACATCAAATTTACGTGAAAAATCCTTCGGTGTGCACTATAATCACCAAGAGTTATAATATTATTCTCCAAAATTGACCACAAAACAAGTGTCAAACAACAAGCAACAATACATAAACCACAACACCAAACACTAGAGAAATAAAGAAGCGAAAGCACCAAAACGCAGTTATTGTTCGGAATGAAGAACAAGAGTTACAGGCCATCAAGAGCATATAATGCAGAAGAAGGTAAAGAAGTGAGAAGATTATATTTTAGTAAATTTCCTGAACCATTTAGTTTAAAAATAATAAAAAGTTGGGATGAAGCAAACATAGTAGATACTCTAGGAGTAAGAATAAAATTTCTACAACAATGGTATAGAATTTTATGTAAAAAATACAGAGAAGAAATGAAAATGGAAAAAACATTAATAAAAAATTTAGCATGTTTCAAAGATAAAATAGCACCTCAATTTGGATGTGAAGAAAGATATTATAAGAAAAGAAAAAGACATAAGAAATATAAGAAATACAAAAAATTAAAATATAAGTATAAGAAACCAAGAAAAAGATATTATGTAAAAAATTATAAACATAAAAAATCATATAGAAAAAAAATCTATAAAAGAATGTACTTGTTATAATTGTAGAAAACTAGGACATTTAGCTAGAGATTGTAAAATGCCTAAAGATTCAAAAAAGAAATAAATATCAGAAATAAAGATAGAAAATGCAGAATATATGCAAATAGATTATATAGATTACGAATTAGAAAGTGAAGATAGTATATATGAAATTTCAGAAAATAAAACAGATAATGAAATAGACAGTGAATTAGATGAATCAAATGACTAAAGAAGATATAAAAATAATAACAAAGGAAGAATATTTAAATGAAGAAGGAACTGACCAAAAAGTAATATTTGACAGTAATATATTTGAAGAAATAAAAGAAAAAGAGTTAGACCTAAGCGTAGAAAAAATATTTAAAATACCAACAATAAAAAATATATTTAGTAGAAGAAAAGAAGAATACTATGTAGTAAGCCAAAAAGAGCATGTAATAGATTGTAAATATCCAAGAGGTAAAGCTAGTATACCACTAGTAACAAAAAAAATAATTAATAAAGAAATAAACGATATAAAAAGTAGAGACCCAATAAAATATGTACACCTTGGAGGAACAGAGATATTAATAAAAGTATGTTTTAGAGAAGGAATAGATACATCAATAGAACTATATTTAGCAGATGATAGGATAGTAAAACCTATAGAAAAAAACATAATTAGTGCCATAAAAGGAAATTTAATATAGCAAAAATTCAAATTTATAATAAGTGCAAATTATTCAGTACCAATAACAGATAAAAATATAGATAAATCATTAGTATTATATTGGAAAATATCAGGAATAGAACTAACCCCAGGAAATAAAATATTTACAGCAAGATGTAAAAATCTATATGTATTAACAACAAAACATAAAATAACTGGAAAGAATAAAATTAATAAAATACACATAGAAAGCCTTTTTGAACAATTCGTAAAAATAATTGATAACAATGATTATAGTTACAAAGATATAGACATAGAAGAAGATTTAGAAATAATAAATTATAGGATAAGTACAACAAAAAGAATAGCTTATGAAAAATCAGAATCATCAAGCTCATCAAAGAGAACAAATTATGAAACAACTTCAACAGTTAATTTAACTCAATATTACATAACAGGAACAATAAATGAAAAAGAATATTTAATACTCATAAATACAGGACAGGAAGAAAATTACCTAGCAAAATATCTAGTAAAAAATGAAGAAATAAAATCCAATAGTAATATGTGTCCAGATCTACCAAGAAGTCTAATAAACATTAAAGATACAGCAGAAAAAAAAATAGGAGTTAGAAAAATAAAAATAGAATTTGAAATAAAGGAAGATATGCAAAAAACAAACAAAATATTAGGAATAAAATGGTTAGAACAAGTAAAACCCTACAATATAGAACATACACAAATAACCATAACCTATAATACAGAAAAATTATTAATAAAGAGAGCTTTAACATGATATGAAAATATATGTACTTATGAAAATAATAGTAGAAGGATATTATAATAGATATTATACACCAATGATAGATACAGGAGCAGAAGTCAATTTATGTAGATATAATTATTTACTAGAAAGTAAATGAGATAAATTAAAAACACCAATAGTAGTTAGAGGATTTAATAACGAAGGAAGCTTAATTACTTATAAGGCTAGAAATGTAAAAATACAAGTATGGGATAAGATATTAACAATAGAAGAAATCTATAATTATGAACTAACATCAAAAGATATGCTTTTAGGAATGTCATTTTTAGATAAATTATACCCACATATAATAACTAGAACACACTGGTAGTTTACAACACCATGTAAACAAAAAGTAAGAGCAAAAAGAGTTATTGATAAAATAAGAAAGAAAACTGATTGGATAAAAGGAAGTGAAAAAATCACACAAAAATTAGAAAATATAAAAAATACTGAAGACACAATAGAGCTAGTTATATTTTCAATAAATAAAGAAGAAATAACTATATTTTCAATAGATAAGGTAGAAATAATAAAGAAAAAATTAAGACAACTTACAGTGAAGATCCATTAAAAGGATGGAAAAAAACATAAAACTACTGTAAAAATTGAGCTAATAGATAAAAATAGAATAATAACCCAAAAATCATTAACATATAACTTTGATGATTTAAAAAAATTTAAAATGCATATAGATGAATTATTAGAAAAACAATACATACAAAAAAGTAATAGTAAGCACAATAGTCCAGCATTTATAGTAAATAAACATAGTGAACAAAAAAGAGGAAAAAGTAGAATGGTTATTGATTATAGAAATCTAAATGCAAAAACTATGACATATAATTATCCAATACCAAATAAGATATTAAAAATAAGACATATAATTACTTTAGTAAATTTGATTGTAAATCAGGATTTTACCATTTAAAGCTAGATGAAGATTCTAAGGAATTAACTGCATTTAAGGTACCACAAGGATTTTATGAATGAAACATATTACCATTTGGATATAAAAATGCACCAGGTAGATATCAACATTTTATGGATAGTTATTTTAAACAATTACCTAATTGTGTAGTATACATAGATAATATACTACTATACACAAAAAACAAAGAAGAACATTTAAAATTACTAGAACAATTTACAGATATAATAGAAAAATCAGGAATAAGCTTAAGTGAAAAGAAAGCTAAAATTATGAAAAATCAACTAGAATTTTTAGGAATACAAATAGATAAGAGTGGAGTAAAAATGCTACAACATATAGTACAAAAAATAGTAAATTCAAAAGAAGATTTTGATACAAAAAAAAAGAAATTATAATCATTTTTAGGATTAGTAAACCAAGTAAGAGAATATATACCAAAATTAGCAGAAAACCTAAAGCCATTACATAAAAAATTAAAAAAGGATGTAGAATATAATTACAACGAAGAAGATAAAAAACAAGTCCAAAAAATAAAAATACTTTGTAAAGAATTACCAAAATTATAATTTTCAGACGAAAATAAAAAATTTACATATATAGTAGAAGCAGACGCAAGCGAATATAGTTATGGAGGAGTACTTAAGTATAGATATGAAGAATAAAAATTAGAACATCATTGTAGATACTGCTCAGGCACGTTTAATGAAATAGAGATAAAATGGAAAATAAATAGAAAAGAATTATGCTCATTATATAAATGTTTATTAGCATTTGAGCCATATATTGTATATAACAAGTTTATTGTACGAACAGATAATACGCAGGTACATTGGTGGTTAACAAAGAAAATAGAAAATTCAATTACAACAAAGGAAATACGGAGACTAGTCTTGAACATATTAAATTTTACATTTACAATTGAAGTAACTAGTACTAACAAAAGTGTCATTGCAGATTACTTGTCACGACAAGGCTACTCAGACTGATTTAACAATAGAAGAAGTAACTATTGAAGTTACTCAAAATGATTTACTAGTTCAATTATTTGAACAAGTAAAATTATTAAAAGAACAAGTTACTCTACTGACTACTGAAGTCGCAGAATTAAAAGTGCACTCTGAGCATTCTAAAAAATAGGAAAAAGCCAAAGGCACAGATATAGTGCAGGAAAAGCACTTTAAAAAACTAGACCTAGAAGGTGACGTTCGGACACACCTTAAAACCAAAACGGTTATTACATGTGCAGGAACATCAGGTACAACTAAGGAATTATCTACTACAAAAAATTTACCAAAATTCGAATTACCAAAGAAAAAGAATTACTATCTAAATAAGATATTTGAAAAACCTTATGCACCACCAAATATCCAAAAGAATGAATTATTTGTACCCCCGCAGTTATACCCTTATTCAGAAGCAATTAACCAGAAAAAATAAGATTCCAACCATTTAACCCGTGTTTATATTAAAAATTTATATACAATCTAAACCTTACTAAATACCAAACTCGTCCAAGATGTTGAGTTATCTAAAAAACATCAAGGCTATATAACCCAAAAGTTACAAAATTATAATAAACTTATTGCGCTCCCAGGAAAGCCCAAATTTAATCGCTATATGTTATTCTTATGAATTATTATCAACAGTATATACAACAGATGGGAAAGAATTAGACATGATTCCTGAAGTACATAAAGGAATTATGACATATATAAAAATTACAAAAGGACTGTTATTTTACGTAAGATTTTATTCGGCCCTCGCTGAGATACTATTTGATGAAATTAAACTAGTGGTTGCAGTAGTAAAAATTGGTATGACAAGAGACTATATTATATCAGAAAAAATATTTGAACAAGAAGAAATACAGAAAACTGAGATACCAGACTTTTTCAAGAACAAACGAGTTATTGGCTTGAGCACAATTATACAAGAGTTAGCACATAACTATTTGAACTGTAATCCAGTTTGGAATTATTATTCTAGGGATCATTTATTAGTTTATTCAACATGTAAAGACATAAGAGAAAATGATATGGAAGAAATTCGTAGATGGACAATGACATTATTAAAATCAGAAGATAACTCTCTCACAAGATCTATCAAAAAAGGAGTTATTTCTGATGGACTTATGGAATAATTCTGTAAATTAATTGGACAGAGATATGATGATCATCAATGCAGCTGTTGTAGCGGACGACATAATATTATTCCAGAAGTAACACTACAATAGAAGCAAACGACAAAAAGATAAACAACGAAGCAATAATGGAAGAGATAAAAAACAAGATATTAAATTATGAAAGCGACATGTGAATAAATTAAATAACTTTCTTTACGTAAATAATTGTATAGGAATTATTAGCTTTTATTTATTTTTTTGACTTTTTGACAAGGCTTTTAATAAGTCTTTGTCTTTTTAGGCTTTAAAGTCTTACTTTTTGAAAAGTTGTAAGAATTTAGGACAAATGTAAAGACTAGAAACAGTATATAGAATACGTGTAAAGTAAGAATAGTATAAAGTAGTTTACGCGTTTTCTTTTTAGTCTATAAATATGTAAGCCTTCGGCAAGTTAAAGGTAAGACTTCATGAGTTGAAGCAAGCCTCCTCTTGTACACAAACAACTTTTGAATAGTTAATAAAAACAAAGATATTTCAAAGGAAAACTATGGATGAACAAAGCCCAGAATTATCAAACCTACCAGAACAGGTATATTTATTTATGATTATGAATAGCTAAATTCATAAATTCCTGACAATCATGATATGATAAAATAAGTTCGTGTTAGTTACTATATAGTAGAATTATTCGAAGAATAATATGTTACAAATTTTATTAGCAAAAAGGAAAAGAAAAAAAATCCCTAGGACTAGTCATCCTAAAGGTGAAACCGGTGAGGCAAGAAGGTCGTGATAGGGGAGTAACCAGTGTAGAGGCGCTGTTTAAGGGAAAAGTATCTAGACTACCATGCTAATAGTGACAGAGTAACATAATTATTTAAGAATAATCTAGTATATAGTGATCTAAGATGACCATATTTTGTTATGTATATAATTGAAGGGAATATTTTGAAATAGCATCATATGAAAAATGAATAGTTATTTATCTGATGAAATGGTAGATAAATTTAAAATGTTTGTTTTGTATGTACTTAAGGATATAGAAATTGTAGATATAAGAAAAATCATATGGGAAAAAATATTTGATAAATATTTTATGGCTAGAATACATTACATACCACACCTACCTACCTACTCTTACAAATACCTACATACCAAACCTACACATCAACCATGATAAATTACGAATATTGGAAAATGGATATGAAAAATATACAATTAATAGAAAAACTAATAAAAACAAATCTAGAAACAAATTTATGAGAACTAAAGATATAAAATATATAGACTTCCTTAATGAAAAATATACAAGAATTATTAAGATTAAAACAAACAACCAGTAAATATTATGATAAAGCATTTAATAACTCATAAATCTAATTTCAAGTTATCCAAGTTATTCATAAAAAACTAAGCATCATATGAACAATATGACAAGCTATATATCTGATGAAATTAAAATACTTGTTTTATATATCATTAAAGACTTAGAAATAGAAGACATAAAGAAAATAATATGGAAAAAAATATTTCATAAAGAATCGTTAAGTCTAGAATTGTTAGAAGATATGCATGATCTTAGCTTATATTATTCAGATAGTTATTACTCAGATGGATATTATACAGATTAAATGTTAGAATATACTAAAAGAGTTAGAGAAAAAACAAAGTTGGCTATACGAAGAAATTAATTATAGAAACCAGCTTAAAAGAAGAAGAAAATAATTAAAAGAAAGATTAATTTGGATAGATAAAACCATGAAACAACTAGAATTAAAAGACAGTTTAGAATATGAGTAAGACATAGAATTATTCATAGGAGAAAAAGACAGGATAATTAACAAAATAGATAACCTAGAATTTAATGTCAGATATAGTACAATTAGAATAAATTATTACAAAGAAATTTGCAGTATTACAACTACTTTAGGATAAGATGATAAGCTACGAATACTTAGAATATTGAAGAAAGATATGGAGGAAATAAGATTAACAGAAATACTTATGAAAGAGAATCTACTTGACTACCTAAAAACTAGAGATATGGAAAATATAGAATACCTTACTAGAGATATAGAACATATAGAATACCTTAAAATAATATAGAAGAATTAATAAGGTTAAAACAAAAAAACTAAGGAATACTATGACATAACATTTCAATTAACATGATAGAACTAGTAAGTACTAGTTATCCACGCAAATTACCCAAGTTATTCGTACTCCCCTACAATTGGTATCAGAGCCATGTTATTTATCTATTAGTAAGTATTATCTATTAGTTAATTAGTTATATGTTAATTATGAGAAAAATTATAAAAGTTAATTTAGTCGTATTTATTAATTATGGGCTATTATTATTTACGTTGTTATTTATTTATCAAAAATGAGAAGATCATTTAAAAATATAGAAGCTTTTAGAAAAATTAAAGAAACTTTAACTAGTTACTACCCAGAATATACGAAGTTAAATAAAACAAAAGAAAATCCCCACAGATTAGCTTACTTAATTACCTTAATATCTAGCAATGAGGCAAAATTAATAATCCATTTAAAATCTAGAAGAATGAGATACATACTACCTAATTATGATAAAATTAGATTTCGGTATCCACCAAAATATTATAAATATTGTACAGATGAATAACATAACAAAATTCTAAAAATTTAAAGAACTAAAACAAATAATATCTGAAAAACAGAGAGAATTAAAAATAAGAAAAGAAAGACTACAATATAACATGATTGTAAGTATGTCAAAAATCAATAAAAACACAAAAAGAAGAAATATCATATTTAGAATCATAAATAGATAGTCTAGAATACATATATCAACATGATCTATATACTATCAAATAGATAAAATGAACAAAGAAGAATTTATAATAGATGAAAAAACATATGAAAACCATGAAGGATTAATAATAAGGATAATATTTTCCAATTTAGGAAGAAGATATAAGAAAATAATGAACATTTATATTTAATGTTAGAAAAAAAAAATTAAAATTAGAAGATAAATTAACAACTATGATAAGAATAGCGAAAGAAAATGAAGAAATAGATAGGAAAAAAAGAAATAGATAAAATAAAACAACAGACTACAGAAGAAATACAAAAAATAGAGGAAACTAAAAATAGTAGTATTGCTGAATTAGAAAAAGAATTACAAATGCTAAAAGATCTGTATGAAAAAAGACAGAAAGGAAAAGAAGAAAAGGATAAAGAACAAAAATTATTAATTGAGATAAATTAATTTAAAGAAAATTAGAAAATAAAGAATTAGAAAATAATGAAATAGAAATAAACACAATAGATGCTGAAGAAACAGATAATTATGATTCGGAAGATAGTGAAACATATATAGAAATCTTAACAAATATAAAAAAATTAGAAATTAATGAAAAACAAGAGGTAATTATTAATAAAGAAAACTTAGAAAATACAAACACAAAAATAAATACTCTTGATAAAGAAGACGATGAAAATATAATACCTAATACATCAGAAATAAGAAAACCTACATATTATTATAAAGATAAGTTTAAAAAATATAACCTAAAAAATGAATATAACAAATGGACACCAAAATAAATAATTAATAAAAATTATAACTTCTTAGACTTAGACTGTGTAATAAATGTAGATAAAACGATACAATTATGGATAGGATATATAAATGCAATAGATACACCAGAATATATAGAAAGAACACTAATAGGAACAACAAAATTATGATTTTTAAATTTAACTGAAAATAGTAAAAAAGTATTAAGGAATGATAAAGAAACAGAAGGAACAACAATAACTAAACTAACACCTATAAACATATTGAAAAAATATGAAATGACTATAAGAGATGAATTTAGCAGTATGACAACAGAAGAAGAAGAACAAAACAAAGAAAAAGATACAAATAGAAATTTAATGTTAAAACTAACAATATGTAATATGTGCTATATAGATGAACAAACTATCCAAAAATTAGCTCAATCGGACAAGAAACGAAGTAGGAATCACAATTTGAAGTTGACAGTTGCGGCTGAAAGGCGAAAATCAGCTTTCTTTTTCTCTCTTTGGCTGCTGAAAACTTTCTTTTGTGATAATGGAATAAGACCTAAAAAGATCTCTCTATATATATGACCCATAGTAATGAGCAAAAGTGGGTTGGTCCAAATTAGACTTCATTTATCCACATAGAAATAGAAAGGGAAAAAGACTCATGACCCCAACAATAAGAATATTACTCTCTCCGTCCATTTCTACTTCCTCTAAAAAAAAATAATTATTAATATGACTATTATATCATACTATTCCTATTAATTGATAATTAGAGTATTATATTCTGAAAACGCTTTGAAAGATAAGCAATTAAAGTTAAGAGTAAAATAAAAAAATTAATTTGTCTTTTCTTGATTATCAAAATAACAATTAAAAATAAAAATTTATTTTAAAAAGATTTGTTAAGTAAAAGGAAACGGAGGTGATAAAGAAGAGGTGTAATAAATTTATCTCCGATATTAAGGATTTATTGCGTGCTAGAAGTTGATGATATATGTAGCATTGGATGACTATTGCTCAAACATATTCGTTACTTGATTTGCTTATGTCATATTTATTATGAAATAAACATCATTAACACTAAAACTAAGAGTTGATGAAAAAAATTATTGTATTTTAGCTTCAGTGAAAGATTAATTTGACGCTAATACAATGGTTGGGCAAAGAGTAATGAAGAATTAAGATTTATTATTCACTTACTATTTAATGTAAAAAACAAATAATCAAAATTCTAATGCGTAAAATTAAAAAATTCTTATAAAATAAATATAAAACTAATAAAAATAAATTTATAAAAGATCAGAAAATCATTTGTCTGGTCTAGCAATTCTGAACTTTAACATAGCTTTCTCCTCCTTTTTACTTTTCTTTATTTATCATACACACTAATACGATGCATCAAACATACTGTTCACTAGTCATTTCACTTTCTGGCTTTTTTTGTTCTTTCTCTCTTCTTCTGCTATCTCTCTGTTATGATGCACGTGTTAAACCATACCTGTGTTTAACGCCTGACTCGTCTGTGCTACTGTTTGCCAAGTCAATGGAGCAATCATTACTTAAAGTTGTACTCACTACTACGATGGTGTTGGTTTAAAGTTCAAAAACTTAAATACTACAGTAATTAAAATGTTTCGACATAAACCTATTTGCAACTTGAAAGCAAAATACTTCTTTCCTGAGATCACCATTTTATGTGACCATCATTACTTACTTCATAGTATTATTTTGCAATTCGGGTTCGTTTTGGTACGAGGAATAAGAGATTAAGGCACTCAAGAAGCAAGTAAATGATGTAAATGGGGAAATTAAAGAAGAAGAATCCAGAAGAGAAGATTATAGTAGTAGCATTGAAAGATTGATCATAAAGTGCTTGACAAGTCGTAATATATAATGTATGCCTCTGAAGTTAGTTATAACTAACTCAACTACAATTGTAAAGCTAGCTATAAGTGGATATAACTGTGATTTGACTGAACTACCCCTGTAACTACTAACTAACATGACACTATCAGCTCAGTATCTTAACACTCCCCTTCAAGCTAAGAGGTATAAAGATGTTTAGAGCTCCAAGCTTGGAAAAAAGATACTCATGCTGATATCTAGACAAGCCTTTAGTTAGCACATCTTCAAGCTGCTATTGTGTAGGTATATAATTCACATTGATCAAACCTTGTTGTAGTCTTTCTCTGATGAAGTGACAGTCTATCTCAATATGTTTTGTTCTTTCATGATAAACTAAATTAGCTGCAATTTGAATTGCTTCTTTGCTATCACTATAAATCTGAACTGGTAATTGAACATTGCTATCTACTTTTTTCAAAACTCCAATAAGCCAAATTAGTTCAGAAACTGTACTAGCTAAACTTCTATATTCAGCCTTAGTTGAACTTCTTAAAATTGTAGTCTGTTTCTTAGCTTTTCATGAGATTAGTGAACCTCCTAGTTTGATCATATAATCTGTAACAGATTTCCTTGTAAGGGACATGTTGCCCAATCAACATCACAAAAAGTAGTAATCTTCTTATTTGAATTGCTAGTCAAAAGCAATCCTAATCCTGGTTGCTTCTTTAGGTACCTGATTTGTAATACCCCTTAAAATTTTGATCATTTTATTTTTGACATTTTCGCATGTGTAATGTCAATTTTTTACTTGAATTATATTTAAGGATGTTAAAAAGGTGTTTGGGGGAAGTTTTGGATTTTTTAGAAGGGTTCGGGGTCATTTTGGGACCCCGAGGCAATGAGGGTTCATGATAAGGCCATGTAACGGAGGTTAACCTCTGCGATATCGGCGTGGCACGAAGGCTAACCTCCACAATATTGGCGTACCACACTAGTGTTTTAATTTCGTCCAACTTTATTTTTTCACTTAGGGTGAGGGATTTTTGATCTTTTTACCCTTTGTACTACCCTATAACATAAAATAACCCCATTTCCTTCAATTTTCAGAGATCAAATCACTCTTTTTCTGTCTCAAACTCAAAACCCAAGAACATTCAAGGGTTTTACAGAGATTCATCATCCAAACTCAAAACTTCAAATTGATTTTAATTTCTTGTGTATTTCGGATATGTTTCTCTTTTCCAAACTTTAGTTTTACATTGTGGCATTAATTGAATGGATTTTCATATGATTTAAGTTGTGGGTTTTGAAATTGAGTTGAGGAGTTTTTGTTGTTACTGATTGAATTACTTGTCACATGTTTTAAATTGATTATTCATGCTTTAAATTAATAATTTTGGGACTGAATTGGTGCATTGTTTAAATAATTGGAATGAGGGACATGAGTTTCCCCAAATTGGAAGACTTTTGGCTTAGAATTGGCATTAACCTCAACCCACTTTATAATCTTGATTTTAAATATGGATAATTGCATGGTTTAACTTGTTTTGAACCCATTGCATTGCATTAAAGGATAAATGGATAGGAGTATGGTTTTGGATGGCCTTTGTGGCCTTGGTTTTGAATTTTAAATAAAAAATGGGAGTTTAATTTGATTGTATAAATCGGTTTGGTATAATTAATTTAGCTTACAAGTATATTGGTATAACGATACCAAGTGGTAAATGCCTTAATGAATAAATCCTAGATTAATGGATTGGTTTATGTGCAAATTGCTTTAATTTAGACTTAAAGGGAATTATGTAGCTCACCTTGAAGGTGTATGTCCCAGAGGGACGAACACTGAAAACTACATTTGCTAGCGTTGGGGGTATATATGACCATATTCTTAATGCGCACTTGATATATATGGGACAACTATTTCCATGGTGGATTTAGTTTTTCCTTAATTTTTCCTCGGTTCGTGCAACTAAAACATACTAGGGCCCTTTCAATAGGGAGAGTTGAACCCATATAGCCCAGAGGTGCATTTAGGATAGATTGAGCTACACAGTTCAGGTTAAATCTTTAAACTCTCATGTTCATGGCCCTTGTCTCTATCCCGACATCTTATATATGTATATATTAATGTGTGCACGTGGTTTTGATTAATTTTGGACATGATATTATTTTATCATTTTCTTGAGTTACAGGCCAGTGTTTATCCCACTGACCATCCTAGGACGCTACATCATTTCATTATGTAGGGTTCTAAGACTTTTCTGTTGCTCTTGTGCAGTGTTAGGTGGTTGAGCACGTCTGTTGAGTTGTTGTGAAGTGGTGAACCTTCATCCTTCAAAAGGCCTTAATATTTCATTATTCATTCTTTATTGACTTAGTACTATTGGATTCTTTTCTTTAGTCATAGTCGGGGGTATGTCCCGACTTAGTTGTTATTCTAATTTTAGAGGATATTATGGACAAGTGTGGGTTGGTTGTTATTTTGACTCTTAGTTTTCATTTGAGTTATCTATTCATCTTCTTATTACTATTTGATTGGCTTCCTCTTTAAATTTATTGTGATTATTATGCTCTTGAGGTTAGGCTAACGGGTAATCTCCGATCCATGGTGGTCTTTAGATACCCGTCATGATTAGGCCTTGGTTTAGGGTCAGATCAAGCTTGGTATTAGAGCAAGGTTTAGGATTGTTGGGTATCCATAAAGCCATGTCGAGAAGAGTCCTTTTTATGAGTGTGTAGCGTGCCACACTTATAAGGAGGAGGCTACAACGCATTTGGGAATGTTTTCCTTTCTTGTGTTCTATTTCGGGCTATAGAGTCCTATTTTATGAAACTTCTCTAACTCCTGGCTTTCTCGTATTTCAGATCATGCCTTCCTGAAGATTTGATATTTGTAGAACTTTGCAAGAACCTCTATTCCCTCTAAGGAGAATGTGGAGGGTACTCCCTCTGTTTATAGAGTGCAGACTCGATCTAGGATCCCTGCTCCTGATTGCACTACTGCACGGGGAGTTCTACCGGTCCCTACTAGTCCTTCCTAAGATTTCCATACTAGTGATACTTATGCTTAGTCTCTTTAGGGAGATATCTATAATGCGGAGTTCTGTTAGTCTATTCATATGCTTACTCAGTCAGTTGCATTGCAGTCTCATCAGTCTGACCATGTTAGTTTCGTGGCTCACTCATCTGAGGTCACTCGGGTTGTCCAGTGTATGAGGTTGTATCCCCTAACCTTTACAGACCCTAAGGTTGAGGAGGATCCGCAGGGTTTTTTTGATGAGATGAAGAAGATTTTCTGGGTGATGTATGCTATTGATTTTGAGGGTGTAGAGTTTGTTGCGTATCAGTTAAAGAATATAGCTTATCAGTGGTATGAGAAGTGGGAAGCTATGAGGGGTCATGATGCTGAACAGGTTGTATGGGATGACTTTTTAGGGGCCTTTCTTGATCATTTCTTTCGTTAGGAGTTGAGAAAAGTTAAGGCTGAGGATTTTGTTAATCTAAAGCAGGGTAAGATGAGTGTGAAGGAGTATGCTCTAAAATTTCAGCAGTTGGCTTGTTATGCTCAAGAGTTAGTATCCAATATGAGGTCCCTAATGAGAAAGTTTACTTGATTTGGTGTTAGAGTGTAAGGATGCAATGTTGAACAATAATATGGACATCTCCAGGATGCTGGTTAATATGTAGCAAGTAGAGAATGAAAAAAGAAACAAGCAGAGATGGGAGAGAGGCAGAATAAAAAGTTTAGGTATTCAGACCAGGTAGCGGTCAGCAGGACAGTGAGAAAGATAGTAGACAATGGTCCAAGTAGAAGAACTGGGGAAATTCTTATTCATCTGCTAGTTCTTTCTATCCTAAGCCTTCAAGCGATCGCCATTTTTAGGCTAGTAGCGATCCTAAGGCACAGGGTGCCCAGTCTTAGGCTAGTGGAGCATAGTCAGCCCCACTTTATCCTCGTTGTCATTTTTGTGGACAACTTCACCATGGATATTATGAGGAGGGGAAAATTGTTGCTATAATTATGGTCTACATGGTCACATAAAGTGAGATTGTCCTTTAGCCAAAGTTACCACTAGAGCTAATAAGGTTCTGATCGCTACATCTTCAACTCCTGTGCCAAAGGACGCTACTTGTGGTACCGATACTGGCCAAAATCATATCTATGCACTTGCTACTCGCCAAGAATTTAAGGTATCTCCCGATGTTGTTATTGGTCTGTTATAGTTCTTATCTCGTGATGTTTATTGTTTGCTTGATCTGGTTTCTACCCTATCTTATATGATCCCTTATGTGGTTGTCTATTTTGGTTTTGGTCCTAAAAGTATTTCTAACCTTTTTTTTTTCTACTTCGGCGGGTGATTCTATAGTTGCAAGAAAAATCTATAGGGGTAGTGTAGTGTCTACCTTTCATAAGGAAAAATTGGTGGATTTAATAGAGCTTGATATGTTTGATTTTGATGTTATCATGAGGATGGATTGGATTCATTCGTGTTATGCTTCTCTGGATTGTAGGACCCAAAAGGTCAGTTTCTATTTCCCTAATGAGCCGGTATCAGTGGGAGAGGAGTTCCTTAGTACCCAAAGAGAGGTTTATATCTTATCTTAGAGCTCAGAAAATGATTTAAAAGGGGTGTCTGTATCATCTAGTTTGGGTTAAAGATTCTAATTTTAAAAGTTCTTCTTTGCAATCTGTCCCTGTGCTTAATGAATTTTTTAAAGTATTTCCCGATGATCTCTCTGGAATTCCTCCTGATAGGGAGATAAATTTTGGGATTGATCTTCTACCGGATACTCGTCCTATTCCCATTCCTCCTTATAGAATGGCTTTGACTGAGTTAAAGGAGATAAAAGAGCAATTGAAAGATCTTCTTGATAAAGGGTTCATTCGTCCTAGTATCTTTTCGTGGGGTGCTCTTGTGTTTTTTGTGAAAAATAAGGATGGGTCCCTTCGGATGTGTATAGACTATCATCAGCTGAATAAGGTAACAGTGAAAAATAAGTACCCTCTTCTTAGTATTGATGATATTTTTGACCAGCTTTAGAAAACAAGATATTTCTGTAAGATTGATCTTCATTCGGGCTATCATTAGTTGAAAGTTTGGGATGTTGATATTCTCAAAACTGCTTTTCAAACTCGGTATGGTCACTATGAGTTTTTGGTTATGTCATTTGGATTGACTAATGCTCCGACTGTGTTCATGGATCTTATAAATTGGATTTCAGGCAGTTTTTAGATTTATTTGTTATATTCTTATTGATGACATCTTGGTGTACTTTAAGAGTAAAGGGGATCATGCCAATCACCTTCAATTATGTTGCAGACTCTTAAGGATCAGAAATTGTATGTTAAATTTTCTAAGAGTGAGTTTTGGCTGAATGTGGTGAATTTTTTTGGGCATGTTGTTCCTAGTGAGGGGATCAAGGTGGATCCATAGAAAGTTGAGGCAGTTAAGAAATAGCCTAGACCTATAACTCCAACCGAAATTAGGAGCTTCTTGGGTTTGGCTGGGTATTATAGGATGTTTGTGGAGAGTTTCTCTTCTATTGTTGCTCAATTGACGAAGTTAACTCAGAAGAAGGTTAAGTTTTCGTGGTCTAGTGCTTGTGAGTGTAGTTTTGACAAGTTTAAGAATAAGTTGACTTCTATGCTAGTTTGACCCTGCCTAAGGGTACTGATGGTTTCTTTGTGTATTGTGATGCGTCCCATATGGGACTCAATTATGTTTGATACAACATGGTAAGGTTGTAGCTTATGCTTCCAGACAGCTTAAGGTTCATGAGAGGAATTACCTGACTCACAATCTAGAGTTGGCAACTATGGTCTTTGCCTAAAGATTTGGTGCCATTATTTGTATGGGGTGTATGTAGACATCTATTCGGATCATAAGAGCTTACAGTATGTGTTCACAAAGAAGGAATTAAACTTGAGGCAAAGACGGTGGCTCAAATTACTTAAGGATTAGACATGAGTCTAAACTATCATCCAGGTAAAGCTAATATTGTTTTTCATGCTTTTAGCAGGTTGTCTATAGGGAGCTTATCCCATGTTGATGAGAATAAAATAGGATTGGTGAAGGACATTCACAAATTAGCTAACTTGGGAGTTCGTCTTTTGGAATCTAAGTATGGGGAAGTTATTATTCAGGAAGTGGTAAAATTATCTCTTGGTGCTGATGTAAAGGAGAAGCAGGCTTTGGATCCCATACTTATATAGATTAAGGATGATGTCGGTCAGCAAAAGGTGGCTTTTGAGATTGGGGGAGATGGCATTTTGAGGTATCAAGGTAGGTTATGCATTTCTGATGTTGATGGGTTGTGGCAAAGTATTTTAACTGAGGCTCATAAGTCTATTTATATAGTTCATTCGGGTTCAACTAAGATGTATCATGTTTGAAAAAAATCTATTGGTGGAACAACATAAAGAGAGAAGTGGAAAATTTTGTTGCTAAGTGTACGGTTTGTCAGCAAGTTAAGGTTGAGCATTTAAGACTTGGTGGCATGTCTCAAGAGATAGATTTTCCTATGTAGAAGTGGGAGATGATCAATATGGATTTTATTACGGGTCTTCCGTGATCTCGTAATCAGTACGATTCTATTTGGGTCATTGTGGATAGAATGACTAAGTCTGCTCACTTCTTTCCTATGAGGACTAGCTACTCAAGAGAGGATTATGCTAAGTTATTCATTTAAGAGATTGTAAAGTTGCATGGTGCATTAGTGTCCATTATTTTAGACCGAGGTATGTAGTTTTCTTCTCACTTTTGGCATTTGTTTTAGAAAGGTTTGGGTACTCAAGTGAGCCTTTGCACCACTTTTCACCCTCAAACGGATGGGCAAGAGAAGTGTACTATTCAGACTTTAGAGGATATGCTAAAGCCCTATGTAATTGATTTTAAAGGTAGTTTCGTGGACCATTTACCTCTTATTGAGTTGTGTATAACAATAGTTATCATTCTAGCATTCAAATGGCTTATTTTGAGACTCTTTATGGTGGGAGGTGTAGGTCTCTTATTGAATGGTTTGAGGTTGGTAAGACTAGGTTGTTTGATCCTGACTTGGATCACCAAGCCATGGGAAGGTAAAGGTGATTAGAGAATGACTTAAGACTGCTCAAAATTTCCAAAAGTCTTACGCGGATGTGAGGCGAGGAGAGTTGGAGTTTGAACTAAATGATTAGGTATTCTTGAAGGTGTCTTCTACGAAAAGAGTCATGAGGTTTGGGAAGAAGGGGAAGCTCAGTCCCCGATACATTGGTTCATATTATATTTTAAGGAGAATTAGGAACGTATGAGTTATATTTGCCTGTAAGTTTAGCTTCAATTTATCCTGTTTTTCATGTCCATGCTGAAAAAGTGTGTGGGTGATCCTTCTTTGATAGTTTCTATTGAGGATGTTGGTGTTACAGATTTTTTGTCATATGAGAAAGTCCCAATTGATATATTGGAGGCAAGTTCATAGATTGACGATTAAGAATGTAACCTCAGTGAAGGTTCTTTGGAGAAATCAAAAGGTAGAGGAGGCTACATGAGAAGCTGAGGAAGATATGAATGCCAAATTACCATTCTTGCTCCCCGAGTTGGATGAAAGTGCATAAGGTATGAGTTTCATTTTCCTCTTGTAATATTCTGTGTTTGTTATTTGATTCTGACGTAGTCTTACTATTCTCATCCTAAAAGTATCCTAACTCATCATTCAAGGATGAATGATCATAAGAGGGAGATAATGAAAGACCCCTTAAAATTTTAATCATTTTATTTTTGACCTTCCTGGTATAATGTCATTTTTTTAATTGAATTATGTTTAGGGATGTTAAAAGGATGTTTAGGGAAAGTTTCAGATTTTATTAAAGAGGTTTGTGGCCATTTTAGGACTCCGAGGCAGTGAGGGTCTGTTATAAAGTCGTGTCACGGAGTTTAACCTCCGCAATATCGGCATGGAACAGAGGCTAACCTCCACGATATTGGCGTACCACACCAATGTTTTAATTTTATCCAATTTTAATTTTTTTCACTTGGGGTGAGGGGCTTTTGGTCATTTTACCCCTTGTACGACCTTATAACATAAAATAACCTCATTTTCTTTAATTTTCAAAGATCAAATCATTCTCTTTCTCTCTTAAACTCAAAACCCAAGAACATTCAAGGGTTTTATAGAAAAATTCATCATCCGAGCTCCAAACTTCAAATTGATTTCAATTTCTTATGCATTGCAGGCATGTTTCTCTTTCTCTAACTTTAATTTTACATTGTGGCATTAATTGAATGAATTTTCATGTGATTTGAGTTGTGGGTTTTAAAATTGGGTTGAGAGATTTTGGTTGTTACTGATTGAATTACTTGTCCCATGTTTTAAATTGATTATTTATGCTTTAAAATGATGATTTTAGAATTGAATTGGTGCATTCTTTAAATGATTCGAATGAGGGACTTAGGTTTCCCTAAATTGGATGAATTTTGACTTGGAATTAGCATTAACCTCAACCCACTTTATAATCTTGGTTTTAAATATGGATAATTGCATGATTTGACTTGTTTTAAATCCATTGCATTAAAGGATAAATGGATATGAATATGTTTTTTGATGGCCTTGGTTTTAAATTTTAAATAGAACTTGGGAGTCAAATTCGGTTGTGTGAATTGGTTTGGCATAATTAATTTATCTACCAAGTGTATTGGTATGATGATACCAAGTGGTACATGCCTTAATGAATGACTCCTGGGTTAATGAATTGGTTTATGTACAAATTGTTTTAAGTTGGGCTTAAAGAGAATTGTGTAGTTTACATTGAATGTGTAAGTCCCGAAGGGACGAACATTGAAAATCAACTTTGCCAGTGTTAGGGGTCTATATGACAGTGTGCTTGATGCACACTTGATATATATATATATATGTATGTATATATATGTATGTATATATGTATATATATTTGGGATGACTATTGCCTTGGTGGATTTTGTTTTCTCTCAGTTCGTACGACTAACACACATTGGGGCCCTTTAAGTAGGGGGCATGGGTGCCTTTAGGACGGATCGAGATATATAGTTCAGGTTAAATCTTTAAACGCTCATGTTCATGACCGTTTTCCTTATCCCAGCATCTTATATATATATATATATATATATATATATATATATATATATGAATGTGTACATGTGGTTTTGACTTGTTTTGGACATGATATAATTTTATCACTTTTCTTGAGTTACATGCCAGTGCTTATCCCACTGGCTCTCCTAGGATGCTATATCATTTCATGATGTAGGGTCCGAAGACTTTTTACTTTGTGAAGCATTAGGTGGTTGAGCATGTCTATAGAGTTGTTGTGAAGTGACGATCCTTCATCCTCCGGAAGGCCTTATCATTTCATTATTCCTTGTTTATTGACTTAGTACTATTGGATTCTTTTCTTTGGTAATAGTTGGGGGCATGTCCTGGCTTAGTTGTTATTCTTGGTTTAAAGGCTATTGTGGACAAGTGTGGGTTGGTTGTTGTTTTGACTCTTAGTTTTTATTTGAGTTATCTATTCATCTTCTTATTACTATTTGATTGGCTTCTGTTTTATATTTATTGTGATTATTGTGCTTTTTGAGGTTAGGCTAAAGGAGTGGTCTCCGATCTCATGTTCATGACTTTTTCCCTATTCCAGCATCTTATATATATATATGAATGTGTGCATGTGGTTTTGACTGATTTTGGACATGATATAATTTTATCACTTTTCCTGAGTTACATGCCAGTGCTTATCCCACTGGCTGTCCTAGGATGCCATATCATTTCATGATGTAGGGTCCAAAGACTTTTTGCTCTGCACAACATTAGGTGGTTGGGCATGTCTATTGAGTTACTGTGAAGTGGTAATCCTTCATCCTTCGGAAGACTTTATCATTTCATTATTCTATCTTTATTGACTTAGTACTGTTGGATTTTTTGCTTTGGTAATAGTCGGGGACATGTCTTGACTTAGTTGCTATTCTGGTTTTAGAGGCTATTGTGAACAAGTGTGGGTTGATTGTTGTTTTGACTCTTAGTTTTCATTAGAGTTGTCTATTCATCTTCTTATTACTATTTGATTGGCTTTCGTTTTATCTTTATTGTGATTATTGTGCTTTTTGAGGTTAGGCTAAGGAAGTGGTCTCCGATCCATAGTGAACTTGAGATACCCATCACAACTAGGCCCGGGTTCATATTTTGTCATGATTTCTCTTAATGGTACATCCAAGAGAGACTTTTTTGATTGTTGAAGGAACTTAGAGTTTGAGTACTATATGAGATGTCTGATCTTGTCGTATTAAGATACCGAAGCTTTTCAATTAGTTTCTGATACATAGTCTGATCTACTAGAGGATCATCAGGTGTGTTTTGTCTCTTCTTCAAGTGTTCATCATGTTGTACAAAAGTTAACTGGACATTAGTATTAATAGGAGTGTTTGTTGGCTTTGTTGCAGATAAACCAATCTTAGATATCAATTCAAGAGTGTATTTCCTATGATGCATAAGAATTCCAGCTTTAGATCTAGTAAATTCAATGCCTAAAAAATACTTTACTCTCCTAAATCATTCATTTTGAAACCCTACTACAGTGCCTCCTTTGTATTTTGAATCAGCTTCAAACTATTACTAGCAATGAGCATGTCATCTACATATACAAGTATAAATAATAGTCATTCCTTCACTAGATTTCCTAATAAACAAGGAGATACCTCATTCGTGGATTGTCGCATTAATTTTATCTCACCTTGAAGGTGAGATAACTAATCTCATGATAGTTAATCTGAGGATACTTGTTTCCTAACCAAACAATCTCTAAATGTCTAATTTGATTACCAAACAAAGAGCCCGTCACACTGTTAGGTGTATATTTATATGGACAAATACATCGCCAGACTCCTAAATTTAGCATGAACTTTCACTTTGACATCTCAACTAGCCCTTGTTCATTTTAATCACCTAAACTAGTGTTCTATTGAATCATTTTGACATTTTTTTGACAATTAGTTAAATTTGTCAATGACGTGGTGAGCAACGAATTAATGTCACATGATATTTTTGTTCAAATAATCACTTAAGTATATATTTTACAGAAGAGCCCCCGCCTCCCACCCCCACCACATCATCTTCTCCGGCCTGTCTTCTTCAAAAACACCTTTCAAATGGATTTGACCAATTTGAAAAATTTATTTTGCATGATCAAATCACCTTAATTATAACTTTAAACGAAATTGAAGCTTTTACGCATTAATGAACAAATTTTACATAAGAAATCAAATACAAATGAAATTTTCATACACTTATTCCTATACTCACAAAAAATGATTTTAGTGAATATTCTCCAAATGATAGGATTTTTGTCTTGAATTTTCCAAATGTAAACGATTAGTTTGAGATAAATTATCTTACAGAAGCACATCCTCTTTTACAAAAAATCACTTTTTTTCTTCAAATTATTGTCTTTTTCGAAAACTAATTCGAGGAGGAACATGGGCAACAAAATAAGAAAAGGTGTTTAAGATTTAGGAAATCTCTTGTTGTTAGAATCTACTTTTTTATTTGTGATACCATCAGATCTATTTCACAATGAAAGGGATTTAAGTTTTGAAAAATAATGACTGAAAAATAGGGAAGAAGATGAAAAAATAATAGAAAAGTTGGTCAATAAGCTCCCCACACGCTGCCAATAAATGTATCACACTCAGTTTTTCATGTTAGCGAAATGTGCTAAAATAACACGAGACATCAGTTTAGGTGTCTAAAATAAATAATGTCTAGTTGAGGTGTCAAACTGATTGAAAGTCCGTGCCAACTTTGGGGGTCTAACGATATGTTTTGCCTATTTATATTAATGGGATATGATTCTATGTATATTGGTCTCATCATCAAACGAATCCAAAGATATGTCTGAACCCCTAACGAAAGTTGTCATAGATCCATAATAATATATCTACATTGATAGATATGTAATCACAATATAACTTGAAAAATATATAGTTTTAGGACCACAACATGATGTTGTGGACTGAACTTGAAATCCACAATGGAAGGAAGGAAGAAAAGGGGAGAGATACACACTTGCGCTGTTCTTTAGGAATATTTGATAAAATTTAATTTAGAGAAAAGAAGAAACAAAAGAGCATGGAGTTTGGCAAGCCAGAGTACATGGAACAATTAATACTCGGTAACTTCTGACTGCTCTCACTGACCACCATAGCTTTGAGTAAATTTCGTCCATAGTCAATTTTGTACCTATTACACAAAAGTCACTTTTCTTTCATTCATTACACAAAAATCACTTTTCTTTCATTTATTACACAAAAGTCATTTTACTTTGCTCCGGCAATCACAAAGTTACTATGACCGAATTTTACAGTCATTCCACCGGAAAATAATGTGGCAACCTTAATTAGTTTTTAATTTTAATTTAAGAGAATATAATATATTACCCATAACTTGACCTTTGACCCTTTTTATATGTGTCTAATTCAATTTTTATTATGAATTATATAATGGAAGAATACCAATTTCTCAATAGATTAAGCTACCTAGTGAAGACTATTTTCATAAAAAAAATTTGGTTGATAATTTTATGAAACATTTCATAATATTGCATTCATATACCAAAAAGGTGCATCGAAAAAGAGTAATTAATAAACAAGATAAATTCTTCAAAACACATAAAATAAAAATACGTGTATAGTATTTTTTTTTAAAATTATTCTAATTCTTTGAAGATAAATCAACATGCTAAAGATAATTTTAAAATAAAATCTTTTTGATTTTGTCATCGAATAAGTATTGTCAAAATTTGTACAAATAATATTATTGACAGTTGTGTTAATAAGAGTCACAAAATATAACTAATTTAATAGATAAAATAAATTATTGGATATTTAATTTTATATTTATCAATTAAATTAATTAAACAATATGTAATTTATCAGAAACTAAATATTATAATAAAAAATTCAAAGAGAACTAACCGATTAGTCAAACAATTCAAAGCACAAAGACACACTCAATAATAAAGTAGTTTATCATATTATTATGATATACCGAATGCAAAGGCACAAGTGACAAGAAAAAAAATGTATGAAAAAATAATTTTATCAACTACATATCACAATTTTAGAGGAAAAAGGTAACTTTATCAACAACAAGTCACAATTTTAGAGGGAGAAAAGAATTTTATCAACTACATGTCACAATTTTAGATGAGAAACTAATTTACCAACCACATGTCACAATTTTAGAGGATTTAAAAAAAAATTAAAATTACCATAATCTTATCAATTACATGTCATAATTTTAGAGGATAGTATTTTATCAACACATGTTTCAAGTTTAGAGGATTTAAAGAAAATTTAAACTACCATAGCATCATTGTGTGGACTACCAAATTTTGGTATCCTCCCTTATATATAAGTAAGTATAATTTTAGTTGCATAAAATTATCAACCAAATTTTTTTTATGAAAATAGTCTTCTCTAGGGTAGCCTAATCTATTAATAAATTGATATTTTTCCATTATAAAATTCATAAGGAAAATTGGGTTAGACACATATAAAAAGGGTCAAAATATGGGTAATATATTATATTCTCTTAAATTAAAATTAAGAACTAATTAAGATTGTCACATCATTTTTTCGATAGAATTATTATAAAATTCAATCATAATGACTTTTGTGATGACCGAAGCAAAATAAAATAATTTATGTATAATGAATGAAAGAAAGCGATTTTTGTGTGATAAACACAAAATAAAATGGCCATGGATAAAATTTACTATTCATAGCTTTATGATACATCAACTTTCTAGTATCTTGTGTGTCCCTCTTTTTCATTACCTATATCTCTCCATTCAAAAACCCTATATATATATATATATATATATATATATATATATATATATATATATATATATATATATTTTATTTTTTATTTTTTAGTTTTTTGAGTTTTTTATTCAGTGTTTGGTACCCGCATTGGAGCCCGACTAATTTAGATTCGAGCCGGTAGGGCCCCATTCGGGGAGTAGTGCTCCCAAAAGAGTTTTCTCCATGCCCAGGGTCGAACCCTCGACCTCTGGTTAAGGATGGAGCAGCCCCATCCGCTGCACCGCAATCCATGTTGGTAAAACCCTAGATATAAGTCTCTTGGTTCC
The DNA here is from genome assembly GCA_030864215.1 of Capsicum pubescens. NCBI lineage: Eukaryota > Viridiplantae > Streptophyta > Magnoliopsida > Solanales > Solanaceae > Capsicum > Capsicum pubescens. Next base: position 260,780,290 of record CM061548.1, on the reverse strand, counting down.
ACATTTTGTTTAACATTAATTAGACAATCGAGCCGAATTTACATTAAGCTAAGTAGGGAATAAAATTGTTTTTAAGCATGTCTAACCCAACTTATTCAAGCCATTCCGAAAGTGATTTAGATTAGTCTAAAATTTTTCAGTTTTTAAGGCGGGATAATCCAAATTATTCCAATACCACAACATCATCACATTTCGAGATGAATGAACCTTTTAATAGGTCTAACTGAATACAATATTTTATGAGCATATACAGAAATTTTGTTAACAAGTTTAACATGTATGAAATTTGAACTCATAATACTGAAATGCTACAATGAATTTTATATTTATACTAGATACCGTATCCCGTGCCAGCACGGGTCCAACATATATTATTTACGTTATCTCAATTTATATAGCACAAATAGTATTTGGAGTGTCAATCAATTTTTTATTAATATAAAATTTTAAGTAATTTAAGTTGCTAATCATTGTGATATATAGTATCTTTTATGTAATTTAGTAGTAATTTATGTTACTCGCTTTGTCTCAATTTTAGAATTTAGTGAGTCGGTCAATTTTTTTTTATTAATATATTTTTAAAAATATTTTAAGTTGTTAATCTTTGTGATTGTAGTATCTTTTAATGTAATTTCAAATAATTTATGTTACTCGCTTTATCGCAACTTATGTGACACTATTAGAATTTCAAAAGTCAATCATATTTTTTACTATATGTTTTAAAAATATTATAAGATGTTAATAGTTATGACTTATAATTATTTTTTTACATAATTTTTAAATATATAATATTTTACCAAAATAAAGTAAATAAATTAAAAGAAACAAAGTACTAAATTTTTAAAACATGTTAAATTTGAAAACATCATTTGGATCAACAAATTACTAAATTAAAACAATAAAACATGCAGATTATAAAATGTCAAAACTATCCCGAATTTACGTGACACAAATATAATTTAGATAATCAATCAGATTCTTAATATATTTTTAAATATTTTAAATTGTTAGCTATTGTAATTTATAACATTTTTTATGTAATTTTCAAATAATATATGTTACTCTCCTTATCCAAATTTTTGTGGCATTGATATTCAATTATATTCTGAAAATAATTTAAGTTTTTAATTATTATAATTTATAATACTTTTTCTTCTATTCCAATTTAAGTAGCACTGAAATAAATTCGAGAGTCAACCAAATTTTATGATTGAAGCAGAGAAGTGGATATGTCCTAAATGACTTATAATACCTAATTAGAAGTGATATAGCAAAATCACTATGAGAAAATATTTGTGAAAAAAATTTAAATGAATCGCATATAAGATGTCATGTTAATTTAAAATATCAAGAATTAATTTATCATTTTATGAAAATTTTATTTTTATTAAATATTAGTAAATTTTTAATACCCAAATGACTTATAATAATTAATTAGGGGTGATATAGTAAAATTACGGTTGAAACAACTAAAGTAGACATGTCATAAATTTCTATTTTACCTTTTTTTATTAAATAATATTAATTTTCTTATATGTAAATGTCTTACAATAATTAATTAGGGGTAATATTGTAAAGTCATGGAGCAAACATACTTGTGAATTTTTTTAAATAAGTCTCATATAAGATGTCCTATTAATTTAAAATATCAAGAATTGATTTATCATTTATATCTATTTTATTATTTATTAAATATTATTAATTTTTTAATACCTAGATGACTTATAATAATTAATTTGAGGTGATACAATAAAACCATGATTGAAGCAGCTGAAACATACATGTCATAAATGTCTATTTTGCCTTTTTTTAATTAAGTATTATTAATTTTCTTTTATATAAATGATTTAAAATAATTAATTAGGAATAATATAGTAAAATCACGAAGCAGGTGAAGAAGCAGACATGTTGACGAAGAGCTGCCTGCTTCTAATTAATTTATCATTTTATGAAAATTTTATTTTTATTAAATATTAGTAAATTTTTAATACCCAAATGACTTATAATAATTAATTAAGGGTGATATAGTAAAATTACGGTTGAAGCAACTAAAGTAGATATGTCATAAATTTCTATTTTACCTTTTTTTATTAAATAATATTAATTTTCTTATATGTAAATGTCTTACAATAATTAATTAGGGGTAATATCGTAAAGTCATGGAACAAACATACTTGTGAATTTTTTTAAATAAGTCTCATATAAGATGTCCTATTAATTTAAAATATCAAGAATTGATTTATCATTTATATCTATTTTATTATTTATTAAATATTATTAATTTTTTAATACCTAGATGACTTATAATAATCAATTTGAGGTGATACAATAAAACTATGATTGAAGCAGCTGAAACAGACATGTTATGAATGTCTATTTTACCTTTTTTTTAATTAAGTATTATTAATTTTTTTATATATAAATAATTTAAAATAATTAATTAGAGATAATATAGTAAAATCACTGAACAGTGGAAGCAGGTGAAGAAGCAGGTATGTTGACGAAGAGTTGCCTGCTTCTTCACTCTTATTAATAGTAGTAATACACCTTTTGTCTCAAAATAAGTTTAACTTTAGCAAACAAGTTTTCCATCCGTCCCAAATTTTCTAATTTAATTTCTCATTTTATTTGTCTTTTTTCATTAATCAAGAAGAGACAATTTTTTTTTCCATATGTTTACCCTTTGCATTAATTACTTTTTCTTCAAATTAAAATGTAAACATCATTTAATAGGGATACTATGATAGACTAGACATGTTATTAATTATTTTTATTAATCAATGTGCCATCTCAATTTGAGATGAATAATTTGAGACGAAGGGAGTATTGATTTAGGAATTCAAGATAACAATTAGTACTCCAACCGCCTATCTTCACTTGTTCAGTATTGATTTAGGAATTAAATTGCCCAACTTTACTTATTCAATTTAAAAAAAACAAGGAACAATTTATCATTTTATGTTTATTTATCCTTGTCATTAAATGCGATTCAGTTTTCATCATTTAGATAACTTATACTCCTTCCGTCTCAATATTTGACACGTTGGCTGAAAAATGTTGTCTCAAAATAGTTGACATGTTTAAGAATTCAAAAGATAATTAACAATATTTTTCAATTATACTCATATTAATTGAAGAAGATTCATCTAATCAAAATTAAATAAAATCGTATTAGTCAATTTGTATCCTTTATTAATTTTTATTTAAGAGTTGTGTAAACAATAAATATTTCGAGTAATTTGAGACGGAGGAATAATTAATAAGTATGATATATAAAATTATCTTTTTATGTATTATTTCTTAAGAAATATGCCAAGTCTAAAATAAATAAGTAAAGATGGACGAAGAAAATATATTTTTCAACTACACCCTTATACTTCATATTATTAATAGTGTTCAATAAACATCTATTAAATGAGGATAGTTTAATGTAAACAACATAATAAACTTATTTGATTGTTTTACTGGGCGTGATTTTGCTAAGGGACACTTATCGGAGAGTATATATTGTTACAAATTTCAACATGTATTAAATTTGGAACTCATAATGCTGAAAATATTGTGAATTTAATGATGAAAATTTTAAGAGGTTGAACCCATAAATTTGACTCATTGGTATTTGAGGGCTCCACTTTTATGATGCATTTATGGCTAGCTAGTTGATGGAGTTACAGAATTGTGAAGTGGGAGCGTGGATTTTTGAAAACGGAAAAGGATGTGGACAAGATGGTGTTTTCAGAACAAACTTCATTATGAATCTTGGAAGCCAGAAAACAACAAAACAGGGTAGCTATGAATTAGGCTTTTTATAAGAAAAGGTTATATATGTATAAATATGATGATCTGCAAGACTTGATTGAAGTTCTTTTCCATCATTTTTGGTTGTACAAAGGACAATAAATCTCCATATGAGAGCACTTTCAAACAGTACCTAAAACAGTTTTGAACTGTTCATTCTTTGAAGAATTTTGGGCCCCAGAAATGTTTGTTGTTCACTAAGGGGTCGTTTGGTAGAGTGTATTGAAATGTTAATGCATGCATTAGTTTAATGTGTATTAGTAGTACTTTGTTTGGTATATCTTTTTACCCTATGTACACTCTATTGTGTATTGAGGTGTGTATTATTAATACCTCAAAATCCATGTCATTAGTAATGCAATGGATGTAATGCATGCATTAACATGCTTAAAGACCCTATTACCCCTCTAAAAAATTTTCGCATCCTTTCCAACATATATATTGAGGGTATTATGTAAAAAAAATAAAATATTTTCTTTAGAAATTATGTAATTCATGTTTTTTTTAATACATCGAACCAAACACTGCATAAGAAAAATACAAGCATAACTAACACGAGCATTACTAATACACCATATTTTACATTATTCTTATACACTTTACCAAACGATTAGTGGTCGTTTGGTTGGGAACAAGTTATCCCGAAATAATTAATTTCAGAATTAGTTATCCCATCATATATATATATATATATATATATATATATATATATATGAGATAACTAATCTCTTCACTAAAGCATAAATGGTGGGATAAATAATCCCTTGAGCAACTAATACTTCCAGCCAAACATGAGATAAAATAATCCTAAATTTTATTCTGAACTATTATAACTTATACCTCACACCCAACGACTCCTAAGAGTGTGTTTGGTACAAAAGAAAACATTTTTGAGAAAATGTATTTCAATTTTTTCATGTTTGATTGACTTAAATGTTAAGAAAAATATTTTTCAAATCAAATTATTTTTCTCAAATTTAAGGAAAATGACTTTCCTTCAAAAAGTAAGGAAACCATTTTCCAAAACTCTCTTTCAATTTAACTCTCAAGTTAAAATGTTTATACAACCCTCAAAATCACCACCCCTACCCCGACATCCAATCTCCTACCACCCCACCCCTACCACCCCATCCAAAAACATATTTAATTTTTTACCCATGCGCTACCTCGACCACCTCCCTACCAGCCCTCCCTAAAAAAATAATAATTTAATTTTCTTAAAAAATTCAAAATTCTTTTCTTACCTCACCCCCACCCTGTACTAGCCCCCCACCCCACCCCCGCCCCTACCCCTGCCATGTAAAATTTTGTTTTTTTAATTCTTTTTTCAAAAAAGCTCAACGTTTTTCTCACTCTTCCCCTACCACCTATTCTGACCCACTCCCTCCTACCAACCCCCCTCCCCAAATAAAAGATTTAATTTTTGAATTTATTTTACACAAAAAATTTCAATTTTTTTTTCTTACCCCACCCTGCTTACCTTATTCATTCTCATTATTTTTGTTAAATATATTTAAATACTTTTAAAAATTAATTTTCTACTTGCATAACGAACACATTAATATAAGTACGAAAGAACTTATTTTCCTAGAAATGTTTCCCTCCTCCATATCAAATACACCTAAAAAAAAATATTTCTCGAAATCAAAAAATATTTTTATAAATAAAGTATTTTCTACTCTTTAGCTAAACACTTAAATATATTTTCTGAAATATATTTTTTTTCATTCACCAACCAAACAGTAGAAAATATTTTTTGAAAAATATTTTTCACTCACCAACCAAACATTAGAAAATAAGTAAGAAACCAACTTTTTTTTCATGAAAATATTTTTCTATAATTAAGTTCATTTCAGTAATTAAGTTCTAAAGTTTGTTCACAATTTTAAGGAGTCAAATATGGTAAATATATTTTTAATATTAATACTTTATTTTTTACTTTTTATTAACTTTAATAATTAACTTACTTCTATACTTTATCACGTTTTACAGTCTTTCATTACCAATAAAAGTCTTCACTCTTTACCTTTTTCATCTTTTTTTTACGCTTCTTTTGAGTTTCATGTGTATGAAACTTAGTTTCCAACATTCACTCATAATCTTGGATTAAGAGTTCTTCACTTTAGTTTGATTTTTTTTCTTGAGACATGTCAGAAAAATACAAATTTGATTCTACCCCTAATAGAAAAAGTCCTAGATTAATACAACAGAATAGTCTGATTATTCTATCTAGACCCTCGTTTGATTTTGGGTGCCTTACCTCATCTCCACTATCAAAGAACAAGAACAAGGTAATTGAAGGTGAGTCTATTTCATATAATCAAAGTGAAATTTTGCCGGCCAAAATTGATTTTTCAAAAAATTCACCATCCTTGAAGCAGCCGCAACTCAACATGCAAAGCTATTTAGCGTCAAAAAAGGTTGTTGTTCCAGAATATTAGATGGTTGATTAGAGAAAAAAATTATTGTTGAACAAGCTTTAGATTTTGATTTTGAAGATGAAATTTCCGCTCATAAAACGAAGAAATCAAAAATAGAAAATCGTGAAAATGCTAGAGTTACAAGGTACAAGGCCAATGTGAGTGTTGACAAAGTTGGTGATAAGAACGTTGACACGAAGAAATCAAGAAAAGTTTGTAAAGTTAATATAATTTGATTTTGATTTTTTTTTTTGTATTAAATTGGTATAAAATTGATATTGAATTTTTTTTCTATTTATTGTTTGTTTTTCTAAGATAGTTCATAATTTGATTTAATTATTTGGTGCTCATTTTTTTTTTTTTTTTAAAGATAGTTGGTATGCACAAAGTTTATTTTTTGTATTTAAGTAGTATTTATATAATGTTTTGATACTTTAACGTTTGTTTCGTATTTTACATCGTTGAATGAAATTGATATGGACTAAGTCGCATTAGATGGTATTAAATTGGATATCAACTACAATAAATTATACATTTTTCAATTCTGTAATTAGTAACATTTGACATGAATATTGTATTTTGATGTTTATTGGTGCTCATTACTCTTTGTCTTTATAAGATTGTTGCTATGAATAAAGTTTAGTTTTGGTATTTAACATAACATTTATATAATGTTCTTCATGTTCTTCTGCCAGAAAGTAAACACCAATATCAATCATGGTTAATACTGATTATTTTTTTTATTGCAATGAAAAATTATTTGACATCAAACAATTATCAATGAATTTATTTTCAACATTTACGGTGATAGTTTTTCATGTAATATCCTTAACATACACTAAAAAGGTTAAGTAACATAAAACATAATTATCACATTCATAAAACTCATTCAATGCAAATGTGATATATGTGAAACTTCACCGATACCAATTTTATATCAATTTAATACATTGAAAACTCAAAAAATAAATTACTTACGTATGAAATGAGTAGATAAACTGGTTTCAACTTAATTTATTAAACAATTCATGGATATTGTATTGTGTACTATACTTGTTTCATACACTAAAAACAGTTATAAGAATACATCATTTGTATGTAAATCTTATATACCAACACAAATAACAGATTATTCAGTATTTTTATTAATATCCATTGACATAGATTTTGTTGTCACATACAATAGATATTTAACAAAAAAATCGATAATACTACTTTTTTTTTTTTATCTAAATACACCATTACTCCCGTGTCATTGTGTATGAGCATTGATGGAAATGTATCACTTATCAAAAACTTAATCTCAATTTGTATGTAAACTGGTTTCAACGTAATTTATTAAATAATTCATGGATATTGTATTTTGAACTATAATAGTTTCATACACTAAAAACAGTAATAAGAATACATCATTTGTATGTAGAATCTTATATACCAACACAAAGAATAGATTGTTCAGTATTTTCATTAATATCTATTGACATATATTTTGTTGTCACATACGATGATATTTAACAAAAAAATTGACAACACTACTTTTTATTTATATAAATACACATTACTGTCGTGTCATTGTGTATGAGCATTGGTGGGCATGTATCACTTATCAAAAACTTAGGCTCAATTCGGATTGAGGTAATGTCAATCTTCATTTATTTTGATATTGCATTAACCAATTCTCTATACTTTGAATCTGCATCTTATATAATGCCAACTACAGAAAAATCTTTAGGTCTCTCTGTAAACATATTTCATAGTTTATTAGTAGGAATTATTTGAAATTTCATAATTTGAAAATATGAAAATTCATAATTTCAACATACTATATTTCATAATTTCAACATACAAAAAAATTCATAAAATAATACAACAAAATAAATATTATATCAAAATTGTTCTACTCAAAGCATCAGAATAACATTATGAAAAACGATTAATGTATGAAACATGGTCGAATTATGAAATCACATATTGAATATTATTTTTGAAAGAAGAAATCGTTTATATGTTAATGAAGTTGGAACAATACTTTAATTCAACATTTTAAAAATCAAGAATTTAAGAAACACGTAAAAAAGTTATTTAATTCTTTAAATATGTTTGATTGCAAAATATTAATTTGCTAAATAATAAAAACATACCTGACGAATCTCATTTCCCTCAATTACGTATCATGATTAAATGCAAATAATCAAAATTTATATTTTAATAACACAACAATAACTTATGTTTGCTTTTCTTTCAAAAAAAATTCTCAAAAGTTGCATAAAAAAAAGAAATTATGAATTTGGTTTACTGGAACAATAAATCGTGTAGAAAAAAGATGATAGTGTATGAAGATGAAAATTCTTAATGGATGCATTAAAATATGAGAAATAAAAACGGTTAGAGGAATTTGGGGGGTGGGATTCATATCAATTATTAAGGTTAATTACATTTAAGGAAGGACTATTGTAGATTAGTTATATTAAATTTTTATTTTCCTTTTCTATAATTATTTTGATATGCTTTTAAAAAAAATAAAGAATACATTTTTAAGTATTTTTTTAAATAAAAGTTGCTATAACTTGAAAACTAAAAAGAGTTGCTATAACTTGTAATAAAAAATCTAATAAGTTTATTTAGTTAATTTTTTCATGTCAAATAAAAAATAACAAGTAAAAATGAATGGAAGAAAACTACAAATAGTCATGCACAAATAATGGTCGGATTTGTGATTTGAAAAATAAGACATTACCTGTTACAACGGTTAAAAATCCTTATTTATCTCCTCAATATATATAAGGTAAAACCATTGTATCTATATCACCTTATAGCTAATGAACATGCACAAGTTGGAATGTTTATTGAATTTTCTCATTAAATTCTGCTCATAATTTGTACTATTTTTTCAAAAGGCAAAAATGAGTCTCGATCTTAAGCATTTATTCCAGATGACACAAAGAAAGTAACAATTTGTGCTAAATGTGTAAGTCCCTTGACTGCATAGAGAGCAGGTATTAATTCAGATGTCGTAAAAGAGAGAATTAGTAAGTGTAACTTGAGGGCGACCTTCACCTGCGTACGTTGCTAGAGCTATTTAAGTAACCAAAGTTTCAAGATAGAAAAAAGAAGAAGAGAAAAGCATTGAAATATTTCTAAACTTTGTGTGAATTCTTACTTTAGTTTCTGAATTATATTTAATATTAAAAATACCTCTATATTTGACTGAATGAATTTAAAAATGTTTGCTTTGTCATATTTAACTAACGTGGGTTTACTCGCAGTTCAGCAACTGAATTTGTCTGTTGATGTGTTATTTATATGGCATTCACGTAGATACCTAAACTCAAAAGAAAAAAAAAGACATTCAAATAAAACAGTCCACTAAAATAACTCTACCCGGTGAAATCACGTACAAGCTCTCTCACATCTCTACAAGTTTTTCTCTCCTTCCCATAATTCTCTCAGAATTCTTCAATATAGGTTTTAACCTAAAAATCTTTAATAAAAATTATCAATTATATCTTCATTCATTTTGATTTGAGCTTTGATTCTTATGCTAGTTTTGCTCAATTTTAAATTTGAGTTGTTAGAATTATATCTTCATATTAAAATATTAGTATTAAATTATATTATTTGGCATGGGTTATAAGTAGAAGAATTTTAAGTAGCAATACCTCCTATTAAATCACCATCCCATGATCTAGAAAGTGATTATATTACACCATTACTTTTAATTTGTTTGTCTTACTTTTCTTTTTAGTTTATTTTAAAAAGAATATATATATATATATGTGTATGTGTGTGTGTGTGTGTGTGTGTGTGGCAATTCTTTAATTTTAACTTTCTTCATGACATGTTTAAGACCACAAACTTAAAGGACATTTTGATATATTCCACATATCTTTATTTTGAGAACACACAATTCAAAAATCTTTTTTATTTTCTTAAACTATTGAATCAAAATCAAATAAATAAATAAAGTATTATATTCTTTCTCATAATCATCAACCCATATTTTCTCTTATTCTCATAACATATTACCTTGTTATGCTTCTCAACAATAGTTACAATATCAACTCGATAGTCCTATCTTACATTTAATTTCGCCCATCGTTCAATTTATTACAAGGAAATATTCTTATTCATAAAAAGAGTAGTTATTTTTACCTTGTGATATAATGAAAATAAATTATTGTCACGATCTTAAAATTGAGATTAACACCTACCTCGACCCAACCTTATTAGGTTAGTTAAATCCCACAAATAAAGGAAGATCGATAATAAGAAAATGAACTCATAAATGAAAGACTTCTAGAACAAAGTCAAGTCATAACTTGTAAATAACAAGAATTTGAATGAAATATATAAAATTCCCATAATATAAGTGTCACAAGTGTAAATATCATCTAGTACAACTCAGAATTGTTAAAATACATAAGTCTGTCTCTGAAAGGCAAATAAAGACAATTAGAATAAGATAAGGTCCGGAATATGCGCTGAACTCTGAAGCTCACCAGTACCTCAAAATGTCAACTCTAATTATAGCACGAACTCAACTGCCGCAAGTCATACTCAAATTAGGATCTGCACCGAAAAGGCACAGTAGGCGTGAGTACGGTCCACTTGTACTCAGTAGGTATCATAGGTCAACTGAGCAAAGTAGATAACGAAAACAGATAAAATATACTATGAGTACATAACCTGAAAATAGAAAAGTTCTCAAATGGTAACTCACAGTGTCTCTGCTAAAAGTTCTACAATATTTAATAAGTCAAAAGGGACAACTAAAAATGCAATTTATTTAAGGATAATAAGTACACAACAACAAATACTTAGAGGAATACAAATGGTGCAATGTAGTGAAATGATGCAATGATTATGGAACTTTCGTATACACTTTCCAAGACTCAATGCTTCAGGATATGACCTATGGGGGTTTATAACCCATATACTTTATCATAATCTCAATATCATATCTTGATCAATCCTACCGCCATCTCCCTCGGTATAGACGTTTTATAAAGTGTCTCATTTTTATCAAAAATTAGTATTACTAAATCAACCTTACCATCACATTTCTCGGTATATGGTTTCATAAATTATCACATTTTCTATTAAGAAAATCAGTATTTCTCAGTGATACCAGTCACATGAATATGTATAGATAAAATAAGGATGTAATGCTTATAACCAATTATTACAAAGATAATGATAAATTTAATACATATGTAAATAAGCTTAGATTCAATTCAATATGTCAACAATTCATGTTACCAACCATCACTCAGCACCACTAGAAAGATTATTCATGTAAGACATCAATAATATTATTTTTACGGCAATAAATGCTCATTTAAGGCCTATAATAATAAGTCCAACTCCCACTCGGGCGATATAATAATAAATAAGGTAAGTCAATGCAAAAATATCATGACCCGATGTACAATTCATGATGACACCTACTAAACCTCGCCAGTAGATAAGCCCAAACCATAATTTAGAGCTAACATAATTGGTTAATTTGGTAGGAAATGCCTGACATAGGCGAAATTTAAGAACACTAGTTATAAATAGATAAAGGTTCTACCTAGGTAAAAATAATCCATACAAGTCCCACGACCTGATAGAGTCAGTACAAGAGCATCCAGTAATCATAAAATACAACCCAAGGATTGAATGCATCTATCTTGAAACAAAAGACTGAATAATAAAGATAGAAGGAATTCAATGCATAGAACTCCAAGAGCTCACCCTTTCTCTAGAAATCAATCACTGCACGAATAACAATCAACGAGGATAACTAGTACTCGTATCTATAACAAAAAGGTACAAAAGTATAGTATGAGTACCAAAACAATGGGTACTCAATAGGCATCATTAGTTGACTGATCTAAATCATGATATAAGAATGATAGAATGTAAGATAATATAACTAAGTAAAGGTACATAATCGAACCTGAATTACCTCCATCATCATTATACATAAATAGTGCATAAATTGAGATAATAATGATAACATCACATAAAGAATCAAACACAAGCAAACATAACTACAAAATTGGCTCCCACACGCTAATTGGTGCAAAAAAATTAAAGAACTCGTCATAGCCTCCCATACGATTGGAGAGTACGTTCAAGAGAAGAATAGTCTATGTATGTATTATTTACAACTGGCCATCATCATCATTTAACCATCATTCTATAATTTCCCTCATTTGGCATTATGCCATCACCTATCAATTCGCCAACATTGTTCCATAATTCACAAACCAATTAGCCATCAATTGTCCACTTAACACCATTTACTCACCAGTCATTCCTTAACAATTATATATCACTTTATCATTTCATCATGTCATAGTAAATCTCTGGACTCGAACTGGTAATATATATATAGATAATATCCAAAATTAAATCAGTCATAATATAAGCAATACCCAAAATTGAATCGGTCATAATATAATTAATACCTGAAATTAAATCTGTCATAATATAATGAATATCTGAAATTGAATTGGTCATAATATAATCTGTTGGGTGTATTTATTCGCTCAAGTGTTACCATTCTAGCTTGTTTAGTCTTGTTTTGAGGATAATCCATGTACGTTATGTGTTGATGATAATATAATAAACATCTAAGTGTTCAAGTATGTAATTATAGTATTTAGAAGTATTTTCGAACAAGTTTGGGTTTAAATCATTCAATTAGAGTTTAGGCGAGAAAACTAATTTTACTAGCTTGAGCTAAGTGTTGTTCTAGTCTATTGTGATAGATTCTAATGTATTGAATGAGTTTATAGTGGTTTAAATGCATAATTATATGTGAAAAAACTTATTTGTAATGGGAGAAGTTCAATTGAATTAAGTCAAGAGTCGGAACAATAAGTTGAAAATTGATGTGGTCTAGCCTAGTCTTAGCTCTTATTTTTAGTCCATCGTTGTGGATATTATGTTGTTTTGAGGTCTAATCATTGGTGTTTGATTATGTAGGAAGTTTTATGAGTTGATTATGGTAATATATTGATGAAATACAAGCTGAAAACCAGAGGAAAACAACGCAAAAAGACAAGGGATGGAAGAGGAAAGCAAAAGACTTAACCAAATTTCAGAGCAACAATTCCAGGGAGCCTACGCGGTTGCCCCGTGATGCACCACTCTTGCCATGAGATTTGACCCACGACTTATTGGTCTTGCCATTATAAATAAAAGGCGTCGCGCTGCTTAGTCCATGAGAAATGCTAGGGGACGCGGTGGTGAATCCCTACACAACTTGGATAACTTTTACTATAAATATAACATTGTACTTGTTGTTACTCACTTTGTGATGTCTTGGAAAACTTTGGAGGCTGATGCAACTTTATTTTTAGGTTTTACATTCTTTAGTTTTGCTTCTTTATGTTTTTGATCATTCATACAATTATTTGGATGATGATTATGACTATTAGTTGCTACAAACTCCCTTTCCAGGGTTAAAGTCAAGAACATGAAGACTATTGTTTTGAATTGATTTTGTTTAATTTGCTTATCATATTTGGTTGCTTGTTTATCCTTGTTTTAACTATTTTAAGGATTGATCACCCTTGGAATATATCAATTGTCAACGTTGTGATCTCGGGAGAGGGAATAGGAAGATAGAACATGGGGATAAACAAAGTTAGGTTCTTATTCTTTTATGAAATAAGGAATTCGAATTAGCGTCTAGGATAGGGATATACCTAGAAGCCTTAATTGATTCACACGTAGGATGGTAGCTTCATGAATATAATTGGATTATTATATCTCCGCTTAATTATGTAATATCCAAGTTAGGTAAATAATTAGAGTTCGGGAGACCATGGTTATGCGATTTACCTTACGAATCAACAACCAAGATAAGCAAGTTAACGAATGATGTTCAATAACATAGTATGATTGTTTGAAGTGATTTAACCCTGGGATTTACTCTATTGATTGTCTTAAGTCTTTATTTTACGCATTGTTTACTTTACCTTAGTTTACAAATATTAAAAACCCTTTTTTGGTTACGTTTGCATCAATTAATCTAAATTGTGAACTAGAATTGAATAGTCATTGAAATAAGTCCCCATGGGATCGATATTCGGCTTTTTTGAAGGCCACTATATTACTTGGTAGACCACGTACACTTGCGTGTGCACTTGAGAGCTGTCATAATCCATACCCAGAATTGAACCGATCATAATATATACATAATAATCATCATAAGTCATATCATCAATAGCATAGCCAATCGCATGATCAATAGGTTTCAATCTTCAGAATTACTAGCATAACCATCAAGTATTAAGAAGGTTCATCACTATTACCTCAATACACATTCTTACGAGCCCCAATAGTGTGAAGGTTTACCAAAGCTAACATGTGTCATAGGATAAAGTAGGTTAAGAGTCCATTTCTAATCCTTGAGTTTTATTTTAGGCAAATTTCTACCCGAACTAGGCTTAAGGTGTCTCATTCCACTTTTAGATATCAACAAGATTTAATTAGCCCTAAGATAGGGAATTCACCTAAAACATTGAAAACTAGGTGAATTATTCCTAATTAGAATAATATAAGATGTTCTCATGCTAAACATGAAGAATGAAGTCTAATTCACCCAAACCACAAGGGAACAAACTAAGTATTTCTAGCTTACAGTATCCAACTAGCCTAAACGTCTCAACTAACCCCAGTCTTAAATTTTCATCAATTAAAATGTATTACCCATCCCAAATCCAACATAATATCACAAATATATTATGAAGTAGTTCAATCTAACAAGGGTTTAAACCTAGCCTACCTAGAATCCAAAGAAAGCTCAACGAACTGTTAAATATTCGTCTTTTCCTTTTGAGAAACCTCCTTAAGATGCAAAGCTATCAAAAACACATTCTACTCATCAATACGAGAACATTGACACCCTTATTGCACAATTGTACTTCAGGTCCAAAAATTACCTCAAAATCCCACGTGGGTCCCATTTACAAAAATCGCATTTTTGAGACCAACACAACAGTCATAAATGATCAAGGAATCATAACCCTAAAGTATCGGTGAAATCCAAGATAATTTGGGGCTAAAATCAAGCCCTCAAGTTATTGGGGTTTTGAGAATCAAAATAAGAAATTTCACCAAGTAAAGGGTGATTACCTTAAATCCAATGAAAATCACAAAAATAAATGTTAATCAAACTCCCAAGTCACCCACACATCTCAATTTTAAGAGCTATAATTCTTTAGGGTTTTTGATCTCAAGGTATGGATAAAGAATGGGCTAATTCACGACATAAAGGGTCTATTTATACCTTATCTAGGTAATCAGATGTCGCTATCGCGACCAGCAGTTAGCGATCGCACTACCTCCCAGATGTCAGGGTTGTCATGATTATGAGAGTCCTTTTGAAATCTCACTACCTCATCTGCACGGAAAGTTGTGATCGCGGCCATAGCTGGCAATCACTGACACACCAGCTAGCAGCTGAAAACTTGGAAAATTTCTAAGTTTCCGCCATACCCTCAGGATTCATTTGGAATTCCCTATACACAAACAAACTATGTAACAAAACTAAATTCAATATTTTGGATGTGATAGAGAAATTTTTTTTCCATCCAAGATCGTTTCAACCAAATGTGGGTCCCACACCTAATTTTCAATTTCTCTAACTTCCGACCAATAGCTCAAAGCTCGGATGCATCTGACCCAAACCAAAGGTCCATATAGACTGAAATTGTTATTTTAAAGTTGCTGGCACAGTCAGAATTTACATACGAGATTGTTTTACTAAAGTTTTTGCCCTATGGCCATCTGGAACCGCGAAGACTTCTAAAAAGGGAATTGACTCTAAAAACCAAACGAACTGTCCGATAACCGAACTGTCAGTCCCAAGAAGTTATAAATGACTTGGGAAGCTATGGAAACACTCTTATGATGAAAATATGCAGAAATATGAAAAATGACATGAAGGGTCATTATAATAAATAAGACCTAAAATATCATACAAAGCCTCCACTCGGGCATCATAATAATTATATTCTTCCAAGTCAATAACAATATTCAAGTAAGGCCCCACATGACACATGATAAAACAATAATACAAAAATATGACTCCTATGACTAAACTCCCGAACCTATTGTATGCTTTATATGTTTGTTAACTACTCAACCCAGCATGAAGGAAGTCAAGCCATAATCTACCTCGAAAAGTTGCAATCCCAAGCCTAAGACTTCAATACAAAGCTTTTCCTTCTTGAATAGTCTCAAAACGAGCTAAGTCTATGAAAAACATGATCTATGAATCAAAACAAAGCTATGATATCCATATTAACTATATTTGAAGTGGATCTAAATTTAGTTTTAAAAATGAGTTCAAAAATGAAAAGGGTAAAATTATAATTTTACTTTTAGAAACATGTTCCCTAAGAATATTGGAGTTTATAGTTGAAAACCCATACAAAAATGAATTAATATCGATGTTCAAATCGAAAAAAACCATTTTAAGGCTTTGTCGGCAAAAATCTCAAGATTATTTTGAAAAATCTCAAGATTATTTTGAAAAATCTCAAAAAATTATTTTGAAATCAAGATAACAAGGTACTTTTGAAGAAATAATAAATGTAAATTAATAGAAAGACGGGTTTAGAGCTTACCCAGCATGAATATTAAGAAATCCCTAAAATCCATTCTTTCCCAATGCTCCTAAATCCAAAAATGGAGGAAAATCATGGCAATGGAGTTTATATACTATATAATAAATAGTACCTCGCGATCACGGTCCACGCTGAACAGTCACGCAGGTTTGAGTTGACTTGGCCAGTAAGTTAGCTTCACATTCACGGCCAGAACTTCGTATTCATGAAGGCTGGTGATCCAGACCCATTGCATTAGTGATGGTTCAATCGCATTTGCGATGAGTAACCCAACTATAATTCCCCACAAGCTCCTATATAAGTGTAGCACCTCGACCTTCGATGCATAAAGAGTTCATAAAACAATCCCTTAGGATCTTAATATCAAAGATAAATCACTTTACGGTGGGCTTGAATAGGTTGGGGATATTTTTAGGCTTAGGAAAGACCCATACATCGCGAAATGGGCACTATGCAGTAGCTCTGAGCCATGAATGGGCCTACAATAGGCTATTGCCTCAGGTTCATAATTGGGTTCACCCCACAAACCCCGAGGTTTGTGATTGGGTTCACCCTACGAACTATGTGGTTTATGATTGGGTTCGCGTACAAACCTTAGGGTTCGCGATGGGCGTCACACTGCAAACCCCCTTCCCATTCTTAGAAACTATCTATTTTAGTATATTTTAGGGGCATGAGGGTCTTGTAACACCCCTAAGTAAGTCCCAATCCCTTACGTACATGTATAGGGTCTTAAAATGACTTCAATAATCAAATAGAAATGATTTGCCCAATTTTTAGTCAGTTCTCAAACATATTCTTCTCTCCATTCTCAAGAGATAAAAAGGTAGGGTTTATTCTAAGAATTCACCTCTCAAGGCTACAAATTCAAGCTCCCTCTAAGAAGTCAGGAAATTCAGGTATGTGGGGTTTGAACAAGGATACTCTTTCACTCTTGTGCCCAAAAGTGTGGTTTTAATCTAATTTTGAAGAAACCAATTTACTAAGATTGATACATATTTTCCTATGATTTGAAGTATTGATGCTTACTCATGAATAAAACATTATTTTGCATATGATTTCATGTTTACTTATGTTTTAAATTCATGAAAGTGATCTTGAGTATTGAGCTTGATATTTTCCATGAGATAATGAATGATTTCAAGTTTAAGCATAAGTTATTGAGTTACATGAAGTTTAAGCTTATGAGTTCAATTTACAAGTATTACACATTGTTAAAGCTCGATTTTGATCTTATGGTCTCGGTTAAGACTCGAAATCCATAATTTTCCTCATGAGTATGATTAAGAAAGAGAAGCATAGTTGGTTTTCACTTTACAAATCCATATGATATTTTAAGGTGAATTTCATAAGTTTTAGCATATAAGTATAAGTTTTGGGATTAGTATTTAGCATTTAAAAGAAAATGTGGGTTTAGCGCATCCTATTTCGCAGAAACTATGTGCCCCCGTAGGTTTAAGAGACCTCACTAGAGAGTGTCTCTTCGCCTCACTTGGGATAAGTATAATGATCATTTTATGTTATGATTCTATTCTGATGGAAAGGGTAGAACTGCTCTCCCCAACATTGGTAAGACGTTGGACTCCATGATAGCTCACATAGTTTATGTCAGTTATAAGAATCTTCCACAAAAAGAGTATTTTAGTAGCTACGTGTAAAGAATAACAGTTATGTTCAGAGATTGTTTTATGAATTATTCCTTATGAGATTTCAGTTTTCAGTTGTACCTATGATAAAAGTGAGTTCTTTTACACTACGCCTATATGATTTAAAAGTATATTCAACTTTAGTTTTGGTTATTCTATAGGAGTAAAGATTTGAGAATCTAAGTGTAGTGACTCACCCAATTTATTATATTATTCTTTCTTATTCATGTTTTCTGATATTTCAGCTTTGAATTTATTTCAGTCTCTTGGTGAGTTTACTTGCACTTAGCATGCATATTTTAAGATTATGCATTGCTTTAGTTTTACTCATTGCATTCACCCCACTTACTTAGTACATTTTAGAAGTACTAACCATTTATACGTTAGTGTGGCTACATTGTTCATAATGTAGGTACCGGTTATAGCGCACACATCATAATCAGACAGTTCGTAGCTTTTAGCCAGCAGGTGATTAGTTCATTTGATTTGAGGACTTGAGTCAACTATTGTTTCGGTATTATTTTTATTCAATCATATTGATTAGGTATTGTTGGGGGTCATGTCCCAGCTACTTATAGTCAATATTAGTAGAAGCTTCATAGACAGTCAGTTAGAGTTAATGTATTTAATTTCAGTTTTGTTTTGTATAACCAGAGTGTAAGTATTTTAAACAGTTTTGTATTGAACATGTTCAGCTAAAGACATTTATTTCGTGTATGAATTCCAGTTTTATGTATTTTATTCAGCTGCTCACGAATTATGCCAATATCATGGGTTAGTTTGGATCACATGTTATTCTAAGCACCGTGTGATGTCCTGGGGGTCGTCTCGGGGCATTAGAAACTTGGTATTAAAGCCCAAAGTTAAAGTATCCTAGGTTGTCTATGAAGCCATGTCTAGTATAGTCTTGCGGAATGGTATGGAGACGTCTATACTTTTCTTCATGAGGCTATTAGGCATTTAAGAAATATTTTCCTTCTTCGTGCTCTAGATCGTGCAGTAAGGTTGTTCACTTAAAAACTTCTGTTGATTTATGTGTTACCCCATAATTCTCTATCTATGACTTATTCTTGAGATAACATATGCATTAAATTCTAATTCCACCCGAGATGATGCTCTCAGATTTACTATCGATAACTTCAGAAATCGCACAAAGGGCTTGAGAAAAGCCCTCTAGTGTGTTTAAAGTCCTTTAATTTAAAATCTTATGCCCTCATTGATATGAGTTACGCAGTTAAGACAGAATATGCAGTGTAATTAAATTTCTCTTTAGCCCTTTATTATAGATAGTGCTCATAAAAAGAAGAGAGCATATTCCTAAGGAATTAAATATAGTTTTTATTAAGGGATAGTGTAACTTAGAGTGTTATGATTCTTAAGTATTAGAACATCTAAGCTATAAAAAAAGATAGATTATGTGATTAGATAGGAATGTATGTTGGTAGAGAAGAGCGTAAGTGTATGATAATGATTATTAAATCTAGAGAAAGTTAAGGATGGTATATATTAAGGGAGTGTCCAAGAATAAAGTTAGTATTTTCCAAATATACTTTATTTGAGTGAGTTTTAGTATTTATATGTCGTGCGTTAGAGTAAAGAAATTGTGGCTTAGTCTTGAGGATATGGAATATACCCATAAGCTTAGAAGGTTGGCTTTAATCTAAGGGTTAGTTGATAGGGTGAAGAACCAAAACAAGGTTTGAGAATTAGATTGTGATGCATGTCAATAAGAGTTGTGATGAGATAGTGATCCATTCTTTCTCTAGCATATTCGTACCCTTGGATTTCCATCATTATGGAACCTTATCTATTTCTTGCATGATAAATCCATGCCTATGACCAATGATTATACACTTCATGCATATTCAAGTTCATTCTCATCTCCCAGTAAAGAAGTAACAACTCCACTCTGTGATTTGAGTCATCCCTCATAAATCGATGAACTTCCATTTTATGTTGAGTGGCTTATGATAAGTATGAACTCATGTTTAAGGGTATGATCAGTTCTTAGAGCTCAATATACACCCTTAATGGTTAGTAAAAATTTTCATTATGTCACATATGTCCTTAGTTTAGATCTCTTTAATAAATCTATTATCTTGATACTCTATTTTTAGGCCTCATTTAAGTGTCAAAGTTATGTATAGTATTCTTTCTTTATTTAGTAATCATATTCTATCCCTTGAGTGAACTCTTCCTATGTTAAGATAGTTGTTGTGAAAGTGGATAAATAATGTTTTAGCAGTTGCATTGCCTAAGGCATAGTAATCCTATTCTTGCTTCTATTTTATATGCCTATATCCTATGTTATAGAGTTGTATCCATGTTTTGATTCCTTACTCGAATTCCATACCGGATCATGCACAAAATTCTTTCCCTTGATTGTTATTATAAGTTATGATAATGCAAGTTTGAGGAAAATCATATTCCGTTCTTAGTAACTCTAGGAGATTTTATTGCATTAGTTATCACTTCACAGTTTTGTATATTGATCGAGACATGAATGTTTAAATTGAGTTCTAAACTCAAAAAACCTGAATCATCTCCTTATAGTTAATCAAGTCAGCTCTGAAATCAGTTTCATGATTGAAGTTTTATCATTTCAGCTCAACTATACATTCATTAGTAGACATGTCATGCCTATATTATCCCATATGATTCGAAGATATGTGTTCGTATTTTATATGTATCAGCTGAGTTAATCCCCTAATAAAAGATGATTTAGTTATGGGGCATGATAAATTCTAGAAATTCAGTTTCAAGATAGGAACTACAAATTTTTGTGTGAATCTTTGTCTTCATTCAAGGATGGATGATCCAAAGGAGGAGATATTGTCATACCCCAAGAGTTCCTAAATAAGTGTAGCACACCGATCTTATTGATGCTTAAAAAGTGCATAAAATGAACCCTTATGTCACGACCTGAGGCTACCCCCTAGTCGCGACATCGATGTTTACGATCACAAGTGACCATAAGCTAACCTATAAGCTGGTACCTACTGTGAGCACTGAATAAAATATGAACATAGCCCACACATGGAAGATAAACTGAGAAGGAAAAAATAAATCTAAATACTGAAATACCGAATCAATAATAAGCTTGAAACATTCGATAAATACTGAAAGTAACTGAATGACTATCTAACTATTTTGTCTGAATGTCTGAAAGCCTCTAACTGACTGAGGAGTTGATGGGACAGACCCCTAACTAACTCTGACTGACTGAACAAAATAAAATACTGAAATAACTGAATAAGCATAATATGCCTTCGATAGATGAGGACTCACCACTACAGCTGATGGATTATGCTGATCTATCTAATGTTGGTCGGGAAAATGTGTGTCCGATCCTATGATATAAGACATCATAGTGAAAAGAAGAGTATGCGGTTAGTACTTTGAATGTACTGGTATATAAGATAAGGTTAGATTGATAAACATGGGGTAATGTGCATATGAAATAAGGACTAACTGAATAGCATGAGACAACTAAACATGAATGTATGAAAATTGTGACATCTGAGAATGCAAGACCAAGTATAAATCTGTAATCTGAAAAAAGTCTAAGAACTGAAAGACTGTAAATTATATAACTGAATAACTAAAAGTCTTTACACTTGGTCAAGAAACCCTGAACTAAGAATACACTAAATACTATACTGAGACTATAGAAGCTATCATATAACCGACATAAACCATATGAGTTATCATTGAGTTCAACGTCTGACCCACATTGAGATGGGCTATTCCATCCTTGCCATCGGAATAGAACCTGAACTAAACTGGAGTAATCACTAAAATGAGCCCATATTAGGCAAGGGGAAACACTCTCTGGCGAGTCCCCTAAGCCTATAGTGGCACGTAGTTTCTGGTGAAGTAGGATGCGCTGAATCCACACTTCCCACTCGGTGCTAAATCCTACTCCCAACCGAAAGGCACTGAGATACTAACTGGTGCATGTAGTGGTAACTAATAACTGATAAGCTCAGGTCATGGTATTCTTAAAATAATAGTGCATATGAATTCTGAGGTAATTATGTACATATAAGTAAATAATGCTCATCATGAATATGAATATCTGAGTATACTGATAAGATTCATGGATTTACTGTCTGAATACTTGAAAAGATGAATTTTTGTAAATCACATAGGTATCGGGTGTTCATAACCTACCAGCATTGAATGAATTAACAATATTGTCATATAAAATCTTTTAAACCATAGTAGGAGATCATTGTTCAAAATCCATCACTTAGGCATTCCATCAAACATATGAGAGTCATGAACTTAAGCATGAGAATGGGTAAAGCATGAGTGAATAACATGATTACAAGACTAAAATCATAACTTAGGGATTTAACGTGAAGATTAGAACGTTTAAAACATGTAATGGCTCATTCCACCTGAAAACACTTATAAGCATAACTTGTAATTGAACTAACAAGAAATTCATGGAGATATTTCAATTTAAACATGAATACTCATAATTTAAAAAAAAAAAATTGATTCTTGGACTCCATGGGTGAAAGGAACCCATGGATGAAAATCACACATACCTCACTTGATGAATTCGTGAAGATTCATAGGAATTTCTTAAGATTTGTAGCTTGAATTCCTTGATTATTAAAGAATGGTTTAGGGTTTGTTCTTGAGGCGGGAGATAGATTTCTTGAGAGTTTTTACGAATAAAGGGGAAAATAATGCTCCTTGGGGGCATAAGTTTGTATTATGGACTGATTTGGGTGGAGGGAAATGACCCAAATGCCCTTAATTAATGAGAAACAAAAAGCTGGATGGGGGAGAGAGGGCGCACTGTGGGCCTAAAGTTCCAGCTTTTGACGGAATATTTTGCATCCTTTTCAAGGGATAATTGTACGTTTCAAGAAACTAATGTTGTATTTAATGTTGGGTTTGAGTGTTTTCAGGTCAAGGAGTTAGCTGAAGAAGAAACCTGGGAAATTAACAGAAAAGGAGCATTGACGGTCAAACTGGCGGACCGTCAGCCATGCGACAGACCATCAAGGTAACCATCAGAGTAAGCTAGAAAGAATTAAATGAGGGACCCCTGTGACTGTCCAAGTGCCGGACCGTCGAATACTTGACGAACCACCAACTTGGCCATCAGGCTAAAACAAAACATGGACTTTTAAAAGGTCAAGTGACGGCTTCTACGACGGACCGCTGGGCTAGTGACGGCATATCAACATGACCATCAACCCTTAAGCAGAAGATGCCATTTTGGGACTAATCAGGCTTCCGACGGGCCATCGCCCTGACTATCAAGTTGGACACGACATTTACTGAATTCAAATTTTAAATCCTCTGCACCTAGGAACATATAAATACCCAGTTTAGGTTTTATTTAGGTATCTTTTATCATGTTTCCAACTTTGAACATTATTATAACGTACTATTCTCTGAGATTCAAGATAGAATTGTAGATAAATTTTTTTTATACCTATTCTCCTTTGAATATTTAAGAACAAATCTTGTGATCTTTGTAAGTAATTTCTGAATTTATTTATGAGAAACACAATGACTTCTTCTTCTTCTTCTTTGTCGTCGTCATCTTCTTCTATTGAGATGTGTGGCTAAGCTCCTATAACTAGGGTTATGGGAGACTTGATGTAAAAAGCTTATTGGGGTTGTGAAAACACTTGATTTCCATGATTAACTGAAGTTGTACAAACCCTTCTTCACAATAATGACCTTTCTTGGTTGCAAACTTGAAAGGTGAGCCTAAGAACATCACTTGTTCAAATAGAAAAGTGCTTGTTGGGAAAAGAAGAGGTTTACATGGGATCTAAGGGATTTAACCTGTGGGTTAAGGGTTGATGCCATAATGGAATCAACCCACATGAGAGAATAGTTGAATAAATTAACATATTCTTTAAGTTCGAGAGAATTGAAGGATAATCTACTCATTTCGGTTGAGAGACAAATGGGTAAAGAATAGGATACAATAACTCTTGAAATTAAATTGATTTATTGGAAATTCAAAATAATTCACAACCCTAGATGCTTGAACATCTTGGTAACTGTAACTCTAGTTTGTCTACTCTCATCGAATTATTATTTACAATAAGAATCACTGACTGAAACACTTTCTGTTATAAATAACGAGATAAAGTTTACAAATCAAACCCTCCCTTTTAATTCAAAACCTTTGATCAACAATCTAGTAACAACCACAATACTTAATGAACACCATTTTCCCTGTGGTTTGACTCCAACCTAGTTAGGTTATATATTTGACAACGACCACTTATTCTCTTGTAAGAGAGGTGTAATTTGGGTGTATCAATTGGGCGTATCAAATTTTGGCATCATTGCCGGGGAATACAGTTGTCAATTAAGTTGTGATTATTAATTGACCTTTGTTCAAGTTTTACAAATTTTACTTTTATTTGTTGTTTTTGGTTCATTATAATTTCATTGTTGTTTATGCCACACACCAGAAGTTTAGGAGAACCGCTATTACCCTTCAATCCTGAACCTCATCTAATTGGTAAAATGGAAGAACAACAAGAAGCTGATAGACTAGCCACCTTGGCTAGAGCACAGGTTAATTAGTAAAATGACGGTCAACCAGGTCATGACCCTAATCCTGATGAGGAGGATTTGGGGGATGATGATCTGATCAACCTAACAAATAGGAGGCGTGTGGAGAATGTAGAGGTGGCTGTAAATAGAAACTGGGCAGCTAGAGAAAGAGCAAACTGCTAACCTGCTATGCAATTTGATCTTTATGAGGAGGAGGACGACTTGGATAAAGCTGGTGCTACAGGAACGATTATTCCACCTCCATTGGCACCTAGGGTAAAGTTCAATATAACCATTACCATGATACAACTGCTTAATCTTAAGGGGTTGTTTTAAGGATTTCCAGGGGTTGATCCAAATATGCATTTGGTGAATTTTATCAATATTTGCAAATCCTTTGATAACCCTGGTGTTGGTCAAAATGCAATTCATCTTTGGTTGTTCCCACTGTCTCTGTCTGGGGAGGCAATAATGTGATTGAATGAGTTGGCCCCCGATTCTATAACCAACTGGAGGCAATTGAAAGGAGGTTTCCTAGAAAGGTTCTTTCCGCCCTCCAGGATGTTACCTTTGAGGGATGAAATAAGCAACTTCAGATAATTACCAAATGAGGCACTGCATGAAACTTGGATGCGATTCAAGAAAAAGTTGACACAGTGCCCTAACCATAAGATGACTGATGAGCATTTAATAGAGACTTTTTATAGGGCCTTGAACTCTATAACCAAACTAACAGTTGATATACAATATGTGGAGCATTCATGAAGCTTACATTCAATGAGGCTGCAGATATGTTAGAACGGTTGACTAAGACAAGTAGAGCTTGGCACACCGGGGATTCTGTGGTAGTAAGACCTACTATGTCTAGTGGTATGTCGGCAGAGCAATATCGGAAAGAAGAGGAATGTGACCAACCTATGGCATACATGAAAACACATATGGATCTACTTACTAAACACTTATTTTTTGGGAAAACTGAGAAGGTAAAAGCTGTTGGGTCGTAAGGCAGACCTAGTTCTGATTCTAAGGTGGAGGAGAACTATCTAAATAATTGGGGGAGTTTTCGAGGCAATATCCAAGGAAATCAAGGTCAAAACTATTAAGACCAGGCTGGTTACAAAGATAGGGACCAAGGGAGTTGGAAAAACAAAAATAACTGGAGTGGACTGTATGTACCTTCTGAAAACTAGGATAATATACCTACCAGTTCAGGAAAGATATCTATGAAGGACATGATCGAGAAACTATTAAAAGGAGTTGAGGCTACCAATACTGGGGTGACGACAATGAAGAGTGACTTATCTTCTATGATCCAACTAGTAAATTCGTACTCAACTTCTATTAAGCAGTTGGAGCAGCAGATGAGCCAACTCTCGACAATATTTAATCAAAGGAAGAGCGGTACCCTGCCTTGCAATACAGTGTAGAACTCTCAGAACGATAGCTCCTGCATGGAAATTACCACTCGAAGTGGTAAAATATTACCTAGCCCTTCTGTGGGCAAGACTATGATCAATGATGTGATCCAAGAAAGGTAGAAGCTGATAAAACCCATCCAGTAGAGTCTGAAAACTTGATGGTAATACAAGTACATCTATCTATCAATAGGTTGATGAGTTATAGAAAGAAAAAAATGAGAAAGAAGCAGTGGTTAAGACTCTCCCAAAACCCCCGACTTCCTTTTCTTATAGATTGAAAATGAATTCTTATGATACAAGGTTTAGCAAATTCATGGCGATGATGAAATAACTGATGGTGAATGCGCCTTTAATGGAGGCATTAGAGCATATGCCTAGGTATACTAAGTTTATAAAAGACCTGGTCACGAAGAAAACAGTAGTGAGGTATGAACCGGTGGATAAAATTTACCATTGTGGCACTATTTCAACAAGGTCTTTGGTACAAAAAAAGCAAACCCAGGAGCATTCACTATTCCTTGTACTATTGGGTCTCTTGATTTTACTAAGGACTTTTATGACCTGGGATAGAGTATTACCCTAATGACGCTTGCTGTTTATAAAAAGTAGGGTTTGAGGGATCCTATACCCACAAACATGCGACTAGTGATGGCGGACAGGTCGGTAAAGTGGCCAACGGGTATTTTGTATGATGTACTAGTGAAGGTGGCCAGCTTTATATTCCTTGCAGATTTTGTTATTCTGGATTGTGAGGTGGACTTTGAGGTGGCCATAATCTTGGGTCGACCTTTCTTTGCAATTGGAAGCGTACTTATTGATTGCGAGCTAATGAGCTCTTGTTCAGGCTTAATGATGAAGTAGTTTGGTTTGATGTGTGTCAATATATGAATCAACACAAGGAAATAAGTGTGTTCTCTATTGTTTATATTTATTACAAGGATGAGCAATAAGTGCCGATAGAGGAGAAGTTTGTTGTCGAGCCTTTGGCTGCAGTTTTGATGAATTTCAATAGCTAAGGCATTGGAGAGTATGAGAAGATTGTGTGTGCCTTGACTGGAATGGGATCATATTCTTATTCTCCTAAGAAGTTGGATCTAGATCTTAAAAATCTCCCAACACCACCGGCTAAGCCATCTATTAAAGAGCCATCGGTGTTGGAGTTGAAAGAATTTCCAGGCTATCTACGGTATATGTTTCTAGGCAGTGGAAACACTTTACCTATGATTATTGTAGCAGATCTGGGTAAGCAGCAAGTAGAGGCACTTATTTCTATACTCCAGAGGTACAAAAGGGCGATAGGCTGGACTATTGCGGATATTATTAGCATTCCTCCAGGTATTTTCACCCACAAGATTCAGCTTGAGGAAGATTGCACACCAACCACTGAGCACCAACTCCATCTTAACTTACCTATGCAAGAGGTGGTTAATAAAGAGATCATCAAATGTCTTGATGCGGGATTTGTATATTCTATTTCCGATAGTAAGTGGGTAAGCCCTGTCCAATATGTTCCCAAGAAAGGGGGCGTGACTGTTATAGCGAACGAAAAAAATAAGTTAATTTCGCTCAGACCTGTGACTGGGTGGAGAATATGTATGGACTATCGTAAGCTTAATTCATGAAATTTGAAGGACCATTTCCCAATGCCTTTTATGGATTAGATACTTGATCAGTTCACGAGAAGAGGTTGGTATTGTTTATTGGATGGGTATTCTGTCTATAACCAGATTTTTATAGCCCCAAAAGATCAAGAAAAGATGACGTTCACTTGCCCGAATGGTACTTTTTCCTTCAAGCGAATGCCGTTTGGTCTGTGTAATGAACCAGCTATCTTTCAATGGTGCATGATGTCTAACTTTTTAGATATGGTTGAAGATACCTTGGAGGTGTTTATGGATGACTTCTCAGTGGTAGGTGATTCTTTTGAGCTTTGTTTGGTGAATTTGAGTAGAGTTTTGCAATGGTGCGAGGAATTTAATCTTGTACTTAATTGGGAGAAATGACATTTCATGGTGAAGGAAGGCATTGTCCTTGGTCACAAAATTTCATCCAAGGGGATTGAGGTCGATCGAGCTAAGGTCGAGGTTATTGAGAAGCTACCATCTCCCATTTCAGTAAAGAGAGTGCGTAGTTTTCTTGGTCATGCAGGCTTCTATAGACAATTTATAAAAGACTTCTCAAAAATTGCAAACCCACTTTGCAAGATTTTGGAGAAGGAGGCTAAGTTTATATTTGATGACGATTGCTTGAAGGCATTTGAATGCCTTAAAGGGAAATTAGTTGATGCCCCTATTATTGTTACTTCAGATTGGTCATAGCCATTTGAGATTATGTGCGATGCAAGCGGAGTGGAGCTTGGGGATGTACTTGGACAAAAAAGAGACATGCTATTTCATCCCATTTATTATGCAAGCAAGGCATTAAATGGAGCTCAGAAGAACTACACTGTTAATGAATATGAGCTTTTTGTAGTTGTCTATGCCTTTAAGAAATTTCGGGCTTACTTATTGGGAACCAAGGTGGTGGTTCACATAGACCATGCTGCCTTGAGATATTTGGTGGACAAGAAGGACACTAAGCTGAGATTAATCAGATGGGTATTGCTTTTCCAAGAATTTTACTTTAAAGTCAAAGATCGGAAGGGATGCAAGAATAGTGTCGCGAATCACTTGTCTATACTGGAGGGAAGTCAAGAACTCAAGGATGAGCTAGAAATTGATGATGCATTTCTATATGCAGAAATTGTGGCTGCTGTGTTAGAAATAATGCCTCGGTATGGAAATTTTGTAAACTATATGGTGAGCGAGGTTATTCTGAAGAACCTTTCTTTTCACCAAAGAAAGAAATTTCTTCATGATGTTACACACTACTTCTGGGATGAGCCGTATTTGTTTAGACATTGTGCAAATAATATTATAAGGAGGTGTATCCCAGAAGTGGACATACTGAATATTTTGGAAGCTTGTCATGCTTCTCCGATTGGGGGTCACTATGCAGGTGACCGGACTGCAAAGAAAGTGTTGTAGAGTGGCTACTATTGGCCGACTTTATCAAAGATGCTTATGAGTTCGTGCGGATATGTGACCAATGCCAGAGACAAAGGTCAATATCAAAGCACCATGAGATGTCTTTAAAGAAAATTATGGAAGTGGAGTTGTTTGACGTCTGGGGCATCGACTTCATGGGACCCTTCGTGAGCTTATATGGGATGAAATACATTATGGTTGGCGTTGATTATGTATCTATATGGGTTGAGGCTGTAGCCTTCACTGATAATGAAGAAAACAAAGTTATTGTGTTTCTTAAAAGGAACATATTCTCTCATTTTGGGGTGCCACGCACCATCATAAGTGACGGCAGATCACATTTTTACAACCGAGTGTTTAGGGCTGCCTTGGCGAAGTACGATGTTAAGAAGCATAAGGTGGAAACTCTATACCACCCACAAACAAGTGGGCATGTGGAGATTTTGAATAGAGAGATGAAAGCCATTCTTGCTAAAACGGTGAATGAAAGAAGACAAGATTGGTCTAGGAAGCTTGATGATGCCTTGTGGGCATATACAACAGCTTTCAAGAAACCTATCAGTATGTCACCGTACCAATTAGTTTTTGGAAAGGCATGTCATTTGCCAATTGAATAGGAGCATAAGACGCTATGGGAACTTAGGAGGATGAATGTGAACTAGAATGAGGCAACAGAGTTGAGATTGGGTCAGCTAACTGAGATGGATGAGTTTCGTCTTAGCACGTATGAGAGAGAAGACCTATACAAGGAAAAAATAAAGAAGTACCATGACCGGAGGATCGCGAAGAGGGACTTTCATAAAGGCAACTGGGTACTTTTTCTCAACTCTAGATTGAAGCTGTTTCCAGGTAAACTTAAATCAAAATGGTCTGGTCCATTCAAAGTTAACCAAGTCTACTCATTTAGAGTATTTGAACTTGAAAATGAGGAAGGAAGTGCCTTCAAGTTTAATAGGCAATGAGTGAAGTTATATATTGGTCCAATGGACTCAATAAAGTGCATAACTACTATCTATCTCAATGAAGTCTGAGTAATCGAGATAACTGAGTCGTGCCGCGACATTAAATCAGGCGCTAGTGGGAGGTAACCCACAAAGTTTTATTGTAGTCATAGTTAGAATCTATTTGTTGTTTTTGTGCAATCTATGGTGTTTGTGAAGTGTGCAGGACTGAGAATACAGAAGAATAGAAGTTTTACAGTTGATAAGAGGGTGACAGGAAGACTAATGGACCATCACTACCTCCATCAACCAGATGCTGAAATTCTAGATCACTGGAATAGATTGACGGCAGAACGATGGATCGTTGCATCATTGACGGACTGTCGGACCAACCATCGCAGTAAAGTAGGATTGATAAGTTTTTACTACGCTGTGAAGTTCAACCTAGCGGATTGTCAGACACCCAACGGACCATCAGCTTAACCCTAGTTATGGGTCGGGTCGGGCTAATTTGAATTCTTGTTTAAATTGCCTGTATCTGATCCAAGTGTTTTTAAGCCAATAAGAAGAGGCGGTTACATACGTTGCTAACTGTTCAAGTCCTAAAACTTTTCAACTTCCTCTGTATTCAAAGTATTTGGGGTCAGTTATTCCCTCTTAGGACTCTTTTTTTTTTCTCCCCTATTTAAACAACACATTCCCCTCTTCTTCTCATCACAACAAAAGTTATCAATCACTGACAAAGGCCTTAAGTTTTCTGTATTTTCTGAATTTGCAAGTGTGTACAGTGAAGTTACTGCACCATCAAGGTATGATCACAACCTTATCCATCTTCTTTGAGTTGCTAATTATCGAGCGAGAAAGTTGTTGTTTATTAAAGAAAGAAAATTCCTTCTTGGTTGTGCTTAGTTTTGATTGTAATTTTCAAAGTCGAACCATGTTGTGCACTGATACGGGTGAAGTCTGAGTAACCTACATATTGAAAGTTAGAAAAGTGTAATTGAACACTATGTTCATGTCAATTATTGTGTTAAAAATCGAGGTTGCACACCAGGTGTTCGATAAAATATCGAAGTGAAGTCTGAAACCAAAAAAGGGTTGTAACATCACCTTGTCAGACTATCGAACTTGCGATGGACCACCGGGTGGACCATCGCAAAAAATGCCAACTATGGGGCTCACTGGATAAGCTGCGATAGATGACTTGGAGGATCGTCAGGCCAACCGTCTAAGATTCTAAGAAACATGGCACATTGTTAAGGCCTGACAGTGAGTTCGGCTGACCGTCGCTGTCTTGACGGATCGTCAAATCTACCGTCAAGCCATATTTTTACTACTTTCAATCTATTTTGACCTGCAAACTTATTCCTTGTTCCATTTTCAGGCATTATGGCATACAAACTCCCTTTGACCAGAGGTGGTGGTAGAGCACGTGAAAGAAGAGAACAGACAAAGAGTGAGGAGGCACCTACCTTCAACACTCAACAATGAGATAGAACAATCCCCACACTCTCCTAGTCTAAAAAATAGAGTGAGAGCAACACTAGTAGTACTAGTTCAAGCCCAGACGAGAAAGGCATCAACACATCTAACCCCAACCCCGTTAAGGCAGAAACTAGTTATGCTGAGGTAAATATCGAGGAGGAAAATGTGGTTAAGAGAAAAGACCCTCAAATGAGGGAGGCACTCAAGTGGAAGATTAAGGGATCAAAAGACAAGTTCCTTGATAGACTGGAACCGACGACGAGTAGGCCAATCAAAAGGCCAATCTCCGAAGAGTTCCAAAGAGTGATGAGTGAGTTGTACAAATATCCAGAACTGGAGAGACAGTTTAATTAGTATGAGTTGGCCTGGATGAGCAAGCCACTTGGTTCTTATCAACCGAATCTGGTGAGAGAGTTTTTTGCAAACTATTTAGCTCTAATAGAGAAGGATTATCCCAAAGGCATAAAAATCTCAAACTTGTAAAATAGGGAATCAGTCCCGGTGAGAGAAGTCAACATTGATATATCGGCTCAAATATTTAATAGGATGTTGTTTGGTCCCGACTATGAGGGACCAACTGTATTTCCTGACCTTGAGTATCGTCTGACTTCGACATCGACTCAATGGTTTTGGTTGTCTGGGATACTGACTGATGATAGAAACCCCGCCTGGGAAACTAACCCTCGAGAGCGCATTGCTAAGTCATCCCTTCATCTTCCGACCTAAGTTCTGGTGGGCCATTGTTCGGTTAAGATTGATGCCAACAGGAGGGGATGCTAATTTGGATAGTACAGGGCTGTACTGGTGGCTAGTTTGATTGCGGGGCTGAAGATCAATTTCTACCAAATCATTACTGATGAAATATTCATGAGTGCACACAAAGTGGAAAGTGCACTACCGTTCCCGTGTCTAATCACAGAGCTATGAAGACATCCTAATGTGCCTCTGATTCGAGAAGTTGGTAATGCAGTTCGGGACACACACAGGCAAGATATTGATAAATCAAAAGACGACTTGAAGTTTTAGATGCAAGTCACCAAACCTCCAACCTACCAAACACAATCAGCACCAGCCCCCGATACTTCTGAAATTCCTTTGGGTATCCCCTTGCCTATTACTACTTATGTGCCACTAGACTATGTGCTGCCTAGTACATCTGCAGGATCAGAGTCAATGCCACTAATGGGTGGGATATATTATTCAGAGTACAGGTTGACGTAGGAAAATTTTGCCAAATCGGTTAAGTTGCAGAAGAAGTTCAAGAAGCAGCTAGACACATGGGCTTCGTAATTCAAGCTGTTTGTTGATCAAATTGTGGCTGAGGCAATCCATCCATTTCAAAATATTCAAATGAGGATGGGCCATTTGGAAGAGAGAATCAATAAAAAGTTGGATACAATTTCTATTTTGGATCTTGCTAAGTTCATGGCAGAATTTAAGCAAGCACAGATAGACATAGCAGAGTTGAAGAGCAAGAAGTCACAACAACCGGTATTTGATCCCACTTTGGTGATAAGTGATGAATATGAAGGTATTGTTAACTTGATGGGGAAGCCATTGAAAGATAAAGAAAAGAAGGTGGATAAAAGTATAGGTAAAAACACAGACGAAAAAGTAGCCAGAGAGAGAAAAAAAGAAGCAATGACACCGTTAGAGAAAGAAGATTATGATATGAGAAAATCTACAAAAGGATTGATGAGTGATAAAGAGAAAGGATGAAAGAAAGTAGAAGATAAAGATACTGGAGTGTCTACCAGCTCCTCCCCTGTAGGGGGCACAATTTAGGCACAACTCAGGATGTGATACCTCTAATTTCAGAGGAACAGATTGTGAGTACCCCTACCATCATAAGGGTTAATGTTACTGCAGGTGAGGCCACTGGAGCCTGACCATATTTCACTGATGCCTCATCTAAATAAGACGCTTTACAAATATTTCCTATCCTCTGTACTTTAATTTTATGCATTGAGGATAATGCATTTATTTTATATGGGGGTGGGTGTACTTGTACCATGGGGTTTTTTGTTACCGATGTTCTTTTCCTCCAATGTTCTATCTAGTAGAACTGGCATGATTGCATTTTCTTTTCTTAGGTTGTGATGTAAATATCTATTTGTTAATGTTTATTTATAAAGTGAAGTGTCTGTTATTTTAGCATCTTTTTGTGTATATGGATGATGTTGGCATAAGGCTATGAACATGTTTGTATGATTATTTACTCTTTTCATTTAGCATATGTAAGCAACCTTTAGTGATTCTGTAATTAGCATTAACATGTAAGATATACACGATCATGTGATAGAAATTTGAAGAGCAGTAGAATCAGTTTGACTCAGTTACCTGTGTATACGAGTATTTGTGTTAGATCTTGCATAGTGTAGTACCTAGAACTTTCCTGGTTCATTGATGCTGTTTTATGGTTGATGCAATAATATGTGATAGTTCCTTATAATTTCAATCCACTTAGCCAAAATAACTGACCCCACAATTTTTTTTTCCATTTTTGAACCCTTTTGAGTCTATGTCAGTTTTCTCCACTCCCAATAACTCTGCTTAACACTCTTTAGGCTGTTAACACTTAGCTTTATCCCTGGTCTAATATTATACACTGCGCACCTTAACTTAGGCAAAACTCCTAAGTTGACGGTAGCTACTGTCAAGATGCTAGCTGTTTAATAGAATAGTGGTTTAGAGATAAAATAAAGCATTTGGCCTTGATCCGTTTAAGATATTGTGCACTTTAACTGACTGTACCAACATAAGTTGAGGGTGGATGATACTTATAAAAACAATTGTGGTTAGGGAAAATTGTAAATAAAAAATAGAGATTGTAAATAAGCTGGTAAAGTAGTAGTTGGTGAGTAGAATTCAAGGGCAAAGAGAGTTAAGTCTTAATGTTGAGTTACTCTTCCTAAAATTTGTCCTCACCTAGCCTCGGAGCCTCATTAAAAGCCTGAAAAAGACCTGCTTGATCTTGGCGAATCAACCATAAGAGAACGTTAGATGATAAGGGCAAGCCTATGGGTGTGTATGCTATGTTTGCAACTTCTTTGATGAGTGTGAGAGTGTTGGTTTTCATCCATAGGATATAAGGAGTGGTGGATTTCATTTATTGTGAGGGTAACTTGAGTTACACTTAGTTTTGCTGATCTCTATAGGATATTGTATCCACATTGTGTGTGTGCTGAATTATGAACAATGCCGGTTGTAGATCCTAACATGTTGAGACCATATGAGTGAGATGGAAAGTGAATGGTTGTGTGAAGTCTAGTTCAACAGTTGATAGCCTGTCATTGTATTGATCATGTATGGAATTTAGTACTGAGTTACTTCAGGACAACCAATTGTCTTAAGTTAGGGTGTTGATGTTTCGACTTTTGACGGAATATTTTGCATCCTTTTAAAGGAATAATTGTACATTTCAAGAAACTAATGTTGTAATTAATGTTAGGTTTGAATGTTTTTAGGTCAATGAGTTAGCTGAAGAAGAAACCTGGGAAATTAGCAGAAAAGGAGCACTGATGGTCGAACTAGCGGACCGTCAGCCATGGGATAGACTGTCAGGGTAACTGTCAGATTAAACCAGAAAGAATCAAATGAGGGACCCCTGTGATGGTCCAAGTGGTGGACCCTCGAATACCCGATGGACTGCCAACTTGGCCGTCAGGCTGAAATAAAACATGGACTTTCAAAAGGTCAAGTGATGGCTTCTGCGATGGACCGCTGGACCAGTGAAGACCTGACAACGCTTAAGCAGAAGATGCCATTTTGGGACCAATCATGGTGGTCTATGCGATGGACCGTCAGGCTTTCGACGAGCCGTCGCCCTGACTGTCAACTTGGACATGACTTTTACTGAATTTGAATTTTAAATCCTCTGCACCTAAAAACATATAAATACCTAGTTTAGGTTTTATTTAGGTATCTTTTATCATGTTTCCAACTTTGAACATTATTGTAACGTAGTATTCTCTGAGATTCAAGCTAGAAGTGTGGATTAAAACATTTTATACCTATTATCCTTTGAAGATTCAAGAAAAAATCTTGTGATCTTTGTAAGTAATTTCTAAATTTATTTATGAGGAACACAATGACTTCTTCTTCTTCTTCTTCTTCTTCTTCTTCTTCTTCTTCTTCTTCTTCTTTTTCCATTGAGATGTGTGGCTAAGCTCCCATAACTAGGGTTATGGGAGCCTTGATGTAAAAAGCTGATAGGGGTTGTGAAAACACTTGATTTCCATGATTAACTAAAGTTGTATAAACCCTTCTTCACAATAATGACCTTTCTTGGTTGCAAACTTGAAGGGTGAATCCAAGAACATCACTTGTTCGAATAGAAAAGTGTTTGTTGGGAAAAAAAGAGGTTTACATAGGATCTAAGGGCTTTAACCTTTGGGTTAAGGGTTGATGCCTTAATGAAATCAACCCTCATGAGAAAATAGTTGAATAAATTAATGCATTTTTTAAGTTCGAGAGAATTGAAGGATAATCTACTCATTTAGGTTGAGAGACAAATAGGTAAAGTATAGGATTCAATAACTCCTGCAATTGAACTGATTTATTGGAAATTCAAAATAATTCACAACCCTAGCTGCTTGAATATCTTGGTAGCCGTAACTCTAGTTTGTCTACTCTCATTGAATTATTATTTGCAATAAGAATCACTGACTGGAATACCTTCTTCTATAAATAATGAGATAAAATTTACAAATCAAACCCTCCCTTTTAATCTGGAACCTTTGATCAACAGTCTAGTAACAACCATAATACTTAGTGAACACAGTATTCCCTGTGGGATTTAACCCCAACCTAGTTGGGTTATATATTTGACAATGACTGCTTACCCACTCATAAAAAAAGTGTAATTTGGGATGTATTAGGGCCCTAGTGCGGTGAATTGGAGGGGGCGCCACGGGCTTTAGTGTGGTGCACTAGAGCGGGTGACATTCCAAACACACCTATATGCTCATTGAAAAATTCTAAAACTCACCTGAGATTTACTTTGAACAACTCAGATCATGAATCAACTTAAAAATCGACATTCTGAGGTCGGGAAGGTTGAAAATAAAATTGTCGAAGTTTAGAGGTCTTGGAAATGACTAAGTCCTCAACACTTAGAGAATTTTTCATGTTTTGGACCCCCCTTTAACATGTAACTGAGAGCTGAAATGAGCTAAGACTTTTACAAAGTATTATAATATCTACCCCTCTGGAACATTTATCCTCGAACGAGACCGGTTTAGCTGAGAGTACTGAAGAAACAAAGATCATATATTGAATATGCATGACTAGAAATATGATTACCTAATTGAGTTTAAAACATGATACATGAACTGAACTGAATGTATGCAATGACATGAGATGGATTACATAGATGAAACTGAGAATAGGAGATTTGGTTCGCATACATTCTTTTGCTTCCCAAGTGGCTCCCTCGATGGACTAATTCCGCTAAGGAATCTTGACCAAGGGAACTTCTTTGTTCCTTAGTCTGCAAATATGACAATCAAGGATCTCAATTGGGACCTCTTCATAAGAAAATTTTTCTTTAACATCCACATCCTCTAGAGGAATAACTACAACTGAATCACTAATACAATTCTTCAATGACGAAACATGAAACACGGGATATACTGACACTAATTCTGTAGGACCCTCTAGCTCATAGACTACCTTTCCTAAATAACTTGAGATCCTATATGGGCCAATATATCGAGGACTGAGTTTCCCTTTCTTACTTAATCTCTTCACTCCCTTCCTGGGCGAGATTGTCAAATATGCAAATTCGCCAACCTCAAACTCAAAATCTCTTCTCCCCACGTCTGCATAAGATTTCTGATAGCTTTGGGCTGTCTTCGGCCTCTCTCTAATCAACTTAAATTTCTCCATCATATCAAATACTGTATGTAGCCCTATCAAAGTAGATTCACCTGCCTCAAACAAACTAATAGGATATCTACATCTCCTTCTATAAAGAGCCTCAAACAGAGCCATCTGAATACTGGAGTGATAACTGTTGTTATAGGAAAACTCAATCAAGGGTAAGTGATTATACCAACTACCTCTAAATCAATAAAACATGCTCTCAACATGTCCTCTAAGGTCTGAATGGTCCTCTCCTCCTGACCATCTATTTGAGGATAAAAAGTTGTACGGAGATTAACTTGGGTACCAAGACCTTTTCTGAAAAGCTTTCCAAAAAAATGAGAGGTAAACTGAGTACCTCTATCTAATATGATAGACAATGGAATCCCATGAAAACTAACCAAATCCCTAAGATAGAGCCTGGCATAATCCTCAGCTGAGTAAGAAGTATGAACTGGCAGGAAATGAGCTGATTTGGTCATTCTATCTACAATGACCCATATCAAATTACGCTGACGGCGTGTATGAGGTACCTTGTTACAAAGTCCATGTTCACTACTTCCCACTTCCAAGTAGGGATACTGAACTCCTGTAATACACCACTAGGCCTCTGGTGCTCAACTATAACTTGCTGATAATTAGAACACTTAGCTACAAACTCAGTAATATCCCTCTTTATACCACTCCAACAATAAATTTCTCGCAAGTCACGGTACATCTTAGTGGATCCTGATGGATAGTGTATCTTGCACCATTCACTTCTGCAAGTATTTACTATCTCAATTCATCAACATTTGAAACACATAACCTACCCTGGCAATGCAACACACCATCTCCCACTTGGGAGAAAACCTCTACTTTCGAATCTCTAACTGATTCCTTCAACTTAACCAAACAAGGATCTCTATCTTGCTTTTCTTTCACTTTGGCAACCAATGTTGATTCTGAACAATTACGAACCCATACACTACCTTCAGCTGAATCAACCAACAAAACACCTAATCTAGCAAGCTGATAAACATTAATGGCTAACTTCTTTTTATATAACAATTGTATATATAGTGGAATCCCGACAATATATACAATTGTCCAAACAATGGTGTAAGACCCCGTAAAATCCTACACTTAATTTAGTCCTTTAAAGCTTGTTAAGGGGTCCCAGACTTAGAAAATTTTAGCTAATTATTCATACTTAGAGTTATTTTGTACTTCATAGTTGGCGATCTTATTTCATGACCCTTACAACCATTAAATATCGATCTTTAAGTTTTTTCATGATCAGGAATGTCAGTAGGTGTTCTCGGACGAGTTACGGATTTTTCAAACATCATTTTAAGCACGTCTGGGAGTCCAAACCAGTGTATCATTGCGATATCGATGCACCGTGTAACCTATCACGTCGATGAATATTTTCGCCCTGCTCCCAATGTAATTTCTAGTGAACCAATGCAAACTCGACGCGACGCTTCAGCCATATCATTGATCCCTTCTACACGATGCATCGGTCTGTGCATCGTTAGGTAATTTTTTTTCATTAAAAAGCTGCATCCTCAGGGGTATTTAGGACATTTCCCCCTATCTATCATCTCCCAAAACACGTGATTTATCCACTTTGGAGGAAAAATCCATTTATAATTCTCAAAATTACTCAAGAAACAAAACCCTAGGGCTTCTAATTCAAGGTTCAAGATTAAAGAACTCACCATCAACCTTAGTTAATTCAAGTACCAAGGTATGTGAAGTGTTCACCCAAGGGTTCCTTTCTCCCTTGGAGTCCAAGAAACTCTTTTAAACTTTAAGTAGATTGATTTTATGATTCCATGATTAGATTTAAGTGTATTCATGATTATAATATTAATTGGGTTTCTAATCCATGGTTTATTAAAAGATTCATGTGGAATTGATCATCATGTGTGTAGTATCATGTGAATTCATGTTGAAGCCATTGAATTTGTGAATTTGGGAATTATGTTATGATGCCTACATGTTGTTTTAGTATTGATACGGGTGTACAAAGCTGTCCAATACGTTCTCGACCATTCACACGAAGCCAAGCTCGGGAGTTACAAAAACTACAAGCCATATTCATGCAAATGGTTGCGTGTGAGTTGGTACTTGATCCGCCAAAGAGCTTCAACATTTTTAAGTGTGAAAATGAACCTTGAAGTGTAATAAACTACACTCTAAGGGCACCCCATGACTGAAGGGTAGGAAGGTCATTTTCCCTTCATTTTGTGTGTAATATAAATAGATGCTATTAGGGTTATTTTCAGCACTTAGTTCATTCTTCATATTTCACAACAACAAGTCTTGTAACATTGAATATTTCTCTCTCTTGTTCTTGAGAGTAGAACCTGAAATCTGTCCAACAAGTGTAGTTACACTTGTGTTGTTTCTTGGCTAGAAACTTGAGATCTTGAGGTTCATGAGTTCCTCTTGGTCTAAGTAAGAACTTGGTACTGAAATCTTTTGGTCTTAGGGTCCTATCTTCAAGTTAGGGTTCATAGATTCTAAGATATCTTTGTGTCAAGTTACTATCTTTCATTTTGTACTCTTGAAACTTTGTAGTAACTTAGTGAAGCCGTGTGGGGCTGATTTTTGATTCACTATAGTTACTACCATTTGTTGTTCTTGTTGTTAACATTGTACTCTTGTAATCTATCATCTTGTGTTGTTGAACCATTGTTTAATGTTATTGTTATCTTCTTGTTCTCCTTGTGTAGCTACTGTTTTGGTGTTGGTATTTCTTCAAAATTTCGTGATTGTTGTTGTCTTCACATATTGGAGTTGTTATCTTCAAGCTCTCAGAATTGTAGTGTGTTTGGACTGATTTTGTGGCAGATTTGATACGCTCCAAGTTAGTAGTGTATCAAGTATTATGAACATAGTTGTGCTCCCCATGTGTTTGTTAAAATGCTTATGTCAACTGAATGGGGATAAATCATGTCATGCTAGTATATGTGTAAACTTATGCCTTACAAATGTTTGATAAAATATCCCTATTTATGAGTTATGAACAAGTGCACAGTGTTATGCTTTTCAAGTTACTCTATGCTTAACTTTTCATGCTATCGAGTCCTGGGGGTATTCAATACTTAAAAATTTAGCTGTTTACCTTGAACTACAGTAGTTACAAAATAGTTTTGGTAGTGTTACAAACAGTAGTAATCACTAATCAGTCATAGTCTCAGTTCAGTATTCAGTCCAAAATTCAGTGAACTTAGTCAGTTAACTAGACTTAATAATATTTCGTTAATTATTGGAACCTAGTGAATTCGATTTAGTTTAGTTAGACAGTACGATCAGTAATAGTTCAGTCAATCTTAGTATGGACTAGTAATCAGTTCAGTGTCTATTCTATTGTGAGTAGGATTCATCACCGAGTGAACCCAGGGATGGGGATATTCCAGCCAGTATAGGGTTTGATTCTTAGTAGCAATCCCTGTGTTACAGAATTATGTAGCCAGCGTAGGTTGAGATATCTTCCTGCCAAACTACGGTTGATACATCTCATACAGGTTTTCCTGCCAGTGAGGGTTGACAAAAGAGCTTCCTATCAGAGAGGTTTAACTCATAACTTATCTTTACCGATGGCATGGTACTGACACCCTTCCAACTGGGGTTACTGTTTGGACCCCAATCCATTCAGAGAGGGCATGTCGGTTAGATAATTACCTCCTATAATTTTAGTTTCATTTTCAGTTTTAGTGTTAGTATAGAACTCAACTCAGTTCTACAGAATCTGGAATGTCAGATACAATCACCCAACTACATATAGAACTCAGTCCAGTTCTATAGAATCAGGAATGTCAGAAACAGTCACCCAGTTATCAATCAGGACTGTTAGAAATAGTCACTCAGTTTTTAGTATTATAGTATCAATAAACTCAGATATCAGTAAAGCAGTATTCAGAACTCAGTAACTAGTGTTGACATGATCTCAATTGCAGTTTATGTATTCATGCATGTACTATCATTCAGTTATGTTTACATTATTCAATTAGTTATTGTTCATGCATATGCACCCATGTATATCAGCCTACCTCACTTAGTATACCAGTACATTCAAAGTACTGATGCATATTTTTTTTTACGCTATGATGTCTTATATCATAGGTTCAAATGCACGAGCTCCTGACCATACTTAGCAGCCCAGCCTACCAGTAGAAAACTTAGTGGTGAGTCTTCATAGTTTGAGAACAGTGTATTATTTTAGTATTTCAGTATAGTTTTCAGTAGTCGGGGTTAGTTGGGGGCTTGTCCCATCAACTCCGTAATTCAGACAGTTAGAGGCTTTTAAACTAGAGTATTTCAGACAGATATTTCAGTATTCAGCATTTGTTTTTAGTTATGAACCTTATGGTGATTTCAGCCTACCTTCTATATTTATTTCAGTAATATTAGTATTGTGGTGTTATTATTATTCACTCCCCACGACAGACACCAGTCATGGGTTAGCTGGTGGTCCTTTAGGGTCGTTAGCACCTGTAGCATCCGATGTACAGACTCGGGACATTACAAACTTAGTATCATAGCCTAAGGTTCAACAGAGTCCTTGGAAGTTTGAAAGCCGCGTTTAGTAGAGTTTTGTGTATGGGTGTAAGTACTCCACACTTATGGACAGGGGGATATTATATGTCTTAGGAAAAGTTTCCCTTCTTTCAGTATTCATGTCGTGCGAGTGAACATGATCTCCAGATAACTCTCAGTCTAATCTTTTCCCCTTACATTTATAGAACATGCCTCCAAAAATGACTAAGGGTAGAGGAACAGGAGACCAGTCAGCACCTCAGCCCATCCAGTGAGATCCTCTGGATGAGCATGTCTCCCATGCAGAATTCAGGGCAGCTTTTACAACCCTAGCTTATTCTGTGGAACCCTAGAATGAATTCCCAGCTGCCGTTCTAGCCAACCCAGTGGCCAATACTGCTGTAGCCAGGATTTGAGATTTCACCTGAATGAACCCTCCCTCTTTTACTGGGTCGAAATCAGATGAGGACCCATATGAATTTCTTAATCAAGTATAGAATGTTATAGATATTATGGGGGTGACTGCCAGTGAGAGTGTTGAATTGGCTGTGTATCAGTTATAGGATATGGCTCACTCGTGGTTTAAATAGTGAAAAGCAGAGAGGGCCACAGATACAGGGCCCATAGAATAGGAGGAGTTTTCTATTGCTTTTCAGGATAGGTTCTTCCTACTAGAGTTGAGGGAAGTTCGGTTTTAGAGTTTATTAATCTAAAGTAGGGAAATATGACAGTACAAGATTATTCTCTCATGTTTACTCAGTTAGCCTGATAAGCCCCTCATATGGTAGAAGATAACAGATCTAATGAGTAAGTTTATGTCTGGTGTGTCCAACAGTATGGTCAACGAGTGTAGGACTGTAATACTGATTAAGGAGATAGATATATCTAGGCTCATGGTCCATTCTCATCAGATAAAGAAGGCTAAGAATAAAAAGAAGGAGAGGGAGAACAAGAGAGCTAGAACAGGTAGCTTCAACTTCACTCAACCTAAGTCAAAGGGTGGGAATTGTTCTCAGTTCCACCTAAAATCTTCAGTTCTAGATTCGTCCTCATCCTGTTCTCTAGTGCCAAAATTTAGAGACGACAATAGAGATCGGGCGCCAGGCCCTAAACCCCAAGGTAGTGTTAGCAGTGCCCGAACAAATCTTCTTTGCCAGAAGTATGGCAGAAACCATCAGGGTGTCTGCAAAGATGGTAGTGATGTATGTTTCAGATATGGTAATCCAGGCTACATGGTCAGATAGTATCCTCAGGAGGGTTTGCAGAGTCAGCATAATCGTCCCCCAGCTCAATCCGGTCTCCCGAATCAGCTGGGTGCCACTTCCAACGGCACCAGTGGGCAATGCCCAAACTGACTCTATGCACTTACATCCTAACAGGATCAGGAGAGTTCTACTGATTTGGTCACTGGTACGTTACAAGTTTATCATTTGCATGTTTATGCTTTGCTAGATCCAGTAGCTTCTTTGTCTTTTGTAACTCTTAATATAGCTGTTGACTTCAGAGTCAGTCCCGAAATTCAAGCTGAGACTTTC
This sequence comes from Capsicum pubescens, assembly GCA_030864215.1. Lineage (NCBI taxonomy): Eukaryota > Viridiplantae > Streptophyta > Magnoliopsida > Solanales > Solanaceae > Capsicum > Capsicum pubescens. The sequence goes on along the minus strand of CM061548.1, from coordinate 260,736,455 downwards.
TAAATCTTTACCCCAGTAGGTAAATCTATCATAGCCCGACGGGTATATAGGAACTGTTCGATTATGGTATCTTAGAAAGTCACTTCAGTAGACTTAGTACAATTAGAGATGACAGATTTTGATGTCATTCTCGATATGGATTAGCTTCATTCATGCTATGTATTAGTTGACTGCAGAAACAGAATTGTCCAATTTCAGTTTCCGAATGAACTTATCCTAGAATGGAGGGGTAGTACCTCAGCACTTAGGGGTCAGTTTGTTTCTTACCCAAGGGAAAGAAAAATGATATCTACGGATGTGTCTATCATCTCGTTCGAGTTAAGGATTCTCATTCTGATACTCCCAATCTTGAGTCAGTTCCAGTAGCATGTGAATTCCCAGGTGTGTTTCCTGAAGATCTTCCCAGAGTTCCTTCTGAGAGGGAAATTGACTTCGAAATAGACCTTCTTCCAGGTACTCAGCCTATATCTATTTCGCCATACAAAATGGCTCCAACAGAACTCAAAGAATTAAAAAAATAGTGGAAGCATCTCCTAGATAAGGGATTCATCAGACCCAGTGTATTGCAGTGGGGTACACCAGTCCTATTCGTGCATAAGAAAGATGATTCTCTCAAAATGGGTATTGACTACAGTCAGCTAAATAAGGTCATAGTCAATAACAAGTATCCACTTCCGAGAACCAATGACTTGTTTGACCAACTTTAGGGTTCCAGTTACTTTTCTAAGATAAACCTCAGATCAGGCTATTATCATCTCAGAGTCAGAGAATGTGACATACTGAAAATAGCTTTCAGAACTCGATATGGTCACTTTGAATTCCTAGTGATGTCCTTTGGTATTACCAATGCCATAGCAGCTTTCTTGGACTTGATGAACCGTGTGTTCAAGCAGTACTTGGACGTGTTCATCATAGTCTTCATAGATAACATTCTTGTTTACTTTCATAGTAAACATGATCATGTAGACCATCTCAGAATAGTGTTATAGACTCTCAAAAACCATCAACTATTTTCCAAATTCAGTGAGTGCAAATTTTGGCTCAGGTCAGTAGCTTTCCTTGGCCATATAATTTCCGGTGATGACATTAGAGTAGATCCTAAAAAAACTGAAGCAGTAAGAAACTGGCCTAGGACCATTTTGTCCGATAGATATTAGTAGTTTCTTGGGTTTGTCTGGCTATTAATGTTGGTTTATTAAGGGTTTTTCGTCTATTGCATCCCCCATGTCCAGATTGACTCAGAAGAAAGTCAAATTCCAGTGGTGAGATTCTTGTGAGAAGAATTTTTAGAAGTTGAAGACTAGAATCACTACAACTTTAGTTTTGACTCTACCAGATGGTTCAGACGGGTTTATGGCATATTGTGATGCCTCTAGTGTTAGTTTGAGGTGTGTTTTGATGCAGAGAGGTAAGGTTAAGCCCCATTATAAGAACTACCCCACCCATGATCTTGAGTTAGCAGCTGTAGTATTTTCCTTAAAGATTTGGAGGCACTATTTGTATGGGGTACATATTGATGTGTTCATAGACCATAAGATCCTCCAGTATGTTTTCTCTCAGAAAGACCAAAACCTCTGTCATCGAAGGTGGTTAGAGTTATTAAAAGACTATAACATGAGTGTTCTGTATCATCCAAGCAAGGCCAATATAGTGGCTGATGCTCTCAGTAGGATGTTTATTGGTAGTGTTGCTTACATGGATAAGGATATGAGAAAGTTAGCTTAGGAAGTTCATCAGCTTGCCCGACTAGGTGTCTTCTTAGTCGATTCAGTATAAGGTAGTTTATGGGTGTGGAGTAGTTCAGAATCATCTTTGGTTTTGGAGGTAAACGAAAAACAGGACAAAGATCCCAGTCTAGTTAAGTTGAAAGGGTCAGTCAGAGATCAGAAAGTAGAGGTTTTCTCCCAAGGGGGAGATGGGCTATTGCATTGCCCAGGTCGGCTATGTGTTCCAGGTGTAGATGACTTGAGGGAGCAGATTCTTGCAGAAGCACATGATGCACTCTACTCTATTTATCCTGGGGCCACTAAGATGAATCGTGACTTCCGAGAAGTCTATTGATGGAGTGGGATAAAGAGAGATATTGCAGAGTTTGTAGCTAAATGCTCAATATGTCAGCAGGTTAAGATTGAACATCAGAAGCCTAATGGGTCCATGATGGAGTTCAGTAGTCCCATGTGGAAATGAGAAGAAGTTAACATGAAATTTGTGATGGGTTTGCCTTATACTCATCGTCAGCATGATTCTATATGGGTTATCGTGGATAGGATGACCAAGTTAGTTTATTTCTTACCAGTCCATACCTCTTATTCAACTGAGTTTCATTATCCATCATCTCCGATTGAGGTACCCTGTTTACCTCTCATTTTTTGAAAGCATTCCAAAAGGGTCTTAGTACCCAAGTTCACCTTAGTACAACCTTCCACCCTCAGACAGATGGACAAGCAGAAAGGACCATTCAGACTTTGGAAGATATTTTAAGAGCATGTGCCATTGACTTTAAGGGTAGTTGGGATGACAACTTGCCCTTGATTGAGTTCACATATAACAACAGTTACCATTTGAGCATTCAGATGGCTCCTTTTGAGGTGCTCTATGAGAGAAGATGTATATCTCCCATTGGTTGGTTTGAAGTGGGTGAGGCCGCAGTGGTAGAGCCTGACTTGGTATTTGATACCTTAGAAAAAGTTCAGTTGATAAGGGAAATGATTAAGTCAACTCAGAGCCGATAGAAATCGTATACTGACGTGCGCATAAAGGATATTGAGTTTGAGATTGGTGACTATATGTATTTGAAAATTGCTCCTATGAAAGAAGTGAAGAGGTTTGGCAAGAAGGGAAAGCTTAGTCCCCAATACGTCGGAACTTACCAAATTCTCAACTGTTTTAGAAAGGTAGCTTACGAGCTTGAGTTTTCTTCAGACTTAGATTAAGTGCACCCAATGTTTCATATCTCGCAAAAAAAGTGCATAGGTGACCCAACAGTCGTAGTCCCTATAGAGGGTATAGATATTCAGAACATCCTCTCTTATAAGGAAATTCCAGTCGAAATCCTTGATTATCAGATTTGCAGTTAGAGGAACAAAAAAGTCCCTCTAGTCAAAGTTCTTTAGTGAAATCAGTCTGTTGAGGGAGCTACTTGGGATCAAAAACAGATATGCAGACCAAGTATCCTCACGTCTTCTCTGCAAGCTCAAACTCAGCTCAAGATAATAGTTTTCCTTAAATTTACTCAGTTTCATGTTCAAATATAGTTACCAAGTTGGTATCAAGTAATGTTGCATACTCAGTCATGCATTCATGAATTAGTTTAGTCATGTACTCATGCATCAGATATTCATGTTCAGAATACAAACTCATCTTATCAGTAATATCAGTTACGAAATCATGCATCAACTATGCATGTTCAGTACGATAATTTAGTATATGAGTAGTCTCAACCATTAAATCATGCTTCAATTGTACATGTCCAGTATGTACTTTCAGTCTATCAGTTCTCCCATCTTAGTCAGTCTTATTTGAGGACGAATGTTCCCAAGGGGGAGATATTGTAAGACCCCGTAAAATCCTAAGCTTAATTCAGTCCTTTAAAGCTTGTTAAGTTGTCTCAGACTTACAAAATTTTAGCTAAGTATTCATACTTAGAGTTATTTTACCCTTCATAGTTGGATATCTCATTTTGCGACCCTTACGACCATTAAATGTTGATCTTTAAGTTGCTTCATGATCTGGAATGTCAGTAGGTGTTCTCGGACATGTTTTGAATTTTTCGAACTTCGTTTGAAGCATGTTTGAGAGTCCAAACTATTGTATTGATGCGATCTTGATGCGTTGCATCGCCTATCGCATCGATGAATATTTTTCCCCAGCTCTCAGTGCAATTTCCAATTAACCGACGCGAACTCAACATGGTGCATCATCCATAGCATCGATGCCTTCAACGTGGCGCGTCGGTCTGTGCGTTGCTAGGCCAGTTTTCAGTCATTAAACAACCACTTCCTAAGGGGTATTTGGGTCATTTTCCCCCATCTATCAGCCCCTAAAACACGAGATTTATCCACTTTAGAGGTAAAATCCATTCACTATTCTCAAAAGTACTCAAGAAACAAAACCTAGGGCTTCTAATTCAAGGTTCAAGATTCAAGAACTCACCATCAACCTTAGTCAATTCAAGTACTAAGGTATGTGAAGTGTTCATCCAAGGGTTCCTTGTGCCCTTGGAGTTCAAGAAACTCTTTTAAACTTCAACTAGATTGATTTCATGATTTCCATAATTGGATTTAATTGTATTCATGATTATAATGTTTATTGGATTTTTAATCAATGGTTTATTACAAGATTCATGTAGAATTGATTATCATGTGTGTAGTATCATGTGAATTCATGTTGAAGCCATTGAATTTATGAATTTAGGAATTATGTTATGATGCCTACATGTTGTTTTAGTAGCATGAGCATAGTTGTGCTCCCCATGTGTTCTTTAAAATGCTCATGTGAACTAAATGGGAAAAAATCATGTCATGCTAGAATATGTGTAAACTTATGCCTTACAAGTGTTTTATAACATATCCCTATGGATGAGTTATGAACAAGTGCACATTGTTATGCTTTTCAAGTTACTCTATTCTTAACTTTTCATTCTATCGAGTCCTGGGGGTATTCAATACCTTAAAATTTAGTTGTTTACCTAGAGCTACAGTAGTTACAGAAGAGTCTTTCTAGTGTTACAAACAGTAGTACTCAGTAATTAGTCACATTCTCAATTCAATATTCAGTCCAAAATTTAGTGAACTCAGTCAGTTAACCAGACTAAGTAGTATTCAATCAATTATTGAAACCTAGTGAATTCAGTTCAGTTCAGTTAGACAGTACAATTAGTAACAGTTCAGTCAAACCTAGTATAGACTAGAATTTAGTTCAGTGTCTATTCAGTTGGGAGTAGGATTAGACACTGAGCGAACCCAGCGATGGGGACATTCCTGTCAGTAGAGGGTTTGATCCTTAGTTGCAATTCCTACGTTACAGAACTATGTAGCCAGCGTAGGTTGAGATATCTTCCTGCCAGACTTGGGTTCATACATCTCATACGAGTTTTTTTTCCAGCGAGGGTTGACGAAAGAGATTTCTATCAGTGAGGGTTAACTCACACCTTGTCTTTACCCATGGCACGGTACTTCCACCTTTCCAACTGGGGTTACAGGTTGGACCCCAATATTTTTAGAGAGGGGCATGTTGATTATATGATTACCTCCACAGTTTCAGTTTCAGTCTCAGTATAAAACTCATTTAAGTTCTACAGAATTAGGACTGTCAGATACAATCACCCAGTTATCAATCAGGACTGTCAGAAATAGTCACTCAGTTTTCAGTATTACAGTATTAGTAAATTCAGATATCAGTTAATCAGTATTCAAAAATCAGTAACCAACGTTGACATGATCTCAGTTACAGTTTATGTAATCATACATGTACTCTCATTCAGTTATGTTCATGTTAATCAGTCTATTATTGTTCATGTATATGAACCCATGTATATCAGCCTACCTCACTTAGCATACCAGTATATTCAAAGTACTGACTCATACTTTTCTTTTGCGCTATGATGTGTTATATCATAGGTTCAGACGCACGGGCTCCTGACCATACTTAGAAGCTCAGCCTATCAGCAACAGACTTAGTGGTGAGTCCTCATAGTTCTAGGATAGAGTATTATTTAAGTATTTTACTATAGTTTTCAATAGTCGGGGTTAGTTGGGGGCTTGTACCATCAACTCCATAATTCAGATAGTTAGAGGCTTTCAGACTCGAGTATTTTAGACAGATATTTTAGTATTCAGTTTACAGTATTCAGTATTTGTTTTTAGTTATGAACCTTAAGGAAATTTCAGCCTACCTTCCACATTTATTTTAGTAATATCAGTATTATAGTGTTATTATTATTTAGTGCTCATAGCAGGTACCGGTCATGGGTTAGCTAGTGGTTCTTTGGGGTCATTTGCATCGTGTAGCGTTTGGGGTACAGACTTGGGGCATTACAAATGGCCATTTTAAAACTCTAAAATATGATATCCAGACCTCAACCTGTGTATCAATTAAATCATCTGCAATAATAACCTGCAAGGATGAGGAGTTGCTCTATTATCCAATTCCAATTTCAATGTCTTTTGTGCATAAGTGAAATATCCTCTACTAATAAGAGCCCTCACCATCTTGTCATACTTATCAATGGCATCACTATCAAAGTTCAATAGGAATAGAAAATGCACTTTATCAACAGTATCTATCATAGATACCACTCTCATATCTTTTGCCTGGTGCATTGAATGACTTACATTAAAAGTAATCTATTTTTCATTGAGCCTGAATTTCATATGTCCCATATCCATGTCAACCAATGCCCTACCGTAGCTAGGACGGGCCTTCTTAAGATAATAGGAACATAGAAATCCAACTCAAAGTCAAGAATCTTGAAATCAGCTGGGAATATAAAAGAGGCTACCTTTACCAAAACATCACACAAAATACCAATTAATTTTTTCACAGTCCGATCGGCCATCAATAGTCTCGTCGATGTTGGTTTAGGTATCCCCGACTCCAACTGCATGTATACCACTACCGACATCAAATTTATGCTATCTGCCAAGTCACACAGTTTTTGAGCAAAATTCAAAGACTAAATAGTGCAAAGAATAGTAAAAGCTCTGGGATCCTCTTTCTTCTTAACCAAAGACCAGGAAGTAATATAGCTGCAATGGTGCATATTATTAGCGGCATCAAAACACATTGTACACTTATTTTCACTTATTCCTTCATGATTTTTCCCTAACCGGGCATTTGCTCTAATTCTTCAACAAGAGGGATGTTCACAGACAACTTACATGAATTTTTGATATTTTTCTTCTTCTTGCTCCTTCTTTTAATTTTGAGGAAAAAATGGGGGAGGTCATCGAATGGTCTTCAAAATTGGCTTGACCTCCTTACCCTTTCCTTTATATTTTTAACTCTTTTCTCAACACACTTTGATTTGTATGACATCTCAGCATTAGTCACAAACTTCTCAGTTTCAACTCCGATTGCATCATTAAGATCAATAGTATCATTCCATACCTCATAAACTACAAAAATAGGAGGATCAATAGTAGCCTTACCACTCTGAGTGGTGCTGGATAAAAACTAGCTGTAATTATTTGGAATCTACATAGTATAACTCTGTAGAGTGCTTGGTTGATACTAATTCAATATAGTCGATGTCTTACCAAACTAATGCTCTAGTTGCTTAATCATAGTGGATTCAATTTTTCTTTCTAGATGAGTCCTTAAATATCTACACTAATATTCTTTAGGCAACTTTTTTTATTCTCCAAACCCTTGACTAACTTTGCTAGTAATGCTTCCATCCCAGAATTAGTATAATGGCTCCCTGACGGAACATACATATCACTATTATCCTTATAATCATCCTTTTTCATCTGGTTACTATCTCTCTCTAGCCTGATCCCTATACCTATCCCTATAATAGTTTCGACCTTGATTTCCTTGCCTAGAGTTCTAATAGTCCCGATTAGACCTTTTGCCCTTAGCTATGAAACTCACCATATCTCTATCCAGATACTTAGCCTCCTCCTCAAAGTCTAACTCTATCCGACTTACCTCGCACACCTACTCCATTCACCTTTTGTAGCATTCATAGTTTCAAATTTCTTGGTATGTAACACAATCTCTATCCTCTGCTATGCCACCTCTTGATCTATAATCACATCTATGATTTCTTTCTCATTGGAAGAACCAAAAGAATAAATATCAACTTCTCTTTCTGTATCCCAAGTATGCCACCCTCAGTATATGTTAGAGACCCGATCTAAGATTTTCATAGCTAGCTCCCAATGAAGGCTCATGAAATTCCCACTAGTAATAGTATCAATAATAACTTTGGTGTTCGTATTCAGGGATCTATAGAATATATCAAGAAGATTTCTTTCTGAAATTCTATGATTAGTAACAGTCAAAAACTTCTTCTTGACCACAACCAAGTCTCGTATAATGGATCTGAATGTAATTTCCTGAAAGTATTCATCTTATACTTTAACTACAACATTCTAGAAGGCAGAGAGAATTCGTCCAAGAACTATTTCCACAACTCATTCCAAGTGGTGATGGACTCGCGAGGTAGTTTTTCCAACTATTATGTCACTTCTCCAGTAAGAGAGAATGGGAATAACCTAAGTCTTAAATATTTCTAAATCATGCCAGGTAAATTATATAAGGTGCAATTCCCAAAAAAATTCATGATGTGTATGTTGGCGTCATCAGTCGGCAGACCAGCAAACATACCTTTAAAATATAGCAACTGGATCATAGAACTCTAATGTCAACCTCCACCGCTTGAGGTAACTCAAGAGAAATGATAGCTCATGTCTCATGGATAAACATACCCTAAATATTTCTCTGGATCATCATATGCTGGCAAGAACAACAAAGCTAGGGGTGCTTGAGCTCTATTTATTCTAGCTCTGTCGAGTTCTGCTGGACGCTCCTATGCATGTCTCACTTTTTCTTCTTCAGCTGAACGATGGGTAGTAGCATCACTCTTTGTATTTTTATAAGCTAATAATTGAGAAGTACTCTGCATAACTGTTTCTTGAACACCATGCAGAGGCGATGAGTTCAAGAGAGTTGGGTCATCGTGAACTCTATGTTATGCCCTTCCATCTTACGATTTTGTCTTAAGGTCTGCTCCAGCTTAATTTTAATTGAGCTTAAGGTATTGCCTTGACTCTAAGTCCTGAGCTTAAGGGATTGCCTTGACTCTGAGTCCTGGGCTTCGGTTCTTAATGTCTGCAGTCGTTAAGAAAGAAGTCAAATCAAATAAGATCATAATAAATGCAAGAACATCAATCAACAACGAATGCACTTTCTATATATTATTTCATCAAGGTTCCCACAACCCTAGTTAGGTGGCTTAACTGCTCATGTTCGCAAGAAACTTTATTGAATTTTTAAAAGAAATCATATGAATAATATTACAATAATTGAAGTATAAAAAACTGAATCTCAAATTAATATCCAACCATAAGAACCAAGAATAATGGATTACAAAATCAAAATTATATCTCAGAATCAATATAGTGTTGTAAATATAAATAGTGTGTAAACTAATACAAAAACATCCAAGGGGTAATTATAGTTACAAAATAAAACCTAAAAATACTATCCAAAATGAAATAGGAAAATAAGTTCGACAGTGGTAACACCTCAGGCAACGAGTCATCTGCACTGATGGTGACTTGTTGTTATCTCTGTATCCTGGCTCAATGATCTACGGTGATGACTTATCACGTCCTCCTATGAGTCATTGGCCAGACTCATAGATTCTCCACTGATTTTTCATCTTTTAGTTTTTTCTTCCAAATGCTCAAAATAGTCGTCACAATGAGTCGTAGTTAGATCATACGACTCATTACCAACATGCTGTCCACTGGGCTTAGAATTATAATCTTTCAATATTTTTTCATATTTTTTATTAGAACGATCTTCCCCATGAGTCATAGTCAAATCCTATTATTCGTAGCTAGTGTCCACTTATTATTCTGCTCAGAATCCTCTATTGGTCACCTTACGACTTGGACAATGAGTCGTAGCATTACCCAACGACTTATTGTCTAAGCAGAGACTTCACTTTTTTGGTGCTTTTTCTATCTTTATTTTTTCTACTAACTTCCAACCCTGTTTTCCTATAAAACAAGAACAAAACACATCACGTATAACAAAAAGAACCTAAGCACTTGCATAATTTCATCGTTTTAAGCATTGAAAATGCCACGAAACCATGGAACATCAATTAACATATACTACAATAAAGATGCACTTTAACATACTATAAATGTCAATATCAATTGAAAATGCTAGCAAATGCATTTTCACATACTAGAAGTGTCAATGTTAATTAAACATACCGGTAGATGCATTTCAATATACTAGAAGTGTCAAGGTGAAGTGCAAAACATACCCAAAAAATACTACAAGGTGAAGGGCAAGCACACAACAACATATGTTCACTAAATATGTCTTCTTTCAATACTTAACAGGTGTATTATTTAATTTGAATAGATTTTGATTTTTCCCAGTTGCATTACCAAGTCTGAATTATGAACTTAACATTGTACTATCACATTTCGCTAACGACTCTATAATCAAAGTAAGTTAAAAAACTAATCAACATAAAGTCATTAACTACCTTGCAGAATCAAGTTAGTCCCTTTAACAAGGATTACTATTATACTAGCATCATGCTATTAAATCACAAAATTTAGTCCATTTTCGTGACATGAAAAACCATAACACTAAATGTGATATAGGTAACTTTGAAGATCTCGATAAGTTGCTAACAGATATACATAATGTTAACCAAAAAAATTATAAATGAAATCATATATATAGAGAACCAAGTCCAAAACAACAACATTTGAATGCCAAAACCAAAATCAAAATCCAAACCAAATCATTTGAATACCTGTAATAACTATAAACAAAACACATCACTTGAACACCAAAACCACAATATTTAAGTACCAAAACATAAATTACAGCATTTGAATACCTAAAACTAAACCACAACATTTGAATACCAATACTAAAACCAAAAATAGAACCACATCATTTGAATACCAAACCAAAATGAAAACCATAATATTTTAATTTAAAAACCAAAACCACAACACTTGAATACCAGTATCAAAACCAAAACTAGAATAACATCATTTGATCAGAAAAACCAAAACCACAACCATTAAATACCAAAGCAAAATAGAAACAAAAACAAAAACTAAAACCACATTATTTGAATACCAAAATTAAAACTACAACATTTGAATACCAATACAAAAACCAAAACTACACCTACATAAAATCACACACATATAGAGATTTTAAAGTACACATATAGCAAAACCACACAATGTGAATAAAATTACAAATAAGGAGAATCATAACGTTTGACCTTGATAGCAACTTTTGGATAATTGGAAGATAAATCAAAACTTAAATAGAGCAATGAATGAAAAATATTTCAAGCACCTTCTAGAAAGGAAACTACTACTAATAATAATACGAAGAGAAATAATAAGAAGAGGAGAATCATACCTTTATTATTGCTAGTGGCAGATGGCTGATTAATCGGTTGGGATTTTCTTACTAGGACTGGCCATAAGCCGCTACCAATATGACAACATCCAATAGAAGCCCGGGGTACATAAAATAAAGTCGTCTAAGTATGTAAACTATAAATTCATGGAATATGCTTCTTTTTGTTGTTAAAAACTTTTCACCATCCTGTCTTTCAATTCATCCAATTTCTTAAAATCTCATTGGTAGCAGTTACAAAGGACTCAACACGTCCCTTATCTTTCAGAGCAGTTTTAGTAACTTCTCAATCATATAACCTCAGAAATCCTAGATGTTCAGGTCCCATAATAGGTCAACAACATCAATAGATTCTTGGCCTCCTTCACTTCATTAACTTTGCCCACTTTCCATTTTAGCCTACAAATGAAGTTCAAATGAAAAGATTGAAGTTAATCAAAATAAGCCTATATAATAACAACTAAAAATGTCAAAACTAAAAATGATTAATTCAATTATAGTAATCATATTCTCATCAGTGTCCTTGTATGCTTGACCATATTTCCTTGATCTTGTAGCCATAAAGATTTGTTTAAGTGATACATCATCAGAGATTTCCATCTTTTTTTCATAATTATATAAAAGTTAGTATCAATAAAATTTTAATGATTGTAAATTTAAAATTAATGATTTAAGAAGAGAAATACTAATTTGTCGTGTATCAAAGTAAAACTCATTTACCAATAATATGTAGATTCTTTAACTTTTTTTTGATTCTTTATATTTGTTTCACTCATTTTTTGCAAATAGTTTAGTTATTAAATTAAAAAAGAAATCAAGAAAATAAGAGTAAGTCGAGTCGCTAAGAATATAAATAACATGAGTCGTTAACTTCTTTGTGTTTTTACTCATAATGATAATACAAAATAGCATTACTACAATTTAATATTGTATTAAAGGATATACATGAAACAAAACCAACTTAAAGTATGCATGATTCAAATATAACCTTAAATTTTTCACTAGCCTAATACTTGAGAAGATCCTAGAGTAATATTCTTAAACTTTGTTGGGCTTGCTTGCCAATAGAATATTGTCAGTAGAAAATGGTTTGTAGTTCTTCCTATACAAGTAATTCTTGTTCTTCCTTTGAATAGATTGAATTCCATTTAAAAGCCATTTTTTTTCAAATGTCAGGATTTTCATATTTCTCTAATAGTTTGTTCTTTCAATTAGTAATATAAAAAGTACAAAATATTCTTAAGTAAAATTAGGAGAGTAGGAAACAAATCGGGGTTCCCTCATATCTTATTAGCTGTCCACATTACTCCACTTATGTAGATGAAAAGATAAAGCATGTCATTTCTTGCCAATATTCCAAGCTAGCTACCAAGCTCCGCTACTACTACTTTTAATGGACCTGTTAATTGTTTGTATTTATTAAGAACAATGGATTTATGATATTTTTGAGTGTGTACACGGTGCACTATTGTACTTTCTCTTTTTAAACTCAAAGGGCCCATAATGATACGACACAATGATAAACAACATATTAAACAATAATGTAAATTAATTCAATAGTAAAAAGTATATTTATATGCTCTCTCCTTGTTCTCCAGATAGATCATTTTCTCCATGTTTGGTGGTTCTTTTTTCACCTGGTCCTATACATTTTCTCTTGCTAAATGGAAAGAATATCTTGGCACTTATTGCATTTGTTCTCTGTAACTTCTTTTCCAATAGTGGTTGAATCTGTAGGCATTTATACCTAACGAACTTATGCTTTTGAAATTGTAGAATTTGAGTACCTTATTAAATTAGTTCCTTCTCAGCCCGTGCTTCATTAGCAGAAGATTTTTGAGACACTTGTGGAATTGGTTCCTTCCCATCCTATGCTTTGTAGTAATAGAATTCTGAGAATTTTGTTGCACTTGTTTTTGAATGCCTCATGCTATCAGATTTGCATACTTTTATGGAGACTTTTAAGGAAGTTTTGATACGACCCAAGACAACTCTCTAGTCATAACACAGTGCTTAGAATCACATGTGACTCTAAGCTAACCATGGCCTAGCAAAACACCAAAAATATAGATAAATAACTAATAAAACACTAATGCGGAAGATGAAATGAATAATCTATTAAATATTCAAAGAAATTAAATCATCAATTACCCAATATAAGATCCCAAGCTGAACAACTAACAATAAGTCTTAAAAACCTATCTAAGACTAGTTGTTGGGACAAGACCCCAGCTAACTTAAACTATCTGAAAATTAGGAACGATAACGATAATTCTGACTTTTGTCCTCACATGATTAGGACTCACCAAGACAACTGCTATTGCTAATGATAGAGATAGTACTAGGAACGATCTGGATGCTGAGCGTTAGAATCTATATCATGAGATAATAAAACTTAAAAGAAAGTACGAAATCAGTACTTTGTACATACTAAATACGTGCAATGGTAAATAACTAATACAAACTAAACATGGTACAGGTAGTATAATAACTAAAGCAAGACCAAGTAATAAATGTATGCTGTAAAATATACCGAATAACTAACTATCAGGTCATGTAAGAATCTAAAATTTAAACTATAAACTGTAGACTTTAGTGGTTAATAGTAACCAAAATAACCCAATATGAACTAAACAACATCCAAACTATAAATCCAAGAGGAAGGGTGTTCAGTACCTTGCCAAGAGTATGTATACTGATTGATGTGGATCCACCAAATTGATGTCTAAAAAATTTAATGTATCAAACCTAGTCTGATGGGTGACCCTTTAGAACCTACAGTAGCACTGTAGTTTTGGGACTTAGAGACTTCTACTAAAGGTCTCAGTCTAAATGGCGGATGGTCCTTCATCCCTGCATCCGATCGGTGCTAAGTACTAGTTCTAACTGAATGATACTTGTAACTATAATGCTCAATGATAATAATAACCCGAAGACTTAAATAATTGCATTATTTAAAAGAATTTAAAATATGTAAAGTAGGAAATATAACATCCAAAAATATATACATTAAATCCTAGGTTATCAGGTGTTCATAACCCTCCATATCTGAAGAATCCAACTACTATGTCTATTTTATAAACTAAATAAATTTATAGAATTCAATGAATCAGGTCGAACAATGATGGATTTTATAATATAACTAGGGTTTTGGGACGTTGTCCAAGTAATAATACTAAAATTTATGCTAAAAAAATTTATAACTCAATGACACAAAAAAAAAGATATTAATGAATTACCAACATCCTTAAATCCTAAATTATGAAAGAGAATTGAACTAGAGGGTTGGGTTTACTTTGGGACTCAATGAATGTAAGGGGACACATTGATAAACTACCACATACCTGGAGATGAGAAACCTAAAGAATTCTTTAGAGTGGATGCCTGAGAAAGATGAACCCTAGCTTTAATTTAGGAAAAAAAATCACCTCTTTTCTCTTCTGAAACTAAGTATCGGTTTTTATTCTATGTAATGAGATCTTAGGGTCATATTAACCCTAATAATCAACTTTGGGATTCCTAAAATGAAGTAGTTTTGATTTTAAAAGACAGGGAAAAAGCTGATAGCCCCTTATAATTTCATAACTTAAAACTGCAGGGAAGGACATGCAAGACCTATACACGATCGTGGAACCAACCTACAATCATAGGTTGCAGTAGTTGTAAGGAGATGGGTTGTGAGCTCTCTGAACATGATCAGAAGAGATTTGTTATTATAATGACCCTCCAGGTTATTTTCTATAATTCCACTTATTTTTACTTTTTAGAGCTTTCCTGTTATTGTCCAAAGTCATTAATGACTTACTTGAACTTAAAGTGCGGTTATCAAACAGTTTATTTGTTTTTTAGATCAAGTTTTCTATTTTAAAGTCTTCGCTAGTTTAAATTGGATATCGGAAAAAATATTCAGTCAAATCACCTCGTATGTCAATTCTGACTATTCTAATAACCCTAAAATATTAATTCTAGGTTAGGAGGACCCTTTGTTTGGGTCTCAAGGCTTCCAGACTCATTTCAAGGTATTAGCAGAAGTTGAGAAAAATGAAAAGTAGGTGTAGTACTCATTTTTCATTGAAATGACTCCATGTAGAAATTTTGACGACTCTATTAAGTTCAAAACATCGAATTTGTAGGGCAGTATTGTTCATTTGTATATATGGTATTCCAAATGAATCATGAGGGGTTGGCGGAAACTCAGAAATATTCCAAGCCTCCAGCTGATGCAAGAATACCTGGTGCAATTGCTAAAGCGACATTTAGAGCTTTTGTGGAGGGTTCTTTAGCGACCCTGACTAGATCAGCAAGTGCCTCTATAGTAGCTAGTCGGCCTCTAAAGCGCTAGTCACTTTAGTGCCAACCAACTGCCTTAGCGACTTGCCATGTCAGTGGGGTCCTATTTTAGCGGTCAGCTAGCCGCTTTAAGTGGTAGGTAATAAAGCAGTCCAATGTCCTCTTAAGTGGAAACCACGTGCTTGGTAAGGGTATATATACCCCACATAGCCCAATTTTCTCTATTCTTCAATCATTTTTTTTAAAATTCCTAGAATTTTGGTTTCTTGATTGTAGCATCATTATTACGTGGAACTTACCATTTTTGTGTGTACATGTTCCTTGGGATAGAGGGACGTAGTGTTGGTTTTGAATGTGTAATTTCGCAAAATGGTCTCCATATGGAATTTTTATGTGATTTGGACCTGAAGCATAATAGAGCAATATTTGTATCATTGTTTTCATTTTGACAAGTAGATTGTGATTTTGATAGGGTGGCATCAGATGCTTCTCAATGATACCTATTGAGTACCTGTGGTTTTGGTACTCATACTACATTTCTATACCTTTTTAGTGCTGATCTAAGTACTTGTTGCCACCATTAACACGATGCTCGTGTATTGTTGATTTTGGAGATTGGGTGAGCTCTTGGAGTCAGTGTTACCCATTTTCCTTCTACTTATCGATTTGTAGTCTTTCATTTTTGTGACAAATTATATTTTCCTATTCACTAATTATGGATTATTTATATTAGCTCTTTCAAGAATTTTACTGAGTCTTGGGATGGTTGTTGCTCTTTTATCTATCTATTAGACTGTTATGAATGCCTTATTACTATTTTAAGTCTTTAATTATTGATTTCTGGCTTTTAGGCTATTTTCCACCAATTTATCTCATTACTTATAAGTTTGGACTACGATTTGGCTAACCTACTAGCGAGATAAAGTAGGTACCATCATGACTCATAAATTGGGTCGTGACAAAATTGTATCAAAGCCTAGATTCCACCGGTATTACTAGTGCAAGAGCAAGTATCTACTAGAGTCCTACAGATCATAATGATGACATCCATTTCTTATCTTCGAGTGTCTATAGAACATTATTAGGAGTTTTTTCTACTTTTTTTTCACTCATTTTATGCTAAAAGTCTGATTTGATTTCTAAAGCATTCCTTTGGTTTCTCTTTTTCACAAATAGATAAAACACGTTCTATAGCTATACGAGACAAGGGTATCAAAACCAAGCCTAGGGATCCTATCACTATTTATGGATGACCTAGAGATTATGGAAAACCCAGGGATGTGTTCCAGCTAGGGTATAGGATAGAGGGCCTTCACCAGACTTTATTACTGCTCCTGAGCTAGAGATTCTTTCGCCCCAGCCAACGGTGGGCTAGGGACCAACCCAAGATCCACTAGGGTTTATTTCATTGCCAGTGCTCATGGATACTTTGGTTTAGCATTTTGGATTGGTTGGTGGTGTACTATTTGATCGTGCATAGTCTACGAATCAGGTTGGTACTGAGGAGAGGGCATAGTCGATAATTGCAGCACCCAGAGTTGAGGTCCCTTTTGTGTTGATAGTTGCCAAAGTGGTAGTTTCTAAGCTGGTGGTTGCCCAACATGCTATGTTTTTTGAAGAGCAGAAGATGTTTGGTAGGTTTTTGAGATTGGCTGCGCCTAGCTTTTGTAGTGCACCGGGTGAGGATCTATATGATTTCTTGATTGCTTAAGTGGATAGGCTCTATAATTTAGGCCTATTTTTGACTTATAGTGTGGATGACATAACTTTTTAGTTAGACTTAGCAGCTTGACATTGGTGGAGATGTCATCCTGATTCCAGGCTAGCTGGATCTCCCTCTTTGACATAGATTCAATTTTCTAAGATCTTCTTAGGGAGGTATATACCTCATAACCTTAGGGATCATTTGAGGGTCAATTCTTGTGGTTGGAGCAGGGCTTCATGACTATTTTAGAGTATGTGGCTTGATTTTATGTGTTGAAAAGTCGTGCCTCTTCTATTCTAACTAATGAGTATAAGAGAGTTTGGTGCTTAGTTCGGGGATTGAGACTTCCTCTTTGCATATCTGTACAGAGTTTGGTTGCTTCGGGTAAGTCTATTGCTAAGGTTTATAATCATTCTTAGGTTAGGGAAAATATGCATTGCGAGGCCTCAGGGGGAAACAATAAGAGGTCACATTATCATGATAGTTTCTGTTGAAGCCATAGTGGCTCATAGTTCAGAGCCAGTGGTTCTCAGGGTACGCACCCTCGACGTCAGTCATATAAACATCAAAGTCAATCTAGTAGCCCCATTTAGGTCATACATTAAATTGTCAATAAAGGCCTTTAGTGATCATCCTAGCCTGGGTAGTGGTCTGTCTTTGAGAGGTTCATCTTTTAGGTTATTTTAGTCGTGGTTGTTATTCTAGGCTAGTAGGATCTTCCAATTTAAGTATAATGCTCGAGGCATGTTATAATTTTGGAACTTTTATTTAATTTTTGGAGAGAGTTCCCTAGTTGTGGAATGAGGATTCCTTAATTTCAGAGTGTTCCACTAATTCGGGTAGTTCTTCCCAGCCTAAAGGTGGTATGCATAGTCTTAGGGGTGGTCCTAGGGTGCTTATGGAGGTTCTTAAGCAGGTAAGATAGTAGATCAATCAGTAGACCATCCAGGTGGCGGGCGTGGTCAGTTGTATATAGTACCTTCTAAACCCGAGGCTGAGTCTTAGGATCTGTTATCACTGCTATGATCTTGGTGATCCATCATTTAGCTTTTGCCTTATTTTTTCTAGGATCCACTTATTCTTATGTGTTTGGTTTTTCTGCCCTGCGGTCAGAGTGATCTTGGGATTTATTATCTATGCCATTATGTGTATCTACTTTCGCAGGTGATATTTTAGTAGTGGATTGGGTTTTTATATCATGTGTTATGACTTTTTCAGTGCTTGATACTCATGCTGATCTTATTATATGATACATAGTGAATATTAATGTGATTTTAGGCATGGACTAGTAATCCCACTATCATTCAGTCTTGGATTGTTTTGCCAAGATCGTTATCTTTGCCATGCCCGATGTACCCTCAATCGTATGGCAGGGAGTGGTTAGCCATGAGCTAATGGGGATTATTTCTTATATTCTTGCTAGAAGGCTTGTTTTAAGGGGTTTAGAGTCTTATCTTGCTTATATTTTTTATGTTAGTGTGGAGATTCCATCACTTAACTTTGATCCTATAGTTCCCGAGTTTCCTATGTTTTCCCTACTGAGCTACATGATCTTCCACCTGAGCGTGATATTGAGTTTGTTATTGATCTTGAGCTAGGAAACCCAACCTATTTCTATGGCACCTTACCGAATGGCTCCTGCCAAGCTTAAAGAACTAAATTCTTAGCTTCAAGATCTAATTAGTAAGGGATTCATTAGACTGAGTGTGTCTCTTTTGGGAGCTCCTTTATTGTTTGTTAAGAAGAAGGATAGTTCCATTTATATGTGTATTGATTATAGAAATCTTAATAAGGTGACTGTGAAGAATCAGTATCCTATACCCCATATTGATGATTTGTTCGACCATCTTAATGGAGAGGTGATTCTATCTAAGATTGATTTAAGGTCCGGTTACCATTAGTTGAGGATTCGGGCTATCGATATCCCAAAAACAACCTTTTGGACTCTTTGTGGTCATTATGAGTTTCTATTGATTTCTTTTTAGTTGACTAATACCTCATCCACATTTATAGATTTATTGAACTGTGTTTAGACTTTACTTAGATTTTGTTGTGAATATATTCATTGATGACATACTTGTGTATTCAAGCAGTTAAGAATAACATATGCAATATTTGAGGATTGTGCTCAAGTTTTTTAGAGATTATATGTCTTTTACAAAATTCTCTAAATGTGAGTTTTGGCTTGAGTTGGTGACATTCCTTGGGCATGTGGTGTCTAAGGATGGGATTATGGTAGACTTGATGACGATAGAGGCTATTTGTAATTTGGCCGCACCTATATCTCCATTTGAGGTTCGTAGCTTTATTGGTTTGGCTGGTTACTATAGATGGTTCGTTTAGTGTTTTGCTTCTATTGAAACACTAATGACCAGATTGACTTGGAAAGAGGTCCCCTTCTGATGGTCTGATGAGTGTGAATGTAGCTTTGGAAAGTTAAAATGATTTCTTACTTTAGCTCCTATGTTAGTTATTCCTATTGAGGGTAAGGGATTCACTATGTATTATGATGCTTCTAGTATTGGTTTGGGTTGGGTTGTGTACTAATGTAACATAGTCATGTTATTGCTTATGCATTGAGATAGTTGACGGTGCACGAGCACTACTACCACACTCATGATTTAGAGTTGGCAGAGATAGTCTTCGCCCTTATGATTTGGAGACATTATCTTTATTGCGTGCATTGTGAGACCTTCAAGGATCATCATTTTCTTTAACATGTTATAACCCAGATAGAGCTTAATTCTTGGCACCATCGAAGGATGGAGTTGCTTATGGATTATGACATTTTTATCTTGGATGATCTGACCAAGACGAATATTGTAGTGGATGGTTTAAGCCAAAATGTGGTAAGTATGGTTAGCTTGGCTTGCATTTAAGTTTCTCAGAGGCCATCGACACAAGAAGTTTAGTCCTTATCCAATTTGATGGTGTGACTTTATATTTAAGACCCAAGAAGAACTCTTGCTAGTTTTGAGGCAAGTTCTTTCGTATTTGAGCAGAGTTGTAGTCGTCATTTTGAGGATAAGAGGCTTTGCATCACCCATGATCAGATATTGAGTGGTGAGTCTAAGAGGGCAACCATACATTTTAAGTGTGTCCTGAGATTGGATAGCTGCATTGGTGTTTTGAGGGTTGATAACTTAATTCCATTGATTTTGCGTGAGGCTCATAACTTAAGATATTTTATTCACTTGGGTATGACATAAATGTATAGAGATTTGAGAAAACATTATTGGTAGAATGGTATTATGAGAGATATGGTGGATTTTGTAGCTTGATGCCTATGTTGTCAGCTGGTGAAGGCCGAGCATCAGAGACCTGATGGTTTAATTCAAAGGTTGACCAATCTAGAGTGGAAATAAGAGCAAATTACCATGGACTTTGTTAGTGGTTTGCCTCACACTTCCCGTGGTTCCAATGGTATTTGGGTCATTGTGAATCGTCTTACCAAGTTGGCATATTTTATTCCTATTTAGATGTCCTTTAGTGCCAAGAGGTTGGCTTATATCTAAATTAGTGAGATAGGCTGTTTGACTAGTATACCTATATCTATAATTTGAGATCGGGGTTTAGTGTTTACTTTTACCTCTTGGAGAGCTTTACAGGATGAATTGGGTACTCAGTGGGATCTTCATACAACCTTCTATTCCTAGATCAACAGGTAGTCAGAGCAGACTATTTGGGTTCTCAAGGATATGGTCTAAGCCTCTATTAGGGACTTTGGAGGTCAGTGGTGATACAAGAATTCCAAGGAACACAAGAATTGTCTCAAAACAGTCCACACACACTCCAAAAACAGTCCACTAATCTTAAGGATTTGAGGACCAAGATGGAGACCACTCTCGGATTCACTACAACAACAACAATACGAGATAACAATGGTGTATTTGACACCCAAAACAGCCACAAAACGTGATGAACAAGATGAACAACAATAACACAAGTTTCGGATTCAACAAAGACCCCAAAACAGTCCACGATTTGCAAGAAAAATAAAGATAGATAGTGAGACATAAACTACAATAAGACCCAAGAACCCAAAGATATATTAAATCTAAAGACCCCTAGAACTTACGATAGCAACACCACACTCTTACGGTGACCACCAAGGGAATGAACTCGCCTCAAGATCTACCGTTTCCAAACAAAGATCAATATTGGCTTTTCCAAGCCCTTTGCTAAAGATGACTTTTCCAAGTCCTACCACTAAGTGTGTACACTCTCAAAAGAGAGAAGATATTTCTTTCAATTCTTCATTATCAAAAATCTGAAAACTAATGAAAATAAGACTAAGGGGGCCTTTTTATAGTGTATTACAAAGAAGACAAAAGACCACTTTGCCCTTAATGAGAGGGGCGGCCATGGTGTGTAAATACACCATGTGTAATGTCCAAAATACCCTTAATTAGGGTCCAAAACCGTGAGTCCTCAACCTTAAATTCTCCAAGCAATCTTCCACACGCGAGATTGCTTTAAGTAGCACTCAAAACGGGTCCTCCATGCATGTTCTTGTTTTCCCGAGGTGACCAAGTCTTGAGTCTCTATGTGTTGGCCTCCAACAATGTCATCAAAAGATAAGATGGCCATTTGTCCCGTATCATCCTCCCCTTCTTGAAAAGGATTCGACCTCGAATCCAAACCTTGCAAAACCGAAGAGAGGACAAACAAATACAAATTCCTCATGGCATGAGGGTTAGGGTTAGCATTACAAATCATCTCAACATGCCAAGGTTGCACATATTTGCAATATAACCAAGAATCCTTTGAAATGAATATTAAAAACTCAATAAAAGATGTGCAAAGGATTTGGTTATAGGATACATCAAAAGTAACACTTTGCTTGTCATGTTGACCAAGCAACAAGTTTGGTGCACCAACATCACCATTTCTAAATTTGGCACTGGGGTCAAATGGGAAAAGTGGCCATAGACACGGGTCTCGACAACACTTCCCTTTCCCGTGGTCTACACCTAAACTAAATGACATACTCTCTACAATAACATACATATCATCCAAATCAAATAGAGAGTAGAGAAAGGTATCACTCAAATCGACTTCTACTAGGGTGCTCTCATGTGTGTACTCACTACTAGTTTCCCAATAATCACTATGAGTACTCTCAACAAAGAAATCACACAAAGTAGAAGAAGGAGTAGCTTCCGCAACTACACATTCCTTACCCTTAAGAGTACTCTCATCTTCCAAGAAGAGATTTCCCTCTTTAGGAGGAATGTTGTCACACCATAGTGGGTTAGCATATAGGCTATAGCTTCCAAGGCAAGCTATACCGTCATTTTCACCACTAGGTTCATTAGAAGTGTTTAAATCATCTTCAAACAAGACATTACACCTAAAGAGAGTGTGATCTACCTCACGGACAGATTTGGAATAAGCAAGTTCCTCGCACTCTAAATGATCAATATCAAGTTTCAAGGATGTTCCAAACACAAGATTACCCCAAGAAGAGATCTCGGGTTCACCCCCACTTTGTTGACCAACATTTTTAAATACTTCACTCACTTGAGTCCTATTAAGCACATCACACACATACTCAAGTGGGGAACAATTCTCACCAACAAGTTGATCAACACCAATTACACAAGACGATGTACTTCCGTTCAACATATAAGCTTCAACACTAGGTGGACATAAATTGATCTTACAAGAAGAGTCAATTTCGTCATCAATAGGATCAACTAGTGTATCCAAACTCTCAATATGTACATCATCAACAAGAGGCAAGGAATCATTAGACTCATAAATAAGTAAGCTACTACTCACACTCAATGGCTTACTAGCCACACAATTGTCATTCACATGCACTAAAGTGTAAGAGTTAGCTATTTTACCTTTAAGATCTTGAGTAGACTCTTCCTTGCCGTGAGGTGAAGGTCCTCCACAAGCTTGGGCAGCAACTTCCCTTTGGCATTGTTCGCCTTCGCTTGCCATGTTGGTACCTACACAAATGTCCTTAGAAATGGAAGGACAACCAATGTTAGCACGGTTTGGTGGTAATCCCCTCACTTCGCTCAACACAACCTCTCCTTTTTCCACTCTCGGATTACCACCTTTCACTCCCTTACTCCTCTCAATCTTTTGTCTCTCATAATAATTTGAATTGGAGTAGGTAGGAACTTCTTTTTGCGGCCCGGGCAGAATGTACGTCTCGAGGCAATTTCCCCATCGGTCTCTTACAATATTAGGCCAATTTTTCACGTTAGGAACTTGATGTCGTGCAAACCAATCGGCACCCAAGCTCATATGACCGTAGGTTAAGGAGAAAACATCGCACCACACCTCCTCATGGTAATCAAATTGGGAGAAGACAACTTTTACCCTCTCGGTAACCTTGAACTCGCCCAAGTAGTATGGAACAAGTAAAGGTTCTCGCAATAACCCCAAGTGATCAACCATGGACGGAAAAATGTAGTTTCCATAGTACCTATCATTCAACACCATAAGGCAGCCCGGTATCCCACAAATAGTCACCTTTCCGGAGTGTACACTCCTTCTTGGATCTACATTGTAAGGCATACGAGTACCCCTTAGTTTTGGAGATGCATATCCTCTTCTTCTCATTGGACAACCTCCACTAGAGCTAGTATAACCATTCACACTATATCGACTTTGATAAGAAGTACTACAAGGTGGAGAATATGGATCTTCATACTCCTCACGTGTACCCTCATCATAGTTCTCATAGGCTTTGCAAACAAAAGGGTTATACCTAACACCAAATCTAGGTTCGGAGTAAGAAGTGTAAGACTCCTCACATGCCCCAACATCATCATAAGATCCATCACGAGGTCCTACGTCATCTCCAAAGTTACTATAAGCACTAGGCACTTCATTCACCTCATTTTCTCCCTTAAAACAGTAACTTTCAAATCTGCCCAAGTCTCGATCATGGCTATTTTCATAGCCTCCGCAATCTCCCTCAACTTCGTAGCCATAAAACCCTTCACTACAATCATAGTCTCCCATGTTGTAGTCACAATAATCCCCGGCTATCGAAGACATGTTCCCCTTATATCACCCTTTAAACCTACAAAATGAACAAACAAGATTAGTAGTAAAGCTCCTCACCAACACTCGTATACACTCACCTTTGTGATTCTTACAATTGGAGCGGCGAATATTGAAAGTTGCTTATACTCCGGTAGTCAATAGGATGTCAATTCTACTTGGCGGCCGGAATAGATTCTTGTTTGATCGACTCAAGACACAAAAATAAAATTCACTTACGAACTTGAGACAAAGAAGTTACTACGAGTTAAAAATGAGAAAAGCACACAAACAACGAAGACACGAAGAAACGGATTCAATAATTAATCTACAACTAAGTAGGTGATTACTAGTTGTTAATTAATTCTAGAATCAAGACATGAAACTAATGAAACAATAAGATGAAACTAAGAATCTAAAATTTTTGAGCTCGGAAATATTGCGTGAACAGTAGCCGTGATGACATGGCAGTCACGTATTGGTTTCGGCCCCACACAACTTTTGTTGTCCAATTTCAAGTCTTGGTCAATTTTTCAATTTGGACTTTGGTGGAATTTGTTTAAGGAGGGAAATTCAAACAAGTCTTGGAGCCCTTTTCAATTTCAAGTTTTCAAGACTTGACTTTATTGTACTTCTCCTTAAAACATGGATCCGTAAATCATGGAAAAGTGTTGGAAAGTGGTTGAGACTTGATTGATAGGTCTTTGTTGGTTGTAGTGTCTTTCAAGACTAACAAATAATACACCTTTTTCCTTCAACTTTTTGGATTTAGCATTCACTTTATCTTCAACAATATATGAAGGTGGTGATGAACATCAAGAACACAACAACAACCTTTCAAGATCTACAACACCACCACAACACAAGGCCTTCAACTCGGTCAAGGCTAGAACAACAACAACATCCAATCGGCCACACTTGTTCACAACAATAATATTAACAATTCAAGCTCAAGTTTGGATCGACTCAAAGTGTTAGTGAGGAACAAATCTAACACTACAAACACACAAGACAAGTAAAATACTCCTAGACCTAGACTCAAGAACAAATCTCGGCCAAGAACACCACAAGAACACAATTTCGGCCAAGACAACAACAATGGACAGATTGCAATTTTCTGAAATTTTCAGATTTCAACTTTTTTTTTTTTGTAGTTTTCAAGTCTCAAGCCCAAGATTGATCTTGTTAGAACAAAATCAAAGATGGCTTTGATACCAAATGATACAAGAATTCCAAGGAACACAAGAATTGTCTCAAAACAGTCCACACACACTCCAAAAACAGTCCACTAATCTTAAGGATTTGAGGACCAAGATGGAGACCACTCTCGGATTCACTACAACAACAACAATACGAGATAACAATGGTGTATTTGACACCCAAAACAGCCACAAAACGTGATGAACAAGATGAACAACAATAACACAAGTTTCGGATTCAACAAAGACCCCAAAACAGTCCACGATTTGCAAGAAAAATAAAGATAGATAGTGAGACATAAACTACAATAAGACCCAAGAACCCAAAGATATATTAAATCTAAAGACCCCTAGAACTTACGATAGCAACACCACACTCTTACGGTGACCACCAAGGGAATGAACTCGCCTCAAGATCTACCGTTTCCAAACAAAGATCAATATTGGCTTTTCCAAGCCCTATGCTAAAGATGACTTTTCCAAGTCCTACCACTAAGTGTGTACACTCTCAAAAGAGAGAAGATATTTCTTTCAATTCTTCATTATCAAAAATCTGAAAACTAATGAAAATAAGACTAAGGGGGCCTTTTTATAGTGTATTACAAAGAAGACAAAAGACCACTTTGCCCTTAATGAGAGGGGCGGCCATGGTGTGTAAATACACCATGTGTAATGTCCAAAATACCCTTAATTAGGGTCCAAAACCGTGAGTCCTCAACCTTAAATTCTCCAAGCAATCTTCCACACGCGAGATTGCTTTAAGTAGCACTCAAAACGGGTCCTCCATGCATGTTCTTGTTTTCCCGAGGTGACCAAGTCTTGAGTCTCTATGTGTTGGCCTCCAACAATGTCATCAAAAGATAAGATGGCCATTTGTCCCGTATCAAGTGGGAGCAACACTTAGATTTATCGGAGTTCTCTTCTAATAATAGTTATCATTCAAGTACTAAGACGACACCTATTGAGGTTTTGTATGGTAGACGATCTAATGCTATGATTGGATGGGCTGAGACATTTGAGATTAGACCCTGTGGTACCGACTTGCTTCAACAGTTGATGGATAGAGTAAGGGTGATTCAGGATAGGTTGAGGGCATCTCTTAGTAGGAAAAAAGCTTATGTATATCTTAGACTTCATGCCTTTATATTTGGAGTTACTTATTGGGTATTCCTTTGTGTATCGCCCTTGAAGGGTGTGATGAGGTTTGGGACGAAAGGCAAGCTCAGCCCCAGATATATTGGACTCTTTGAGATTCTTTGCACAGTTTTTTAAGGTGGGTTATGAGTTAGCCTTACCCTCTGATTTTGCTGTTTCCCATCCAACTTTCCACATTTCTATGCTGCGGTGAAAGATTCTTGACCCTTCCTCTGTGCTTAGGTGCTACTCATTTCAGTTGGATAAGCGGTTGACCTTTGAGGAGGAGCCGGTGCTTATATTGGCTTGTGATCTCAACTGGTTGTGCACTAGATAGATTCGATAAGTTAAGGTTCAAAGGAGGCACATCCTAGTAGAGGAGGATATGTGGGAGATCGCGAGCTTGATGCGGACCCATTACCTATTCAAGGCTTTAGGTACATCCTAATCCCTCACTTTTGCTGACGAAAGTTCTTTTAGTAGTGGATATTGTACTGACCCACCTGTTTATTTTCTATAATTCCACATACTTTGTCTATTTAGAGCTTTCTTATATCTCCCCAAGTTATTTATGACTTACTGGAACTGACTGTGCGGTTACCGGGCAATTCATTTAGTTTTTAGAGCCAATTCCCTATTTGAAGCTTCACTAGTTCAAATAGGCTACTGGGCAAAAACTTCAGTCAAATGACCTAGTATGTCAATTAGGACTGTTCCAACAACTCTAAAACATTTATTTTAGGTAAGGAGGACCCTTGGTTTGGGTCTCGAGGCTCCCGGACTCATTTTGGGCCATTGACCAAAAGTTAAGAAAAATGGCAAGTGGGCATGGGACACATTTATCTTTGAAATGATCCCATATGAAAATTTCAACTGTTACATTGTGTTCGTAAATCAAATTTGATAGGGTAGCATTTTTCATTTGCATATACGATATTTTGGTTGAATCTTGAGGGGTACGTAGAGACTCAGAAATATTATAAGTTTCTAGATGATGCAAGAAAATCTGATGCAATTGCTAAAGTGGAGTTTGGTGCTTTAGCAGCAATTATGAGCGTTTTAGCGGCCCTGACCATATTGGCAAGTGCCACTTTAGAGGCTAGTTGGCCACTAAAGTGCTAGTTGATTTAGCACCAAGTGACTGCCTAAACGGCCTACCATGTCAGCGGGGTATTACTTTAGCAGCCATCTTGGCGCTAAAGCGGCCCAATGTTACTTTAAGTGGCAATCGCGTACCTCGCAACGGTATAAATACCCCATTTAGCTCGATTTTCACCCTACTTCAACAATTATCTTAAATATTGAGCCCAAAAAAGTGGGAATTCTTGGGAGAATCAATTGTGGGTGATTATGGTGCTTTTGTGTAATTAATTTACGTGATTCTTCATCGAATTTATGGTATTATTCCATTAATTTTATGGTTGATTCCACCATATTTTAAAAAAATCCATAAAATCTTGGTGGCTTGATTGTAGCATCACTAGAGCTCTGAATTAACCCTTTTGAGGGTAAATGTTCTATGAGTATAGAGGGTCGTTGTGTTGGTTTCTAATGTGCGATTCCACAAATGGTCCCTATGTGAGATTTTGACATGATTTTGGACCCGAATTACAATAGTGCGACATAGGTATCATTATTCTCGTTTTGACAAGTAATTGTGATTTTGATGGCATGGCATCTTATAAAAGCTTCTTATAAAGCAAAATCGATGGTTTAGCAGATTCTTTAGGCTTTTCTTTGGCGTCCAAGTAGGCTAGGTTTACCATCTTCATATATTGAGCTATTTCATTGTATAAATATGATAATATGCTATATATGGGATGTGATTTAGGAGTTGGAGGTATGATTGATAATATTTGTGTTAGTTGGACTGTGTAGGCTATCTTAAAACCTTAATTTAGGCATAATTGACTTACCTTGGTCATGTTTTAGGATAAATTGCTATCTTAGGGCTTATTTAACATCTAAAAATCAATTTAGACACCTTAGCTAGTTCGAAGTAGAATTTTGCAAAAAAGAATTTTGGGGATTAGAAGTGGGCCCCTCTGACCCATCTTAGGTCAAGACCTGTGTTAGCTTTTGTAGACTTATTTATGCATGATATTCCCTTATTAATGCTTATTTTTTGACTATGAAGAGATTATATTCTTATTGATTTTGCTAGTTCGGTAGTTGTGAGTTAGTTCTAATTTAGTGTTTGGATTATGATTATGATTTATTTTCATGGTTTATTGATATAGTCTAATTATATATGAGTGCAGGTTCAAGTCCACCATATGATGTTGTTGTTGATAATATGAGTTTTGGTTAAGTCCAACATATGATGATGATGCTGATAACATGAGATTCAGTTTAAGTCCAATGTATGATAATAAAGTTGATAATGTGAGTTTTGACTTACGTCCAGCGAATGATGGTAATGATGATGATACTATTGAGTTCTGGTTCAAGTCCGATTTTTTGGGAGTTACTTATGAATTGATATGGTTGCGATGGATTCTCGATTATGGCATGGTAATTGGTAGTTTATGGTTATTTGGGTTATACACTTTCCTTGATTGCACCGTATTAGCTTATGAGGCATGCGTTAGGTTATCTACTTTTCTGCACTTATTAGCTAATGGACTCCAATCTTATAGTCACAACTGTATGATCCTGGCACTACTATTTCGTATTTATTTATTTATTTATTTATTTATGTACCATAGTGTTAGAGTTTATTTGTAGATATTCCCTATTACCTTGACTTAGTTTACTTTATCTTGTATCTTATCATATTTATATCATGACTAAGCTCAGATGGTCAATTATGCCTACTGGGTACCCGTGGTTTTGGTACTCATACTATGATTCTGTAACTTTTTGGTGTACATCCAAGTACTAGGTCCCGCTGCTGACGTGATACTCGTGCATGATTGATTTCGGAGATTGGTTCAGCTCTTGGAGTCAGAGTTACCATTTTTCCTCCTACTTATCTATGTCTAGTATTTCATTTTTGAGACAGTCTATTCAGTACTTATGGTTCATTTGTAGTAGCTCTTGTACTAACATTACTGAGTCTTGGTATGGTTGTTTCTCTACATTCCCGTTAGAGTTTTAGGACTGCCTTTTTGCTACTTTAAGTCTTTAACTATTGATTTATGGATTTTATGCCATTTTCCACCAAGTTAGCCCATTGTTTATAGCTCTGGGCTATGGTTTGGCTTACCCTTTGGCGGGATATAATAGGTGCCATTGTAAATCGTAAATTGGGTCGTGACATGTACGATCATGGGATCTACATATGGTCGTGCCTTGGTTCATATGTTTTCTAGTTACATCAAATGTAATAAAATCTATGGGACTCACGATCGTGCTTGGGGATCATGATTTCAAAGCACGATTGTAGTTCCCTCTCATGGTATGAGGGTACATGTCATGACCCGATTTCACAAGTCATGATGGCACCTATTTTATCCCACTATTAGGTAAGATAAATCGTCGCTCAAAACTACATGTAATGAGCTAGTCAATGGAAAATAGCATAAATGTTGGAATTTTGCAAGTAATTAGAATATAAGCCATAATACATAAGAATAATAACATAACTAAAGAGAAATAAAGGGAAGAATAACAATATCGCATGACCTAGTAAGGCCAGTACAAAAGCCTCTAGCAAAACAATAAGAGTACTATCAATGTCAACTATACAATAGTCTCGAAATAGAAAATTAATCAAAATAGAACGAGAAAAATTCAACTCTGACTCGGAGAGATCACCCTATCTCTGAACTCCGACCGATACTAACAGAATGTCAATGAATATGTGGCTAGTAGTCGTATCTACATCAGAAAAAGGTATAGAAGTGTAGTATGAATTCCAAAGCCATGGGTACTCAGTAGGCATTATCGGCCGATTAAGATAAATCATAATATAAATACAATAAAATGTGAGTTAATAAGCTAAGTCAAGGGAAAATAGAAATCTTGTAATAATACACCAAATACTAAACCATCAAGAGAACATAACTATAAATAACATAACTGAGCTTTCATAAGATATGAGATGCAAACATAAGTAAATAATCCGACATGAGCCCCCATAAGCCTGGCTGAATTAATTTAGAAAAAGCAATAACCATACACTCTTGAAACATCCAAACCTAGAAACCATAATCGTAAATCTCTCCATACGATATACACACCAGAGTGAACCTGTAAGGTTACTCTTCTAGAAATAGTATCTCACATGCTGAACTTGAACCAGAAATAGTGTTATGAATACTGAACTTGAACCGAAATTAATATCATACTTGAATTAGTCTTACACCATAATTTGCTGGACTTGAACCGGTCTCAAGATTTCCAAAATACCAATCTAAAATAAGTCATAATATTCCCAATACCTCCTTCGTCTCAAGAATATAGATAAGGCGACATAAGAAATGTTACTGATATTACAAAGAGATAATAGTAATCTTGGCCTAAGGTGGGCCAGAGGGGCCTATTTCAACCCCAAAAGTCCATTCTAAGGAAATTTCTACCCCAATCTAGGTTATGCTTCCAAATCACACTATAATGTGCTAGATAAGACTCATTGCATCCTAAGGTATCAATCAACCTAATGTATGTGAGATTAAGTTAAATACACCCAATTACGGCTCACTAACCATATAGATAATCTATATTTACTAAATATACCTCCAAGTCATAATTTTCCACCCAAAACTAGCATAATATTATACCGATACTATAATTAAGATTAAGAGAAGAGTAATCCTAGACTACCTAGATATAAAAGAAAGCCCAATAAAGTCTGCTAAATTGGAGATTTTCCCATCCAAGAAGCCTCCACACGATGCCATGATATGAAAATAATGATCTATGCATTAATACAAGAACAAAAAAGGTCCTAAAATACCCTTTAACTATGTGAAGTGGTGCAAAAATGCCCTCCATCTACCTATTGGGCCTGAAATGCCCTTCTCGTCTACCTATTAGGGCTATTTTTCCTTTTTAATTAGTGGTTCAATCCAACCCCACTTCATTAGACGTGTCTTTTTTCTATTGGCTAATTAGTAATTAATTTAAATAATTAATTTACCTTTAAAACATTGAACCTCCTCAACCTAACAACCCGACCCACTACCCACCCAAACCAAATAATTTTACAGGAGATGCAAGACTTGTGCAACTGCATTTTACTGTAAGGTTACTCATATAGGGTTGTGCCTTTTGATATATTTTGGACTATAATGGCACCAAGTTCTGTAGTTGTCACCACGGAGAATCCTAAAAGCATTTCATTAGTTGAGGTCAATGATTTGAATTCAAGCTTTTTGGGATAAAACCAAGGCTACTAATCCTAAAAGGTTTACGTAAGTGTTCCTGCTTAAAGCACAGAGTAGAATTTGTATCCCATGGACGGATTATAGTTAATTTGTACACGAATTTTGCATCTGTGAAGAAACATATTGTTTTAACAGACGAAAGAAATGAAGAGCAAAAGTATAGAGGAAAGTTGTACAAATTTATTAGATATTTTCTTGCTATATCAGTGGTGGAATTGTTTATTGAAATCTTCGCTTATTTGAATCAGTGGCATTTAAATCTAATGAATCCTTGGGAAGTGCAAAGCATTTTACAATGGACTTATATGGTGTGGACTTCCTTTAGAGCTGATTATATTGCTCCTTCCCTTGCTAAACTCACTTTATTTGGCATTGTGTTTTTCCTCATTCAATCCATAGATTGCCTTGTTCTTTGTATTAGCTATTTCTAGATGAAGTTTAGAAAGATTAAGAATATTATCAATGAAGATTCTTGTGATCTTGAGGATGGATCCTAATTCCCCATGCTTGTGTCTTGGCATTTACCATGGTTATTTGGTTTGGGTGGTGACGCAGCCCGAGCTGGGGGCCTTGTCGTAATAGGCATCCCAAGTCCTCCTAGGATCGGGGACCACCCCCTTAACCCAACCCAACCACCTTATACAACCTTAGATGAGCTAAACTTTGAGAATATAACAAGATTACGCAATGCTCTCATGAAGACCTTGGGATAGGGTCACAACCATGACCAACCCAACCAAGTCTGTCCATACCAAACCAACCATCCAGACCATACCAAACCAAATAGAATAACGAATAATAATATGAAAGTCAAACCCAAAATATAATACAATGGAACACTGAGAAATAATGTCCGATGATGACAACCTCCCAGCTTATCCTATTGCCAAGGCTGATAGCAATACTGATCCCACCCATTCCAACTCCTAGAAGTTCTACAAAGTCTCTATACAAAAGAATACAAATATCCGGTCGGGACATGCCCTCAACTATGGCCAAAACCAATATCTGAAATGAAAATAAGAAGTCTAAGAATG
Source organism: Capsicum pubescens (assembly GCA_030864215.1). NCBI lineage: Eukaryota > Viridiplantae > Streptophyta > Magnoliopsida > Solanales > Solanaceae > Capsicum > Capsicum pubescens. Next base: position 260,703,613 of record CM061548.1, on the reverse strand, counting down.
TCCAATATGAAATGATACCTTCTGAAAGGATGGAAACTAACCACTTCAGTCCTATAAGCTATCACTGAACCAAGTACTATTAAGGAAGAGTCGAACGTCCAGTTCCTACATAGTGTGGTTGTATTGCCGCCAGTAGACGAGTTAGTGGATTAACACTAGCATGAATCTCGGGATAAGGATAAAGTAATGCCATTTATAAAAAAAAGTGAAAACCATCCAATGCAAACAATGATACATATATATAAGTGCTGGGATAGGGACCGAGTTCAGCATGTCATTTAAAACCTTAACCTGGGTCGTGTAGCTTAACTGTCCTACCCCTTTATAGGCCATATGGGTTAAGATCTCCCTAATGAAAGGGTCCCGGTGCGTGTAGCCGCAGGATCAGGAAATAACCCTGGAATGACTAGTAAATCCCTCCAATATAAATATGACACTTGCACGTGGTCATCGAATACCCCTCATATCGACAAATATGCATTTTTGGTTTTGATCCCCCCGAGATCGCCATCTTTCACGGCTTAACTTACACTCCCCGCCATTAATGCATAATTAAAACCAAGTCAAAACAATCCAATTATCCATTTATTTACCAAGGCTATTTGATAAACCAATGGTATTGTTATACCACCATACTTGAAAGCATTATCCATAGCCAAACCATTTAGATTAATGGGAATCTTGGTGCCCTTTCCGTTTTCCATATTAACCTCTTGGGAGACTACCATGCTCTCCAAAAGCATAACCAATTAGCCTTTAACCATTGTAAACCATTTAAACCATTTGTAATTTCATGCATAAGTTGAAAACAAGCAAGAGTACCCATTTAAAAGAGTCAATACAATAAATATATCTTTATAAGCATTTAATCAAACACCTTGGGGCATAGTATAACCAAAACCAAATTCCATTACCATTAAACCATTACCATGCAATTCCATTATCCAAAACCATCATAAATTCCTAAAAAGCATAATTAAAACCATAAAAAATCATAACCAAGCCTTTAACATCAAAACCCTCAAATTAGTGATTGAAAATCAAAACCATGAAAAAGTAAAAACCATGAAATCAACCATAGAACCATGCCTTTAATTGAAATTATAAGTAGGAAAGATAATCATGTCTTAAAACAAGAAGATTGATGCAAATAATTCACCAAGACAAGCCCCAAAGTAATCTCTTAGTTGAAACCCTAACACGTTGCCCCAAAAGCTCTTGAGAGAATTATGATATGTTTTGGAAGAGATTCTAAGTGTTTAAGAAAAAATAATAGGGTAAATAACTTCCTAAGTGTATTAGAAGTCGTGGGTCCTTATTAGGGTAAGTAGGGAAATATCCAGAATACCCCTACTTAAATTCCATAAAAACCCAACACAGGGTTACGACTGACCTTCTTACGAGTTGTAACCTAGTTACATTGATACCCACCCAATCTTAACTAATCCTCAACCATGGATCAAACACTGTTTAGTATACGACTCATCCAACCAAGTCATTACATCAGCATAGGATCCGTACCCATGATCTGTATCCCTGGCAGAATGTAACACCAGGATCAAACACTGACCACCTTATGAGTCTCCTATACTCTCGTACCCATGCCTTATGACTCATACCCTCAAGTTGTATCCATTCCAGTTTCCAAGACCATCCCACCAACTAACACTGGTCATCTATGATAGGTCTTCACCACTCATACCCCAACTTACGGCTCGTACAATAAGTCGTAATGGGTTCGAAGAACTAGATTTCTATAAATTTTCTAAGGGTCCAAACCTGGGATGCTTCAGTCTCCCCTAATATGAACATTCATCCCCGAATGAAGGATAAGGTAGGGGGTAACCACAGATAGATTCATTTGCATTATCAAACTTCCCTTTAACAAGGTTTGAAAACAAAGAGGCAAAGATGTAAATCTTTCTTTTAACAAACTCAGAAAATAAAGATGTGATCAAGAACACATACCTTCCGCACGAATATCAGGAGCAGAAAATAAGAGCGGATACTAGGAATTCATATTCTCTTTCGCTTCACCTATGGCCTCTTCCACCGTGTGGTTCCGCTATAGAACCTTAACCGAAGCCACATCCTTGGTCTGCAATCGATGAACCTGCCTATCTAATATCTTAACCGGGACATCATCATAAGATAAAGAATCTGAGACATACAACCCTTCCAAAGGAACAATCAAAGACGAATCACCAATGCATTTCCTCAACATAGATACATGAAATACCAGATAAACAAAACTCAAACTAGATGGCAACACCAACTCATACGTAATATTGCTTGCTCTCTGCAAAATCTCGTAAGGACCAATGTACCGAGGAATGAGCTTTTTCTTTTCACCAAACCTCACTACTCCCATCATAATAGACACCTTAACGAAAACCTTATCCCTAACTTCAAACTCCAAGTCTCTATGCCTAACATCCGCATACGGCTTTTGACGACTCTGGGCAGCCTTGAGCCTATCTCGAATTACCTTTACCTTTTCTGTAGCTTGACAAACCAAATCCAGACCAAACAAATCAGCCTCGCTGATCTCAAACCAACCAATAGGAGATCTACACCTTCTACCATGCAATGCCTCAAAAAGAGCCATACCAATACTCCTATGATAGCTATTGTTGTAAACAAACTTTACCAAAGGTAGATGCTCCACCCAACTGCCACCATAATCAATCACATAGGTTCAAAGCATATCTTCCAATGTCTGAATAGTTATTTCCTCTTGCCCATCCAACTGCAGGTGGAAAGCCATACTCAGACTCACCTTAGTCCCCAATCCTTTCTGGAAAGACCTCCAGAAGTGGGATGTAAACTGCGTACCGCGATATGAAATAATCAAAATAGGCACCTCATTCTGTTTCACAATCTCTTGAAGATAAAGCTTCGCATAATCCTACACTGAAAAGCGAGTCCGCCTAGGCAAGAAATGCGCAGACTTCATCATCCTATCCACAATGACTCAAATCGAATCAAATAGGTTTCAAGACCGAGGAAGAATGGTAACGAAATCCATATTCATCTCCTCCAACTTCCATTTAGGAAATTTATTCTCTTAATAATACCCTGGTCTCATGGGCTCAACCATAACTTATTGACATACCAAGCACTTGGACTCAAAATCAATGACGTCCTGCATCATGCCACCCCACCAATAGATCTCCTTGAGATCATTTTACATCTTAGTAAGACCAGGATGGACAATATAGCATGACTCGTGTGCCTCAACCAAGATTCTTTGCCGCAAACTATCTACATTAGGAACACACAACCTCTTTTGGTAACGCAATGTACTATCACCGCTAATCTCAAAATCCGCCACCTTTTGTTCACCAACACTACCCTTGATTTTCATCAAGGCAGAATCGAACACTTGCTTCTCCTTAATCTCCGCACCAAAAGATGATCTAACCCCTTCTTGGACCATCACACCACTATCCTTGGAGTCCAAGAAATGAACCCCAAGATTTGCCAAGTGATGAATATCCTTCACTAATTCTCTCTTCCCTTCTTCCACATGAGCAAAACTACCCACAGACAACCTGCTAAGAGCATCAACAACTATATTAGCTTTAACTGGATGGTAGTGAAGACTCATATCATAGTCCTTGAGAGGCTCAAGCCATCTCCTCTGCCTGAGATTAAGCTCTTTCTATGAGAACACATACCACAAACTCTTATGATCAGAAAAGATATCCACGTGGACCCCATAAAAATAATGCCGCGATATCTTCAAGGAAAATACAATGGACAACAACTTCAAATCATGAGTAAGATAGTTCCTCTCATGTACCTTCAACTGCCTGGAACCATAGGCTATCACCTTTCCATTCTGCATAAACACGCAACCAAGACCAACCTGAGATGCATCATACTAAACCACGAACCCATCATTGCCTTCCATAAAGTTAGAACTAGAGTCGAGTCAACTTGTTCTTCAACTTCTCAAAAGTCCCCTCACATGCATCCGACCAAGAAAACTTAACCTTCTTCTGAGTCAACTTAGTCAAAGGAGCAACTACCGATGAGAAGCTCTCCACAAACTGCCTATAATACCAGGCTAAACCCAAGAAGCTCTGAATATCAGATGGAGTCGTAGGTCTTGGACACTTCTTCACCATAGCCACCTTCTACAGATCCACCATGATCCCTTCACTAGAAATGATGTGACCCAAGAAAGTCATAATATTCAACCAAAACATGCACTTAGAGAACTTAGAAAATAACTACTATTCCCTTAAGGTCTGCAATACTACACAGAGGTGATTAGCATGATCCACCCCACTCTTAGAATACACCATAATATCATTAACAAACATAATAACGAAGAGATCCAAATACTTCTGAAATATCTGTTCATCAGATCCATAAACGCTGTCGGGGCATTTATCTATCCAAATGACATCACTCAAAAACTTATAATGCCCATACCTAGTAAAAAAACCCAACTTATGGATATCCACCTATCTAATCTTCAACTGATGGTACCCAGAACGAAGATCTATCATAGAGAAAAACCTTGCACTTTGCAACTGGTCAGATAGATCATCTATCAAGGGAGAGGATATTTGTTCTTGAACGTTACCTTATTCAACTGCCTGTAGTCGATGCACATACGAAGAGAACGATCCTTCTTGCGTACGAACAACACCAGTGTACCCCATGGGGAAACACTAGGATGAGTAAACCCTTTGTCTAGAAGATCCTTAATTTGCTCCTTGAGTTCCCTTAACTCAGTCGGAGCCATTTTATACAGAGTAATAGAAATTGGATGACTGTCAGAAATAAGATCAATACCAAACTCTATTTCCTTATTAAGAGGAACACCTGGAAGTTCATCCAGAAAGACCTCTGGAAACTCATTAACCACAGGGACCGAAGATAAACGAGGACCTTTCGAATTATAATCTTTAACTCAGACCAAGTGATAAAGACAACCTTTAGAGATTAACCTTTAGGTTCTAAGATAAGAAATAAACTCCCCCCTAGGCGCTAAGGAACAACCTTCATATTCTATTTTCGGCTCACTAGGGAACCTAATGATGACCCTACGGGTTCAACAATCCAAATTTGTTTAACAAAAATACAACCAATCCATGACCAAGATTACATCAAAATATACCATACCCAACTAAAATAGATCCGCCAAAGTCTACCTACCACTCATAGATACTACACACCCTCTGTAGACCCGTTCAGAATGATTGGATCTCCTACTGGGGTAGAAATAGAAAATAGATCAAAAATAACTTCCGAATTGAAACCAAAAGACATAGCTAAATAATGAAGCACAAAGGAAAAGGTAGAACTGGGATCAAGCAAACAATATACGTCACCAGAGAAAAGCTGTAATATTTCAGTAACAACCTCAGGCGATGCCTCAGATACCTGATGGGAAGCCAAAGCATACAACTTGTTCTATCGAGTATTGGATCTAGGAGCAGTAATAGAAGTAGATACCACACCATTGGGTGTAGGAACAAAAGATGAAGACGCCTTGTTATACGGATAATCCCTAAGCCAATAGCCTACTTGGCCAAACTTGAAGCACTTATACCTACTTTTCTAATAGAATCCCAAATGAGGTCGGCCACAAAACCGATAAGGAGGACACGAAGAAATAGACTAACCTCCGCTTGCATGAGACTGAGCTCTCTGCACCCGAGAATTATCACCACCATGATGATGCCTATCGCCCGACTGTCGGGGGGTAAGTAGCACTGGAAGTAGAGAAGGAACTAGAACTCCCCCACTTTTTTTCTACCATTTCCCACCATCTCTACACCCTTGAGACTGGCACCTCCCTAATCATAAAACCTACCCCGCTTACTTTGCCTGTCTTTATATTCTACCTACTTTTTCTTCTCATCCTTAACCTACTACATATGAACAGTCAGCCTTGACATATCTATATCCCTTAGTAGCAAAGTAGTCTTGCTCTCCAGAATCAGATCTCTGTTCAGGCCAGAAGCGAACTTCCTCATTCTCAACCTTATATCATCCGCAAAATCAGGTGCATACCTCGACAACTGATGGAACATCAAAGTAAACTCCCTCACAGACATTCTCCCTTGCTTGATGTTCAAAAAATCCTCCATCTTAGCTTCCCTTAACTCTTGAGGAAAGAACCAATCTATGAAGGCATTAGAAAAGGCTCCCCACAAACCATCCTCTTCTACATCACCTTTATCTCTGTCCCACTCTTCATACCATAAATAAGCAACCTCTTTGAGCTGAAAAGCTGTAAATTTTAGTCCTTCTACATTAGTATCCCTCATTACCCTAAAGATCTTCTCAATTTCATCAAGAAAGCACTGTGTGTCTTCCTCCACCTTCACTTCCATAAAATTCAAAGGACCCATATTCATAAAATATCCAAGCCTAGCAGCCTTATCAGATAAAATGCTGGCCATACCTCGATTGGCCTGAGTAGCAACCAGTTGGGCAATAGCATGCATAAAATAATGAAACTCCATATTCGTCATATTGCCTTGAGGGACCTGAGAAGTATTCATAGGAATAAGAGGAACTCCAGTCCAATCAGGAACAAGACCATGAGATCAAAGATGTACTCCAAATGTAAGAGGTACTCCTTCATCATTATACCCAGATGGGGCGGAAGAATTCCCTTGTGTTCCAGATTTAGGAGGTACGGTTTTAAAGATGAATAAATAAGGATTAGAGGATATTCCAGGACTGAGAAGTCATGCTTGAAAAAATAATACCAAGAAAGTGAAATATTCCTAGATGTCTTGCAGCTACTCCCATACGAGTGTGGTGCGCTACACACCCCTAAAAGATACTCTACTCAACACGACTTTGTGGACTCCCAATTGACCTTGAACCTAGGATCTGATACCAACTTGATGCAGCCCGAATCGGGGGCCTTGTCATAATGGGCATCCCAAGTTCACGTAGGACCGGGGATCACCCCCTAACCCAACCTAAACACTTTATACAGCCTTAGAAGAGCTAAATTTTAACCATATAACAAGATTGTGCAATGCTCGTATGAAGACTTTGGGATAGGGAGACAACCAAGACCGACCCAACCAAGTTTGTCCATACCAAACCATCTATACCATACCAAACCAAAGAGAATATCTAAACATAATATGAAAGCCAAACCCAAAATGTAATACGATGGAACAATGAGAAATTATGTCCAATGATGCCAACCTCCCAGCTTATTCCATTGCCAAGGCTAACACCAATACCGATCCCGCCCATTTAAACCCCCAAAATACCACAAAGCCTCTATCCAAAAGAATACAAATATCTAACTAGGACATGACCACAACTATGGCCAAAACCAATATCTAAAAAAATAAAAAGTCTAAGAATGTCAAACATGAAATGATGACTTATAAAAGGATGAAAGTTCAAGATATTAGTCCAATATGCTATCCTCGAATCAAGTACTATAAAAGAGGAGTTGAACATCTAGTTCCTGCATAGCGTAGGTATACAGCCACCAGTAGACGAGTTAGTGGGTGAATATTAGCATGAATCTCGGGATAAGAATAAAGTAATGCCATTTATCAAAACCAAGTGAAAACCATCCAATGCAAACAACCATACATATATATAAGTGCTGGGATAAGGGATCGGGTTTAGCATGCCATTTAAAACCTTAACCTGGGTCGTGTAGCTTTGCCGTCCTACCCCCTCACGGGCCATATGTGTTCAGGTTTCTCTGCTGAAAGGGTCCCGGTGTGTGTAGCCGTACGACCAGGCAATAACCCTAGGATTACTAGTACATCGCTCTAATATAAACATGGTTTTAAAGCCTAATTAAAACCAAGTCCAAATAATCTAATTATCCATTTATTAACCAAGGATATTTGATAAACTAGTGGTATCATCATACAACCATAATTACAAGCATTATCCATGGACAAACCATTTAGATTAAGGGGACTCTCGGTGCCCTTTCCATTTTCCATATTAAACTCTTGGGAGACTACCATGTTCTCCACAAGCATAACAAATTAGCCTTTATCCTTTGTAAACCATTTCAAGTATTTGTAGTTTTATGCATAAGCTGAAAATACGCAAGAGTTCCTTTTTAAAAGAGTCAATGCAATAAATATATCTTTATATGTATTTAATCAAATACCTTGGGGGCATAGTATAACCAAAACCAAATTGCATTACCATTAAGCCATTACGATACAATTCCATTATCCAAAACCACCATTAATACATAGAAAGTATAATTAAAACCATAAAAAATCACAACCAACCCTTTAACATCAAAACTCACAAATCAATAATTGAAAATGAAAACCATGCAAAAGTAAAAACCATGAAATCAACCATATAACCATGCCTTTAAGTGAAATTACAAGTAGGGAAGAGAATTATGCCTTAAACCAAGTAGATCGATGGAAAGAATTCACCAAGACAAGCCCCAAAGTAATCCCTTAGTTGAAACCCTAGCTCTGTGCCCCAAAAGCTTTTTTAGAGAATTATGATATGTTTTGAAAGAGATTCTAAGTGTTTAAAAATAAAATAATAGGGTAAATAACCTCCTAAGTGTATTAGAAGTCGTGGGTCCTTATTAGGTTAAGTAGAGAAATGTCTAGAATACCCCACTTTAATCCCATCAAAACCTGACATAGGGTTACGACTAACCTCCTCACGAGTCATAACCTAGCTTACGATTCTTACCCACCTAATCATAACCAATCCTCAACCATGAATTAGACTCTGTCCAGTATACGACTTATCCAATCAAGTCATAACCTTAGCATCTGATTCATACCCATGATCCGTATCCCTGGCAGAATGTAACACTAGGAGGATCAAACATTGAACACCTTAATGAAGTGGTTAGTGGGTAGAGTTATAAGATTGGGGTGGGATGCTTTAGGTGGGTAGTGGGTAGAGTTATAAGATTGGGGTGGGTCAGAGTTTTAAAGGTAAACATAATTATTAGAATTAATTATTAGTTGACCAGTAAAAAAGCACATCATTAATGAAGTGGGGTTGGATTGATCCGTTAAATGAAAATAAAAAAAGCTCCAATAGGTAGACGTGAAAGGCAATTAAGACCCAATAGGTAGACGGAGGTATTTTTGCACCATTTAACATAATTGAAGGACATTTTAGGCCCTTTTCTTTTATGAAAATGATGATATGCATAATGTATTTTTATTATTTAGGCCTAAAATACCATGTGGGGCCCTCTTGAGGATTCACACTTTCAAAACCATCAACATGTCCCTCGAAGCTCAAGGATTATTTATCCTTTTGAATGGGTAAATTTTGATCTCAAACGATACCAAAATTGACTTATCAAAGAACTAGGGATTTATAACTAAATTCAAAAATTAACTCAAGAATTAGATGGAAACTTACAAGGTTTACGATGAGGAAATAATTACCCCGAGCTCACCAATACCTCAAGATGACCTCAAGATCACTCTCCTAACTTTCAACACTCTGTAGGACTTTTTCCGTCCTGAGAATTGTGAGAAATAGTAGAAACTTAGGTAAGTGTTGAAATAAATGCTCTCCCAGGTGCTGCTTAAGCGGTCACAACTAAAGAGGTCCCTGGTCATGGGCCTCCCCTCCGCAAAAGCCAATAAGGCATCGCTTAATCAACGTCCTCTTTAGTTATATGATTTTGCTAAAGCGATCAATGTGGGACAACCTTGGACATTAAAGCAACTGTGTCGACGCTATAGAGACCTACGCTAAAGGGACCAAAGGTCCGCTTTAGCAAATCCGCCAGCTAAACTTGGATTTTGCCAAGTTTTCATCGACCCCTTGGTATTCATTCCGAATTTTGTGGATGAAAGCGAACTATGTTATCCTATCAATTTGGACATTCAGAACTTAATGTCGCCATTAAAATTTCCATCTGAGGTCATTTTGATTAAATATAGCCCACCACCCAATGGCCATATTTACTAAATTCTATCCTACAACCCAAAATGAGTCTAAAAGACTTGGGACCCAAAGCAAAGGTCCCCATAGCCTAAAATCAATGTTTTGGAGTTGATGGAACTGTCAAAATTGGCATACGATCTTGATAACCTACAGTTTACACCCGATATCCTTACCAGTAATGTTCAAAATAGGGAATTAGATCTAGAAACTAATCGAACTACCCGATAACTGAACTATCAGCTCCAACAAGTCTCAAATGACTTAGGGAAATCATAGGAAATCTGAAAATGGCAAAAAGTGTGGAAATGCAAAAAATAACCTGCAGGGTCATCACAATATCCACTATTAAAAGTAATTTCCTTCGTAAAAGTAAAGCATTAGGATGTACTTGAAGGCTTGAACAGGTGGAGATACTGGGACCACATCCTACTCTCAATCTCCCAAGAAGCCTCCCTTACTGGGCGGTGTATCCATTGAAACTTTACTACTAGAATCTTTCTATAGTAGAACTGCCCGACATCCCTGGTAAATATGAGAATAGGCTTCTCCATGACAATCAACCTCTCATCCAACTAAACTGAGTTCCACCGAAGCATATATAAATCATCGAGAATGTAATTTCATAGCATAGAAACATGAAAAACTGGATGAACTACATCAAAATCTAGGGCAAGGACAACTCATAAGCAACCTCTGCAACTGTTCAAAGTATCTCAAGTGGTCTAATATTTCTGGAGCTGAGCTTGACTTTCCTCTCGAACCTCATCACGCCATTTGAGGAAGATACTCAAAGGCTTACCTGTCTCAAAATCCAAATATTAAGGCACAAAGTATCTGATTTGTATAAGAATTCTGCCTACTCTGAGCTACCCTCAACCTATCTTGAGTCCCGTTGATTCTATCCAACAGCTCATAAAGTAAGTCAGTAACACGAGGCCTAACCTCAGAGGTCTTAAACTATCCTATCAGAGATCGACAATGCCTATCATATAGTGCCTCAAACGGTGCCATCTTAATGTTTGAATTGTAGGTATTCTTATATGCGAACTCTGGTAATGTTAAGTGCTGAGCCCACCGACCTCTAAAATCCATAACACACACTCGAAGTATATCTTCAAGAATCTGAATAGACTACTCCAACTCCCAATCGGTCTGAGAGTGAAAAGTGGTTTGAAAAGTCCTCTAGAAGCTAGAAGTGAAAACCGATCACTTTTATGAAACAATAGATATGGGCAGTCCATGCATGTGAACTATCTCATGAACATAGATATAGGCAAACCTACCAGTATTTAAGGACATCTAAATAGGAAGAAAATTTCCCAATTTGCTCAACCAATCTCCAATGACCCAAATATTATCAGGGAAGTGCGAGGTAAACCATCAACAAAGTCTATGGCGATCCACTCCCACTTTTATTAAGAATGGGTTATCTCTAAATCAGGACACCAGTCCTCTAATGCTTGATCTTCAATACCGACAACATAGTCTTCAAGCTATAAATCCCACTATATTTCTCTTCATTCCTCTCCACCAATAGTGATACCTTTAATCCATATACATATTTGCCGTCCTTGGGTGAATGGAGTATCAGAAGATGTGAGCCTCATCTAATATCAAGTGAATCAAGTCACCAACAATCGGAACATAAATACGACCATCATATCCAAGGATTACCCTTAGAATCAATGGTATCCCTCTTGGACTCACCCTTCAACACCTAATTATGGATGACACAAAGTCATTTTTCCTTAAACTGGCAGCACTAAATCTTCTCAAATAAGGAAGACCTCACCTCCACACTAGACATGATCCTTCTAGAGTCTGAATTATCAAGCCGCACCACCAATTTGTCTAAGGATTATATGTCCCACGCCATGTATTCTTAAAAACAAAAATAGAAGCGAACTACCCATACTCACCGCCTTCTAGCTCAAGGCATCCGCTACCATATTTGATTTACTCGGATGGTATAGAAAAGAGATGTCATAATTCTTCAGTAACTCTATCCTTATACACTATCTAGAATTAAGCTCTCTTTGAGTTATAAATGCTGAAGATTATGATGATTAATGTAGATCTCACAATAAAAAGCCATATAATGCCTCCAAATATTAAGCATAAAACGACCACTGCCAAATACAAATCATAAATAGGGTAGTTGTGCTCCTGCCCTTTCAACTACTTGGATTCATAAAAAATATCTCCGCGCTGTTGCATCAACATACAACCCAAACCAACAACGAAAGCAACAAAATATACGATAAATCCCTCGCCCTCAATAAGAAGAGTTAATATTGGAGCTAAAGTGAGAAAACCCTTAAGCATCATAAATGTTGACTCATACTCCTCAAACCACTAGATAGGAACCTCCTTTTGGCTTATTTGGTCATCAATACTGAAATTGTAACAAAACCTTCTATGAATCTTCTGTAGTTAACTGCCAAACTAATAAAGCTACAAATCTCAGATGGATATGTAGGTCTGGCCCAATCTTGAATAGCCTCAAGCTTCATCGTATCCACCATAATCCTAACCTTAGATACCACATATCCAGGGAATGTAACCAATTCAAGGCAGAACTCACACTTTGAGAATTTAGCAAAAAACCTATGATTTCTTAAAGTCTAAAAGCATAATCCTAAAATGCAGCATATGCTCCTTCATACTCGTCTAATACACAAGAATGACATCGATGAATACAATCACAAAGGAATTGAAATAAGGTATAAACATGCAGTTCATCAAATCTATTAACATAGCTGGGGAATTAGTCAACCCAAAAGATATCACCAAGAACTCATAATGGACATGGAGAATCCTGAAGGCTGTCTGTGGGATGTCCTCAGTCGAATCCTCAACTGATGGTAACCGAATCTAAAGTCAATCTTAAGGAACACTGCTGCTTCCTGAAGCTGATCAAATAAGTCATTGATACTAGGAATAGGATATATATTCTTCACTGTCACCTTATTCACCTAACTAAAATCAATACATATAGGAACATATCCATTTTCTTTATGAACAAGACAGAAGCACCCCAAGGTGACACACTCGGCACAATGAAACCCTTACCCAGAAGATCTTGAAGTTGAGAATTTAGATCCTTAAGAATGGTAAACGACATACAATAAAGTAAAATAGAAATAAGTCGGGTGCTTGAATGATGATTAATAACAAAATAAGTATCACAACCAACTAAAGTTCTCTATACTCCTTCACAACTCATACATGCTTGAAGGAGTTAAGTTGTGTTGATGGAATCATTTTGTCTCAATCAATCAAGATGCAATTTTAAGGAAGGCCTAGTAGATTGGTAGGAAAAACATCATGAAATTCACGAACAATAGGAACAGAGTCAAGTAAAGAAATCTCTGCACTAACATCATGAATATAAGCAAGATAAGTCTTGGACTCCTCAATATAAGTCTAATAGCCTGAACATAAGAAATAATCCTCATAGGCGCACAACTAATAGATCCATGCAACACAACTAGGGGTATGCCGAACATGGCTAAGGTAACAGTCTTGAAAAAATAAACCAAGAACAAATAAAGGAGGTATAACAATTCCATGCCTAGAATTATTTCAAAGTCTACCATATCTAATATAATAAGATAGGATTGAGTATCAAACTCTCCAATAATCATAACACATGATCTATAGACACGATCCTCTTCTAAAGAATCACCAACGGGAGTAGATACAAATAATGGCACAGATAAAGAATCCTAATAAAACTCTAACCGCGGAGCATAATAAGTTAACATATAACAATAAGTGTATCCCTGATCAAAATAAAGCAAAGGCCAGCTTAGGGTACACCAAAATCGTACCTTTAATCACTACATCTAAAGTCACCACCTCTGGTCTACCAGGTACAACATATAAATGACCTCACGATCCACCTGGTTGGATGCCTAATCGCACCTGTCCTAAATGCCTGAGGACATCCGTGAGAGTCCTGGGGCTACCCCGAAGACCCTACATACCACCTCTAACTAGGGTGACATAGTCCTATTAGTGGAACAATCTATGCTACTGGTACAACTTTCCCACATCAGTACATTCTCGTAAGAAAAACTCAAAGGCCCCACAGTCATAACACACCATAAGAGCTGCATAATATCCAAAAAATTCAAATGATCTAGAATAACCACCTCAGCAACAAAACACAAAATATGCCTCTCTTGAAGGCTGTCCCCTTCTCAGGTTAGAAATATCATTATAGCTGGTTGACCCCATCAAAAAGCTGAAGGCGGCATGAATGGGCCTATTAGACTGACGCTAATACTAATAAGACTAGTATGGAGGGTACCTACCCTAAGAACGAGGTCTCTAAACCTCGACCCACTCAAATTTCCACTGAAACAACCTTGACAATATAATCTCTTAACGGTACCCCCTTGGGCCTCGATATGCATATCCTCCCTGATTTAACCATAATAAAAAACCTAATTGAAAAATATGCCAACAAAAACAAAAATATGTGTATCCATGTAAGGGGAAGTCTCAATCCCAAAATAGAACACCGAATACACTCGTACTCAGTCAGCAAGATATATGTAGCATGCTTGGTCAACTCAAAAAATAGATCCTCATACTCTAAGATAGTCATAGAACCCTACTCCAATATCGCAAACTACTTTTTTAGATGCTCTCTTAGGCTATGAGGTATATACTTCTTTAAGAAAACCTTAAAAAATTGAGTCCATGTAAAAGAGGGAGATCCAACTGGCCTTTAATCAAGATAATCTCTCTACCAATGTGGAGCTTCCAGATCTAACTAAAAAGTACTGTAGTCGATCCTATGAGTCTCAACTAGGCCCAGATTTTTGAGCCTATCCTAAAAAAATCAAGAACTCATATGCATCCTCGATTGGTGCCTCATAAAACCTAGCCATAGTCAATCTCAGAAATTTACCCAGCATCTTATGGTTTTTAAAAAATATAGCAGCTAGGCAACTACCCACTATACAACTACCGCTGTTGGATGGATTTACACTCTAGGAGCTATAGTTATAGGCAACACCCCTTCCTTGGTGCCACTCTAAATAATAGACTGGGAACCATCATACGGTACACCACCAACCAAACCTAATAGCTTAACCCAAAAATCTTTGAGCATTATAAAGAAACAAACCCCGATTGAGCCTGGGCTTCCCCTTGCCCACCACTAGCTGGGGTGGAGAAATCTTTAGTGATGAAGTTGGAATAGGGTCTGGTTAAGGCTCCTTATCTTGATCTCTTGATGGGGATAATGCTCTCATCTTTCTGACCATTAGGTCATCTATGTCCTTTGGTAGGATCAATTGTCGCAGACTCAGGGTCCTCATATCTCATAGCAGTAGCTCGCATCCTAGCTATCTGTAAAAGAGTAAAACCAATAAATATTAGAAACCAAAATAGACTCATACCACGAAATGAGTATAGGAAGTGAAGATTTCCTAAGAATGTCCTGTGGCCTTCCAAAGATAAGAAATAGACATGATCATTCCCATTCACGGGACTTTACTAGGAACTTACTCTTGTACCAACAATACCAATAAACCTAGGCTCTGATATCAATTTGTCACGATCCAATTTCATGAGTCATGATGACACCTACTTTATCTCTCCAGTAGCTAGTCAATAGAAAATTACATAAATGCTAAAATATTGCAAGTAATCATATTACAAGCCATAATACATAATAATAATAGCATTACTAAAGTGGAATAAAGGGAAGAATAACAATATTGCATGACCTAGTAAGGTCTGTACAAGGGACTCTAAGAAAACCTCAAAACATTGAGGCATATACTTCTCTAAGAAAACCTAAAAAATGTGAGTCTATGTCAAAGAGGGAGATCCAACTGGACTGGAATCAAGATAACCTCTCTACCAATGTGGAGCTTCCAGATCTAACTAAAAAGTAGTGTAGTCGATCCTATGAGTCTCAACTAGGCCCAGATTTTTGAGCCTATCCTTAAAGAAATCAAGAACTCTTATGAATCTTTGATTGGTGCCTCATAGAACCTATCTAGAGTCAATCTAAAAAATTTACCCAATATCTTATGGTTTTTAATAGATATAGCATCTAGGCAACTACCCACTATGCAACTACTACTGCTGGAGGGATTTAAACTCTAGGAGCTATAGCTACAGGCAACACCCCTTCCATGGTACCGCTTTAAATCATAGACTGGGCATAATCATATGGTGAACCACTAACCAAACCTAATAAATGAACCCAAGAATCTCTGAGCAGTGATAATGAAACAAACCCTAATTGAGCCTGGGCTACCCCTAGACCACCACTAGCTGGGGTGGAGGAATCTTTGATGCAGAAGTTGGAATAGGGTCTAGTGAAGGCTTCTAATCTTGATTTCTTGATGGGGATGATGCTTTCATCTGCCTGACCTTTAGGTCATCCATGTCCTTTGGTAGGATCCATTATCACAAAATCGGGGTCCTTATATCTTATAGCAGTAGATCGCATCCTAGCTATCTGCAAATGAGTGAAACCAAGTGAATATTAGAAACCAAAATAGACTCATACCACGAAATGAGTGAAGGAAGTGAAGATTTCCTAAGAATTTCCTATAGCCTCTCAAAGATAAGAAATAGACATCATCATTCCCATACATGGGACTCTGCTTGGTGTTTGCTCTTGTACCAACAATACCTATAAACCTAGGCTTGATACCAATTTGTCACGATCCAATTTCACGAGTCATGATGATACCTACTTTATATCTCCAGTAGGTAAGCTAAATCATAGCCCAGAACTACATGTAATGGGCTAGTAAATAGAAAATTACATAAATGCCAAAATTTTGTAAGTAATTATATTACAAGACATAATACATAAGAATAATAGCATTAGTAAAGAGGAATAAAGGGAAGAATAACAATATTGCACGACCTAGTAAGGTCGGTACAAGAGACCCTTGCAAAATAATAAGATAACTTTTAATTTCAAATATACAATCTCAAAATAGAAAGACTAACAAAAATAGAAGGAGAGAAAGTTAACTCTAGCTTTGAGACCTTATTTCTTAACTCTGACAGACACAACACGACATCAACGATGACAGTTTGTACTCAGACCTGCACCACAAAAGGAAATAAAAGTATAGTATGAGCACTAAAGAAATGCGTATTCAGTAGGCATCATTAACCAACTGAGCTAAATCATAGAATAAATACCATAAAACGTGAGTTAATAAACTATGTAAGGGGAAAATCGCTAACTTTGAATAATACTCAAATACTTGAAGTAAACAACTGAATAAATAATATCACGAGAACATAACCATAAATTGCATAACTAGGCCCCATAAGCTCGAGAGATGCAAACAAAAGTAAATAAACCAATGCAAGCCCCCATAAGCCTTATGGATGCAATCAAGAAGAAGTAATATCTATACACTCTTGAAATATCCAAACCTCAAAACTGTAATCGTAGATCTCTCCATATCATAGGCTTGAACTAATTTATAACCATCATAATTTACCTCTCAATACCAGAATCAAATTGGATAGTATCTCACATGCCAGACTTAAAACAAATATAGTGTCATGAATACTGAATTTGAACTGAAATAAATATCATTATTTGTCGGACATGAACTGGTCTTATACCATAATTTGTAACACTTGAACCAGTCTTAAAATTCCCAAGTACCGTACCAACCTAGAATAAGTCATAATATGCCCAAATCCCTATTTATCTCAACAATATAAATAAATTAATGTAAGAATGCTTATTAACACAACAAAGAAATAATAGTAATCTTGTCCTAAGGTGGGTTGGAGGGACCCAATTCTAACCTCGAAAGTTTATTTTAAAGCAATTACTACCCTAATCTTGGATAAGGTTCTAAATCATACTACAAGGTTCAAGCTAAGCCTTATTGCGTACTAATATATCAATTAATCCAAAGGAACAAAGGATTAAGTCAAATACACCAAATTATAATTCACTAACCAGCTAACTAATCTATATTTGCTAAATATACCACCAAGTAATAATTTTCAAATGAAGACTAGGATAATTTTATATCGATAATATAATTAAGCTAAATCTAAGAGAAGGGTAAGCCTAGACTACCTGGATGCCAAAGAATGTCTAATAAAGTCTGCTAAATTAGAGATTTTGCCTTTTAGAAGCCTCCGTATGATGACACGCTATCCAAATAGTAATCTATGCATTAATATAAGAATAATGATCCACATATTTCTTTGTTATGATTTAAGCACAAAATTAAATCAAAATCCTATGTCGCGCCTACTTACGGATTCACACTTCTGAAATCATCAACATGTCCCTCTATGTACAGAATGGGTAATTTTTCAAGCTCAAATAATACAAAACACAACTCACCAAAGAAAAAGGATTTATGACTAAATTGGAGAATTTACTGAAGAATTAGATGGAAACAAACAAGGTTTATGATGAGGAAATGATTATACCGAGATGACGAACACCCCACGATCACCCAAAGATCACTCTTCCAACTTTCCACATTCTTTAGGGCTATTTGTCTTTAGAGACTTGAGAAATAATAGATAATTGGGTATGGGTTTAAATAAATGCTATCTTAGGTGCCGCTCAAACGACCTCGTATTCTCTTAAGTGGTCACCGCTAAAGAGGCATAGTACCACTAATGTAGCCCTAGGTCATGGGCTGCCCCTTCACCAAAACATAAAAGGCATCGCTAAGCAACGTCTGCTTTAGAGGTACCATTCCGCTAAAGAAATCTTGGCGGGATAGCCTTAGATGCTAAAATGATCGGTTGGAGGATAAAGTATCCTTTGATAATGTGGCTTCCACTAAAGCGACCAAAGGTCCATTCTAGCAGATGCATCAACTAAACTTGGATTTTGCCAAGTTTTCACTAACCTCGCGAGATTTATTCAAAATATTAAATATTCAAATGAACTATGACACCCTATTAAATTTGACATTTCAGAATCAATGACACCATTAAAATTTCCATCTGGGGTCATTTTGATGAAATATGGGCCCCACACCCAAGGGCCACTTTTACTAAGTTCTAGCCCAATAGCCCAAAATAAGTTTGGAAGTCTTAGGACCTAAACCAAAGGTCCCTCAAGCCTAAAATCAACATTTAAAAATTGATAGAACTATTACAATTTGCATATGAGGTCGTTAAATTGATTTTTTGCATCCATTATCCAATCCTTACCAGCAAAGACTTTAAAATAGAAAGTTGGCTCTAAAAACCAATCACACTGCTCGACAACTAAACTATCAGCTCCAGGAAGTTACAAATGACTTGGGGAAGATATAGGAAAGCTATAAATGATGGAAAAGTGTGGAAATATAGAGAATGATATCGAGGGTCATTACAATACACTTTTTATACTTTCAGATATTGGAGTTATTTCTATCAGATGAGACCATTGTACGAATTTATAATGTATCCATAGTCGTGGTTTGGCTTGTGGTATCTCACTATAGAGCAGTGCTTTACCCCTGTAGGAAGGGGGGGTTCTTTCTTGGGAGAGGGGTTCTTTTGGCCTTGGTACATGGCCATTTACCTTCTAATCTTGTTAAAACTCGATGATTTAGCGTACATATACTTAAATCATGGTTCTAGACTAAGATTGGATATTCTACGATATTATAATATCTCCCTCTAGGGGTCATGCATCCCTAAATAGCAACTGATTGAGTTGGAGAGTTAGGGGAAAGGAGCTGCAATTCCCATATTTTCTTCACCACTTCTTCTGATAGTATTGGAATCCTTCTACACTATCTATACCAGATATAATTGGTACTGAATCAGTAACTAGAACATGGTTGATTTGGACTCATGGAGGTATTTTATGGCATGGGAAAAACTGGGTGACTTCAAATCGAAAGAATTAGTTAATTAAGGAAAACTATTATCTCATGCAAGGATTATGTTTGAAGGGAAAATATGGGGGCACTTTATCATTATGTCTACCTTTGCTTCCTAAGTAACTCTGTTAACATAATTATTTTGCCAAAGAACCTTTACTAATGCAACCTCCTTATTCCTCAACCTACGAACCCGACAGTTAAGGATTTCAATCGAAACCTCTTCATAAGAGAGACTATCTTTCACGCCTATACTTTCTAAGAGCAGAACCAATGCGGGATCACCAACATACTTCTTTAGCAAGGAAACATGAAAGACTAGATGCACTGCTACTTAGTCCACCATCAAATCAACATATAGTCCACCTTTTGAAAGTGACCTAAACTCTCATTATGACAAATAAAGTGGGGGATGAGCTTTCCTTCCATCCCATAACTTTTCACACTTTTCAAAGGGGAAACTTTCAGGTAGATAAAATCACCAACGGTAAACTCAAGTTCTTTTATTCTCACATTTAAATAGGACTTCTAACAACTTTGAGCCATTTTCAACCTTAATCTAATCGTCCAAACTTTCTCCATAGCCTCATGGACTAAGTATGGCCCTATCAATGTAGTTTTACCAACTACAAACCTACCAATTGGAGATCTATATCTCATTTCATAAAGTATCTCAAATAAGGCCATTAGAATAGTAGAGTTATAATTGTTAATATAAGTAAACTTGATCAATGGTAGATGATCATCCCAACAACCCTTGAAATCAATCATGCATGCCCTCCTCAATATGTACTTTAAGGTCTGAATGGTCCTTTTTGTTTGACAATCAGTCTGTGGGTAAAAGGCTATACTAAGATGAACTTGAGTACTAAGAACCTTCTAGAAAACCTTCAAAAATCAAGAGCTAAACTAAGTACCACTATATGAAATGATACTCAAAGTTACATGATGAAATTTCACCAACTCTTTCAGGTAAATTTTAGCATAATCCTTGGCTGAATTCTAAGTGTTAACAAATGGGAAATAGGACGACTTAGTCATCTTGTCCAAAATAACCTAAATAGAATCATGCTATCAATGAGTAAGAGAAAACCTTATAATAAAGTCTCTTTTTACTACCTACCACTTCTATATAGGAATATTGTTGTCCTAAAGCACGCCAATTGGTCTCTGGTGCTCAACCTTAACCTACTAGCAACTTGGGCACTTAGCCATAAATTTTGCGATTTACTTCTTCACACTAC
Source organism: Capsicum pubescens (assembly GCA_030864215.1). NCBI lineage: Eukaryota > Viridiplantae > Streptophyta > Magnoliopsida > Solanales > Solanaceae > Capsicum > Capsicum pubescens. The sequence goes on along the minus strand of CM061548.1, from coordinate 260,682,609 downwards.
TCCATTAACTGACTTTACGTAGATCATAGTACATCTTTATGTCTCCTATAGGAATAGAATAATGAGATCCATAAGCCTGTTCTAGCATCCACTATCTTAAACCATCTACATTCGGAACACAAAGTATGCCCTTGTAGAGAAGAACATCTCTCTCTTGGGTGAAAACCTCAATCTTCTCACTTTAGACCGCTATTTTCAACCTGAGAAAAATAAGATCACTATTTAGATTTTCCTTAAACTAATAAACCAAAGAGGATTCTAAACCATTCTGGACCAAAATACTACCTTTGACTGAGTTAACCAATCGAATTCCAAGAGTTGCAACTTTTTGAACCTCATGAGCTAGTCATTTCTACTCATCCTCTACTTGAGAAAAACTTCCCATAGATAATCTACTAAGGGTGTTTGCCACCATATTGGATTTACCTAGATAGTACTAAACACTCATATCATAATCCTTTAACATTTCTAGCCATCTTCTATGATTAAGATTTAGACTTTTCTGACTGGACACATATTGAAGACTTGTGTGATCTGTGAATAAATCAACATGAACCCCGTAAAGGTAATGCCTTTAAATTATTAACGCAAAAACAACTGCGGCCTACTCCATATCATAGGTCAAGCGATTCTTCTCAAGAAACTTGAGCTGTCTAGAGGAATATGCAATAACTTTGTAATGATACATCAACACAAAACAAAGTTAAACCCTGAAATAATAAAAATAAAACCATAAAACCATCAGAGCCCTCGAGCAGTAAAACTGGAGCAGTAGTGAGTTGGTATTTAACTCTTGTAAACTCTTTTTGCAAGAATTTGACCACTAAAATCTGACTTTTTTTCGGAGTCACCAAGAATCTCCTGATATTTGCTAGAGATATGGGTCTAGGCTAGTTTCCATCTGCTTTGATCTTTTGAGGTTTAACCCAAATGCTTTCTGCAAAAATAATATGACCAAGGAAAGTTACTGATTCTACAAAAATTCACACTTGGTGAATTTGGAGAATAGTTGGCAATCCTTAAGAATCTACAAGATAATCCTCAGATGTTTTGCATGTTCACCATCACTCAAAGAATAAATGAGGATGCCATTTAAGTAGACTATAACAAAAATTTCAAAGCACTGCTTAAACACCCTATTCATAAAGTCCATAAAAGTTATAGGAGAATTCATTAGTCTAAAAGACATAATGAAAAATTCAAAGTAACCATATCTTGTTCTATAGACTGTTATTGGAATGTCACATTCTCTGACTAGGAGCTGATGACAACCTGATCTAAGGTATATCTTAGAGAAGCATCTTGCACCTCATGAAGAGACACTGGGCTTGATAAAACTGTTATCTTGAAGCCCCTTCAATTGTTTCTTCAACTCTTTAAGCTCGATTGGAGATATTTTAAAGAGAGGAATTTAAATAGTTTGGGTATTTAGAAGAAAATTTGTGCCCATGTCAATTTCCTACTTGGGAAAAGCTCTTGGTAGATCTTTTGAAAGAATATCTGAAAATTAATTTACCATTGGAATTGGCCCAAAAGTTTGGGTTTTGGATTTAGAATCCTTAACCGGATCTTAGGTGGATTTATGCACCTAAGTGTTGTTATTTGGCCTTAATTAGCTTAGTTTTGAGGACTTCTCATGTGTGTAATGAGTTAATATTTATATAAATGAGAATCTAAGTGTTAAGTTACGTAATGTTGATGTTTAAGGTTTGTTCAAACAAAAGTTGGAATTAAACTGTTCAATTAAAGTTCAAACGAGATGATTAGTATTCTTAGCTTAAGCTATGTTCTATTCTAGTTTGTCTTGTATGATTCTAGTAAGTTAAATTGATTAATTAGTGTTGTTTTATGTTGTAGGAAGCTTGGTGTGATGTTTAGGATGATACTGGTATGGAATACGAGCTGTTTTAGAAGAGGAAACACAATCACAAAGACAGCATCAAAGGACCAAATGAAATGAGAAAACAACAACCAAATCTGGAATTTGTGGACTCATTGGCATGCCACGCTGCCTATCACCTCTATAAGGGCGAGACATGCCCTTGGATGCAAATTAAAATGAAAAAAATACTGTGCCTCAATGATATCAGCATGCCATGCTTGCTATCCCATGTGATAAGGGCATGGCATGCTAGCTACACAAAATCAGCAAACTTTGTTCTTTTATAAATAGGACACTCCAACCTTTGTGGATTCACTTTGGACGATCTTGGGACACTGAAAGATGATTGAGGTGGATGAAATTAGGGTTTAATTATTTTTTTTAGTATATTCTTGAATTATTACATGCATTCCATTGCTTTGATTCTTTGTACATTCATGAGTGGTTAAACACTTTTTTCTGGGGTTAAGGCCAAAAACATGATTGCTTATGCTTGTTAATCGACTTGGTTTATGTTATTATCATTATTGGTTGTTCATGTATCTTTTTTTTTTACTATATTATGGATTCATGAAACATAGGATAAATGCTTAATTCTATCATGAGCCCGGAAGGATGAACAATAGAATAGAATGTGGGATATGTGTAATAGGATCATAATCGTTCAATGAATTGAAGTTATGATTTGCTTTTAGGATAGGAATATACCTAATTATCCCTATTAGGTTCATATATGGCAAGAATACAAATGCATTTAACTTAATACTTACACCCCTACTCAATGATGTAGTCATGGGGATACGCTAGATAATTGATTAGAGGTTCAAAAGTTCGTAATCATGTTGTGAACCCCGTGAACCAACCACCAAGATAATCAACTAAACCAATGAAGTTATATAGATAAGTAGGATTGTTCCTAGTGCTTTTTCCCTGGGATTTCCCCATCATTGTCCAAGACCATTTTAATTAACATATTGTTAAGTTTAATTTTAGTTATTTACTCTCAAATACTTTTAGTTACATTTGCAGTTGGTTAATCTTAATAGTTTAACTAGACTTAGATAGTCGGCTAACATAAGTCCCTGTGGGATCGATATTTGCATTTTATTAAGGCCACTATATTACTTGGGTGGACCACATGCAATTGTATGTGCACTTGGGTACAATAAGTTTTTGGTGCAGTTGCCGAGGACTTGTGAACTAGCAACCACCTTAGTTTTAGTTTTGCTTTTTGATTTCTTAAGTGCTAATAACTTGATCTTAGCTTTTAAATTTGCAGGCATGGGTTTAAAAAGCTAGTAAGCTATAAGGTTCCGGGAGTTGGTTGAGTCATATTATCACCACCCAAAATTAAGGGTCATGATGACACTTGTCGCGGCGTACCTTGACAAGTAAGCATATCACACAAATTGATACACAAAAAGGAAAAAAATGGAAATATCCCTAATGAAAGGATTCTAGAATGAAGCCAAACCATATAAGATAACAAGTACAAAAAGAATATAATCAACAATACAACCATAACTCCCAAAACCTGATAAAAATAATATAAGAACGTATCTAGTAACACTCTATTCCAAAAAAATACATAAGATGTCCAAATATAAGAGAAACTCTATCTCTAAAGTGAAAGTAAAGACATAGTCTATAAGAAAGGAAGTTGAATACATTCGGACGTCTAAAAGTCAACTCTGCCCTGAAACCACCAAATATTGCCCGAATCAACAAAACAGGCGTGCACTCATACCAGGACCTACACCGAAAAGGCCAGTACATATGATCCACTTATACTCAGTAGATATCATAGGCCAACCGAGTAAAGTAGATAATAAAACATACAAAATATAAATAAAGGGGACGTCACCTGCAATCAGAAACTGTCCCATAATGGTAGCCTACACTGCTTGTACTAACCGTTCTAATGTATCACATATATTTGCAACAATAATAAGCAAATAGAACACAAGTATACATCATACCACATATAAGTAGAAACAAGGAAGAACATGTATATACAAGACCGTCAAGTAAAAATAATGAAAAATAGAACAAATAGAAATATGACAAGTCAATATGGAAATTCGATCACAACATAAACACTATAAAGCAAGTGTAATGTGTAAGATGATGATGATGATGATGATAATGCATGAGGTTCTTGCAATACCTCTGTCTACACCCACGGAGAAAAGCTTCCCAACGTGGGTCGTCACCCATATACAATCACTATATATATATATATAAATCCATATCCATATCTCCTCTCTGGCATATCCTTTGAGGAGGATTTTATAAGATACCATATTTTCTGTCATAAAAATGTGTTGTCAGTGTTTCTCAGATGTTGCCACGATGGTACCTTTTTTATAATGAATGAGTATTGTATAAGGATGTAATGCGTACAACCAATCACAATGAATATTTCCACAACAAACCACATGATGTACTTCCACAACCAACTATAATGATATATTCCACAACCACGTGAGCCAATATCCACTCATTATTTCAACCATCCATGAATTTCCACATAATTGTTATGCCAATAAAGTATGAATATAACACAATACTCCAAGGATACCACAATAGTCATTTCAACAACACAATACAATTATTCATATGTATTTTAGGCTATCAACATCACACAGGACCCCACACGATCATACATAACACACAATATCTCTAATCAACAATTACATCACATATAGGCCAGGACACGAGCTCATCATATTAAGATAGGAAAATTCATGATTAGTTTCCATCTTCTTAACATGTATTTTTTATACAAATTAACTACCTAACCCAGTTTGAAGAGTTCAGCCACAACCTACCTCAAAAGCCAAAACCGATCCACTACACTTCAATCCACGACCTTACTTCTCACGAACAATCCAAAATTCAACTAAAACCAAGAAATATAGAATTTACGCATCAAAACAAAGCCAATGATACCCTTATTTCCTACTATTAGTTCAGGGTCAAAATAGACCCCTAAAATGGGTTTTTGAAAAAGAAGAGCAAAATCACAATTTACTTCAAAAATGTGTTCTCCATATATTTAGGAATCTACATCTGAAAACCCAAGTCAAATCAAGTAAAAAACGAGGCTCAAATCAAAGAAAAACCATTTTGAGCTTTATCGGGTAAAACCTTTGAAAGCCATTTTTAAATCAAGAATCAAAGTTGTTTTGAAGATGAAATTGGGGAAAAACTAGTAATTATTGGATTACGAATGTTATTCAAGTGAAAAGGTTTAGAATTTGGCGCTAAATCAAGTAATATGATTTTGGGGGGAGGGGTGAACAAATAATCAAGAAATTCGATAAATAAAAGGGATGAATTCTCACCTTAAATCCATAAAAGAATCAAGAAATAAATGTTAATCTAGCTTTCGAACCACCTACAAGTTTCACTCTTAAGCTCTCACACTATTTTAGGGTCTAGCTCTCAAATGGAAAGATGAAAAATGAGCAAAATCGAGTAAAATGGGGACATTTATGCTCATACCAGGTTACCAGGTTCCTAAGGTATAAAACTCATGCCCTAAATGAATTTTACCCTTTGTGGTCCAGGTTGCACCAGCAACCTAGTGCGCCAGACTTTCTAAGTCCAAAACGGACTTCGACAGGGTGCTCGATTTTTGTTCAAAATTTGAAATATGCAAATGAGCTATGTAACCACGGTAAATTCGACTCTCCAAACTCAATGGCGATATCAAAATTTTGAAAAAATGTCATTTTCACATAGACAACCCCCAAAACCTAAAATAAAATTTTTCTAAATTAGGGTCGAAATGAGATTTATAAGCCATAAAACCACACTAACCATGTTACTATCCTAAAATTGACGTTTTGAATTTGCTGGCACAGTTCGTTCAACATCCATCACACTAATCAAAAGATAACAATAGAAGTCCAAAATAAGGATCTCGAACCCTCCAAAAACTACAATATTGCACAAATTGTACCAAGATACATCGGGAACTGTTCCAGTCACCCCCATATCCCAAAAATACCACTATGAACCTATGGGGAAGGTAAGATAGTCAATTCACACAAAATCAGAAATTTCACATATTTCATAAAATTTCAGGTCATTACATCATCTACCACTAGAAAGTTCATCTTCTAATTAAAGGAAAAAAATACCTTAATCAACATAGAGCTGGGGATAAGAAATATGCATATCAGAATCGACCTCCCTAGTAGCTTAATCTATAGGTTTATGTTACGACTAGACCTTATCAATACGGATAACTCTAGAATGTAACCATCTAATATTCCTTGCCAAAATGTAGACCAACTCCTTAACAAAAGACAACCACTTATCCAACAAAACAGACTCTAAATGAATGACATTAAATTCATCTTGAATATAATAGAGAAGCATAGAAATATGAAAAACCAGATGAAAAGCTAATAAATTTAGAGGCAAAGCTAACTCATAAGCCACATCACCAAACGTATGAAGAATCTCAAATGGACCAATATACCTGGGGATAAGTTTTCCCCTCTTCCTAAACTTTATCATACCCTTAATGGGTAATACTTGAAGGAAATCATGATCACCAACACCAAATCTCTGGGCACAAAATCTACGATCTGCATAACACTGATGCCTACTTTGAGCCGCTCTAAGTTTATCTTGAATGATCTGGACTCTGTCCAAAGACTCACGAAGCAAGTTTATACCTTGAGGTCTTACCTCCAAAACATCAAACCAACTCACTTAAGAGGGAAAATATCTACCATAGAAAGCCTTAAAAGGATTCATATCGATACTGAAATGGTAGATATTATTATACATAAACTCCGCTAAGGCCAAATACTTCTCCCACTAGCCACCAAAATCCATCACATAAGCCCAGATCTATACGCTAAAACCTGGATAGTCCGCTTTGACTGACCATCAGTTGGGGTAAAATGTTGTACTAATGCCAACCTGAGTACCCAACTTATCCTAAAAACTCTTCCAAAAGTGAGAAGTGAACACAAAATCCCTATCTAAAATGATAGAAACTGACAAACAATATAGCTGTACATTATCGCGAATATAGATATGAGCAAACCTCTCAGCACTGAAGGAGACTTGTATTGAAAAAAATATGAAGACTTGACCAATTGATCTACGATGACCTAAATATTATTTGATCCTGGTAGGTGCGAGGCAATCTGGTCACAAAATCTATAGTAATACATTCCCATTTCCACTAGAGAATGGGTAATCTCTAAAGTAATCCACAATGTGTCAAATGCTCGGCCTTCATCTGCTGACAATAAAGACAATCAATTACAAGGTCTACTATATCCTTCCTCATACCACCCCACCAGTAATTTTGCCTCAAATTATGGTACATCTTAGTCACTTCCGGGTAGATAGAATACCTGAACAATAAGCCTTCTCCAAAATCAATCTAATCTAATCACCTACTCTCGACACACAAACTCGACCCCAAATCCTTAAAACTCCCTCCAAATAAAGTGAGGATTTCATAGACTCACCACTCAATACCTTATCTCGAATTGATCTCAATCCTATATCATCAAATTGATAAAAAGACCTAGCTTGCATAAATGAAAAAATTCACCCTGGTGTCAAAATTTCAAGCTTAACCATCTGGTTAGCTAAAGACTGAACCTCTAAGGCTAAAGGCCTTTCCTAGGTAAACAGATGCGTCAAGCTACCGATGCTAGCCGACTTTTAGCTTAAGGTATCCGCAAGTACGTTAGTTTTCTAGAATAATAAAGAGTAGTCAAGTCATAATCCTTGAGCAACTCAAGCCAATGACACTGCCTCATATTAAAATCTTGTTGGGTGAAGAAGTACTGAAGGGTATGATGATCCGAGAAAATCTCACAACAGACTCCATACAAAAAGTGCCTCCACAACTTAAAAGAAAAAACAACCACGCACAACTTCAAATAATTGGTAGGGTAATTCCTATCATGAGTCTTCAACAGGCAAGAGGCATACACAATCACCTTACCCTCATACATCAACATATTTACTGACCCAATACTTGAAGCATTACAAAACACGGTGAATCCCACGCCCTTCTTGGGCAAAGTCAAGATAAGAGCTGCAGTAAAAAAATCCTTGAGATTTTGAAAACTCGCCTCACATGCATCAGACCACTGAAAAGAAATTTTGTTTTTAGTCAACTTAGTCAAAGAAGTATCAATAGATCAGAAGCCCTCGACATAACACTGATAATAACCTATCAATCCAATAAAACTCTAAATCGCGATGGGCAAAGTACGTCTAGCCCAATCACTAACCACTGCAATCTTGGCTAGATCAACCATAATACCCTCTTTAGTCACCACACGACCCAAGAAAGAAACAACCTCTAACCAAAATTCAAACTTGGATAACATGGTATACAACCTCTCATTTCTCCATATTTGAAGCATAATCCACAATTGCTCTTCATGATCAACCTTACTCTTGGAATAAACAATGATATCATCAATGAATATAATTACAAAGGAGTCGAGATACGATCAGAATACCCGATTCATCAAATTTATGAATGCAACTGGGGAATTGGTCAACCCAAAAGACATGACCAAGAACTCATAATGACCATATCGAGTCTGAAAAGCTATCTTCGCAATATCAAAACCTTTAATCCTGAACTAGTGATAACTGAACCTCAAATCAATCTTTGAAAATACTGAAGCACCCTAAAGCTGATCAAATAAATCGTTAATACGATGAAGAGGATAGTTACTCTTAACCATCACTTTGTTCAGTCAATGCACATCCACATAGACCCATCATCTTTATCACAAATAAAATAGGCGCACCCCAAGGTGATACACTAGGTCAGATAAATCCCTTATCCAATAACTCCTACAACTGGTTCTTAAATTCATTCAACTTGGCTGGGGCCTGCCGATAAGGAGGAATAAAAAAGGGCCTAGTGCCTGGCTAAACATCAAAAGCAAAATCAATATCACAATCCAGAGGCATAGCAGACAAATTATTTGGAAACATATCAATAAACTCACAAATAGAAAAAGGCAAGAGGTGAAGCAAAATTAGTATCACAAATATAATCCAAATAAGACATACACCCCTTTTCAACTAATCTACGAGACTGAACATAAGATATAATCCTCTTAAGACCCGAATGAAGTGCACCCTTCTAAGTAAACCTTGGCACCCTCAGCGAAGCTAAGGTCATGGTCTTAACATAAAATTCTAAAATTGCATGGTAAGGAGCCAACCAATACGTACCCAAAATAAATCAAAATCAACCATATTTAACCTAAGCAAGTTTATCAAAGTTTCACGCCCATCAAAAGTCACAAGATTTTTACACCTAATCCACCACTGAAGAATCACCTACTAAGGTAGATACATGAATAGGCATAGCAAGAGGATTACTAACAGAATCAAAACTCAAAGCAAAATATGCAGACACATAGGAAAAAGTCTATCCATGGTTAAATAACACAAATGCAGATCTGAAACAAATGGGGATGATACTTGTAATCATAGCATCTGAAGCCTCTACCTCATGTCTAGCTGGTATAGCATAGCATTGTCCACGATCACTAATCGACTGAGGAGCCCTACGACCACCACCACAGGCTCCACTACCTCTGCCCCTCATACCTTTGCTATTAACCTTACCTCTCATAACTATAATAGAAGTATCTTTAAGCATATAATAGGGATAGTAGTTGGCCACATGGACAGTTTTATCACACACAAAGCAACCTCTACTACTTGTCTCAATTAAAAAAGGTGTAACTGGGTCTAGAAGAACACACTAAACTACTAAACTAAGAAATCCACCATCCAAACTATGCAAAACCGCCTACACTAGCCTATCTTGATAGCCACAAAACATATGAATTTTTTACCACCAGAAACCTAACCTTTGAAATGACTGAAATGGCTCACCTTCTTAGTGCCTCTATGAGATTCTTAAAGAATACCCTTAGTAATCTTAGCATGATCCACTATACTTTGAAAAAATGCCTCAAATACAACCATTTGTGATGTAGCTAACTGAAGGAAGATATCTAAACCCTTCACAAACATCCAAATCTTCTCAGACTTAATGGAAATACTCGCATAGAAATATATAAACAAGGCATGAAAAGGTGCCTCATACTCTACTACAGTTATGGAGCCCTGCTCTAGGCAATCAAACTCATCATGCATCCGGTCCCTTAAACGGTATGGCACAAACCTCTTAAGAAATACATCTACAAACTAATACCAAGTCATATCCGGAGAATTAAGAGGTCTGTAACTAACCAGTGACCTCCATCAATCTCTAGCAGCATCTCTCAACTGATAGGTAGTATAATAAACTTTCTGCCACTCAAGCAATCCCTAATTATGCAATTTATCTCGGTAATAAATTAGAAACACAGGCATCCTCGTCCAAAATACCACTAAATCAAAGAGAAACTAAATGAGTAAACCTCTTAAACCTCTTCTGATCCTTAGAAAACATAATAGTACTCTAAATAAAAAGAGATCTAGTGAATATAGCAGGCTGAGATCCCATCTGAGGAGGATACAAACATAAAGTTTGACCTCCCAAATAGAAAACACCATACTCAGATGCTGGCACTAAAATAGGAATAGGACTCGGGGTGTGACGAGTACCCAAAATAGAAACAAGTGCAATAGGAGGATCCATACTCGAAACTAGAGAAACACCCAGAATATCCAAAGGAGAACACTCTAATTAGGATAGCAAATACATCAATGACTACTCTAAAAATGGGGAAGACAAACTATGAGGAATTAGAGCAAAACCCACACCTTCATTCTGTTCAACATGAGGTTTAAGGAAGAGTCCCCTAGAACTGCTCCTAGACAGAGATGATCCACAGTCTCACCCACTCCCTCAAGTCCATCCAATACTCGAGTCTTACCCTGTGAGAGAAGGCTCTACATCTCTACTCTTGCAGGGCCTAGTCAACACCATCTGTGTAAGAGGAGTAAAACACAACTCAAAGAGGTATTAAAGAACTTTACATGGTAAGGAATAAAATAAGAGAAGTTTCCTAAAGACATCCTATAGCCTCTCAAAGACTGATATAGATGTCAACATATTGATCCACGAGACTCTATTAGACAGCTCATTCTTAAACTATTGAGACCAATTAAATCTGGCTGCTCTGATGCCAATTTTTCATGACCCAAAATTAAGGGTCATAATTGCACTTGTCGTGACGTACCTTGATAAGTAAGCATATCGCCCAAACTAATGCACAAAAAGGGATAAAACAGAAATTCCCCCATTGTAAGGCTCTAGAACGAAGATGAACCATATAAGATAATAAGTACAAAAACATATAATCAACAATACATGCATAGCTTCGTAAACCTGTTGTCAACAATATATGAACGTATCTAGTACAACTTGAATCCAAAAAAATACATAAGATGTCCAAATACAGGAGAACCTCTATCTTTGAAATGATAGTAAGGATATAGTCTATAATAAAGGTGGTAGAATGCATATGAACACCTAAAATTCAACCCTTACCTTGAAAGCAGAAATATCGCCTGAATCAACCAAGCCGGGACATTTTTGTAATAGGATATGCATCGAAAGAGCATCGTAGGTGCCAGTATAATCCATTTGTACTCAGTAGGTATCATAGGATGAGATCGAATGACTGAGTTAAATTATAATTTAAGAGCAATAAAGATGACAGATAAATACTCTAAGTTAAGGTAAAAGGGCAATTTTGGATGATGCTCCAATGCTATAAATCAATAATCGGAATAGAGATAATATGAAAGAAAGAATAAATAATACTACAAGACTGGCTCCCATAAGCCAATAAGCATGGAAAGTGAATAAACCCAAGTGGGCCCCCGTAAGCCCAGAAAGTGCAATTAAGAAGATACATAATCGAAAGACCATGAATTTAAAGAATATCAAGCCTTAACTGACAATCCATCCTTGCAATAATATACAATAAATAACCTCTTGATATCAAACTCAAACTGATACTCAATATCATCATTTGCCAGAATTGAGCCGGAACTCATATTATCAATTGTCGGACATGAATCGTAGCTCAATATCTATCAATAACTGGACTTAAATCGAAAAACATATCAACTCACAAGTACCAAACTCACATGATAATAAAGAATCTAATAACTTCAACTCTAAAATTGGTAATTTAAGGATATAATACGCCCAAAACTCCATAAAGATCTAATAAGAGTCTTGGCCTAAGGTGGGCTGGAGGGGCACCTTTAATCCCCAAAATTTGTTATAAGGAAAATATACCCCAGACTAGGATAAGGTATCTAAATTAACTTCTAGATGTTAGATAAGCCATAATTATCCCTAAGATAGCAATTCTATCTAAACACGGATAACTAAGTCAATTATGCCAAATTTATGGGTCCAAATTATCAAAATAACCCAAATAATACTACTTATACCAATAATACCTCCAAGACCTAATTCCTATCCCATATTTATCATAATATCATAAAGACACCATGAATTAGCTCCATCTATGAGGTAGGTATACCTAGCCTATTTGGACGTCGAAGAACATCCTTAATATTCCCTTAGTCATTGATTTCTCCTTTTAAGAAGCTTCTAGTAGATAAAACACTATCAAAATCATAATATCCTTATCAATACAAGAACAATGGTACCCATATTGCATTTTGGTCATCGGGTAAAAAATTATGCAAAAATTCCATGTGTGGCCTTGTTGACGAATCACACTTTCAAAACTAACAACCTATCCCTCAATGTTAAAGGAACATTTACCCTCAAGAATAGGTAAATTTTCATCTCAACTGGTGCTATAATCAACCCACCATTATTCTAGGGATTTTGGAAAAAATTTAAGAAATTAACCATGGAGTTTATTAAGAGTTTCAAGAATTCCTAGAAGAAATTAGTACTCCAAGATTACAAACTCCCCAATATCACCTACTAATGTCTCTCCCAAGTTTTCGCATGATTTAGGGATTTTTACTCTAAAACTAGTGTGAAAATGAGAGAATTTGGGCAATTGAGACATTTAAATAATGCCCAAGTGCCTCTTAAGCTTACACTAGGTAGCTTAAGTGGTCATTGCTTTTATGGTCAAGTGCCAATTTAATGATAATGGCTTCCCATATGATTATTGCTTAAACAGTCTATTTGTAACTTAAGTGACCTTCGTTTAAGCGATGAGGGATCCATTTAAAAGTCCCACATCTTGGTAGTATTGGTCGCCTAAGAGACCAGTTGGCCGCTTAAGAGGCCCTTTACTCAAGTGATCAAAAGGGTACTTAAGTGGATGCACCAGCGGGAGGCTTAGAATTTTTTTGAATTCTCCATCGACCCGTCAGGATTTGTTTGGAATCCTGTATAAGCAAATAAACTATGCTACCCTATCAAATTAAATGTCCTGGACTTAATAAATCAGTCATAATTTTAATATGTGGTTGTTTTGTTGAAAAAGTGTGTCCCATACCCAATTGCTATTTTTCTTAAGTTCTAGCCAATAGCCTAGAATGAGTCCAAAAGCCTCCGGACATGAACAGAGGTCCACCTAGCCTAAAATTAATGTTTTGAGCTTTTTGAACTGTCAAAATTTGAATACAAGGTCATTTGACTAAAGTCCTTTACCGGGTAGCCAATTCTAACAAGCAAAGACTTTAAAATAGGGAATTGGCTATAAGAAACAAATGAACTACCCGGTAACTGAACTGTCAGCTCAATCAAGTCATAAATAACCTAAGAAAGATATAGGAAAGCTCTTATGGCAAAAATGAGTGGAAATATAGAAAATGACCTGGAGGGTCATTAGACAAGAGGAAAGGCAATCTCAACCCCAAACATATTGGATCTTTTGAGATCCATTGCACTGCTGGAGAAGTGTCTTATGAGTTATCCTTACCCCCAAATTTTCTTATTTTCTATAAGATTTTCCATCTTTCTATTCTATGATGTTACATTACCAATGAGTATCATGTTCTTCGATGGGACTCGATTCAGTTGGATAAGCAGTTGAACTTCATAGAGGAGCTTGTGTTCATATTAGCCAGGAATGTCAGGCAGTTATTCTCTAGAGAGATTATAGTATATATAGTTTAGTAAATATACCTCATTGTAGAGGAGGTTACATCAGAGATCAAAATTAAGATGCGGACCCAAAATCTCCACCTATTTAAGGCTTCAGATTCATCCTAACCCTTCACTTTTGCAGATAAAATTTTTATTGGTAGTGGATATTGTAATGATCCTCTCGGTCATTTTAGACTTTTCAATATATTTTCACTATGTAAATCTTTCCAATAGCTTCCCCAAGTGATTTATGACTTACTGGAGCTGACAAATTGATTACCGGGTAGTTCATTTGTTTTTTAGAGTCAATTTCCTATTTTGAAGTCTTTGCATGTAAGAATTGGCTACCCGGTAGTAACTTACATCAAACGACATCATTTGCTAATTTTGTTCTGTTCCATCAGCTAAAAAAATAGATTCTAGGCTAGGTGGCATTTTGTTCATGTCTGAAAGCTCCTGGAGTTATTTTGAGTGATTAGTCAGAAGTTGATAAAAATATCTCATAGATGTGGAGCTACTTTCACCGAAATGACTTGGGACAAAAATTTTGATTGTGCCATTGAGTCTGAAACATTGAATTGGATAAGGTAGAATAGTTTATTTCCATATAAAGGTTATTAAATTAATCCAAAGAGGTCAGTGGAGACTTTGTAAAATTCAAAGTCTTTACCTAGTGCACTCAGCTTTAGCTGAGGCTGCTTTAGTAGCCTTCTAGATTTTTAGTGTTCTGGCCATCCCAACAAGCTACTTTGGCAGAACGCTCACCACTAAAGTGCATATCACATTAGTGTCGACTTGTCAACTTTGGTGGTATACCAGGCATAGTCGGGTACCGCTTTAGCAGCCCAGTACCCTCTTTAGAAGCACCTGAGAGCCATTTCATGCCCCATTTGCCTGATTCTTCTCTCTTTTTTACATAAGTTAAAGTGTGAAAAACCTTAGAAAGTGTGTAAACTTTATAGAATCATTAATAGGAGATTTTGGGCTCTTCGTGAGCTTGGACTACTTATTTCTTCTCAAAATTCTTGGTAAGTTTACGTTAAATTCATGGTTAAATTCCTTATTATTTCCTAATATCCCTAGAGTATTGGTGGGCTTATTTAGCACTATTTGAGCTCAAAATCTACACAATCTTGAGGTTAAATGTTCCTTGAGCATAGAGGGACGTGTTGACGATTTCAAAAGTGCGATTTCGTACGCTAGCCACACATGGGATTTTTATGTAATTTTGAACCCTAATCATAAGAATGCAATATTGGTATCATTGTTCACATATGAGTAGATTATCATTTTGTTATCGTGGCATTGTGCGGAGGCTCCTTGTAATGGAAATTCAACAATTTAGCAAATTTCACTAGGCTTTCTTTGGCATCTAAGTAAGCTCAGTTTACTTTTCTCATAGATTGGGCTAATTTGTAGTATATCCATGATAATGTGTTAGATATGGGTTGTGAATTAGGTCTTGGAAGTATATTTAGTGTAATTTTATTTCCCTAGTCAATTTAGGTTCATAAATTAGGCATGGTTACTTAGTTACTCATTCTTAGGGTAAAATGGATATGTTAGGACTGAAATATGGTTTAGTTAATATCTAGTAGTGAAATTATATAACTTATCCTAGTTATGGTAGAATTTGTCTTAGAATGGATTTAGGAATTAGGACTGGGTCCTATGGCCTTCCTTAGGCTAGACTATCATTACCTGTTTGTAGACTAATTAGATATGTTATAACTTTTAAATGCATATTTTGGAGTTTGAAGAGGCCATATACATAATACTTGTGCTAGATTGGTACTTGGGAGTTGATAATCAAGTTTATGTTTTACAGTTTATGATTTTAATATCGTTTTGATTCCAATGATTGATTATATGAGTTTCAATTCAAGTTTGGCAATTGATTATATGAGATTTGGTTCAAGTACAATAATTAATTATATGAGTTTTGATTCAAGTACAACATTAAGAGGTTATTTATGATATTTTTGGATCGGTTCAAGTTAGGTGTTTTGTGGTTTGGAAGGATTCACGTTTATGGCTTCGAGATGTGGTTATTTGGTATATTTTTTATTACTTCTTCTCTTGATTTCACCCTTCGAGCTTATGTGGGCCTGCACTGGGTTATTTACTTTTCTTCACTCACTAGCTTATGGGGGTCAGTTTTGTAGTTATAGTTATGCATCCTTTTACGTTAATACAATTTCTAATTGTTTATTTACTTATAATATTTGGAGCATTATTATATTTTGTCCTTTAACATGAATAATCTTTGTTAACTTGCATGATTATTATTGTTAAATTATAATTTAGCTTAGTCGGCCGATGATGCCCATTGAGCACCCTAGTTTTGGTACTCATACTACACTTCTCTACCTTTTTGGTATAGATTCGAGTACTAGGTTCTATCATTGATGCTGCAATCATGCTGACTTGGGTTTAGATACGGGGTAATATCTTGAAGTTAGGGTTGACCTTTTCTCCTTCATCTACTTTTGCTTAGTCTTTTCATTTCGAGATTGATGTACGTTTGACTACTATATAATCTTATATTCTTTTGTTAGTGGCTCTTGTATCGACACTAGTAGGCTGAGGATGTTTTCTTTCTATTTATCTTTTGTATTATTATTATTATTATTCCCTATTTTATTTCTTGTAAGCTTTTACTTATGTATTTTTGGCATCTATGTCATTTTACCCTAAATTAGCCTATTGTTTCTAGCTTCGGGCTGCGGTTTTACATACCTACTAGTGGGATAAAGTAGGTTCCATCATAACTCATAAATCAGGTCGTGACTTCTTTTTTTATTTTCACAACTTCCCGAACACCAATAGGTTAATTTAAACTTGTACCTAGAGGTACTCATACTCCCCCTAGGTAATTAATACATCAAACCATGTACTCAATCATCTCCAATTAAGTGACTACTCCTATTATGTGTGAGAACCAATTTTTTGTAAGTTTTTGGATTTCCAACACAAGCCCTAATTGTGTTCAAGCAAATTATTTGAAGAAAAATAGTACAAAAATATCACATGCAATGGAAAATCAAAGAGTGATGCTTGGGAATTTTCATTCATCTAGCCGAGGTCTTGCGAGAGTAATTGATTTAGGAGTATTTTTTTATTTTAGATGGGGAGATTTAGATGAGAGAGAAGTGTACTTGAAGTGGAATGGACGGTGATGGAAGATCGGTGGAGTTATGGACGTTTAAAAGAAAACATAATAGAATTAGATTGGTTCCCTTTTAATCGTGTGCAAGTCGGGCCGGGTAGAGTGATACGGGAAAAATGGCCATCTTATCTTTTGATGACATCTTTGGATGCCAACATATAGAGGCTCAAGACTTGGTCACCTCGAGAATACAAGAACATGCTTGGAGGACCCGTTTTGAGCATAACTTAAAGCAATCTCGCCTGTGGAAGATTACTTGGAGCATTTAAGATTGAGGACTCACGGTTTTGGACCTTAATTAAGGGCATTTTGGACATTACACATGGTGTATTTACACACCATGGCCGCACCTATCATTAAGGGCAAAGTGGTCTTTTTGTCTTCTTTTGTAATACACTATAAATAGGTCATTTTAGCTCATTTCTTGGGAGATTTTGAATGATGAAGAATTGAAAGACATATTTTCTCTCTTTTGAGAGTGTAACACCCTTAGTTGTAGGGCTTGGAAAAGCCATCCTTAGCATAGGGCTTGGAAAAGCCAATATTGATCTTCACTTGGAAATGGTAGATCTTGAGGTGAGTTCAGTCCCTTGGTGGTCACCGTAAGAGTGTGGTTTTTATTATTACATTTATTTGGGGTTTAGTGTATGATATACACTTGGTTTCTGATTCTTGCTATAATATTGGCCTCATTATCTATCCTTTACTTTTCTTGTTGTTATCTTGTGCAGTGGACTGTTTCTGGGTCCTTTTTGAATCCAAAAATTTATGTTCTTGTTGTCATATTGTTCTTCACGTTTTGTGGCTGTTTTGGGTGTCAAATACACCATTGTTATCTCGTATTGTTGTTGTTGTAGTGAATCCAAGAGTGGTCTCCATCTTGGTCCTCAAATCCTTAAGATTAGTGGACTATTTTGGAGGGTGTATTGGACTATTTTGGAGTTGTTTCGTGTTTCCCTTGTCTTTTCTCGTATCATTTGGTATCAAAGCAAGGATTGATTTCGTTCCAACAAAATCAATCTTGGGCTTGTTAGTTGAAAAATTAAAAAAAAAAGTGTTGAAAAACCAAAAATCTCAAAAAAAGAAATTTGTCCCGTTTTTGTGTTTGAGTTGAAATTTGAGACTTAGATTTAGGAGATTTTAGAGTGTTTTGTTTGTTTCTAGTGTTAGGTTCTTGTTCCCTAACACTAAGTGGGTCTAGATCTTGGATTTGAGCTTAATCCGGGTGGTTTTGAGTTGTTCACCATTGTTAAGTTTAAGGTTGAAGAAACTCGCAAGGTGAAGCTCAAAATTGGAAGACTTGTTGTTGATATTGTGGCTTGAAAAATGAATGGTTTTGTTATGGAGTTTAACGTGAGCAAAAGGAATCCAAAATCATTTAATTTGGAGTTCATTTGATTTAGTTTCAATCTTTTGAGTGTTCTTGTTGTTCTTCATGTTCATCATTTATTGTTGAAGAAGAACATTCAATAGGTGTGGTTTGATCTTAAAGAGTGGAGAAAAAAGAGTGTAGTCTTTTGTTAGTCTTGAAACATATCCCAAAGAACATACAAAAAAAGATAGGGGACAATAGGAATTTCAAAAAGTCTCATTACCAAAAGAGAGTAAGGGCACATACCAAGACAAATAAAAGAGGAAATGAGACAAAGGCTTTCAAAAAGGTGTCTTTCCAAAAAGGTGCAAGGAAAGTCAAAGTCTTTTGAATTTTGAAAAAGGCTCTAAGTCTTGTGTTTTTCCCTCCTTTAGCTGATTTTTCACTCTCCCAAATTAAAAATTTGACCAATCCAAATTGCAAACTACCATGTCACCAAATTGCCACGTCAACTAAGTGCCACATCATCAACGTTCCCAAAAAAACCTTGAAGCTCAAATTTCAGATTTTAAAGTTTGTTTTCTTTGTTTTGTTAGTTTCATTTCTTGATTCTAGTACTAATTAGCAACTAGTAATCACCTACTAGATTGTGAATTAGTTTTTGAATCCGTTTTTGTCGTGTCTTCATTATTTTTGTGCTTTTCTCATTTTTAATTCGTCGTAACTTTTTGTTTCAAGTTCGTAAGTAGAATTTTTTGTCTTGTGTCTTGAGTCGATCAAACAAGAATCTATTTTGGCTGCCAAGTAGAATTGACATCCTATTGACTACCGGAGTATAAGCAACTTTTAATATTCGCCACTCCAATTGTGAGGATCACAAAAGTGAGTGACTACGAGTGTTAGTGAGAAGCTTTTTACTACTAATCTTGTTTGTTCATTTTGTAGGTTCAAAGGTGATATAAGGGGAATATGTCTTTGATAGCCAGGGATTATTATGACTACAACATGGGAGACTATGGTTGTAGTGAGGGGTTTTATGGCCACGAAGTTGAGAGAGATTGTGGAGGCTATGAAAATAGCCATGATCAAAACTTGGGAAGATTTGAAAGTTACTGTTTTGAGGGAGAAAATGAGGTGAATGAAGTGCCTAGTGCTTATGGTGACTTTGGAGATGATGTAGGACCTCGTGATGGATCTTATGATGACGTTGGGGCATGTGAGGAGTCCTACACTTCTTACTCCAAACCTAGTTTTGGTGTTAGGTATAACCCTTTCATTCGCAAAGCTTATGAGAACTATGATGAGAGTACACGTGAGGAGTGTGAAGATTCATATTCTCCACCTTGTAGTACTTCTTATCAAGATCGATATAGTGTGAATGGTTATACTAGCTCTACTGGAGGTTGTTCAATGAGAAGAAGAGGGTATGCATCTCCAAAACTGAGGGGTACTCGTATGCTTTACAATATTGATCCAAGAAGGAGTGTACACTCCGGAAAGGTGATCATTTGTGGGATACCGGGCTGCCTCATTGTGTTAAATAATAGGTACTATAGAAACTACATTGTTCCATCCATGGTTGATTACTTGGGGTTATTTTGCGAGCCTTTACTTGTTCCATACTTCTTGGACAGGTTTAAGGTTACCGAGAGGGTAAAAGTTGTCTTCTCCCAATTTAATTACCATAAGGAGAGGTGGTGTAATGTTTTTCCCATAACCTATGGTCATGTGAGCTTGGGCGCCAATTGGTTTGCACAACATAAAGTTCTAAATATGCAAAATTGGCCTAATATTGTAAGAGACCGATGGGGAAATTGCCTCGAGACGTACATTCTGACCGGGCCACAAAAAGAAGTTCCTACCTACTCCAATTTGAATTATTATGAGAGACAAAAGATTGAAAGGAGTAAGGGAGTGAAAGGTGGTAATTCGAGAGTGGAAAAAGGAGAGGTTGTGTTGAGCGAAGTGACGGGATTACCACCAAACCGTGCTTACTTTGGTTGTCCTTCTATTTCTATGGACATTTGTGTAGGTACCAACATGGCAAGCGAAGGTGATCAATGTCAAAAGGAAGTTGCTTCCCAAGCTTATGGAGGACCTTCACCTCATATCAAGAAAGAGTCTACTCAAGATCTTCAAGGTAAAATAGCTAACTCTTACACTTTAATGCATGTGAATTATAATTGTATGGCTAGTAATCCATTGAGTGTGAGTAGTAGCTTACTTATTTATGAGTCTAATGATTCCTTGCCTCTTGTTGATGATGTACATATTATGAGTGTGGATACACTAGTTGATCCTATTGATGATGAAATTGACTCCTCTTGTGAGATCAATTTATGTCCACCTAGTGTTGAAGCCTATATGTTGAATGGAAGTACATCGTCTTGTGCAATGGGTGTTGATCAACTTGTTTGTGAAAACTATCCACCACTTGAGTATGTGTGTGATGTTCTTAATAGGACTCAAGTGAGTGAAGTATTTGAAAATATTGGTCAACAAAGTGAGAATGAACCCGAGAGATCTTCTTGGGGTAATATTGTGTCTGAAACATCCTTGAAACTTGATATTGATCATTTAGAGAGTGAGGAACTTGCTTGTTCCAAATCTGTCCGTGAGGTAGATCATACTTTTTTTAGGTATAATGTCTTGTTTGAAGATGATTTAAACACTCCTAATGAACCTAGTGGTGAAAATGATGGTATTGCTTGCCTTGGAAGCTATAGCCTATATGCTAACCCACTATGGTGTGACAACATTTCTCCTAAAGAGGGAAATCTCTTCTTGGAAGATGAGAGTACTGTTAAGGGTAAGGAATGTGTAGTTGCGGAAGCTACTTCTTCTTCTACTTTGTGTGATTTCATTGTTGAGAGTACTCTTGGTGATTATTGGGAAACTATTAGTGAGTACACACATGAGAGCACCTTAGTAGAAGTCAATTTGAGTGATACCTTTCTCTACTCTCTATTTGCTTTGGATGATATGTATGTTATATTGTAGAGAGTATGTCATTTAGTTTGGGGTTTTTATTATTACATTTATTTGGGGTTTAGTGTATGATATACACTTGGTTTTTGATTCTTGCTATAATATTGGCCTCATTATCTATCCTTTACTTTTCTTGTTGTTATCTTGTATAGTGGACTGTTTTTGGGTCCTTTTTGAATCCAAAAATTTATGTTCTTGTTGTCATATTGTTCTTCACGTTTTGTGGATGTTTTGGGTGTCAAATACACCATTGTTATCTTGTATTATTGTTGTTGTAGTGAATCCGAGAGTGGTCTCCATCTTGGTCCTCAAATCCTTAAGATTAGTGGACTGTTTTGGAGGGTGTATTGGACTGTTTTGGAGTTGTTTCGTGTTTCCCTTGTCTTTTCCGTATCATCGAGTTTTTAATTTAAAAACTTGATTGATTTTGCATTATTGACCATGACTCCAAGCGATGAATCATGGTTCTTGAGTTACCAGTCATACCTTCTCTCCAGTTAGTTTTAATAAACTTACCGGGTCCCCAGTCCTTATTGGCCCAAGGTGATGAGTCATAGTGATTGAATGTGATGAGTTATGAGAGTCGTAGGGACTACAGTGACCTTTTTCTTTATGTGTTTTTTCCTAAGTATTCCCGTGGATCTTGATGATGAGTCATCAAGTGGCGCTACAAGACATAGGGTCACTGATTTGACCTAGACACCAACAACTATTCTGTCTCTTTTCCTGCGTAGCCCTGCCCTACATATTTAAACACATGTGTTACCCAATAACTATTTAAGTACAAAACATAGGTTTCCTCCCAAGAAGTTCTTGATTTAATGTTGCGGCTAGACATGGATAAGTTGGGTACTCATACTTCACTGACTGGACCATGGGTTACCTCCCATGAAGTGCCTGATTTTAACATCTTAGCAAGACCTAGTTTTCTAATTACTCAAACCTCATCAAGGCCTAAATTCTCTCACAACTTTATCTCTTGAGTGTTGCCTAAATAGTGCTTAATATGTTGTCCGTTCACCTTGAATGTGACATCACCACTTTGTTGTATCTTTTGTTGTATCTAGATTACACCGATTAGGATTAATCTAAGTGCGGTGAAGAGTCCAGACCATCTAGACTTTAATTTGCCATGAAATAAGAGAAGTGTTGAATTATGAAGCCAGAACATATCACTAGGTTGGAATTCTCTCTGCTTAATTCTTCTATCATGGTATAATTTCATCTTTATCCTGTATAATGTTGAACTCTCATAGGCACAGAGACTGAACTTAGCCATATCATTCATCTCTTCTAGTCTTAAGAGTGCTACATCACTCTACTAAAAATTTAGCTTTTTTTCAGTGCCCATAACGTATTATGCTCAAGTTTGCTCGGCTAGTGGAATGTTTTGCCATACATAAGATGATATGGAGATGCATCGATAAGAGTTTTATATGCTGTCCAGTAGGCCCATAATACATCGTCTAGTTTACTAACCCAATCATTCCTATTGGCATTGCTAATCTTTGCAAAAATAGACTTTAACTTCTATTAGATTATACGAACTGCGGATCCCCACAAAATTTGTAAGATGCAAATTAGTAGGTAGTCTAGCAAACACTTTTTCAAATTTAGTAACGAGATCAATACGCTAGTAATATAAAAATTAGACCCTTAAGGCAACTCTAATGGAATGTTTTCTCCTCTTTCAACTCTCTCAACATACCCTAAATGTTCTTCTAGATCATCATAAACTGGTAATAGTGTTGCATAGTTTATTTTACTCTATTTTTTCTTAATCTGTCCCTCACATCAATTATACCTAGATGATCTCTCTCTTTCTGTCTGGCTCTTTCTTCCCTACCTGCTATTTGGGTGGCTGCTTGTGTACCATTTTCCTTAGTCATTAAATTATCATTAACTTTCTCTATATTTTCCTAAATATTATGTTGTAGTGGCTAATTCATTATTGTTGGTACATCATGATCCCTTACACACCGAGCACCTTAATCATAAACTCATTCTTTTCTTCTTTTAATTTTGTCTCAAAGTTTTTTCAATCTTAGGATCGATTAGAATCAGGTGATTTCCTTGACTCTAAGTAATGGTCATACAATGGCATGTTCCATAAATATAACAAAAAAGTAAAAATCAATAAACGAAACCAACAACTTCAACAAACACAATAAATCGCTTCGTAACCTTATTCCCAAACAATGGCGCCAAAATATTATGTCGCTAAAATTACACATCTCATAAAGTATAAAGCTGTCAGTGAATCATATATTGAACCCAACAATGTTGGGGTCGATTGTCACACCTCAAAATTTCCATCCCGAGATGCCACACGGTGATTAGGGCTACACGTAGACCCAAGCTAACCCTCGGAGCCAGACACTACCTCAAGGAACTCAATTCAACAACAGTCATGCATAATAAAGAGATATATCACATTATGTTCAAGAGAGATACTGGAGAATACTAAACTGTATAACCAAAATATATATTGAATGTCTGTACATACCATCCCTCTAGTCTGACAAAGCCTGTATATATCAAAATCAAGGAGCCTTTAGGACAAACCCCCAACTGACTCAACAATACTGAAAGACATAACAACAAAATCATATCACAAAAATATAGACACGGTCCTCGAACCATGAGGACTCACCACTGAGGAAACATAGTGAGGCACCCGAATATCACTAATGCAGCTGCGACTGAGTACCTGAACCTACATTACGAGAAAATATAGCCCATAGGAAAATATGTGGGTCAGCACTTTAGAATGTACTGAGTATGTGAAGGTGCATGCAACAATGTAAATATCATCATCAATTTCATGAAAATATACATATGTACAATGATGACTCACTTGGCATGAGTTAGATTGAAATATACTTTTCATGATCTCATAGCAAATAAATCATATGATAAAAACCTCATAAATCATCAAAAACAACTCAACTCTTCAACTCAAGACTCAGAGTGACTCGGTAATTCAAGAAACTAAACTCTTATGGACATGAGAGGTTCTTATAACCGATATAAACCATGTGAGCTACATGGAGTCTAATATTTTTCCCTCCTAAGGAGAGAACCCCACATTGGCGGGAGCGTCGTACACTTGCTAGGGAGTACAATCTCAATTTAGTGATCATAATTTCATACTCGGCCTCTGTCCCACAAATATCAATACCAATCCTACGGTGGCACGTAGTTTTGGGGGAAATACCACATTTCCCATTGGGTTCTAAATACTACTCCCAGATACAAGCTCAGAATGCGTTAGAAAATCCACCACAAACATCACAAGGGTCTATCATGAAGATCAAATCAAATCTCTTTCTCATTTATCAAATCATAATCAATTTGTGGATTCCTAACTCGACTCAAATCAAATCAATATTTCTCAATATCAAAATGTATCAATTCATTAAATCATGGCAACATCAATAACTTTGAAGAAATATCAAGACTCATTGTAACAACTCAATCTCATGAATCAATATACTCAATAATCCAATTTGTCATAAATAAGCTTAAAGCTTGACACATATCTTGAAAGCACTTGAAATATAAACTCATGGTAGAAATATGAAATTCACAATATTAAATATCAAGTCATAACTTGGGAATAGTAAAATAATTATGTATAACAAAGCTTGAACAATTTATATTCTCATAGTCTCATGATAAAGTAATTTGGGTATAAACCCACTCGCAAAATCATACAAATCCATAATAGAAATCAAAGCTTTGGGAACAAGAACGAAAGAATTGCTCTTGTCAAAACCCCACATACCATAATTTTTGAAATTGGATGAATTCTAGTGCTTGATACTCTATCCGCACTTGTAATAAATAATTCTCGAAGTCCACACTATGAGAAAATTGGTTCTTGAAGAAATCTTGAAGATTTATTGATGATTTTTGGATGATTAATGTTCTTGAATGAAACCCTAGATATATTTTCTTAAGAGAATTGGAAGAGAATATGAAGAAATTAGGGTTTGGATGGGGATTCTCATATATATAGGGCCCCCCAAAAGATGGAAAAGGACTAAAATACCCTTGCAAAAATGTCATTTAATTGCTGAAAAAAAATAGCTGAAGACATTTGTGAAAAGTCGTCAGACTTGTGACAAGTCGTCACGAAATCTAGTCACAAAAGGGTGGAATTTATGACTTTCTGCTTAAGGTTGACGATATTTTGTGATAAGCCGTCAGACTTGTGATAAGTCGTCACAAAATGTCATCACAAAATGTTGGAATTTGTGACTTTCTACTTAAGGTAGCGACATTTTGTGACAAGCCATCAGACTTGAGACAAGTCGTCACAAAATGTTGTCACACAGTTTCCAGGCTGACACGCTAGAGTAAAATAGGCATAACTTTTTGCTCCAATACTGGATTTGGGTGAAATTGGTACTGTTGTAAAGATAATTCAATTATCTATCTTTTGTTGGGACATGAGATCAAAATTTCTTAGTGTAACAAGAAATATGCTGATTTGAATTTGACTATGCCAAAATCCTTCTTAAGAATTCAATCGGTAAGGGATGTTTTGATTCACCTAATCTCTAGGACATCTTTGAGGCCTTAATACACATAACCCTTGAACAGAAAATAAATAAAACACTATAATTTATTTCTCATGAGCTTGATCCATGGTGGCACTATTGGTTAGAGTTCTGGGGTATTACAATATCTCTCCCTTGGAAATATTCGTCCCCGAATGTTGCCAGATAGGCCAAGAACAAGAAAAAAAAAATGAGGACGTATAGCTGGAACGACTCACTTAAAGGACTTACTTCACTCTACACCTTCGGATACTATAAAAAATACATGAATTCGTGATGGAAGTAGACACACAACTGAATCTTTAATAAGAAGGGGGCAGAATTAAGAAAGAATGGTACCTTCTGCTTGCTCCGAACTCACAGAAAAGAGGTGAGGTACTTTGCTCGCATATCAGCTTTGGCTTCCTAAGTAGCACCCTCAACAGATTGATTTCACCAAAGCAATTTAACCAAAGGAACTTCTTCGTTCCTTAGCCTACGGATCTGAAAATCCAAAATCTCAACCAGAATCTCTTCGAATGAAAGGCTATCTTGAATATCTAAGCTTTCGGTAGAATCAACCACGACAGAATCACCAATACACTTCTTAAGCATAGAAACATGGAATACCGTATGAATGCTAGACAACTCCGCGGGTAACTCCACCTCATATACTATTTTCTCAACACAGCTCAGAATGCTATATGGACTAACATAACGGGGACTAAGCTTTCCCTTCTTCCCAAATCTCTTCACCCCTTTCATGGGTGAAACCTTTAAGTACACCAAATCATTAACATTAAACTCAAGATCTTTTCTTCTCACATCCGCATATGACTTCTGACGAGTTTGAGTGGTCTTCTATCTTTCTCGAATCAACTTAATTTTTTGCATAGCCTCGAACATAACATCAGGCCCAATCACAGCTGATTCTCCAACTTCAAACCAACCTATAGGTGATCTACATCTTCTCCCATACAAAGCTTTAAATGGGTCCATCTGAATACTAGCATGGAAACTATTGTTATACGCAAATTCGATCAATGGCAAGTGCTCATCCCAACTACCTTTGAAATCAAGCGCACATTCCCTCAACATGTCCTCCAAAGTTTGAATAGTCCTGTCAGCCTGACCATCAGTCTGCAGATGAAAAATGGAACTCAAATAAACTTCAGTACCAAGACCCTTCTAAAAGGCTCTCCAAAACTGAGTACC
Organism: Capsicum pubescens; assembly: GCA_030864215.1. Classification (NCBI taxonomy): domain Eukaryota; kingdom Viridiplantae; phylum Streptophyta; class Magnoliopsida; order Solanales; family Solanaceae; genus Capsicum; species Capsicum pubescens. Next base: position 260,655,435 of record CM061548.1, on the reverse strand, counting down.
CCTATCTGAGATGATAGACAAAGGAACTCCATACAATCTGACTAACTCATGGATATACAATCTAGCATAATCCTCAGCTGTATAAGATAAATGCAATAGAAAAAAATGAGTTTATTTAGTCAACAGGTCTATAACAACCCAAATCGAATCATGAATACGATGAGAAGAAGGCAAACCAATTATGAAATCCATATTCACTTCTTCCCACTTCCAAGTAGGAATGCTAAACTCTTGCATTACACCACCGGGACTTTGGTGCTCTACCTTAACTGTTGATAAGTAGAACACTTTACTACAAATCCTGCTATATCTTTCTTCATACCGTTCCACCAATAGATTTCCCGCAAATTGCGGTTCATCTTGGTAGCACCGGGATGAATAGAATATCGTGCTCCATGCACTTCAGCCAAAATTCTCTGCCTTAGATCATCAACATCGGGAACACATAATCTACCCTGCAATCTCAACACATCATCTCCCCCTTGGGAGAAAACCTATACCGTTTGGTCCTTAACTGACTCCTTTAGTCTGACCAAACTTGGATTCCTGTCTTGCTTCTCCTTTACCTCGGAGACAAAACAGGACTCAAAACTACTCTGAACTAACATACTCCCTTCAGCGGAATCAAGCAATCTAACACCCAACCTAGCCAAATGATGCACATCATGAGCCAATTCTTTCTTATCATTCTCTACATGGGCTACACTACCCATAGACAACCTGCTAAGAGCATCTACCACAACATTGGCCTTTCCCGGGTGATACAACACACTCATATTGTAGTCTTTTAACAATTATAACCATCTTCTTTGCCTAAGATTCAACTCCCTCTCAGTAAACACATACTGTAGGCTTTTGTGATCAGTAAACACATCAACATGAACACCATACAAATAATGTCTCCAGATTTTTAAAGCAAAAACTACAACTGCTAATTCAAGATCATGGGTTGGGTAATTCTTCTCATGAGGCTTCAACTGTCTAGAGGCATAAGCTATAACTTTACCTCTCTGCATCAACACAAAACCCAAACCAACTCTAGAAACATCACAATACACCACAAAACCATTAGTACCATCGGGTAAAGCTAATACTGAGGATGAAGTAAGTCGAGTCTTTAACTCCTAAAAACTCTTCTCACAGGCATCTGTCCACCGGAACGTAACTTTCTTTTAGGTCAACCAGGTCATGGGAGACGCAATGGAAGAGAATCCCTCAATAAAACGATGGTAGTAGCCAGCTAGACCCAAGAAACTCCTAATGTCAGATGGGGAGGTAGGTCTAGGCTAATTCTTTACAGCTTCTGTCTTTTGGGGATTGACTCTAATGCCTTCGGCGTAAACAATGTGACCCAGAAAAACAACTGACCGTAGCCAAAATTCACACATGCTAAATTTAGTGAATAATTAATGATCTCTAAGAGTTTGCAAGACAGTTCTAAGATGGTTGGCATGATCATACTCTCTTTGGGAATACACAAGAATATCGTCTATGAATACAATGACAAACATATCAAGATATTGCTTGAACACTCGATTCGTGAGTCCCATGAAGGCTGCTGGAGCATTGGTTAACCCAAAGAACATGACAAGAAACTCAAAGTGACCATAACGGGTTTGGAAAGCTGTCTTTGGAATATCACACTCTCTTACTTTAACCTGATGATAGCTAGATCTAAGGTCTATCGTTGAGAAATGACTTGCACCCTGTAGCTGATCAAATAAATCATCAATTGTAGGAAGAGAGTACTTGTTCTTGATAGTTACCTTGTTGAGTTGATGGTAGTCAATGCATATACATAATGTACCATCTTTCTTACATATGAATAGAACAGGTGCACCCCACGGGGAAACACTGGGTCTGATAAAGACTTTGTCTAAGAGATCTTTAAGTTTCTCCTTCAACTCTTTAAGTTCTACGGGTGCCATACGGTATGGAGGAATGGAAATAGGCTGAGTGTCGGGAAGGAGATCAATCCCAAATTCTATTTCTTTATTAAGTAGGACCCCCGAGATATCTTATGGGAAAACATTGAGAAACTTATTAACAATGCTAACTAACTGAATAGTCGAACTCTCGGATTTGAGGTCTTTAACTCGAACTAGGTGATAGATGCAACCCTTGGATATCATCTTCCTAGCATTGAGGTAGGATATGAAATGGCTCTTCAGAGTTATAGAACTCCCGGACCACTCAAAAACGGGCTCTTCAGGAAACTAAAACTTGACCACATGGGTATAATAATCAACAGATGCATAGCATGAGTGAAGCCAATCTATACCCAGAATAACATTAAAATCAACCATATCTAGCTCAATCAAATCAGCACACATGACCCGATGAAGGAAAATGATAGGACACTTCTTAGACACTCGCTTAGCAATAACAGATTTTCCTACCTGGGTAGAAACCAGAATAGGTTCAGGGTCAATCTCAAAATTTACAGGAACCAGAGGCGTCACATAAGAGAAACTCGAACCAGGGTCCATAAATATATACACATAAAAATGAAAGACATGGAGCATATCAGTAATAATATCTGGAGAGTCCTCCTGCTCCTGGCAAGGTGGTATAGCATAGAAGCAATTTTGGCGTGAACTGCCAACAGTACTAGAAAGGCGCCCTGAGAAGGAACTGGGCGGACTATGAGAGTAGGGGCACTGGTATCCTTACTTTGGGGACGAGTATCTCGACTCCCTTGTCTAGCATACGGACAATCTCAAAGTCAGTGGCCCAACTTGCCACAACCAAAACAACCTTTCTGATCAACAAAAGACTCACCAAAATGATCTCTACCACACTTGGCTCATAAAGGAGGATGAGGTCTGTTACTTATACTTTCCTGAGACCTGGACGGGATAGGACTGTTCCCCTTATCCTGCCTGCTTCTAGGTGCGGGAGCACTAACTGAGGAAGGTGCAGGCATAAATAGATGTCTCTGGAATTGAGGGCGGTTCCCTCTATGGAATTTGAACTGACCAAATTCCTGCTGCTCTGATCTATCTCTTTTATTCCCTCTTAATCTCTCCCTCTCTTTCACCTTAGCAGCTTTAATCTATTAGGCATGTATCATCAACCGAGAAAGGTCCAGCTCCCTATTATGAATAGCAGATCTACACTCTTTCACAACGTAACTCGACACGCCAGTTCATAACGTAACTCGACACGCCAGTCATGAACTTGCTCATGATGGTCCTGGAGTCATCCATTATACTAGGAGTATATTTGGATAACTAATTGAATCTAAGACAATACTCCTTAACAGTCATGGAGCCTTGTCTCAAATTTATGAATTTCTCTATCTTTGCTTCCCTTATATCAAGAGAAAAGAATTTGTCCAAGAAAGCATTCTGGAATAACTACCAAGTTTTCATGGGAGCGGCATCCTCCCCTCTACTCTCCCTCCACATCTCTACCCAATTATATGCAACATCTTTTATTCGATAGGCAGCCAATTTAACACTCTTCTCCCCAGTCACGTGCATAATCTGGGTGATCTTTCTCACTTCATCCAAGTACATCTGTGGGTCTTCACCTAACTTCAACTGATAGAACTCAGGCGGATTCATCCGTATAAAGTTACAAACTCGAGCTGAAGCAGAATTATTCTCTGACGGAGGCAGAACAGTAGCCTGGGCGTTAGCTTAAGCATTGGCGGTAACTGCCTGGGCTAGCGTTTAAAAAGCTGCCCGAAATTCTGCATGAGACACATGCTCATTCAAGGGATCAATGGTTTGAGGTTTTTCGTTGTTTCTATGAGCTCGACGATGAGGCGTTTTCTGTTATAGGAGATAACGAGTTAATCGCAGATAAAGAGACAGTTGTAGGCATGATAAACTTTAGAAAGAAATAAATAACTTTTCCTAAAATGTCCCGTAGCCTCTTGGTCATAGATGCGAAGCGCTACGCACTGATGATCAAGACTCTATGTAAGGCAGCTTGTTAGACTCCCTAGGACCTAGGACTCCTTAAACCTTAGGCTCTGATACCAAGCTTTGTAACGCCCTGAAATTTCCATCCCGAGACGTCACATGGTGCTAAGGGCTATAAGTAGCCCTAAGCTAACCCTTGGAGCCAGACACTACCTCAAGGAACTCAATTCAACAATAGTCATGTATAATAAAGAGATATATCATATCAAGTTCAAGAGAGATACTGGAGAATACTAAACTGTACAATCAAAATATATATTGAATATCTGTACATACCATCCCTCTAGTCTGACAATTCCTCTATACATCAAAATCAAGGAGCCTTTGGGATAAACCGCCAACTAACTCAACAGTACTGAAAACCATAACAACAAAATGATATCACAAAAATATAGAAACGATCCTCAGACCATGAGGACTCACCACTGAGGAAACTAGTGAGGAACTCGAATATCGCTAACACAACTGTGGCTGAGTACCTGAACCTACATTACGATAAAATGTAGCCCATTGGATAATATGTGGGTCAGCAGTTTAGAATGTACTGAGTATGTGGGGGTGCATACAATAATGTAAATATCATCATCAATTTCATAAAAATATGCATATGTACAATGATGGCTCACTTGGCTTGAGTTAGATTGAAACATATATATGCATATGTACAATGATGGCTCACTTGGCTTGAGTTAGATTGAAACATACTTTTCATGATCTCATAGTAAATAAATCATATGATAAAAACCTCATAAATCATCATAAACAACTCAACTCTTCAACTCAAGACTTGGAGTGACTCGGTAATTCAAGAAACTTAACTCTTATGGACATGGGAGGTTCGTATAACCGACATAAACCATGTGAGCTATATGGAGTCCAATGTTTTGCCCTCTTCTGGAGAAAAACCCACATTGGTGGGAGCGTCGTACTCTTGCCCAGGAGTACAACCTCAATTTAGTGATCACAATCACATACTCGGCCTCTGACCCACAAATATCAATACCAATCCTACGGTGGCACGTAGTTTTAGGGAAAATACCACATTTTCCGCTCAGTGCTAAATACTACTCCCAGACATAAGCTCAGAACGCGTTAGAAAATCCACCACAAACATCACAAGGGTATATCATGAAGATCAAATCAAATCTCTTTCTCATTTATCAAATCATAATAAATTTGTGGATTCCTAACTCGACTCAAATCAAATCAATCTTTCTCAACATCAAAATGTATCAATTCATTAAATCATGGAAACATTAACTTTGAGTAAATATCAAGACTCATTGAAATAACTCAATCTCATGAATCAATATACTCAATAATCCAATTTGTCATAAGGAAGCTTAAAGTTAGACACATATATTTAAAGCACTTAAAATATCAACTCATGGTAGAAATATGAAATTCACAATATTAAATATCATGTCATAACTTGGGAATAGTAAAATAATCATGTATAACAAAGCTTAAACAATTTATATTCTCATAGTTTCATCATGAAGTAATTTGGGTATAAACCCACTTGCAAAATTATATAAATCCAAAATAGAAATCAAAGCTTTGGGTACAAGAACGAAATGATTGCTCTTGTTCAAAATCCCACATCCCTTAATCTTTGAAATTGGATGAATTCTAGTACTTGAGACTCTATCCACACTTGTAATAAATGATTCTCCGAAGCCCACACTATGAGGAACTTGGTTCTTGAAGAAATCTTGAAGATTTATGGATGATTTTTAGAAGATTAATGTTCTTGAATGAAACCCTAAATATATTTTCTTAAGAGAACTGGAAGAGAATATGAAGAAATTAGGGTTTGGATGGGAATTCTCATATATATAGGGGCCTCCAAAAGATGGGAAAAAACCAAAATACCCTTGCAAGAACGTCCTTTAATTGCTGAAAAAGAATAGCTGACGACATTTGTGACAAGTCGTCACAAAATATGGTCACAAAAGGGTGGAATTTATGACTTTTTGCTTAAGGTTGATGACATTTTGTGATAAGCCGTCAGACTTGTGACAAGTCGTCACAAAATGTTGGAATTTATGACTTTCTGCTTAAGGTGATGACACTTTGTGACAAGCCGTCATACTTGTGACAAGTCGTCATAAAATGTCATCACACAGTTTCTAGGCTGACACGCTGGAGTAAAATAGGCATAACGTTTTGCTCCGATATTGGATTTGGGTGAAATTAGTACTGTTGGAAAGATAATTCTATTATCTATCTTTTGGTGGGTTATGAGCTCAAAATTTCTTAGTGTTACAAGAGATATGTTCGTTTGAAGTTAACTATGCCAAAATCCTTCTCAAGAATTCAATCGGTAAGGGATGTTTTGATTCTCCTAATCGCTAGGACATTTTGAGGCCTTAATACACATTACCCTTAATCAGAAAACAACCAAAGAACTATAATTTATTTCTCATGAGCTTAAGTCATGGTGGCACTACTGGTTAGAGTTCTCGGGGTATTACATCGATCCCACAAGGAATAGTTCTAAATTTTATCAAGAGTTTTTCTATGTAACTGGCAATTTAGTAAATATGAGACAAGCACTAGAATTGTGATCCCCATGACCTCATAATTCCACATGTTGTTTTGGCTAACAGATTATCCCGATTCCTTACATGTAAAATATTATAATATATATTTCATCTAACCATCTCTCAACCATGGTTACATGAATTTCACCCATCTCTCCTCGAATTTAGAGCATCACTTTACTAAACCTTGGTATTTTATCTTAGATTAACTTTCTGGATTAAGGCTTTAGTAATTAGATCAAGGTTGATATCTTTAACTTTCTGCTGTTATCTCTTTTTCCCAATCTCTAACTCTCTTTAGAGTAATTCTAAAATATAGTTGAGTTCCTAATGTTTGCAACAGTCAAGATAGCAGTCAAATCAAAGGAAATATGAATAAATACAAGCAATCAATCTAGAATGGCTTTGTACATAGCACACAAAAGTATTCTTAGATGAAAGCATAATTGTGCACTTTCAAGGATAAGATGAAAACTCTGAAATCTCAAATTGAATAAAACCCTCAGAAATCATGCCAATAATCTAATGTTTAATAATATGTCTAAGAACACAAAATAATTTAAAAATGTGTAACCTTTGAAAAGAAATCAAATAAGAGAATTCATAGACATATTATACTTTTCCTAAGAAGAATAGGATTACAAAAGTCGACAGTGTCATGACCCAATTTATGAGTCATGATGACACCTACTTTACCCTACCAGTAAAAAAGCCGAGCAATAGCCAGAATCTATAAGCAATGGGTTAATTATGTGGAAAAAGGCATAAAGGCCAGAAATTTGCAAGTGAAGACTTACAATAATAATAAATTAATAATAATAGTCTGAAAGATAGATAAAACATAAATAACCATCTCACGACCTACTAGTGTTGGTATAAGAGCTATTAAAAAAAGGAACATAAGTACTAAAAGAGTAAATTACAAATTCATCACATATTAAAAAGCTAGACATAAATAATAGAAGGAAAAGGGGAAACTCTTACTCCAAGGCTTACCCTATCTCGAAACTCAACTCAACATGGTCTCGGTGTCAACGGTGGCCAATAGTATTTGAACCTGCACAAAAATGGTACAGAAGTATAGAATGAGTACCATAGCCATGAGTACTCATTAGGCATCATCGATCAACTAAGAAAAATCATGATATAAGTACAATAATATGATAGACAAATAAGCTAAGTTAAAGTAAAAAGGCAAACCTAGAAATGCACTGTAATACTGTAAATAAATAACTAAAACTTATATAATATGGAAGAAAACATAAATAATAATACAAGATTGGGTAAATAGTACTACAACACTGGCCGCAGTAACTGTAGAAAAGTACATGACCTAATGTAGGCCCTTATAAGCCTGAGGGTTCAATCAATAAAGTAAACAACCAAAATTTCATTAATTATCTATATATCAAGACATAACAAAAACTCCATCCATACCATAGACCTCAGAATAGAACCAAATCCATAGCCTTCATAAGCAACCCACCAATGTCGGACTTGAATTGAAACTCATAAAATCAAATGCCGGATTTGAACTAGAACTCAAGATCATAAATCAATAAAATTGAACCAAAACTAGTAATAGCACACAAGTACCAAACTAGCATAAGCATGAAGGATCTTGTTTCCAAACCCCTAAAATATGCAACTTAAGGACACATTATGACCATTAAGTCTACAAGGAACTAATAAGAGTCTTAGCCTTTGGTGGGCCAAAAGGGTCTACTTCTAGTCCCCAAAATTTGTTCTAGAAAAAATCTACCATGGGCTAGCATAAGGTATCTAAATTCACTTTTAGATGTTAAATAAGCCATAATTAGTCCTAAGAAAACAATTCTACCTAAACATAACTAATTAAGTCAAATACACCAAATATACAATTCCAAAATTTTCTAAACAATCAAAATAATGCTAATTATAAGAACTATATCTCGAAGGACTAATTTTCCATCCCATATCTAGAATAATACAATAAATATACTTAGAAGTGGTTCAATCTTTGAGGAAGGTAAACCTAGCCTTCTTGGACACCGAAGAAAAGCCCGATGAAATCTAATAAACCATGGATTTCCCCTTTGGATAACCTTTCACAAGATGCCACACTATCAAAATAATAATTTAATCATTAAAATAAGAATATTTACCCCCGAGAATGGGTGAATTCTGAGCTTAAATAGTGCTATAATTAACCCACCAATATTATAGGGATTTTAGATAATGATAAAGGATTCAATAATGGAATTGATGAAATTTAACAAAGAATTCATAGAAGAAACATGTTACTCAAGCTTACGAATGCCTAAAAATAACTCACTAATAGTTCTCCAAAGTTTTCACACGTTTTAGGATTCTACACTCTTGAACATGTGCAAAAATGGAAGAAAAAAGGCTAAGTAGGGAATTTATAAGGTTCCCAAGTGTTCAGGTGTCGCTTATCTGGACATTGGGTTGCTTAAGTAGTCATCGATTAAGAGACCAAGTATCACTTTAGCAATACTTGCTGACCTCTACACAGGTCTCTTAAGTGACCTATGAAGGGGTCAACAAGTAAGCAACCTTTTCCCTCTTAAGCGATAATTGATTAAGAGACAATGATACACCCTGGGTTTTGCCCATTATAAATTTCTTGAGCTTTGAGCTTACTATCCTAGTAATGAGTCACCATATAAGTCATATGGTGTGGCTACATATCAAGTGAACCTAGTCATAGGGAAACCAGTGGATGGGGGTTAGGATTCTGCTATGGTTATGACTGGGGTGGTACCAGTCGTTAGGGGTGGTGACAATTCACTTAGTCGATCTTTAATCAAATCACAAACTTATGACTCAACTTGTCTCTGAGTATGAATATCTCACTAAGGGCCGTGAGGATAGGTTAGGAGTGGTAAGGTTGAGTCGTACGTTGCCAAGTGTCTAATACCTTGGGTTTCTGCCTTGGATACGACTAGACCATATGAGAAGTATGGTCTGGTTATGAGAGGGATCATGGGGTTTTATGGTGGATAGTGTATGGGTGTCAAACTCAGTGTCTTGGTGACTACTCGAGGGCACAAGTCGTATGTTGTGGTCATGAGTCACGGAGGTTGACTCATAACCACTTGCGACATTTTTATAGTTTAAGTTAGGGGCATTCTAGATATTTACCCTTTTAACTCCCTTTGAGGAAACTACTTAAAACACCCTTTGGGACTTCATTAACCTATTATTGCAAATCAAACACTCTTAAAAATCTCTTAAACTCTCTGTTCAAGCAAGCGGCTAAGGTTTATTCAAGATAATTAATTTAGGCTTTCAAGAGTGGTTTCTCTCAGTACTTCTTGGTGTCTAAGGCATATTACTTTTACCTCATTGTTATTTAACTAAAGGTATGTGTTTTAATATATGTTTATCATGATATTGTTAGGTCTTTGAAATAAAGGTTGGGGTTGTTTGATCTTCATGGTTAATTAATGTTTCTCATGATTCTAATCATCATTTTTCATGTTTTTTAAAATGGATTTGCACATATGGATGCATGGGATTTATGGTTTCACTATTGGGCTATGATTAGCCCTAAATTTGTTGGCCTTTGGCTTAGATAATGGCATGTTCTCAACCTGTTTGTGAAATTATCAATGGGAATGATTTTGTCACATAGTTTGACTACTCTTGGAATCCTTGCATTGTATAATTTGTTAAATAAATATGTAATTATTTTTGTTGATTTCACATGACTTTGGAAAGGACTTGGTGGCCATGGTTTGATAGTTTAATAATTTATATGGAATAATGTAATAGACATGCAAGCTCTAATTTTGGTATGACGATACCAATGATTAATGCCTAAACAAAATACTCCTTGGTAAATGGTTATAATGTGTAATTGATTTTAATATGGGCTTAAAGGGGGTTGTTTTAGCACAGCCGTCGAAGGTGGAGGTCTCGGGGGGCCAATACTAGAAACTCACATTTGATGATGTAAAGGTTGGTCTTGGTGACCGTGTGCATGATGCCTGTACAACCCCGTATTTATCTAGCATAATCTAAGTCCCAATACATGAGTATTCATATATAAAATTTCTGAAATGCTCATTATTTTCCAGTTTAGAGCCTGCCATTGCGTAGGAAATTCAATTAGCTTTCCGACGATATAATATTCGCCCGAATCCGATAACCGGGTAAGAATTTATGGAGATTTTAAGTTTCAGTCATTAAACACTATCATTTTACCCATCAACGCGTCGCTGAGAGAGTCAAATTAGCAATTGTCAATTTCCAGTGAGGTATCGCAATTTTGGTGCATCACGCCCTTGGTAATTTTGCATTTGTCATTTTCCAATGTTGCAGTGCGATGCCACCGCATCGCGGAGAACTTCTAGGTCCCAATCAGTGAAGGACCGCGATTTCCCTGTGTTGTGCCATAGACCATTTTTCCAGTTGTCATTTTCCAGTGACATGGTGCGATAGCGCCGTGTCGCGCCAGGAGTCCAAATTAGAAATTTTTTGCGAAAATCTAATATTTCGTCCAGGGTTAAAACAGTCTTAAACCATTATTTTAATCCACCCAAATAGAATACTTAAGCCCTAAAAATGTTTTAAAAGTTTGTTATTGATTAATTTCCCCCAAAATTCAAAAGTTTTTTCTTTAAATTACAAACCCTAGCTCTGAAGAATCCACGAGCAATCTCATGAATTCACCCAAGAACTTCAAAAAATTTATCCATTAAGGTATGTTAGATGTTCATCCATGGATTCCCTTCATCCATGGAACCCAAGTAACCTTTTTAATTATAAAGTTATGATCTTTTTAAGTTATTTGATTTTAAATCATTATTGAACTTTGATTTTTCTAATGAAGTTATTGTTGTTATTAGATTCCTCATGTTTTAGTGTTATCATTTATTGAATTTAATCATGACTTAGTATTTTCCATGATAATTTCATGTCAATTATGCCGGTCCTTTAGCAATTATATGATTGTTTTAAACCATAAACTATAAGTGTTTGATAAAATGCCTACAAGATCAATTAATTTAATAAGAGTCTTCATGCTATGTCCTTCAATATTTAAGTGTCATGCTACTACTATTATTTTGAGTCTTGGAGGTATTGAATACCCAAAACCATAGTTTTTTACTTAATGTTGTCTCACTATATTCATAATAACATCAAATTATATCATGAGCATTGTCAGAACAGTCAGTTAAACTCAGAATAGTCTAGCATTTCAGTGTCATTCTATTGGGAGTAGGATTTAGCATCGAGAGAGTGTAAGGATAGTGGCTTCCCCGTTAGATAGGTTGAGTCGTTAGTAGCAGTCTCTATACTCTAGAACTATGTAGCCAGCGTAGGATATAAGTAGTCATCCGTCAGATTAGGATTGACTATCTCGCAGGGGTCACCCATCAGTTCAGGCTTGACACCCTTAGTCCTTTGTACATGATATCAGTTTAGTAGATCCACACGGCCAGCGTTAGTACCCGTTGCATGGTATTAACATCCTTCCAACTAGGGTTACAGGTTTGTCCCTGATTAGTTCAAATTAGGGAATGTCAGTTAGACGATGCCTCCCACAGTCTCAGATATAGTCACAGTTACAGTCCCAGATCAGTTATTCAATCTTAGTGTTGTTTGACCAAAGCATACTGATTGCAGTTATTTCAGTATTTTAATTTATAGATTTTACTCAGTTTATGTTATATGCTTGGTTATGCATCCGCAGTATTTACAGATTTTCTAGTATTTTCAGTATCTACAAATTCTATGCTCTTTATTCAATATTCCATGCTTTACATATATGTCCAGTTAATTATTATCATTCCTATTCATGAGACCATGCATATCAGCCTACCTTATTTAGCATACCAGTACATTCAATGTACTGATCACATACCTTTCTTTTGTGCTATAATGTCTCAGATCATAGGTGCTGACGCTCAGTTCCCAGATCACACTTAATCCCTCGGATTCTTAATAGTACGGTAGCAGTGGTGAGTTCTCATCACCCTAGGATAGACTATCTTATTTCATGTTTTTATTTTAGTAGTCAGTAGAGTTATTTGGGGGCTTGTCCCATCAACTCTCAGTCAGTCAGTCTTAGAGGCTTTTTAGATATTACAGTTTGTTAGTTGTTCATTTTATCAGTACTTTATCAAATTCCGATAGTCATTTTCTTAGATTTATATTTCAGTTTAAATTTAGATATTTAAAACGTTATGGCACTTCAGTTATTTTTCTGTAATTCATGATTATATTACTTAGTGCTCACAATAGGTACCAGCTCATCGGTTAGCTTGTGGGCCCCCGGGACTTTAAGCATCATGTAATGACTAGGGGGTAGTCTCGGGTCGTTATAAACATGGTATCATAGCCTGAGGTTTTAAAGTGTCCTAGGAAGTCTGAAAGCCACTTCGAGTAGAGTATTATGAATGGGTGTGTAGCGCTCCACACTTATGCAAGAGAGGCTACAAGGCATTTAGGAAAAGTTTCCCTTCTTTCAGTATTCATGTTGTTCATTTGAGCATGAGCACAAGTTAAACTCTCAGTCTAATCTGTTTCCTCCTTCTGTTTACAGAACATGCCTCGCAAGAAGAATGAAAGAATAATAGAAATCCAGCGAGCCCCTCAGCCCATCCAGGTGGATCCTCTGGATGAATATGTCTCTCACACAGAATTCAGGGTTGTGTTCACAACTATAGAGAAATCTATAGCATCATAGAATAAACTTCCAGTTGTTGTTCCGGCCAACCTAGTGTAAATACTGTTGCAACCAGAATTCGGGATTTCATCCAGATGAATCCTTCTTCTTTCACGGGATCCAAGTCTAAAGTGGATCCATATGAATTCTTAGATATGGTTCAGAAGGTAACGGATGCTATGGGTGTGATGTCAAGTCAGAGTGCTGAGTTGGCTGCATATCAATTGCAGGATGTAGCCTATACTTGGTTTAAGTAGTGGAAAGTTGATAGAGATGTTGACGCGTGCCTGTAGAATTGGAAGAGTTTTCCACGTCTTTCTTGGATAGATTCTTTCCATTATACTTGAGAGAGTGCAATACCCCGTACCTTTTCCTAGCTTAAAATTGTCTATAAAATGTTAGGATCTTTCTTTGAAAGATGATTCTACTTTTGTACATGTGGTATTTTTAAGATTTTCACTTTTTGTCATGTGGGAAATTCAATAAGCTTTACATCGATATAAAATTTGCCTAAATTCGATAACCAGGTAAGAAGTTATGACAATTTCAAGTTCCCATCATAAAACAACGTTATATTGGTCAATGGCGCACCGCGCCACAAGCTAAAATGGCAATTGTCCTTTTCCATTGTCTCGCGCCATCCGTTAGTTTCTCAATTGTCAAATTCCAGTGACATGGTGCGATAGCACCACGTCGTTCTAGGGGTCCAATTCGGGAAATTTTTACTGAAATTAGAAGACACGTCCAGGGTTAGAAAGGTCAATTTCCCACCCCTATTTAAGCCCTTTAACACGTGATTCAGCCACTTTTCACCCAAAATACACTCTCTTCTCTTAAATACCTCTCAAGAACAACCTAGGGCTTTTCATAGAAGATTCAGAATTCAAGAATTTCCTCCGTCAATCTTTGTGTACTGAAATTAAGGTATGCGTTGTGTTCATTCATGGATTTCTTCTATCCATGAAGCTCAAGAACCTTGTTCTATCTATAAATCATGGTATTTATGTTGTGGGTTAATTGTAATCATGTTGTTGACTTTGATTTATTTCAAAGCTAGAGTCCTTGTGTGTTTTTCATGATATTATGTTAATATGCAAGATATAATCCATGAATTTAGTTGCTTATGATGTGTAATTTGATGATTTCACCTATGCTCTAAATTGGGCATGCAAGGTGTTTGATAAAATGCTTGAAGGACTAGAAATCATGCCTTATAGCTCAAAACATAAACTAAATGTGACATGCTTGTCATCATACTATGTTTAAATGGTCTCCATGCTATCATTGTGAGATGTATATGTTGTCGGAATGCCCATGATATTAGAACATGAGATTATGATATGATTATTAGCATTCTCATCCATGTTAGGTAGTACGATAACCATATACTTCGTGAAATCTACAACTTATTAGATTATGTATTGTTGATGTGGATCTTGTACGCGAGAAAGTCATGCATTTTTAGTTTCCTTCTATCGAGTCCTGGGGGTACTTGTACCCAAAAAATATTGTTGTGTGCCTAGAATCAGTGTCATGTTTCCAAGATATCCTCTGTTAAGCCACGTTTAGTAGAATTCAGTTAGTCTCATGACTCAGGAAAACTCAGTAATCTCAATAATTTTACTTAGTTTCAGCTATCAGTAGCGTTCCATCAGTCAACGGAACTTATTTAACTCAGCCCAGTTTAGTTCAGTTAATCATGTTTAGAGTCTATTCAAATGGGAGTAGAAATTAGGACCGAGTGAACCCAAGGATGGGAACACACACTGTCTGATGAGGGTGTGATTCTTAGAAGTCATCCTTGCATTCCAAAATCATGTAGCCAGCATAAGTTAAGAAATCAACACTGTCCGATGAGGGTTGACGAGGTGGGTAAACACTGTCAGATGAGAGACCCACCATTCTCATTTAGAGGATACTATCAGATGAGGGTCACCCACAGCTTGTCCTTACCAGCGGCGCGGTATTAATACCCTTCTAATTAGGGTTACAGATTGGACCCCAATTCATCTATAATGGCGTTTTAGGGGCATATTGGCCAGATAACTATCACCCATAGTTTTAGTATCAGTCTTAGTAAAAGAACTCAGATAGTTCTTGATACGGTTGGGGCAGCCTCCACAGGTACACGGCCTTTCACACGAAGCCAAGCTCGGGAATTACAAAAACTCCAAGCTTTGTTCATGCAAATGGCCGTGTGTGAGTTGGTGATTGAACCAACCAAGGACCTAAACGTTTTTATGTGTGAAGAGAGGTCTTAATGTGTAATAAACTACTCTCCAAGGTTGGCACAAGAAGCAAGGGCGGATGGGTCATTTTACCCCTTTTGTTTGTAGTATAAATAGAACATGTTAGAGAGTTATTCCTTAGTTTTTGAATGCTGATTTTGTAACCTAAAAACACTAAACATTTCGGCTCTCTCTTCCACTCTTAGAAGCCGTCCCTATTATCTCACAAGTAGAGGGATACTTGTGTTGTCTCTTTGGCTAGAAACAAGGGTTTTGAGGTCGTTGAGTGCCTCTTGGTCCTCATAAGAACTTGGTGTTTATATTCATTAGACTTAGGGTCCTCTCTTGATGTTAGGGTTCTTAGTTTCTTGAATGTTATATGTCAAGTTATCTATCTTTCTTTATCTTGTTGTTGTTGTTGATTTTGTTATCTTAAAGTTTAGTGAAGCCGTGTGGGGCTCTTTTCGATTCACTAGCATTGTTATCTATCTTGTTGTTCTTGTGTTGTTGGACTGAAAAACTGAAACTTAAACTTGTTGTTCTTGTGTTGTTGGACTGAAATCCGAGCCTACTTGAAGCTCTTGGTGTTGTTGGTTTGATTTTGTATCAGTTCTTTAGATTCAGGACTGTCGATATAGTCAACTCAGATACAGTATAGGACTCAGCTAGTTCCATTAGATTCAGGACTGTCAGATACAGTCACTCAAGTAATCAGTTATATCAGTTATCAATATGTCATGTTATCAGTAATCATGTTATCATGGTATCAGTGTCAGTTATTATGTCTCATGCATGTATTCCCACGCTCATGATAGTCTGTCTGCTATTGTTATATTTCATACATATGAACCCCATGCATTCTGCCTACCTCACATGCATGCCAGTACATTCAAAGTACTGATGTATTTGTGCTACGGTGTCTTATACCATAGGTTTAGAGACACGAGCTCCAGAGCATCAGTAGATTATAGTCTTAGTTGTTAGAGTTAGCAGTGAGTCCTCATCTTTTGAGGACATGATCATCATTTTATTATCTCAGTAATTAGTTTATTAGTTGGAGTTAGTTGGGGACATATCCTATCAACTCCTTAATCAAATAGTCACATTTTAGAGGCTTTCCAGACTACAGTATGTTCAGATAGCTTATTTCAGTTATTTTGGGTATTTCATACCCCTCTCTGATGTTATATTTTTATCAGATACTATGTCTTAATTTTGAATCTTATGGACTTTCAGTTCATGTTTCTGCATTATAAAGTATTTTATGCAGTATACAGGTATATATATCAGTCATGGGTTAGCTTGTGGTCCTTCAGGGTCATGAGCACTATGTAGCATTCCGGGTACCAGATTTGGGGATTTACAAACTAGGTATCAAAGCCTAAGGTTCAATAGAGTCCTAGAAAGTCAGAAAGCTGCATCTAGTAGAGGTTTGTACATGAGTGTGTTGCACGCCACATTTATGTACAGGAGGCTATAAGATGTTTTAGGAATAGTTTCCCCTCTTTCAGTATTCAATTTGTGCCAGTGAGCATAATCTCAAGTCAATTTCTCATACTAATCCATATCGTTCTTTCTTCTACAGAACATGCCTCCTAAAAGAAGAAACGAGAATCAGTTAGCCCCTCAGCCCGAAGAACCTTTGAGCAAACATGTTTCTCATGCAGAGTTCTGAGCTTCATTCACTACTCTTACTAACTCATTTGCTACTCAGAATGAAGGACTAGCTGTTATTCCATCCAATCCAGTGCCCAATTCAGCTGCAACTAGGATTCAAGGTTTCACCCAAATAAATCCTCCATCCCTTCTTAGGTCTATGTCAGATGAGGACCCTTAAGGACCCTTAGGAATTCCTAGATCAGGTGCAGAAGGTTATAGAAATAATAGGGGTTACTTCTAGTAAGATTGCTGAGCTAGCTACATATCAGTTATAGGATGTTTCTCACACTTGGTTTAAACAGTGGAAGTCAGAAAGGCCAGAAGATGCAGGGCTTGTTGAGTGGGAGGATTTTTCTTCTGCTTTCCTTGATAAATTCTTTCCCCTAGAGCTTAGAGAAGATAAGGTGTTAGAATTCATCAAAATCAGGCAGGGCAACATGATGGTGAAAGAGTATTCTCTTAAGTTTACTCAATTAGCCAGATATGACCCTCATGTGGTTGCAGATAGCAGGGCCAAGATGAGTAAGTTCGTTTCAGGGGTAAATGATAACGTGGTTAATGTGTGCAGATTCGCCATGTTGAATAGTAACATGACTTAATCCAGGTTCATGACTCATGCTCAGTAGACAGAGGAGCAAAATATTAAGATGTGGGAGAGGCAGAATAAGAGAGCAAGGACCGGTAGTTTTAACTTTGCTCAGCCCAAATCAGAAAGAGAAAACCATTCTTAGTTTTGTCTTGAGTCATCAGTTCCAGCTTCTTCTTCAGCCAGTGCTCCAGTTCCTATGTTTAAAGAGGGTAACAAAGATATAACGCCAGGGTCTAAGTCTTAGGGCAGTGTTAGCAGTACCCGAACTAATCCCCTTTGTCAGACTTGTGGTAAGAACCACAAAGGTGTGTGCAGAGCTGGAAGCAATGTCTGTTTCAGTTGTGGCAAGCTAGGCCATAGAGTTAGAAACGTCCCTCAGTTAAGTTATTAGAGTTTTCTCCACTCTTCATCTCAGTTCGGTCACCCAAATAAGTAGCGTGCCACCTCCAGTGCTACTAGTGGGCAACGCCCAAATAGACTCTATGCTCTCTAGTCCCAGGAAGATCAGGAAAATTCTCCTGATGTTCTTACTGGTACGTTATAGATCTTTCATGTGCATATTTACGCTTTGTTAGATCCCGGTGCTTTCTTGTCTTTTGTTACTCCCTATATAGTAGTTGATGTCGGAGTCAGTCCCAAAATTCTAGCAGAGCCTTTTTCAGTCTCTACCCCAGTGGGTAAAAACATCATAGCCCGGAGAGTATACAGGAACTGCCTGGATATGATATTTCAAAAAGTCACTTCAGCAGATCTAGCTGAATTAGAGATGAGTGATTTTGATGTCAATCTCAACATAGATTGGCTTCATTCCTGCTATGCCACAGTCGACTGCAAAAATAGGATAGTCCAGTTTAAGTTCCCAAATGAACCCATCCTTGAGTGGAAGGTTAGTGTATCCTCTTTCAGGGGTCAGCTTGTTTCCTACCTTTGGGCAAGGAAAATAATATCTAAGGGATGTGTCTGTCATCTTGTTCATGTTAAGGATTCCAGTTCCAAAACTCCCATTATTGAATCTGTTCCAGTTGTGGATGAATATTAGATGTCTTTCCCGAAGATCTTCCAGGAATTTCTCCCAAAAGGGAAATAGACTTCGGTATCAATTTTCTTCCAGATACTCATCCTATTTCTATTCTGCCATACAAAATGGCACCCGCAGAACTCAGAGAATTGAATGAACAGTTTCAGGATCTCCTATATAAGGGATTCATCTGGCCAGCATTTCCCCATGTGGCGCACCAGTATTATTCGTGCGCAAAAATATGGTTCTCTCAGAATATGGATAGACTACCGTCAACTTAATAAGGTAACGATCAAGAAAAAGTATCCTCTTACCAGAATTGATGACTTGTTTGACCAACTTTAGGGTGCTAGCTATTTTTATCCAAAATAGACCTCAGATCCGGCTATCATCAGCTCAGAGTCAGAGAATGTAACATTTTGAAAATAGCTTTTCGTACTCGGTATGGTCACTTCGAATTCCTAGTCATGTCATTTGGTCTTACCAATGCCCCAGCAACTTTCATGGAATTGATGAACCACGTGTTTAAATAGTACTTGGACATATTAGTCATAGTGTTCATAGATGATATTCTAATCTATTCCCGAAGTGAGCGAGATTATGCAGACCATCTCAGAACAGTACTTCAGACTCTTAGAGATCATCAGCTATTCGCCAAATTCAGTAAGTGCAAATTTTGGCTAAGGTCAGTAGTATTCCTTGGTCATATAATTTCGGGTGATGACATTAGAGTAGATCCTCAAAAGTCCGAAGTAGTAAGAAACTGACCCAGACCTGTGTCTCCATCAGATATTAGAAGTTTCTTGGGTTTGGCTGGCTATCATAGATGGTTTGTTAAGGGATTTTCTTCGATTGCATCCCCTATGTACAAATTGAATCAGAAGAAAATCAAGTTTCAATGGTCAGATCCTTGCGAGAAGAGTTTTTAAGAGTGGAAGACTCGACTCACCTTACCTCCAGTTTTAGCTCTTCCAGATGGTCCAGATGGGTTCATAATGTATTGTGATGCATCCAAAGTGGGTTTAGGTTGTGTACTCATGCAGCATGGTAAGGTCATAGCCTACGCCTCCAGACAGATTAAACACCATGAGAAGAATTATCCTACTCATGATCTTGAGTTAGCAGCCGTAGTCTTTGCTTTGAAGATTTAGAGGCATTATCTCTACGGAGTTCATGTAGATGTCTTCACAGATCATAATAGTCTTCAGTATGTCTTTTCTCAGAAAGATCTCAATCATCGTCAGAGAAGGTAGTTAGAGCTCTTGAAAGATTATGACTAGAGTGTCCTCTATCATCCGGGCAAGGCCAATATAGTGGCTGGCGCTCTCAGTAGACTGTCTGTGGGTAGTGTTGCTCATATGGATGATAGTAAGAAAAAGTTAGCTCAGGAAGTACATTATCTTGCCAGACTAGGAATTCGCTTAGTCGATACAGATGAGGGTGATATATGGGTTCAGAGTTGTTAAGAATCATTTCTAGCTTCCGAGGTGATAGAAAAGCAAGATACGAATCCCAGCCTTTTCAAGTTGAAAGAGATAGTTATGGATCAGAAAGTAGAGGTTTTCTCCCAAGGGGGAGATGGTGTTTTGCGTTGTCAGGGTCGTCTCTGTGTTCCAGGTGTAGCTGACTTAAGGTAGCAAATTCTTGCAGAAGAGTATGATGCGCACTACTCTATTCATCCAGGGGCCACAAAGATGTACCACAATTTGCAGGAAGTGTACTAGTGGAGTGGGATGAAGAGAGATATTATAGAGTTTATGGCTAAGTGCTCTATTTGTCAGCAGGTTAAGACAGAGCATCAGAAGCCTAGTGGTCCTATGGAGGAGTTCATTATTCTTACTTGGAAGTGTGAAGAAGTGAACATAGACTTTGCGATGGGTTTACCTCGAACTCATCATCAACATGATTCAGTTTTCATCATTGTAGACAGGATGACCAAATCAGACCATTTCCTTCTAGTTCATACCTATTATTCAGCTGAGGATTACGCCAGACTCTATATTAGGTAGTTGGTCAGATTACATGGTATTCTGTTATCTATTATCTTAGACAGAGGTACCCAGTTCACCTCTTACTTCTGGAAAGCATTCCAAAAGGGTCTTGGTACCCAAGTTCATCTCAGTACAACCTTTTATCCTCAAATAGATGGTCAAGTAGAAAGGACCATTCACACTTTAGAAGATATGCTACGAGTGTGTGCAATTGATTTCAAGGGTAGTTGGGATGACTACTTGACTTTGATTGAGTTTGCATACAATAACAGCTATCATTCTAGAATTTCCGATGGCTCCATTCAAAGCTCTCTATTGTAGGAGATATAGATCTTCAATCGGTTGGTTCGGAGTTAGTGAGGCCTCAATCATAGTGCCTGACTTAGTGTTTGATGCCTTAGAAAAAGTCCAGTTGATTAGAGAAAGACTCCAGGCTGCTCAGAGCCGACAGAAGTCTTATGCAGATATTCGTACAAAAGATCTTGAGTTCGAGATTAGTGACTATTTCTATCTAAAGATCTCTCCCATAAAGGGAGTGAAGCGGTTTGGTATGAAAGGGAAACTCAGTCCTCGATATATCAGTCCCTTCAAGATTCTTAGTCGATTCGGCAAGGTAGCTTATGATCTCGAATTACCTTCAGATCTAGCCTTAGTTCATCTAGTCTTCCATGCCTGTTTGCTCAAGAAGTACATGGGTGATCCAGCAGTTGTAGTCCCTATTCAGAGCATTGATGTTCAGAATAGTCACTCTTAAGAGGAGATTCCAGTCAAAATCCTAGATTATCAGACTCGTAGACTGAGGAACAAAGAAGCCCCTCTAGTTAAAGTTCTTTGGAAAAATCAGTATGTTGAGAGAGCTACTTCAGAAAAAGAAGCAGACATACATACCAAGTATCCTCACCTCTTGTACGCCAACTCAGATCAAGCTCAAGGTAACAATCTTCCTTAATCTTACTCAGTTTCATGTTCAGTGTTCATAACAAACTTGGTATCAAGTACCATTGCATATTCAGTCATGCATTCATGTATCAGTTCAGTTATATAATTATGCATCAGACATTCATTCTCATTGTGAGAAACTTAGTTCTTCAGAACAATTAGTCATGCATTCATGAATTAGTTACACATGCAGAAGATATGCATGGTCAGTATGATATATTCAGTTATTGGTCATGTCATCCATGAGTCATGTTCCAGTTATCCATGTGCAGTATGTATGTCAGTTTATGCTCTTCCCCTCACTCTCAGTCTCAGTCAAGGATGAATGATCTCAAGGTGGAGATATTGTAATACCCCGTACCTTTTCCTAGCTTGAAATCATCTAAAAAATATTAGGAGCTTTATTTGAAAGATGAATCCACTTTTGTACACGTGGTGTTTTAAATATTTTCACTTTTTGTCATGTGGAAAATTTAATAAGCTTTCCATCGATATAAAATTCGCCTAAATTCAATAACCAGGTAAGAAGTTATGACTATTTCAAGTTTCCGTCATAAAACAACACCATATTGGTCAGTGGTACACCGCGCCACAAGCTAAAATGGTAATTTTCCTTTTCCAGTGTCTCAGAAGAATTTCCTCCGCATCGCGCCAAAGTTCCAAGTCATAAAAGAAGGGGAAATACGATGGCTCCACGTCGCACCATCCCTCAGTTTCCCAATGGTCAAATTCCAGTGACACGGTGCGATAGCGCCGCGTCACGCCAGGGGTCTAATTTGAGAAGTTTTTACTAAAATTACAAGAGACGTCTAGGGTTAAAAGGGTCAATTTCCCACCCCTATTAAAGCCCTTTAACACGTGATTCAACCAATTTTCACTAAAAATACACTCTTTTCTCTCAAATACCTCTCAAGAACAACCTAGGGTTTTTCATAAAAGATTTAGAATTCAAGAATTTCCTCCATCAATCTTCGTGTATTGATGAACCAAGGCATAATTTGTGTTCATTCATGGATTCCTTCCATCTATGAAGATCAAGGACCTTGTTTTATTTATAAATCATGGTATTTATGTTGTGGGTTAATTGTAATCATGTTGTTGACGTTGATAGATTTCAAAGCTGGAGTCCTTGTGTGTTTTTCATGATATTATGTTAATATGCAAGATAAAATCCATGAATTTAGTTGCTTATGATGTGTAATTTAATGATTTCACCTATGCTCCAAATTGTGCATGCAAGGGTGTTTTGCTAAAATGCTTCAAGGACTAGAAATCATGCCTTATAGCTCAAAACATAAACTCAATCTGACATACTTGTCATCCTCCTATGTCTAAATTATGTATTGCTGATATGGATCTTGTACGTGAGAAAGTCATGCATTTTCAGTTTCCTTCTATCGAGTCCTGGGGGTACTTATACCCGAAAAATATAGTTGTGTGCCTAGAATCAGTGTCATGTTTCCAAGATATCCTCAGTCAAGCCATGTTAAGTAGAATTCAGTCAGTCTCATGACTCAGGAAAACTCAGTAATATCAGTAATTTCAGTCAGTTTCAGATATCAGTAGCATTCCGTCAGCCAATGAAACTCATTTAACTCAGCCAGTTCAGTTCAATTAATCATGTTTAGAGTCTATTCAGATGGGAGTAGAAATTAGCACCGAGTGAACCCAGGGATGGGAACACACATTGTCAGATGAGGGTGTGATTCTTAGAATTCTTCCTTGTGTTCCAGAACTATTTAGCCAGCATAGGATGAGACATCAACACTGTCTGATAAGGGTTGATGAGGTGGGTAAACACTGTCAGATGAGGGTCCCACCATTCTCATATAAGGGACACTATCAGATGAGGGTCACCCACAGCTTATCTTTACCAGTAGCATGATATTTACACTCTTCCAATTGGGGTTACAGATTGGACCCCAACTCAGCCATAATGGAGAATTAGGGTCTTGTCGGTTAGATAACTATCTCCCATAGTTTTGGTATCAGTTTCTGTAAAAGAACTCAGATAGTTCTTCAAATTTCAGGACTATTAGATATAGTCAACTCAGATACATTACGGGAATCAGTTAGTTCCATTAGATTTAGGACTATCAGATACAGTCACTCATATTATCAGTTATATCAGTTATTAGTATGTCATGTTCTCAGTATTCAGATATAGTAATGCATGTATTCTCACGCTCATGATAGTCAGTCTGCTATTATTATTGTTTATGCATATGAACCCTATGCCTTCAGCCTACCTCACATGCATACAAGTACATTCAAAGTACTGATGCATTTGTGCTATGGTATCTTATACCATAGGTTTAGAGACACGAGCTCCAGAGTATCAGTAGATTCCAGTCTCAGCTGCCAGAGTTAGCAGTGAGTCCTCATCTTTTGAGGACATGATCATCATTTTATCATCTTAGTTATTAGTTTATTAGTTGGAGTTAGTTAGGGACATGTCCCATCAACTCCTTATTCAGACAGTCATGTTTTAGAGGCTTTCCAGACTACAGTATGTTCAGATAGCTTATTTCAGTTGTTTTGGGTATTTCATACCCCTCTCTGATGTTATATTTTTATCAGATACTATGTTTTAGTTTTGAACCTTATGGACCTTAAGTTCATGTTTCCGCACTATAAAGTATTTTATGTAGTATACAGGTACAAATATCAGTCATAGGTTAGCTTGTGGTCTTTTGTGGTTATGAGCACCGTGTAGCATTCCGGTTACCAGATTTGGGGCGTTACACAGAGGACAAAGTGTTTGAATTTATTAATTTGAGGCAAGGAAACATGAGTGTGAGGGAGTATTCTCTTAAGTTCACTCAGTTAGCTAGATATGCTCCTTATGTGGTAGCTGACAACAGGTCCAAGACGAGTAAATTTATGTCTGGCATATCTGATAGTGTGGTCAAGTAGTGTAGGACCGCAATGATGATTAGTAAGATGGAATTGTCTAGACTAATAGTCCATGCTCAATAGATAGAGGAACAGAAGATTAAGAAGAGGGAAATAGTAAACAAAAGAGCTAGGACGAGTAGCTTTAATTTCAATTAGTCAAAGTCAGAAGGTGGTAACCGTCCTAAATTTTATCAGAGGTCTTCAGTTCCAGTACCCTCTTCAGCCAGTGCCTGAGTACCCAAATTCAGAAATAATAATAGGGATAGGGCACCAGGCTCAAAGTTCCAGGTCATTGTTAATAGTGCTCTTACAAATCCTCTATGTCTGAAATATAGTAGACACCATTAGGGTGAGTGTAAAGTGAGTAGTGATGTGTGCTTCGGGTGTGGCAAGCCAGGCCATCAGATTTGGGAGTGTTGGGTAGTTTCTTATAAGGGTAGGTATGTGTGCCAACAGGGCCAGCCCCATCAGTCGTTAGTTCCATTCGGTCGTCCGACTCAGCAGGGTGCTGCTTCCAATGTACTAGTGGTTAGCGTCCGAACAGATTATATGATTTTCAGTCCTACCAAGACTAGGAAAATTCTCCCGACGTAGTTACTGGTATGTTTCAGGTCTTGAAACTCTAGTAGAGCCCTTTTTAGTGTCTACTCCAGTAGGTGTTTCTATTGTATCCAGACAGGTATACAGGAACTGTCCAATCACAATATCTAAAAAAATTACCTTAGTTCATCTTGTAGAGTTAGAGATGATGAATTTTGATATCATCCTTGGCATGGATTGGCTCCACTCATGCTATGCCTCCATTGATTATAGAAATAGAATAGTTCATTTTCAATTCCCAAATGAACCAATTCTTGAATTGAGGGGTAGTACTACAACTCTTAGGGGTCAGTTGATCTCATACCTTAGAGCCCAAAAGATGATATCGAAGGGGTGTATTTACCATCTCGTATGAGTCAAAGACTGTAAATCAGAAACTCCTATTCTTGAGTCAGTCCCAGTAGTAAAAGAATTATCAGATGTGCTTCCTTAAGATCTTCTCGGAGTTCTTCTCGAAAGGAAAATTGACTTCAGAATAGACCTTCTACCAGATACTCAACCTATATTTATTTCGCCAAACAGAATGGATCCAGCTGAACTTAAAAAGTTGAAAGAATTGTTAAAGGATCTCCTAGATAAGAGATTCATCAGGCCCAACGTCTCCCCGTGGGGCGCACCTATTATATTCGTGCGTAAGAAAGATGGTTCTCTTAGAATGTGCATAGACAACCATCAGTTTAACAAGGTCACAGTCAATAATAAATATCCACTTCCTATAATCGATGATTTTTTTGAACAACTTCAGGGTGCCAGTTACTTTTCCAAGGTAGACCTCATACCAGACTATTATTAGCTTAGAGTCAGAGAATGTGATATTCCAAAAATAGCTTTTCAAACTCGGTATGGTTATTTCAAATTTCTAGTCGTGTCCTATGGTCTCATGAATTCCCTAGCAGCCTTCATGGACTTGATAAACAAAGTGTTCAAGCAATACTTAGACATGTTCGTCATAGTCTTCATTGATGACATCCTTGTTTACTCCCGTAGTGAAAATGAGCATGCAGACCGCCTCAGAGTAGTGCTTCAGACTTTTAGAGCTCACCAGTTGTTCACTAAATTCAGTAAGTATGAATTCTGTCTAAGGTCAGTAGCTTTTCTTTTCCATATTATTTCTGGTGACGGCATTAGAGTTGATTCTTAAAAGACCAAAATAGTGAGAAACTGGCCTAGACCCATCTCTCTATCAGATATAAGGAGTTTCTTTGGTTTAGCTGGCTATTACCATCGGTTTGTTGAAGGTTTTTCATTTATTGCATGCCTCATATCCAGATTGCCTCAGAAGAAAGTAAAGTTTCAGTGGTCAGATTCATGTGAGAAGAGTTTTTAGGAGTTGAAGACTCGACTAAACTCTGCCCCAGTTCTTACTCTACCAGATGGTTCAGATGGTTCTGTTGTGTACTGTGATACATCCTGAGTAGGTTTGGATTGTGTCCTCATGTAGAGAGTTAAGGTCATAGCCTACGCCGCCAGATATATTAAGCCTCATGAGAAGAATTATTTGACTCGTGATCTTTAGCTAGCACCAATAGTGTTTTCCTTAAAGATTTGGAGGCATTACTTGTATAGGGTGTATGTAGATGTGTTCATAGATCATAAAAGCCTTCAGTAGGTGTTCTCTCAGAAAGATTTGAATTTGTGTCAGAGAAGATGGTTAGAGTTATTGAAGGATTATGACATAAGCATTCTGTATCATTCGGGCAAAGCTAATTTAGTGACTGATGCTCTTATTAGAATGTCTATAGGTAGTGTAGCTTATGTTGAGGATGGTAAGAAGAAGTTAGATTAGGAAGTCTATCAGCTTGCCCGACTACGTGTCCATTTACTCGATTCAGTAGATGGTAGTGTATGGGTGTAGAGTAGCTCAGAGTCATCTCAAGTTTCCGAGGTGAAGGAAAAGTAGGATAGAGATCCCAGTCTAGTTAAGTTGAAAGAATTAGTCAAAGATAAAAAGGTTGAGGTTTTCTCCCAAGGAGGATATGGTGTTTTGCGTTGTTAGGGTAGATTGTGTGTGCCTGGTGTAGATAAATTGAGGCAACAAATTCTTGCAGAAGTTCATGGTGTGCTAACTCTATTTATCCAGGGGCCACTAAGATGTACAATGATTTGTAGGAGATCTATTGGTGGAGTAGGATGAAGAATGATATTACAAATTTTATAGCTAAGTACTCTACATGCCAGCAAGTAAAGATTGAGCATCATAAGCCTAGTGGGTCCATACAGAAGTTCAGTATTTCTATGTGGAAATAGGAGGAAGTGAACATGGACTTTGTGATAGGTTTGCCTCATACCCATCACCGCAGGACTCCATTTGGGTTATCGTAGATAGGATGACCAAATCAGCTCATTTCTTGCCAGTCCATACCTCTTACTCAGCTGAGGACTATGCCAATCTTTATATAAGAGAATTGGTTAGGTTGTATAGTGTTCCCTTATATATCATTTCAGATAGTGGTAACTAGTTTACATCTCATTTATGGAAAGCCTTCTAAAAGGGTCTTGGTACCCAAGTCCACCTCAGTACAACCTTTCACCCTCAGACAGACAATCAAGCAGAAAGGACCATTCAGACTCTTGAGGATATGCTGAGAGCATGCATTGTTAATTTTAAAGGTAGTTGGCATAACCATTTTTCTTTGATTAAATTCGTATATAATAACCACTATTATTTCAGTATCTGTATGGCTCCATTTATGGCTCTCTATGGTAGGAGATATATATATCTCCAATTAGTTGGTTTGAAGTAGGTGAGGCCCTAGTGGTAGGTCTTGACTTGGTGTTTGATGAGTTAGAAAAGCTTTAGTTAATCAGTAATAGACTTAAGGTTGCCCAGAGTGGGCAAAATTCATATGCAGATGTAAGGAGAAAGGATCTCAAGTTTGAGGTCGTTAATCTCGTGTTCTTGAAAATCTCTCCCATGAAAGGGGTGAGGAGATTCGGAAAGAAAGAAAAACTCAGTCCCCGATATGTCGGTCCCTTTAGAATTCTTAGTCGTATAAAAAAGGTAGCTTACGAGCTTGAGTTGCCTTCAGATTTAGCCTCAGAAAACCCAGTATTCCATGTCTCTTTGTTGAAAAAGTGTATTGGTGATCCAGCTGTAATTGTTCCCTTAAAAAGTGTAGATATTCAGAACAGTCTTTCCTTTGAGGAAGTTCTATTCAAAATTCTTGATCATCAAGTTCATAGACTAAAGAACAAATTAGTTCCACTAGTCAAAGTTCTTTGGAGAAATCAGTCCGTTGAGGGAGCCACTTGGGAAGCTGAGGCAGATATGCGGACCAAGTAACCTTATCTCTTCTCTGTGAATTCAAATTCAGTATAAGGTACCAAATCTTCTTAAGATTTTTCTCCATAATGATCAGTTTCAGTTGCGTATTATGATCATGTCAGACGTGTATTCATGAATCAGTTCAGTCATGTATTTCATGCATTAGATATGCATATTCAGTGTGTAATCTCAGTCCAGTAGTTTTCCTAAGCATAACTAGTTTCATTCGGGGACGAATGATCCCAAGGGGGAGATATTGTAACACCCCGTATTTCCCTAGCATTATCTAATTCCCAATACATAGTATTAAAGGGGGTTGTGTTAGCACAGCCGCGGAAGATAGAGGTCCTAGGGACCAATACTAGAAACTCACGTTTGATGATGTAAAGGTTGGTCTTGCTGACCGTGTGCATGATATCTGTAACACCCCATAGTTATCTATCATAATCTAAGTCCCAATACATGATTATTCGTATATAAAATTTCTGAAACTCTCTTTATTTTCCAGTTAAGAGCCTGCCATTGCGTAGGAAATTCAATTAGCTTTCCAACGATATAAAATTCGCCCAAATCCGATAACCGGGTAAAAAGTTATGGAGATTTTAAGTTTCAGTCATTAAACACCGTCATTTAACCCATCAGCGCATCACAGAGAGAGTCAAAATTGTAATTGTCATTTTCCAGTGAGGTATCACGATTTTGGCGCATCGCGCCATAGGATAATTTAGCATTTGTCATTTTCCAGTGTTGTAGCGCAATGCCACTGCATCGCGGAGAACTTCTAGGTCCCAATTTGGGAAGGACCGTAATTTCCCAACATCGCGCCATAGACCAGTTTTCCAGTTGTCAGTTTCCAGTGACACGACGCGACAGCGCTGCGTGCGCTAGGGGTCCAAATCAGAAAATTTTCATAAAAATCTAATATTTCATCTAGGGTTAAAATAGTCTTAACCTATTATTTTAATCCGCCCAAATGGAATACTTAAGCCCTAAAAACATTTTAAAAGTTCATTCTTTATTAATTTCCCCCAAAATTCAAGAGCTTTCTCTCAAAATTACAAACCCTAACTCTCAAGAATCCAAGAGCAATCTCAAGAATTCACCAAAGAACTTCAAGAAATTCATCCGTTAAGGTATGTTAGATGTTCATCAGTTCTCAGATCGCACTTAGTCCCTCAGATTCTCAGCAGTACAGTAGCAGTGGTAAGTCCTCATCACCCGAGGACAGACTATCTTATTTTATTTATTTATTTCAATAGTCAGTAGAGTTAGATGGGGGCTTGCCCAATCAACTCTCAGTCAGTCAGTCTCAGAGGCTTTTCAGACATTACAGTCAGTTAGTTTTTCATTTTATCAGCACTTTATCAGATTCAGACAATCATTTTCCTTGATTTATATTTAAGTTTGAATTCAGATATTTAAAACCTTATGGCACTTTAGTTATTCTTCCGCAATTCATGATTATATTACAAGTGCTCATAGTAGGTACCAGATCATGGGTTAGCATGTGGTCCCTCGGGACTGTAAGCACCGTGTAACGACTAAGGGGTAGTCTGGGTCATTACAATGTCACACTTATATTTTTGGAGATGTACTAGTTATCACAGTTTTTTCTCTAATTCATGCGGCTAACACGCATCGAGGCCATTTCAGTCGATAAAGCTGAACCCATATAGCCTGTGGGTTGTTTCAGGACAGGAGAGCTATAAAACCCAGGTTAAGGTTTTAAATACATGCTAAATCTTGTTACCTATCCTGACACAGTATATATGTGTTTGCATATGGTTATTTTATTTGGTTTTGAATAATGACATTATATTATCCTTATCCCTTAGTTACATGCTAGCGTTTGCATCGCTAACCATATTTGGACAACATATCCCAATGCTATGCAGGAACTGGCAATAATACCATTCCTCCTATTCAGTAACTTGTATTCGGGGACAACTTTGAGTAAGATTGAAAATGGGGATCTTTCATACTCCAAAAGTCTCCATTTCATGCTATGGACTTTCTTTTCTTTCTATTATTTCATTGGATTTGATTTGGGCCTTGGTCAGAGGCATGTCCCGATCGAATGTTTCTTAATTCTGGTTAGAGGCTTGTCATACAACTATGGGCATGGGCGGTGTCGTTATTAGTGTTAGCCTTGGTATTGGTATTGGCATTGGGATTAGAAATGGATGGATGATTGATTGTGGTTTTCGTCTTTGATTTTAAGCTTACTGTTATGTCTTTAAATTTATATTTCCTTTATCTTGTTATATGTTTAGAATTCATCTGACATAGGGTGTAGGGAAGTTACGGTTGGGTAATGGGGGTGGTCTTCTGTCCTGGTTGGACTTGAGATGCCCGACATGACTAGGCCCTAGTTTGGGCTATGGTAAGTTAGTATCACCACCCTTCATGGTCAATTGGGTGTTCGACAAAGACATATCGAGTAGAGTCTCTTTTAGGGATGTATAGTGCGCCACACTCATAAGGGAGACGCTATAAGGCATTTAGGAATATTTATTTTTCTTGTGTTTTGTTTTCAAGATGTAGAGTCAAAGGTGCTGAAATATTTCCTGATTCCCATTTGTTTGCGTTTCATATCATGCCTCCCTGAAGATATAATGCTCAAAGAAACTCCTCTATCCCACTTGGGGACAATGCAAATGGGACAAACTTTGCTTATGGGGTCCAGACCTGGTCTAGAGGTCCAATTCTTGATTGTCCTCCTAGAGTTCCATTGGCCCCTCCCAGTCCTTCTCGAGCCCCTTAGGCAGATGTGAAAAATGCTAAGTTTCGTCAGTTTCTCCATATATTGGCATAATTGATAGTTTATTAGGCTGAGCATGGTGCTTCTGTTACTCCATCTTCTAAGGCCACAATGGTTTACCAGTTTATGCGGTTGAGCTCTCTTGTGTTCACCGGAGTTAAGGTTAAGAAGGATCCTTAGGGCTTTATTGATAAGATAGAAAAGATATTTTGCGTTATTCTTGCAACCAACATGGAGGGTGTGGAATTTTTTGCCTACCAATAGAAATATATAACATTCTAATGGTATGAGGAATGAGAGCAGTCAAGGGGTGACGATGTTGAGTTAGCCCTATGGGATAATTTCTTTAGTTTTTTTGTGGACTGCTTATTTCCTCAAGAGTTGAGGAAAGTGAAAGTGGAAGAGTTTGTTAATCTTAAGCAAGGTATGATGTCAGTTAAGGAGTATGCCTTGAAGTTTCACTAGTTATCGCGTATGCTCTGGAGTTGGTTTCTAGTATGTGGGATCGAATAAGGAAGTTTTACTTTTGGGTTGTCCCAAGACTTGATTTATGAGAGTAAGTTTGCCTTATTGAAAAAGGATATGGACATCTCTATAATGGTTGTGTATATGCAGCAGGTCAGGGAAGAGATGAAGAAGCAGGCCAAATTTGGGGAGAGGTAGAATAAGAAGTTTAGATTTTTTTATTAGGGTGGAAGTCAATAGTAGAGTGGTAGGGATGGTTTAAAGTAGTCCAAGAAGATGTGGGACAATTATGGGTCTCACTCGACGGCTAGTGCTCTCTACCTTAAATGGTTCGGGGATAAATATTTTTATAGTGGCGATAATTATAGGGCAGAGGGTGCCCAATCTCAAGATTTTAGGCCCAATCATCTCAATCAAATATTCCTTGTAGATTTTTTAGGCAATTGCATCAGGGTTACTGTGATGAAGGAAAGGACAAGTACTTCAATTGTGGTCAGCCAGGGCACATGGTAAGAATTTTTCCAGTGGCCAAGGCTGCTTTGAGGGAAAACAAGGTTCTAGTTGCCTCTTCAACATCTCTGGCACCAAAGAGTGCACTATCTAGCTTCACCATTGGTTGGATTTATCTCTATGCTCTCACTACCCGCCATGAGTCCAAGGCATTTCCTTCTGTCGTGACTATTATTTTTAACATATTTTCCCATGATGTGTATTATTTACTTGATCTAGGGTCCACTTTCTCTTATCCGACCCCATTTGTGGCTGTGTAATTTGGTTTCGGTCATAAGTGTGTATCAGACCCTTTTTCTATTTCTACCTTGGTGGGTGACTCCGTGGTGGCTAGAAGAGTCTATAGGGGTTGTGTGGTATTTTTGGGTGGTCGAAAGACTCAGGTGGATCTGTTTAAATTAGATATGGTTGATTTGGAGGTCATATTAGGGATGGATTGGTTACATTCATGCTATGCTTCCTTAGATTGTCAGATCCATAAGGTTGTTTTTAATTTCCCTAATAAGGCAGTTATTTAATAGTAGGGTGGTTCCCTAGCTTTCAAGGGGAGGTTCATATCGTATCTAAGAGACTAGAGAATAGTCACCAAGGGATGTCTCTATCATCTTGTCCAGGTTAAAAATTCTAAATCGGAGGGTCCTTCATTACATTTTGTCTCAGTGGTGAATGAATTTCCTGAGGTGTTTCCTAATGACCATCCTGGTGTCCCTCTTTATTGGGAAATTAAGCTTAGGATTGAAGTTATTCTAGACACTCGTCCGATTTCTATTCCCTCATATAGAATGTCTCCAGCTGAATTAAATGAGCTTAAGGAGCAACAAAAGAATCTTTTATATAAGGGTTTTTTCCATCCTAGAGTGTCCCCATGGGGTGTACCAATTTTATTTGTGCGTAAGAAGGAGAGTTCCCTTCATATGTGTATTTATTATCGGCAATTGAATAAGGTAATGATAAAGAATATGTACCCTCTTCCAAGGATAGATAATTTGTTTGACCAGCTTCAGGGTGCAAGGTTTTTCTCCAAGATTGATCTTAGGTCTGGGTTTTATCAGATAATGATTTGGGAGGTGGATATTCCTAAGACTTCCTTCTAACCTGCTATGGGCATTTTGAGTTTCTTATTATGTCTTTTGGGTTAACCAAAGCCCCAACCACATTCATTGATTTTATGAATAGAGTCTTTCATCAGTTTTTAGATCTTTTCTTCATTGTGTTCATAGAAGATATTGTGGTGTACTCTAAAAGAGAGGTCAATCCTGCTAATCACCTCCGCATTATGCTAATGACCCTGAAGGATCTATAGTTGTATGCCAAATTTTCAAAATGTGAATTCTGGTAGAACGTTGTCACTTTTGTGGGTCATGTCATTTCTAGTGAAAGGATCATGTTGGATCCACAGAAAGTTGCAGTGGTTAAGAAGTGGCCTAGACCCATGACTCTAATTGATATCCAAGGCTTCTTGGGTTTAGCTGGTTATTACAGAAGTTTGTGGAAATTTTCTCTTCTATAGTTGCCCCATTGACTAAGTTGACTCAGAAGAAGGTAAAGTTCTCATGGTTTGATGCTTGTAAGGGTAGCTTTGAGAAGATGAAGGATAAGCAGACTTTGACTCCGGTTCTTACATTTCTTGAAGGCAAGAATGAATTTGTGATCTATTGTGAAGCATCCTGTGTGGGGTTTGTTTGCATCTTTATACAGTATGGAAAAGTTATAGCTTATTCCTCAAGGTAGTTGTGAAGGTGCTTGAGCTGAATTATCTGACTCATGACTTGGAATTGTTGGCTGCGGTATTCACGTTGAGAATCTGGTGTCCACTATTTTTATGGAGTGCATGTGGATATCTTTTAAGATTACTAGAGCCTATAGTATATGTTTACTCAAAAAAAGCTGAACCTTAAGTAAAGGAGAATGCTTGAACTGCTCAAGGATTACGACATGAGTCTTCACTACCATCCAAGTATAGCTAATGTGGTTGCTGATTCTTTTAGATGGGTTATCCATTAGGATTCTATCTTATATGGATGAAGGGAGGAACAAGTTAGTGAAAGATGTTCATTATTTGGCTACCCTTGAAGTTTGACTCTTGGACTTTGAGGATGGTGGTGTGTTTGTGCAGAAGGTGGTGCAACCATCCTTGGGTGCTAAGGTGAAGGAGAAACAAGTGTTAGATATTTTCCTAGTTAGGATCAAGGGTGATGTAGGTGGGAAGAAAGTGATAGATTTTGAGGTTATTTGTGATGGTATCTTGCGGTAACAAGGGAATTGTGCATTTTAGATGTAGATGGATTGAGAGAGAGGATCATGGCAGAGGCGCATGAGTAGCGCTATGTTATTCATCCTCATCAACAAAAATGTATCATAATCTTAAGGAGATGTATTGGTGGAACCATATAAATTAGGATATGGCTAGTTTTGTGGCTAAGTGCATAGTGTGCCAACAAGTGAAAAATTAGTACATGAGGCCTAGAGGATTATATCAAGAGATTGAGTTAACTGTGAGAAACTGGGAATCGGTCAATATGAATTTTATTTCCGGTCTTCCTCAGTTTTGAAATTAGTTTGATTCGGTTTGGGTTACCGTAGATAGGATGACAAAGTATGCTCACTTTTTGCCGTTGTGGACAAAATTTTTGGCGGAGGATTATGCGAGGAATAACCTGAATGAGATTGTAAAGTTACATGAGGTTCCTATTTCTATCATCTCAGATCGTGGTACACAATTTTCATCACACTTTTGGCGGTAGTTTCAAAAGGTTTGGGGACCAAGGTGAGCCTTAGTGTCTCTTTAAACCCGCAGTTGGATGAGCGTAGGAAAAGGAGTATTCAGACATTGGAAGATATCCTTAGAGGTTGCATGATTGACTATGGTGGTAGTTGGGCTGAGAATTTACCTCTTATAGAGTTTGAATAAAATAATAGCTACAAAATTTGCATTGGAATTGCTCCATTCGAGGCCTTGTACGATAGGAGGTGTAGGTCTCCTATTGGGTGGTTCAAGGTGGGAGAGGCGTAGATGTTTGGTCCAGATTTGGTTTACCAAGCCATCGAGAAGGTGAAGGTGATTAGGATAGGCTTAAAGCTGCCCAAAGTCACCAGAAGTCCTATGAAGATGTGAGGCATAGGAAACTTGAGTTTTAGGTTGGGGATAGGGTGTTCTTGAAGGTGTCTCTCATAAAGGGAGTGATGCGCGGTTTGGAAAGATAGGGAAGCTCAGTCCCTGGTATGTTGGTCTGTACTTGGTTTTGAGAGGGTTGGAAATATCGCATATGAGTTGGAGTTGCTTTCTAGTTTGAGCTTTATTCACCTAGTGTTCCATGTTTCTATGTTGAGGAAGTGTGTAGGTTATCCGTCGCAAATTGTGTCCATCAAGCATATTAGTTTTCTAGATTCTAGGTATATAAGCTGGTCCCGATTGAAATATTAGATCAGTAGGTTCATCGGTTATGGACCAAGGACGTAACTTTGGGAAAGGTTCTATGGAGGAATCACAAGGTGAAAGAGGCTACATGGGAAGCCAAAGAGGACATCAAGTCGAAGTATCCTTTCCTATTTCCCATTTTGGAAAATCTTACTTAATGTATGTGTTATCTTAACATCTTTGTTTTCTGCCTTTGTTAAAGGTGGATTGTGAATTCCACAGTAATCTATTTTTTGTCGTAAAAGTAAAAGTAGTTATATGGTTGGGGATTTAATCGTGCTAGTCACTGCCTTGTTCCATCATATGAGGACGAATGGTCCAAGTGGGAGAGAATTGAAACACCCTGGGTTTTGGCCCTTGAAAATTTCTTGAGCTTTGAGCTCACTTTCCTAGTAATGACTCACCATACGAGTCATATGGTGTGGGTAAGGGTTCGGTGACCCAAGTCGTAGGGAGACATCAATATAAATCACAAGGGTCGGATGAATCCCAACCAAAAGATAAGATAGGGGAAAAACATACTACAAGTCATCACTTAATCATGTCTAATCACTTCATTAGATTCATCAAAATAGCTATTACACCCAAGTCCACAGTCATCCACAATACCTCTATACAAATCGGTGTTTAAAAATGTATATGTCGGGACAAGCCCCCGATAATAGCCAAGACAAATCAAAATAAGACAAAGTCTAAAGATAGGAGGCCAAGAAGGAATGTCTTCCGAAGTAAGGAAGCTCACCAATCCAAAGTCAATGCACGAACTGCTTTGATCACCTAATCATTGCGCAGAAAGAGAAGATGATGCTCCGGCCCCTATGTCGTGTGGGGACATAGCGTCCAGAGATGGTTAGCACTTAGAGCGCTAGAATGTAACTCAAGGATAAATCAATAACAAGTCAATATGTCTAATTCAACCATATTCTTGAACCTATCCATACATATAGGTATATCACATGCTAAACAAGTAAACAAGTCATTACAACATTCTCAAAACACTAAGTCGTGAGACATAAAGTAGAGGCCTCCGACCTTCCACACTTAGATTTAACAATTCTTATTAGGATATTTATTCTTTATGGTCACTTTGTTCAACTGACGATAATCAATGCACATACAAACAGAACCATCCTTCTTGCGCACAAATAACACGGGAGCACTCCAAGGAGGCATACTAGGATAGATGAAACCTTTATCTAAGAGGTCCTTCAATTTCTCCTTAAGATCCTTTAGTTCTGTTGGAGCCATTCTATAAGGAGGGATAGAAATTGGATGAGTGTTCGGAATAAGACCAATCCCAAAATCAATTTCCCTATTAGGAGGAATACCAGGAAGATCATCAAAAAACACCTCAGGAAACTCATTAACCAAAAAAATGGATTCTAGAAAAGTCTCTACAGAGTTAGAATCTTTAACTTAGAGAAAATGATACAAACACCCCTTTGAAATCAACCTTTGGGATTTATGATAAGAAATGAATCTTCCCTTAGACACCAAAGAACCACCTTCCCATACAATGGCCGACTCATTAGGGATTTTGAATATGACCCTACTAGTTCGGCAATCTAAGGAAGCATAACACTAATACAACCAATCTATCCTAAGAATGACATCAAAATCGACTATGTCCAACTCTATCAAGTCTACAATAGTATCTCTATGACCAACATATACCACATACCCCCTATAGACCTTTCTAGAAATTACAACATCTCCTACCAGGGTAGAAATAAAAAAGAAACCGATAGACTCTCGAGACCACAATCCAGATGCACAACCACATAAAGGGTCACATATGAATGTGTAGACCCTCGATCAAGCAAACAATAGAAATCATAGGAGAAAAGTCTCAACATACTTGTGACAATATTGGGAGACACCTCAAAATTCTAGCTAGTAAAAAGTGCATGCAAGCGGTTCCAACCAATGTCGGTGCAAGAAATAAAAGCAGAAATAAACATTGCACTCTTTGGTGTGGGAGAAGATTAAGTAGCAACATGAGACTTGCTAGCCCTAGAAACTGATAGAGAGGGGCACTCAAGCTCCATGTTCCCGATATAACCATAACTAAAACATTTATTCCTCAACATTTCATATTGACCACGATGAGTCTGACCAGAGAATCTAAAATGAGGGTGGGATGGAGTCGACTGGGCACCACTAGTCACAAATTAGGCATCCTGTACCCAAAACCCACTACTAAACTTAGACCGATGATCAAACGACAACTTTAGGTAAGGAGAGCGAATAATAGCCAATGAGAAAGAACTCAAGCTCCCACTCTTCTTCCGTAGCCACTTGCGACCATCCCTTCTACTAGGCTCGAAAGACCTAAACTCCTTCCCTTGCCATAAATTATACTCAGCTTGCATCTTTTTCTCTTTTTTCACTTGTTGCATATACATGATCAACCTATAGATGTTCATGTTTTTAATCGACAAAGTTGTCTTGCACTCAAGGACTAACTCACGGAACAATCCTGAGATAAACTTACTCATCCTAGCCCTCATGTTAGAAACCATCTCAGGATCTCACCTTCACAATTGATAGAATTTCCAGGCATACTCTTGAACGGACATCCTGCCTTGCTTCAAGTTCATAAACTCTTCCATTTTTGCTTTTCTCAACTCTAGAGGAAAGAAGCGGTCTAAGAAAGCCATAAAGAAATCCTCCCACATGGCGGGACTAGTATTCACACCTCTAAAAAATGCCCACCCCTTGTACCATTGGTATGATAAAGCTATTAATTGGTAATAAGCAAACACAATGGATTCAATCTCTAAAGAATGCATAATTCCAAAGATCTCCATTTCATCAATGAAGCCTAGAGGATCTTCCTTAATATCTGTACCCCAAAACATAGGAGAGATATACCTCATAAATTGGCAAATTCTTGTGGCCTCAGAATAAAAAAGCTGGAGAACCATACTGCAATTGTGAGGCTACCAATTGAGTCAAAAGGATGATAGAGGGATGAAACTCGACGTTAGTAGCATCCCCTTGAGGTTATGGAATAAGAGTGTCACTCTTATAGTCAGGGTTGATGGGGACAACTGGAATCCCGCACAGATGGTCAGATGTTGCAGCCCTAGCCGGGTCTGAACTTTTTTTTTTTACGATTTTCGTCCATAGGTACATCAAAAGGGGAAATCAGAGGAATTCAAGACCTTAGACTCTATAGCTTGAGATTGAAACACAAGAAAGGGGAATATTTCCTAAAATTTCTTGTAGCCCCTCTTTTATAAGTACGACACGCTTTACACCAATAAAAGAGACTCTACTTGACACGATATTGTGGATACCCAACTGACCATGAACCTCGGATTTGATACCAACTTGACACAACCCAAAACCAGGCCATATCATATGGGCACCTCAAGCCCAAATGAATCTAAGTTCACCCTGATAACCTACCCTAATCATCAATATTAATCACAAGGGTCGGGTGAATCCCAACCAAAAGAAAATATAGTGGAATAACATACTCTAAGTCCTCACTTAATTATGTCTAATAACTTCATTAGATTCATCAAACTATCCATTACACCTAAGTCTACATAATCCACAATACCTAATACAAACTGATGTTTAGGAATGTATATGTTGGGACAAGCCCCCGAAAATAGCCAAACCAAGTCACAATAAGACAAAGTCTAAAGAGAGGAGACCAAGAAGGAATGTCTTTTGCAGTAAGAAAGTTCACCAATCAAAATTTAATGCGCAAATTACTTCAATAATCATAATTTAATGCGCAAACTACTTCAGGAAGAGAAGATGATGCTCCAGCACCTATGTCGCATGGGGACCTAGCACCCAGAGATGGTTAGCGGTTGGAGCGCTAGTATGTAAATCATCAATAAAAAATAAGTCAATATATCATATTCAACCATATTCATGACCATATATATGTATATGTATATCACATGCTAAAGAAGTAAATATGTCATAACAATCTTCTCACAATACTCAGTCATGAGACATATAGTTGAGGACTCTGACCTTTCCCATATAGATTCAACTATTCTTATTCAGTATGGGACTTCAACCACATTATCATATCACTTAGACGAAGGAATTTAACCATTTATACACACATTAAGTATGGGACTCTAACCACATAAATATCGATTCAAGAAAGGACTCTTACCATACACTCACATTTATTTAGGAAAGTGACTCTAACCATACACCGAAATATTAGGTAAGGGACTCTAACCTCATGCCATATTAGATATGGGACTATAACCTAAGCCACTTCATTTGATAAGGTACTTCAATCTTAAGAGATCTCATTGATCAAGGGACTTCAACAATATGCAATTTCATTAGGCAAGGGTCTTTAACCTAATGCCCTTTCATTAGGCTAGGGACTTTAACCTTAAGCCACTACGACTATCATTAGTCAACATTAGGACTCCAACCCTTTATCCATTTATCATCATCTGATTAATTCACACTTAAGGACTTTAACCCATTTAGATAATTCAACACTATACATGACCACATGGTCCTTATGGGAGCCTTTATTGCTCAACCATATCAATAGGACAATTCCATAATTCAATTCATCATATAATTCAATTTATGGTCATCAAGACCCTTTCAAACTATTCACATTTCATTAGCAATCTTATATCACATTCATACCACACTTTAGTTCCACACATAATTCAAGTTCATTTTCATGTTTAGGGACTTTAAACCCTTATTAACCATCCACCAAAACGGTGATCAATTTAACCATACTTGTCTCATAATACCTTTACAATATCATTAACAACTATTCATACTTATTGGGCCATTTCCCTAGAACAAAACATCACCAACATAAAACTAGACAATTCACTTAGACATTCTCACAAACACCTTTTGTGCATGCCTTTACCAAGGGAATTTTCATTTTAAAAATCATCAAGATTAGAGTTAATCAAGACACATATGTTATACCATACACAAAAAGCACCCACATGTGCAAATCATCAACAATAACATGTATAAACACAAGTCTAAGCAAATGTTCATATTATTCATCATTAGAAAAAAAAGACCTTTTCATTTGATTTCAAAATCACCATGTACACTCACTAATCCAAGTGTAAAATCCAAAGGTTTAGAGTTATTTATCAAGGGAAAGAATAACTTTGCTCATAGATGGATACCCTTAAACCTTAGCCTCCAATCCTTCACAGATTGTGTTTGAGAGATAGTTTTGGATGTTTGATACACTTAAAATATGTTTCAAGAGGCCATATACACTTATAAAGTGAGGGTACTGAGGGTTTTGGGTGTAGGAAATGACCATAAAGTCCTCAACTAAAAGCTTAAAATTAACCATCTAGGTGTGTGCAACTCACTTGAGTCAATCGTACCCTAGGGTACGAGTGGTATCCTAATTCATACCCTAGGCTTCTCCTAGGTCATCCATACTGGTTATGGTATGAATACCCACCATTGTGTCTTATCCAAAGGGTACAACTCATGCGCTCACTCGTATACTTCACCAGTACCAAAAACAGTCCACTCCAAGCTAAGAATCTTGAATGCATGAAGGGATGAGGTATTGGGCCCTCATGCTGCGAGCATGACTTCCTAGATAATTCCACAAAGAGATATACCTTAAGGTAAGATTGGTTGGAGGCTCACTCATACCTAGGAACTAGAGTGACCCTCACCATACTACCTAGGGTATGAGAGGGGAGGGGATGGAATATACGACTCGTATATAAGGGGTATGACTCAATCGTCTAGTTATACTCTCCCCAGTGACATCAAATGAAGAAATTTGTCAATGGTTTCAAATTCTATGTGTTTTACCCTAAGATCCATGAGTATAGGTTACGAATGGTAAGGTCTAGTCATACATTGCCCAGTGTCCAATCCCTTTGGTTTCTTTCTTGGATACGACTAGACCATATGAGTCATATGGTCAGGTAAATACTTGGGCCATGGGGTCTTATGGTGGATAGTTTATGGATTCCTAAATCACTTTCTTGGTGACTACTTGAGGGTGTAAGTTGTATGTTATGGTCACGAGTTACGAAAGTTAACTCGTAACCATCTGCATCATTTTTATAGTTTTAAGTTGGGGCATTATGGATATTTCCCCTTTTAATTTCCTTTAAGGCCATGAGTTAAAACACCTATTTGGGACTTTATTAACCTATTATTCCCAATCAAACACTCCTAGAAATCTCTCAAACTTTCTATTCAATCAAGAGACTAGGGTTTCTTCAAGATAATCAATTAAGGCTTTCAAGGGTGATTTCTCTATTTACTTCTTGGTGTCTTAGGCATGTTCCTCTTTCCTCATTATTATTTATGAAATGTATGTGTTTTATTGTATGGTTTTCATGATATTATTATGGCTTTGAAATAAAGGTTGGGGTTTTAGATGTTCATTTTTGATTAATTTTTCTCGTGATTCTAATCATGGTTTTTTATGTTTTGAAAATGGTTTTTCTCATATGGATGCATGGGAGTTGTTGTTTAACTAATAGGACATGATTAGCCCTAAATTTGTTGGTCTTTCGCTTTGATAATGGCATGCCTTCAACCTATTTTTTATACTGTCAATGAGAATGATTGTTTAACATAGTTTGACTACTCTTAGAATCCTTTCATTGCATAAATGGTTAAAGTAACCTGAAATGGTTTTTGTTTAGTTTCAAATGATTTTGGAAAGGAATTGGTGGACATGGTTTTATTATAAATAGTTTTGGTTTTATTGAAAACGGTGGAGTCTAATTTGGTTTAATGGTTTATATGTCATAAGGTAATAGACTTGCAAGCTTTAATTTTGGTATGATGATACCAACGATTAATGCCTAAAAAAAATCCTTGGTAAATGGTTGGAATATGTAATTGGATTTAATATGGCATTAAAGGGGGTTACGTTAGCAAAGTCATGAAGGTGGAGGTCCCGGAGGGACTAATACTGGAAACTCATGTTTGCCGATTTAATGGTTGGTCATGGTGATCATGTTCATGATATCATGCTTATATTTTTGGCGATGTACAAGTCATATCATGTTTTTCACTAGTTAAGGCGGCTAAGACAAATTGGGGCCATTTCAGCAGGGGGAGCTGAACCCATATAGCCCGTGGGTGGTTTTAGGATGGCAGACCTATACAACCCTAGTTAAGGTTTTAAATGCATGCTAAACTTTGTTTCTATCCCAGCATGGTATATATGTATATATGTTATTGGATATGGTTATTTGATTTGGTTTTGAATGATGTAATTATTTTATCTTTATCCTTGAATTACATTCTAGCATTTACCCCCTAACCATCTTTGGATGCTGCATCCCCACGCGATGCAGAGACTGGCCATACTACCATTCCTCCTGCTCAGTGACTTGGTTTTGGGGAAATCTTTAAGTTAGATTGAAGTGATGAGATTCCATACTATGGAAGTCTCCATTTTTTTCAATGGACTTCCTTTCATTTTTGTTATTTCATTGGATTTGGTTTTGGATATGTCCAGGGGCATGTCCTGAATGAATGTTTCTTGATTCTAGTTAGAGGCTTTGTCAGATAACTAGAGGCATGGGTGGTGTCAGTATTAGTGTTAGCCTTGGTATGGTCTTGGTATTGGGATTGGGAAAAGATGGCTGATTGATTGTGGTTTTCGACTTTGGTTTTAAGCTGACTATCTTGTCTTTAAATTTATATTTCCTTATTTTGTTATATGTTCGGAATTTATCTAACA
The DNA here is from genome assembly GCA_030864215.1 of Capsicum pubescens. Lineage (NCBI taxonomy): Eukaryota > Viridiplantae > Streptophyta > Magnoliopsida > Solanales > Solanaceae > Capsicum > Capsicum pubescens. Next base: position 260,612,229 of record CM061548.1, on the reverse strand, counting down.
TAAGCTATTTAGGGTTGGGTAATGGGAGTGGTCTCTAGTCCTGGTTGGAGATGCCCGACATTACTAGGCCTAGGTATGGGTCGTGTCAGAACAAGGTATCACTTAAGCGATACCTGATGAGCATTTTAGGTCACTTACGCGACTAGTTGGCTTCTTAAGCATCCTATTCTTAAGAGACCCAATAGGCGCTTAAGCGAATACACCAGCACAAGCTGAAGACTTGGAATTATTCTAAGTCTCCATCGACCTCTCAAGATTCCTCCAGAATGCCCTATATGTAAGTGAACTATATTACCCTATCAAGTTTGATGCTCTGGACTCAATGGCATAGTTAAAATTTCCATGAAAGGTCATTTTGATAAAAAGTGGGTCCCACACCCACGTGCCATTTTTCTTAACTTTTGACCAATTAGCCGAAATAAGTCTGAAAGCCTTAGGACCCACTTAGAATCTCCTAATTAGCCCCCTCTACTGGGAGGTGTCTCTACTGAACCTTAACTATTGAAATCTCTCTATAGTGTAACTGGTTGACATTACTGAATAATATAAACACAGGATCCTCCATGAAGGTCAACTGCTCATCCAACTGAACTGAGTACTAACTGAGCAAATAGGGTGCATTAGTAATGTGCCATCATAACATTGACATATGAAAAAACAAATGAACAACAGCAGAGTCTGGGGGTAGATAACTCATAAGTGATGTCGCCTTAAACTACACCTCCAAGAAGTATAAAGCGATCGATGTCAAAATATAGTAACCCAACTAGGTTGGGTTCGAATCCATAGGAAATAGGACAAATATATCTCTCAAACTTGTTGAAATCACCAGGAAGTACAAAAAAGTAAATGGGGGGGTTTACAGTGATCATTAAAAGTAACAAGATTTGAATTATTTTGGTTATAAACAATCTGAAACAAACACTAGGCTTGTGTTCCACCTGGCTTCTAACTCTGTAGGTTTATCATGATCAATCTAATTATTTTACTACTACACATGCAGAATCTGACAAGTTATGTATCACCAAACATCTCTAGACACTCTTTGTTGAATATTACTAATCTTCTCTCAATCTCAGAGTGTCGCTTTACTAACATTTTTCTTCGATCCTAGATTAACTATCTCCTTTTAGTATCAAGTTAATTAGATGAGGGTTGATAGCCTTGAATCACTATTGTGATTTTTTTTAAATCACTACCTCTCTCGAGTTAGTATTAAATACAAGCACGTTCCTAAGGTTTGCAACCGTTAACAAAACAATCAAAATCAACAAAATCACAATACATGCACCAAAAATGATCTAGAAGGAATCTCACACTTTTCCTACTTCGTTAATCCGCCAATGTTCCCACAACCTTATATAAGGGAATTACCCACTCATAGTTCCTAAGCAATCTATAGAAATCAATCAAAAGAGCTTCAAATCAATCTCACAACAATAGACAAAGAAAGCCAAAAGTCTTAAATCAATTAATCAACCAAAAACAATGAATTCAAGAATCCCAAGATCAAAAGTATCTTGGAATAAAAATATGTTTGTTAATAGTTTGAATACATCAACTTACATAAAAGTGGCTATCCTAACTAAAAAACATCTAAAGAGTATTTATAGATTACAAAAAACCCTTAAAAATTCAAACCAAATCGAATAGGGAGCTTTGAGTCGGCGGCTACCTACAGTGCCACTTACTTGGCGTAAGTGGCACCTACCCCATGTAGGTGACCCATCATAGGTAGCATAAAAATTCTACAACTTCACTGAACTTTGGTTTGCTAACACTTACGACCTATCACCTATGCTATGTAGGTGGCACCTACATCAGGTAGGTGCTATCATAAGTGTTCATCTTGCATCTTTCGACTCTTTTTCTTCTATTTATCTCCCAAAAGCTAGTTTCCTAAAAAACAAGACATAGAAACTCATCATATCTAACAAAATGGACTTAAGTACTTACATATTTCTTGGTTTTAAGCATCAAAATTCCATGAATCCATGGAACATCAACACCCTCAACTTAGAATGTTTGCCTGTCCTCAAGCAGCAAAAACACAACAAAACAATATAACAATGCTTAACAAAGAGAAACCTAAGATACCTATGGAAGTCAATTTCAATTTAAGATAAAAAATATCACCACTCTCTTATTTTAACCTTTTCTAACCAAGTATTTGTATCAATGTAGCACAACAATACGACTCAAGGAAATCAAGTTATGGCATTGCATTAGCAACAAACAATCACACATATTTACAAGTTACACTACACAAATAAATAAGTAGTTAGCAACACATCCCATTAACCCTCACGTCAAAGAAGTACCTCCCACTTATATAAATTATGCAAGCTAGGAAGATCATGAGACACTCATACTCACAAAGAAGTTCCAACAATTTTCAATGAATACCATAGGTTTGCCATTATTTTCTTTACCTTATTTTTCAAATAGTCGGGTTAGGATCACTATAGGATTTTACTCAGCTTGTAACGAAGACTAGGGATCTGGTATGATACATTTGGAAATTTAGTAACTAAGCCTCCTTGGCACTACAATTATGTTAGGATCCACTTATCAACCAATTTTACTTTTATTCCTCCCTTATTTATCTATTTTTATTCTTTTATTGCTCGTTTAGGTTGGGTGTGATTTTTTATATTCATTATTTTTCATTTTTATTTTCTTTTTCTTTTTTCCTATTCTTTTTCCATTTTTCTTCTCTACCACACCTAGCCCTACTTTCTTTTTTTCCTATTTACACCCTTTTTTCATACCTAATTCTAATCATGCACCCTCAACTTAGGAAATTTACCTGAGTTTAGGTGTACAATGTCCAAGGAGGACCAAGACAAAAATAGGTTTATTGTAACTAGAATTGGAAGGTGAAAACTGAAAATAAGAAAAATAGTCTACCAGGCTCAAAATATATCTCAAAGGATACTTTTTCACATTTGGAAGGTCGTTTAGGCTAATAGTGGACTAACTCCAAGACGACCTATGATCCTTTCCTAACTGACTATCCTACAACCTAGGCAAGAATAACCGGGAAAGTTTTGGATTCAACACACAAAGGGAACAAAGCATCTCACACACACATGGCACAGTGTTGAATTATAAACTACCACCTATTCGATTCATGCGAATATTAGCCATGATTGTTATGTCCCAATCCTAATGCCATAATGAAATTCACAATGTTTACATATATATACATATCATACAATTCAAAAACATATTTTTTAAGGGGGCTTATTTTTCTCAAAAATAATTAAGCATAAACACAAAATAGGGTGTGGGGCTACTTATGGGTCTAAATGTCCCCTTGAGTTTTTTCGTCGTGTTTCTTATCCTCAGAGTTTGTTCTTAGTAGAGCCGACATGCTTAGGACATATTTTTTTTTGTTTCGTGTTGTTTTGAATTATTTTGTGTGGTCTTTGTTTAAACTAGAAGAAAAATAAATAACTAAGGATAGTTGATGTATTTTGTGATTGTGCTTAATTGTTTTTTAGAAAAATGATACCCCAGCAATGGCGCCAAAATTTTTATGTCACCCAAAACTACACCTCCAAGAAGTGTAAAAAAGTGGATGTCAAAATATAGTAACCCAACTAGGTTGGGGTCGAACCAACAAGGAATATGATAGATATATGTCTCGAACTTATTAAAATCATTAGGAAATACAGAAGAGTAAATGGGGGAATTTTCTATAATTAGTAAAAGTAACAAGATTTGAATGATTTTTATTGTAAACAATCTAAAAAGAACACAAGGTTTATGTTCCCCCTGGCTTCTAACTCTATAGGTTTATCGTGCTAAACCAAATTATTTCACTGATACAAATGAAGAATTTGACATGTTATGTATCACTAATTGCATCTCGACACCCTTTGGTGAATCTTACTTATCTCCTCTTTGTCTTAGAGTATCGCATTACTAATCCTTGTCTTGGATCTCAAATTAACTATCTCCTCTCGGTCTAAAGTTTATTAGATGAGGGTTGATATCTTTAAATCACTGTTGTGATCTTCTTTTCCAATATCTACCTCTTTCTTCAGTTAGTATCAAATACAGGTGCGTTCATAATGTTTACAACTATTAAGGAACCCATCAAAGTGAAGAAAATCACAATACATGCAACAACAATGATCTAGAAGAAATCTCATACTTCACCTACCTTATTAATTTGTCAGGGATCCCACAACTCTAGCTAAGGAAATTAGCCGCCCATAGTTCCAAAACCATCCATGGAATTCAACAAAAAAAGTATCAAATCAATCTTACAAGAATAGTTAAAAAACCCAAAGTCTCAAATCAATCAATCAACCAAAATTCATGAACATAAGAATTCCAAGATCAAAAGTCAATCTTGGAATCAAAATAGGTTTGTGAATAGTATGAGTGCCTCAAGTTAGATAAAAATGTCTCTCCTAAGTAAAAGCAACAAAAGAATATTTATAGATTACCAAAAAAACTAACAAATCCCCAAAAAATTGAACCAGGAGCTTTGAGTTGGTGGTTACATATAGTTCCACTTACTTAGCGTAAGTGGCAACTACACCTTGCCGTAGGTCGCAGAAATTTTTTGCATTTTTAGTTTCTATGAACATTGGTCTTCTGACACCCACGTCCATCCACCTAAGCCAAGTAGGTTGGCACCTAGCCAGGTAGGTGCCATCATAAGTGGACGCCTTATAACTTTCAATTCCTTTTCTTTTGTTTAACCCAAAACATAGTTTCTTGCATAACAAGATGTAAAAACACATCATATCTACCAAAATAGACCTATGTACTTGCATATTTCTTGGTTTTAAGAATTGAATATGCCATGAAACCATGGTACATCAATAATCCAACTCACCACTGTGAGAAGGATCTCTAGAGTCTGATATATCTATGGCTGAGCTTGTCTTTCTCCGCTAACTTCATTAAAACCTTCATGGGAGATACACGGAGAAATACCCGGTCACTAATATCAAATCTCAAGGAATAATGTCCACAATCTGCATAAGTCTTCTACCTACTATAAGTCGCACTCAACCTATCCTAAATCCCCTGACCCTAACCAATAGCTCCCGATTCAAGTCAGTAACACGGGGTCTAATTTCAGTGGTCTTAGACCAACCAATCAAAGAAAAACATTGTCTAATATATAAAACCTCAAATGTCACCATCTTAATAATTGAATGGTAGTTGCTATGTAATGGCCTAATTTTTGGCATTTTTTTATGAAATATTAATTTCTATGTGACGTCCATTTTATTCTTTCCTTTAGTTTCTTCGGGTATATTGGGGTGTGTGGATATTTAGAAAAATCCTCAACTCTTTTCGATATAATTTGTACGAGATTATGGTTTATTGTTATTTAAAAGGCTTATTATTTGACTTTGATTAACATCATTTGATATGTGCATCGGATGGAAAAACAGAGTGTGCCAAGATATCAAAACATTAATTTTAGGTCGGTAATGTAGTTTGCGTGGTTTAATGGATTTTATATCTTATCTCAACCTTCTATTTGAAAAATTGCAAAATTAGGTTTTGTAGATCAATTTAGTGAAAATGACATCTTTTCAAAAAAATTTAATATCACCATTGAGTTTGGAGCATCAAATATAGTAGGGTAGCATAGTTCACCTGCATACTCGGGATTCCAGATGAATCCTGAGGGCTCTATGGATTCTAAGGGTCTTCAGCTGGTGTACCACTTAGGTTTTGCATTCTCTTAAGTTATGTTTTGGTCACTTAATAACTTATCCTGACAACCAATGTGTTGACTAAGAGACAATAGTCTCTCCTAAGCGATTGTCGCTTAAGCAATGCCCTAGTCGCTTAAGCAACACCAGCATGCTAGATTCTTATCACTTAAGCAACATCTAAGTCACTTACGGAATAAGGTGGTCTTTACTTAACGATGCTTGGTCTCTTAAGAGATAGTCACCTAAGTTACTAGGTAGTCTTTTAGGCGATGTCTGGGAGGATTACATCCCCATTTACGATATTTTTTACACTATTTTCAAGATGTGGAGCTTGGGGTTTGAGGTTTTGGGCATTTTCTCCCATTACTATGCATATGTAATCTCCAAACTCCTATTTCAACTACTTTTCTTCAATTTTATCATTTAAATCTTGTTTAATCTCGAATTTAAAATTATAAATAAGGGATTTTGGATTAGAAGGCCAAATTATCATTTCTTTGATTTTTTTTAAATTCAAAGTGGACAATTGTCCATTTAGTAATAAATAAGATTAAATTATGTTCACCAAATATACGTTGTCTGTGGGGATCGAACTCATGACCACGTGGTTAAAAGTCACGCGCTTTACCACTGAGCTAAGACGGTTGTTACATTATTTCTTTAATTCCACCCTAATTTCACTCTATTTTTACTTGGGTTTCTTCCATGAGTTCCATTAATCTTGGGAAGTATGTTCTTGGACCAAAATTCCAATTTTACCCTTTTTTTCTAAAAAACTTTTACTGGGGTACATTTTGACCACGATTAAAAAATGGTCAATATGGGTATAGTTGGCTTTTTTTATGCATACATTCTGTTTGTATATTTTAGTTAATTCCTAAGGGGAAAGCTTTGGATTAAAGGCTTTTTGGATCAATTTTTGGCATACGAGGTAGGTTATGGCTTAACATTCTTCATATTTAGTTGGGTAATAATAATGTATAAACATGCTATAGGTATAGGATTTTGTCATGAAAAATGTCTTTAGGTGATTTATGTGTATGTATAGAGTCCTATGTGATAATATTTGGTGGTTTGAGAATATTTTCTATGTGGGACCGTCTGGGGTCTTTTACATGATGTTGTTGGATCGGTATTGATATATGCAGGTTTGGTTGTACTCTTTTTGGTGGAAAAGGCCTAAATTGGGATTTACGTAGTATTGATGACCTTTATCTTACATAATTTACTTGATGGTTTTGGATTATTTTAGATCATGGATAGTTGGTTTACTTAAGCAGATTCTTATCTCACTTGGTTGGTATATTTTTTGGATATTGGAAATCCTCATTTTGGTTAGTTGTGAGAATTACATCCTCATATCATTCATGAAACATTGGTATCACCATGGAAATACTAGAAATACTTGCTTTTTCTGACAGAAAATGTGACAATTTTAAAAAACCTCTACTTATGTATGTGCCGAAGAGGTTTTGAGCATATCCCCAAAAACCTGAATAGTCCACTCCGACTGCCCATCAGTTTGAAGGTGGAAGGTTGTGCTAAGATCCACTTGAGCACCCAACTCCTCCTGAAAAAATCTCCAAAATATAGAAGTAAACACTGAACCCTGGTCTGAAATGATAGATACAGGCACACATGCAAATGGACTATCTCACAAACATAAATATGGGCTAACCTCTCGGCACTGAAGGAAATTTGAATAGGAATAAAATGTGCCATTTGGTCAACCAATCCACAATGATACAAATGCCATCAAAACCACGGAATATGAGTGGCAAGCCACTAACAAAGTCCATGGTAATTCGCTCCCACTTATACTCTAGAGTGGGTAATTTCTGAATCAAGCCATCAGGTAGAGCTATTAATACGAGTTGGCTCATCCCATTTGGACTAGTCCATACAGGCTTTGAGTTTGATGGGCCAGGCCGTACTGGCCCATCAAAATGATAGTCCAAAAAACATCAAGCCCACTCCATTACTTTGTGGGCCGCAGGACTCACGGGCCAACCCACTTTTAAAAAAATACTATTTGGTAATTTAATTTTAGTATGTTAATAATAAACATAAATATTACCAGGAAATATTACATAGTGTTAATACTTGTTAATCCAGTCTCCAACACCCCAACAAATAATCTTAATAGCGAAATTAAATAACTTTTGACATGATATCCTACGAAGAAAATAAAAATACTAATAAGAAATCTAAATAGTCAATGAATAAAAGTATTATTGATAATTAAAAATATGCTACGACCCAAACTGGGGCCCTGGCCGTGATTAGCATCTCAAACCATAAAGGCCCGAGAGCCCTTCTAACTTGTAGTCACATACACCAATCATATACAAAAAAAAGTGTAGAAAATACAAAACGAAATAGAATCATGGTCATAAATCTAAAATCTGTTCAACAATACAAAAATAGGTTTTTTGACATAAAGGAAACATCTGTTTCCGTCTGTGAAAATTTCTACTACATAAGACATCAAAACTTGTCTGAATCTGGGACAAGGCCCCCAGTAGGCCAAAGCCATAATAAATGATAAATGACTGAAAGAAAATAAGCCTTATGAAATATAAAAGGCTCACCAACTGCACTCCTCACACCTACCTAAAGTAGTCTACTGCTTATCAGGACCCCTAGACTGAGCCTCAAAACCTGGAAGATAGGGGGTCAATACAGATGTACTGGTATGAAGAGAAATCCTGATACAAAATCAAACCAACAATACCAAGAGCTTCAAGTAGGCTCGGATTTCAGTCCAACAACACAAGAACAACAAGTTTAAGTTTCGGTTTTTCAGTCCAACAACACAAGAACAACAAGATAGCTAACAATGCTAGTGAATCGAAAAGAGCCCCACACGGCTTCACTAGACTTTAAGATAACAAAATCAACAACAACAACAAGATAAAGAAAGATAGATAACTTGACATATAACATTCAAGAAACTAAGAAACCTAACATCAAGAGAGGACCCTAAGTCTAATGAATATAAACACCAAGTTCTTACGAGGACCAAGAGGCACTCAACGACCTCAAAACCCTTGTTTCTAGCCAAAGAGACAACACAAGTATCCCTCTACTTGTGAGATAATAGGGAAGGCTTCTAAGAGTGGAAGAGAGAGCCGAAATGTTTAGTGTTTTTAGGTTACAAAATCAGCATTCAAAAACTAAGGAATAACTCTCTAACATGTTCTATTTATACTACAAACAAAAGGGGTAAAATGACCCATCCGCCCTTGCTTCTTGTGACAACCTTGGAGAGTAGTTTATTACACATTAAGACCTCTCTTCACACATAAAAACATTTAGGTCCTTGGTTGGTTCAATCACCAACTCACACACGGCCATTTGCATGAACAAAGCTTGGAGTTTTTGTAATTCTCGAGCTTGGCTTCGTGTGAAAGGCCGTGTACCTGTGGAGGCTTCCCCAACCGTATCATCCTCTCCATATTGAGAGGAATTTGACCTCAAATTCAGCATTTGGTCATCTTCAACCGCATCCACGAGGGAGAGATCACCAACGTGGAAAGTGTTGTGCACTTGATATTCCGGTGGAAGGTCAATCTTGTAGGCGTTATCATTGATTCTCTCAAGTACTTGGAAAGGACCATCACCCCTTGGCAGCAATTTGGACTTCCTTTGAGCTGGAAACCGATCCTTTCGAAGATGCACCCACACCCAATCTCCGGGTTCAAGCACAAGCCTTCTTCTCCCTTTGTTTACCCTTTTTGCAACCTCTTGGTTCTTCTTTTCAAGCTTGATCCGCACCGTCTCATGCATTTTCTTCATTGCCTCGGCTCTTTTATTTCCATCTAAGCTGGTCATGAGATCACTAGACAAAGGAGTGAGATCTAAAGGGGTAAGGGGATTCAGGCCGTAAACACATTCAAAGGGAGTCATTCCCGTGCTCGAATGTATTACCCGGTTGTATGCAAATTCCACCAAGGGTAGGTGATCTTCCCATGAAGTCAGTTTACCTTTAACCATAGAACGTAGAATAGACCCTAAGGTTCTATTTACTACCTCCGTTTGGCCATCGGTTTGTGGGTGGCAAGACGTGGAGAAAAGTAACTTCGTTCCAAGCCTACCCCACATGGACTTCCAAAAGAGACTTAGGAACTTGGAGTCCCTATCGCTCACAATAGTCCTCGGTACCCCGTGAAGCTTTACAACATGTTCAACAAATAATGAAGCTACACTACGAGCATCCTCGGTTTTAGCACATGGAATAAAATGAGCCATTTTAGAGAATCTATCAACAATAACAAAAATGCTATCTCGGCCCTTTCTAGTCCTTGGCAGCCCCAAAACAAAATCCATCGAAATGTCCAACCAAGGTCTAAGGGGAGTAGGGAGTGGGGTGTATAATCCTTGAGGTAGGAGACGAGATTTTGCACTCCGGCAGGCCACGCATTGACTACAAATTTTAGTGACGTCTTTGCACATTTTGGGCCAATAGAAGTTCTCCTCTAAGATTCCGAGGGTCTGGTCTACCCCAAAGTGCCCCATGAGGCCTCCGTCATGGGCCTCCCTCACAAATAATTCCCTACATGAACTAGAAGGAACACACAACCTCCTCCCTTTGAACAAATACCCATCGAACCGAGAGTAGGAGGAATGGTCATTCTCCTTAAGCCAACGGTCCCTTCCCCACTCTTCGCATTCCCTAAAAATAGGAGCAAAGGTAGGATCCTCGGGATACAACAACCGCAAGCTCTCAAAACCCATAAATTTCGAAGACAAGGTAGCAACAAGCACATGCTTCCTAGACAAGGCATCGACAACAACATTTTCCTTTCCCCTTTTGTAATGAATTACATAAGGGAAAGTCTCGATGAACTCAATCCACTTAGCATGACGCCTATTCAACTTGTCTTGGCTCTTAAGGTGTTTCAACGACTCATGATCCGTTCGTATCACAAACTCCTTAGGCAACAAATAATGTTGCCAATTTCCCAAAGCTCTGACAAGGGCGTACAACTCCAAATCATAAGTTGAGTAATTAAGAGTTGCCCCTTTGAGCTTTTCACTGAAATAAGCAACGGGCTTACCTTCTTGAATCAAAACAGCCCCGATGCCAATCTTACTAGCATCACACTCTACATCAAACATCTTATCAAAATCGGGCAATTGCAATAAAGGCGCCGAGATGAGCGTAGCTTTCAAGGCCTCAAAAGCCTTAGCCTGCTCATCACCCCATTTAAAGGGTCCGTCCTTTCTAATTACCTCGGTCAAGGGGGCTGCTATGGAACTAAATCCTTTGATATACCTCCTATAAAAGCTTGCCAACCCGTGGAAACTTCGGATTTCTCCAATAGTTTTAGGGGTCGGCCAACTTCGAATAGAGTCTATCTTGGAATCGTCCACTTCCACACTCCTTGAGCTCACGACAAAACCCAAGAATATAACCTTATCAACACCAAAAGAACACTTCTCCATGTTGGCATACAACTTCTCCTTTTGGAGCACATCAAACACACATCTCAAATGCATTACATGATCATCAATAGATTTACTATACACCAACACATCATCAAAGTAAACCACCACAAACATTCCAATATAAGGCTTCATTACATGATTCATTAGCCTCATAAAGGTGCTAGGAGCATTGGTAAGGCCGAAGGGCATGACCAGCCACTCATATAGACCGAATTTGGTCTTGAATGCGGTCTTCCACTCATCACCGGGTTGCATGCGAATTTGGTGATAGCCACTCCTAAGGTCCACTTTAGAAAACAAACAAGATCCGTGGAGCTCATATAAGATATCATCTAGTCTAGGGATTGGATGACGATACCTTATAGTGATTTTGTTGATGGCTCTACAATCGACGCACATGCGCCAAGTTCCGTCCTTCTTCGGTACCAAAAGCACCGGAACAACACACGGACTCATGCTTTCCTTGATGTATCCCTTGTTGAGAATCTCCTCAACTTGTCTTTCAAGATCCTTAGTGTCCATGGGATTTCTCCTATAGGCCGGTTTGTTTGGAAGTTGTGAACCCGGCACCAAATCAATTTGGTGCTCAATTCCCCGAAGTGGGGGCAATCCTTGCGGAAGTTCTTGAGGAAATACATCTTCATACTCCTGCAACACACAAGAAATCAAAGGGGAAATGGAAGAATTAGTGGGGTTAGTATTAAAACAATGGGCCAAAAGTAACATCGGCTTGTTTTCATCATGGTCCACGAAGAGTTCTTTCCTCCTAGCCAACATCACTACGTTTTCCATCTACCTTGTCGTTGGGACAGCCTCGGATGTCCCTACTTCCTCACCTACGGCATTCCCCCCCTTTTCTCCCTTTCCGGATTTCTTCCCATTTCCCTTCAACTATCTCATCTTTTAATGCCACTCATTTACTTGGGAGGGTGAAAGAGGATGAAGTGTGACCTTTTGGCCATCCTTCTCAAATGTATACCGGTTGGACCTCCCATCGTGTTTAGTAGACCTATCATATTGCCATGGTCTACCTAACAACAAGTGACATGCTTGCATTGGGATCACGTCACAAAGCACTTCATCGTGGTAGTTTCCCACCTTAAACCGAATCACACATTGCCTTGTGACCTTTAATTCACCACAATCGTTCAACCATTGTAGCTTGTAAGGACTAGTGTGTAGTGTAGTTGGTAGCTTAAAGAAATTTACCATAGCATGGCTCGCAACATTTGTACAACTACCACTATCAATCACCAAGGTGCACACACTCCCCTTTACAAGACACTTAGTATGGAATAGATTTTCCCTTTGACTCGGGTCATCTATCGCCTTACTAATCATGACACGTCTAACCACAAAGTTTGGAACCACACACTCCCCTTCTTGTGGATAGACATCTTCACTACCATCTAATTCATCATCATCCGGCCCATTTTCAGCTCCCTCCCCCCTTTCAGAAACCACCTCCTCACCAAGGTAGTACACTTTCCCTTCTCGTAGGATCACATTGCGCCGGTTCGGACATTCATTGGCCTTATGCCCCCAACCTTGGCACTTGAAGCATTGGAACCCCTTTGGGTTGGGATATTTGTGAGCCTCCGGTTTCGGAGGGAATTTAGGGACTATTTTGGACTCGGGCAGCTTCGTAGGGGCGGGTTGGTCCTTGTTTTTGGGCCAACCCGAGGGGGTTTGTACCCTTGCCTTGAAGGATGATCTCTCCTTAAGTTCCCTTTCAATGTCAAGGGCCGCTTGGAATATATCGTCAATGGTTTCAAACCGGTGAAGGGTCAAATGAGTGGAGATCTCTTTGTTCAACCCACACTTGAACCGGATGATGTCGTGACTGATTTTCTCCCCACGATGATCAAGTTTCATCGTCAAAATAGGCCATCACACTCTTGCCTCCTTGCCGCAAGCCATATAATCTAGCAAGCAACTCATGACGATATCTCTCGGGAAGGTATCGTTGTCTCATCAAATACCTCAACCGATACCAAGGTGGTCGCTGCCCATCAACTAATTCATTACCAAATCGTTTAACATACTCCCACCAAGTGTTAGCATAGCCCTCGAGGTGAGCTATAGCGTAGCAACTCTTCTTTTCTTCCGAGATGTCATTAACTTGGAAAACTTTGTCACAAGCTGATTCCCAAGTTAAGTAGGTCTCGGGGTCACTTTCACCCTTAAAGATGGGTAGGCTCAACTTGATGGTGTTGATGCCTACGTCTCTCTCTTGGTGTCGGTTTCCCCTATCTCCATACCCCCGGTATCTCCTAGATTCTTCTCGACCCCCTCTTAACTCCTCCTCCCTAATATAAGCATCATCAAAGGCTCCATCTCCTTCATACTCTTCTCTACCATATCCTTCAAAGTGGGCTGGTCGGCCTTGGCCGTTTTGATTCGGAGGATTTGGAATTTGCGGTCTTTGGGTTAATGGAGCTTGGAATGGAGGGTTCGGATTTAGTGGAGGTACTTGGCGTCCAAATCCCTCTTGTGGAATTGGAGGGGCTTGGAAATGTAGTGGTCTAGTGGGGTCTCGGTTTGGAGGAAAATAGGTAGTTTGGCTTGCGGTATTTAGTGGAGCTTGGGGTGCATTTAGCATTTGGTGGACTGTTTCGGGGGTGACGGGTTGCGGAGGAGGTCCTATCATGACCATTGGTAGATACATGTAGAGGAGTAGAAGGACGAGAGTTCCTTTGACTCTCCACTTGTTCTAATCTCCCACTAATAGTCGGCACTTCCCCCTTTATTTCTGCCAAGTCCCCTCTCACGGCCCCAAATTCCGAATTCAACCTTTCAAGTGTCCAGGTAATGGCGTCAAGAGTGACCCTTATAGAATCAAGGGCATTAGTATCCACATTATGAGACGTAGCTCCTTCCATTGTCAAGATATTATCCGCTTTAGTTCACCACAAGTTCGTGCTCCACAAGTGTTGTATAATTGGCTAGTAACCGTAAAATTTTTAAGGTATGAGTAAGCTCTTATCCGGAATGGATTCTTGTTTGAAGACTCAAAGAATTCTTGCCGGACTAGAGTCAAAAATCAGCAATTCATTCAAACGAATAAAAGCACTCAAATAATCGTTGACACGAACAAACGGTTCAAGGAACTAGTTGAAAACCTAGTAGGAATGTACTAGTTTGTTAATTAGTTCTAGGACCAAGTAAGGGAAACCAAGGATCAACAATTAGCAACCAAAGAATATCCTAAGTTGAGCTTATAGTGACGTGGTAGCATGCAATGGTTCCACACGTTCTTTTTTTTTTTTGTGTTAATATTCACACAACTTGTTATAGTTTGCAAAGTGTTTTGGTGGGAAAAGTAAAATCTTGTAGTATTTCACCCTTTTCAAACTCAAGAAAGTGAGGTTTGGTTGACTAATCCCACAAAACAAGGCTCCTTGAATTAGGGAAAAGTGATTGACAAGACTAGAAGGTGATGGGTGCAAGTCTTTCACAACAACTTTAAAGCTTGTCTTACAACTTGAGCACACAACAAGATGAACAAGATGAACAAGTTCAAAAGATGAACACCTCAACAAACTTCATCAACTTCTTTAGCACATAAACACACAACCACCGATTTTTCTTTTGGTTATCAACAACATACAACTTTCGGCCACTTCAAGTCACTACACAATGTTCAAGTTTTCAAGCTCAACTTTTGGATCTAGACACCTTAGTGTTGGTGAGAAAGAAACAAACACTAGAAACTCACTAAACAAGCAAAATAACACCTAGATCTAAACATACAACATCATTCTTGGTTTCAACTTTTAATGGACAGATTTTCAGAATTTCTTTTTGGTGTTGTTTGTTTAAGCCGTGAACTAGCCCAAGATGGGTTATGTTGGAACACAACCGGTCTCGCTCTGATACCAAATGATACAAAATAAAACCAACAACACCAAGACCTTCAAGTAGGCTCGGATTTCAGTCCAACAACACAAGAACAACAAGTTTAAGTTTTGGTTTTTTAGTCCAACATCACAAGAACAACAAGATAGCTAACAATGCTAGTGAATCGAAAAGAGCCCCACACGGCTTCACTAGACTTTAAGATAACAAAATCAACAACAACAACAAGATAAAGAAAGATAGATAACTTGACATATAACATTCAAGAAACTAAGAACCCTAACATCAAGAGAGGACCCTAAGTCTAATGAATATAAACACCAAGTTCTTACGAGGACCAAGAGGCACTCAACGACCTCAAAACCCTTGTTTATAGCCAAAGAGACAACACAAGTATCCCTCTACTTGTGAGATAATAGGGACGGCTTCTAAGAGTGGAAGAGAGAGCCGAAATGTTTAGTGTTTTTAGGTTACAAAATCAGCATTCAAAAACTAAGGAATAACTCTCTAACATGTTCTATTTATACTACAAACAAAAGGGGTAAAATGACCCATCCGCCCTTGCTTCTTGTGCCAACCTTGGAGAGTAGTTTATTACACATTAAGAACTCTCTTCACACATAAAAACGTTTAGGTCCTTGGTTGGTTCAATCACCAACTCACACACAGCCATTTGCATGAACAAAGCTTGGAGTTTTTGTAATTCCCGAGCTTGGCTTCGTGTGAAAGGCCGTGTACCTGTGGAGGCTGCCCTAACCGTATCAAATCCATAATAATGTGTTTATATATATAAAATAAGTGAGATCAAATCACAAATAATCATGCATGATATAGTTCAAAACACTTGGTCACTTATTGAATAATCATAAAACGTTCATGTCAGTATAATTCAATTCTTTGTATTACTTTTGAGTTAGGTGGCACTACCCTACAAGTATGATATTCCATGGGCCATATGGAATCCTCCATTGTCTCGACGGGGAATCCCCCAACCCATGTTTTCCACAAGTGTTGGAGCGTCTGAGTCTGATACGCCATAGGACACTAGGCCAGCGTGGAATAATATACCCTCATCGGCAAAACACAATTTTGGACAATAAGTTTTCTGAACTCGTGCCTCCTTCGGAGAACCACCTAACATCTCTTTATGCCCTATTTTAGCCTTTTCTGAACATGTATTATTCTAAATTTAAAATCACAAGAGTCTAATAGAAATCTGATTTCTATACTAGTCTATGTTTGTTATGGCATTGTCTGATTTAGTATTGTCATACCAAGACTTGCAAGTCGAATAATTATGTCATAAAGTGCCATGTATGATTATTTCATTCTAAACAATGTTCAGGCCACTTGAACTATAATTCATATCTCAAATCATAAGCCAAAATCATGCAAAGGCTTTCCATTCATTCAACAATTAAAATAAGTGATGGCCAATTTCTCAAAAACATTCCTGAAGTTTCTTCATTTATCAGTCTCAACATTTTAAATCATAATAACATTCCTCTCTCCAATTCTTAATCATCATAAAATTCACATAAGATAATTTGCATCTTAATTCCTTCCTTAAAACCATGAAATGTAAGGATTCATAACTTGTAAATCAAGTAACGAAGTAATAGGTGAGGAGAAGATTTAATATTTCATGCTCCCAATTCACAATTCAAAGTTTCAATGCATATATACATATATACTAATCAAATCACTTTCAAGGGAAGGCCTAAAGACGAAAACAATATTCTCAAGGATTCTAAAACATGATTATAATTGTAAATCCCAAACCCTTTTTGTAAAATCATGATTTCTCAACCTTTTGCATAATTAAAAGAATTTACTATGCCCATGTAGTTTTTAGGAAAACCCCATGTACCTTATGTTGTTTAGGAGGAAGCGTGGATTTCGAATTTCACCTTAGTTCATGAAACTATTGACTTGCAAGGATGAACTCTTGATTTTAAAAGAAGATGCTCGGGTTTTCAATTGATGTTAAGAGAGTTATTTTTCATGAAAATCAACCTAAAGTACTGATTTGATCTTTTAATCTCGTGTTTGGGGAGTATTAGAATAAGGAAAAATGTCCTAATTGCCTTTAAAATTGTGGATTTTAGAAGCTGAAACAATTGGGCATGACGCGATTGGTAACGACGCATCACGCCCTAATCGTGGCAAGCCTTAGTAATTTTGCCTGACAGTTCCTTCACAAAAATTGACCAACGTAATGGGCGCCGTGGCGCGCCAAGATCACGTTGGTCCACTGTTTTGGGACACCAAAAAAGGTCTAAACGTGGCCCAAAAAATCCAAAACTTGTCCAGGAACACCTATTGACCTCCCAGATCATGAACTAGCTAACATATAAACTATTGAGGGTCGAGAAGGTCAAGAATAAGATTATCAATGATTAGGAGCTCAAAATGACTAAGTCTCTTTTTACACTTAGAGTATTTTCGAGGTGCTAGCCTCTCAAACATGGCTCTAGGTGACATTAAGTCGAACAAAACTACGGGGCTTTACATTATCCCACTCTTAGGATCATTTATCCTCAAATGATGACTTAGAACACAAGCAAGCACGATTTCGACATAGCAAGGAAAATAAAGAAGGAGGGATATGGAGAGAAATTGAATAGTACCTTCTATGATGTCACCCATTGACTCAAAGAGGTTTGGATACTTAGATCGCATGTCATGTTATGATTACTAAGTAGCTTCCTCAACTTTTTAATTCTTCCACAATATCTTAGCCGAGACTATTTCCTTGTTTCTCAACTTTCTAACTTGGCGATCCAAGATTTTAATAGGCCCTTCTTTATAAGACAATGAGTATGTCACCTTGATCTCCTCTACAGGTAACACTAGGGAATGGTATCCAATACATTTCTTCAACATGGATATGTGGAACACCGGGTGAATAGAACCCAGATTTGCAGGCAACTCTAACTCATATGCAACCTCACCTATCCTTCTCAAAATCTGGTATGGCCCTATATAGCGAAGTCTCAACTTCCTTTTCTTCCCAAAACGCATAACTTCCTTCATAGAAGAGACTTTGAGAAACATCCAATCACCAACCTCAAATTCTAGCTCCCTTCTTCTAACATCAACGTAGGACTTTTATCGACTCTGAGCTATTTTAAGTCATTCTCTAATGATTTTCACTTTCTCCATCGCCTTATGAACAAGATCAGGCCCAAAAAACCAAGTTTCACCTACTTCAAACCACCCTATTGGAAACCTATATCTTCTTTAATACAATGGCTCCAAAGGAGCCATCTTAATACTGGCATGGTAGCTATTATTATATGCAAACTCTATCAATGGAAAGTGATCTACCCAACTACCTTTGAATTCAATTACACAGGACCTCAATATATCCTCAAGGGTCTAAATTGTGCATTCGGCTTGCCCATCGGTCTGAGGGTGGAAAGTAGTACTCAAGTTCACTTGGGTACCTAAACCCCTCTGAAAGGATTTCCAAAATTACAAAGAGAATTGCGTACCTCGATCAGATATGATGGATATAGGTGCCCCATGCAAACAAACCACTCCTGCAATGAACAACTTAGCATAATCATATCCTAAATAGTTAGTCCTGACAGGCAGAAAATGAGCTGACTTGGTCAGCCGATCCACAATTACCCAAATAGAGTCATACTGATCTCGGGACCTCAAAAGTCTCGTATTGAAATCCACATTTATTATCTCCCACTTCCATAAAGGCAAAGCTATCTCTTGGGAAGTACCACTTGGCCTTAAATGTTTCACTTTAACTTGCTGACAATTCAAACACTTGGAAACAAAGTCAGCCACATCACGTTTCATATTATTCCACCAATATATAACTTTTAGATCATGATACATTTTTGTAGAGACTGGGTGAACAACATACCTTGAAGTGTGAGCTTCTTCGAGGATTTTTTTTTCAAAAACCATCTACATCTGGCTCACATAATCTACTCTGATATCTCAGAATCCCATCACCACCAATTTCAAAAGACATCTTCTTCTTCTGCCCTAAATCTTTCTTAATTTACATCAAAATGGGATCTTCAGCCTGCTTCTCTTTAACTTCTGCACAAAGGGAAGATTTAGCTATATCATGAAAAACTACTTCTCCATCTTCGGAATCCAAATGTCCCACCCCTAGATTTATAAGTCGATGAATATCCTTCACCATCTCCCTTTTCCCTTCCTCAACATGAGAAAGGTTGCCCATAGATAATCTGTTGAGGGCGTCAGCTACCACATTCGCCTTGCCTGGATGATAGTGCAGGCTCATGTCATAATCCTTCAAAAGTTCCAACCAACGTCTCTGCCGGAGATTTAATTTTTTCTGCAAGAAAACATACTGTAAACTCTCATGGTTAGTAAATATATAAACATGTACCCCGTAAAGATAAACCTGCCAAATTTTAAGCATAAAAACCACAATCACTTACTCCAAGTCATGAGTGAGGTAATTTCGTTCATGCACCTTCAACTGCCTAGATGCATAAGCCAACACCTTACCATGCTGTATAAGTACACACCCAAGTCCCACTTGGCATGCATCACTGTACACAACAAAATCCTTTGTACCTTCCGAAAGAGTTAGAATAGGTACAGTAGTCAACTTTTCCTTCAACCTCTCAAAACTATTCTCACAGGAGTTAGACCATACAAACTTCACCTTTTTCTGTGTCAACTTAGTAAGTGGAGAAGCTATGGAATAAAAACTCTCTACGAACCTTCTGTAATACCCTACAAAACTGAAGAAGCTTCGAATGTCGGTTGGAGTTGTGGGTATGAGCCATTTTCTCACTGCCTCAACCTTTTGGGGATCAACCTTAGTCCCGTCGCTAGACACAATATGCCCCAACAAAGAAATAGCCTTAAGCCAGAATTCACTCTTGGAAAAATTTGCATACAACCTATGATCTTTGAGGGTCTGAAGGATAATTCGAAGGTGATTGGCATGGTCCTCCTCACTCTTAGAATAAATTAAAATATCATCAATGAAAACTATGTCAAACAGATCTATAAACTGAAGAAATACCCTATTCATTGGGTCCATGAAAGCTGCAGGGGCATTAGTCAACCCAAAGGACATGACTAAGAATTCATAACGTCCGTAGCAAGTTCGGAAAGCTATTTTGGGAATATCCGACTCTCTAACCTTCAACTGATGGTAACCCAAATGAAGGTCTATCTTTGAAAAGTATTTATCACCCTGAAGTTGGTCAATAAGATCATCAATTCTAGGCAGGGGATATTTATTTTTGACAGTGACCTTATTTAGCTGACGATAATCTATGCACATATGCAGGGATCTGTCTTTCTTTCGCACGAAGAGTACAGGTGCAACTTAGGGAGAAACACTAGGATGGATAAGATCTTTGTCTAGAAAGTATGATAACTATTTTTTAAACTCTTTCAGCTCTGCAGGAGCCATTCTATATGGAAGAATAGAAATGGGATGGGTGTCTGGTATTAAATCAATACAAAAATCTGTCTCCCTATCAGGTGGTATTCCTGGGAGATCATCGAGAAAGACTTCTGGAAATTCATTTACCACAGGGACAAACTGAAGAGAAAGACTTTCGATATTTGAATCTTTAACACGAATAAGATGATATAAGCAACCCTTGGAAATAAGTTTACGGTCTCTAAGGTAAGATATAAAGTTCCCTCTAGGTGCTAAATAATTCCCCTCATATTCTATCACTTGTTCATTCAGAAAAGAAAAAGTAACCTTTTGGGTTCTACAGTCCACTCCTAAGATGGAATAAAAATTAACCATATCAAGCTCTATGAGGTCCACCATAGTATCACGGCTATAAAAGGACACAACATAATTCTTATACACCCTCCTAGCCACAACAGAATCACCCACCAAAGTGGAAATAAAAAAAGGTTCTGCAATTACATCAGGCTCAAACCCAAAATAGACAGCCATATATGGGGTCACATAACACAAGGTAGACCTGGGATCAAGTAATACATACACATCACGAGAGAAAATTTGTAACATACCCATGACTACATCTGGTGAGGCCTCTGCCTCTTGGCGATTTGACAAAGTATACAAACGGTTGCGACCGCTCCCGGTAGCTGAAGTGGAACCTTTTTGAGGTGGCAGTGGCATGGAAGAATTCTCCTGTGACTTATCACCACCAATATTCCTTTTAGAAGAAGGATAATCTCACTAAAAATAACCCGAATGACCACATGAATAGCATACCAGTGTGCTAAGCTGGCACCTCCCTAGATGATGCTTACTGCAAGTCTCACACCGTGAAACGTACAATGCTACTGAGCCATAATTCCTTGGTACTAGGTATTCTGTGCCTTGGATCCATGATTAGTATGCAAATTTCTGAGATCGTCAGTCAACTATGGGTTTGGGCACTGGGGCACTGGCTGCAGACTGTGCATTTCCCCAAAACTTTTTCTTATGCTATCTGTTACCCCAATTACCGCTCTGCGGCGGACTATGGCTCTGGTCTGCTGTTTTGGACCTTTTGTCCTGCCTATCCTCCTCCCTAGATTCAACAATTCTCTTTTTTGCTCCTCAACATGTTGCATTTGGACTGGCAGTCTGGAGAAGTCCATCTCCCTGTTTAGCATTGCCCCTTTGCATTCGAGCACTAAGTCATCTGAAAGTCCGAATGCAATTTTTCTCATATGGGCTGTCATATTACCAGCAAAATCTGGAGCATAATAGGCTAGTTGTTTGAATCTCAGAGTGTACTCCTTGACACTTATTTTTTCGTGCTTTAGGTTCATAAATTCTTCAGCTTTGTCCTCCCTCAACTCTATAGGAAAGAATCAATCTAGGAAGGCTTCCATGAACTCGCCCCGTACTATAGGCTCAACATTCTCACTCTTCGCATCCTCCCACTCGTTATATCACTAATTCGTAACTTCTTTAAGTTGATAACCTGCTAATTCCACCCCTTCCGTCTCATCTAAATGCATCACCCTAAAAATCTTCTCCATCTCGTCCACAAACTGCTGTGGATCCTCCTCTACCTTTGTACCCAAAAATCTAGGCGGGTTCATCTGCATAAACTGACCCACTCTAGTAGTCTCAGTTTCTCCAGATGCAGATCTTACATCCTCTGACCGTTGGGTCTGTGTGGCCACCAACTGTGTAAGCATATGTATTGACTACCTGAATTTTGTATTTGATACCTCTCTCTCATGAGGTTGGTTGTGGTTAGTCCCTGATCAGGGAGCTCTAGTTGCCCTGGGTAGGCTGGTCTGAGTAGGAAGGACTCCCAGAGTAACAACAACTTTTAGAGTCTGAGTTCTATTGCGTGTCCTTATCCCATGAGTGGGACAGACCTCATCAGTCTGGGTATTTTGATCGTTAGAGCGATGTGGAGGCATGGCTGCTTTTGTAAAATGCAAGAGATCATTGACTAGTGGATAGATTAGACTCCAAAGCACAAACTAAATCACAAAGAGGGGAAACATTCCTAAAAGCCTAGTAGCCTCCTGCTTATAAGTGTGGCACACTACATTACCAAAAACAAGACTCTACCCGACATGATTTTGCAGACACCCTGGGACCATGAACCATGCTTTGATACCAAGTTTGTCACAACCCGAACCAGGGCCCTGGCCGTGACGAGCATTCTAAACCATGAAGGCCCGAGAGCCCATCTAACTTGTTATATACAATATTGATCAATTAAACATTAAGAAATAATAAAATTTAAGAACTAATAATATTTTACTTGTAAGCAAATAATATTACCTTGACAGAAACTGTGCAACCAATTTCGAGTAGTAACAAGTGTTTGGACATTTTCATGATGGATGAAACTTCTATGTTTGGTGAGAACACATGGTCTTTGATGTTAATTTGCTTAAACCTAGATTGTACTACTAAAATAGATTCTAAGTGGGCTTTGAACTCTTTTATTATTTGTAGTATTTTATTTTATTTTTAAACTATTTATTATTTAACTTACGTAATGGCCCATGGGCTAGCCTAACCCACATTGCTCAAGCCCATGGGCCACGGGCTTATTTAGGCCGGGCTAAAAAGCCCTGTTCTTAAATAGGATGCAAAAACTAAAGCCCAACTCTATCAAATTACAAGTCGGTAGGGTAGCCCAACGGTCTTGTCCCATATTAACGGCTCTACTACCAGGTCTCTGATACTTGTCCTTCACTATTGACAACGTAGAAAATGAACTACAAAGATTGTAATGTCTCTCTTCATACAACTCCATCAATAATGTTTCCTTAAATTTGTGTAAATATTTGTTGTACTTGGGTGAATAGAAGACCTGGAGTTATGAGCCTCACTGAAGATGACTAAATCAAATCTACAACTCAGAACATAAATGTAGCCATGAAATCTCAAAACACCCTCAAAATATATGGTAACCTCTTGGACTCCCCATGTGATCCCAAATGATACAAAGTCTCATATCCTCAAGATGACAACTCTAAATTTTCTCAAATACTGAAGATCTTGCCTAAAATCTAGAAAAAATTCTCCAAGGTCTAAAATATCAAGTCACACCATCAAGTTGGATAAGGACCGGATGTCCTGCGCCAATGCTTCTAAGAAACTAAAATAAAATCCAAGCTGCTCTTACTCACCGCCTTCCAACTCAAGGCATCCCCTACCACGTTTGCTTTGACAAATGATACAAAATAGAGATGTAATAATCCTTAAGCAAATCTATCCTTTTGCATTTCCTAGAATTATTATCTCTTTGGGTCATAAGATGCTGAAGACTATAGTGATCTATGAAAATCTCACAATGCACGCCATAAGATAATGCCTTCATATCTCTAGCGTAAAAAATATCTCCGCCAACTCCAAATCATGAGTGGGGTAGTTGCCCTCATGTAATTTCAGCTGCCTCAATGCATAAGCAATAACTTGACCTTAGTGCATCAACACACAATTAAAACCATCTATGGAATCATCACAAGAAACGGTGAATCCCTCGCCCTTAACAAGTAGAGTCAATATAGGAGCTGAAGTGAGAAATCCCTTGATCTTTATGAATCTCAACTCACACGCTTCAAACCATCAAAAAGAAACCTCCTTCTAAGTCAATTTAGTCATCGGTATTGGAATAGTAGAAAAACTCTCGATGAACTTTCTTTAGTAAACCAATGAAGCTATGAACCTCATATGGAGATGTAGGCCTGACCCAATCATGAATAGCCTCAATCTTCTCTAGATCTACCCTAATCCCATTTTTAGACACCAAATTTCCATGAAATGTCATTGACTCAAGCCAAAACTTACACTTAGAGCATTTGGAAAAAAAGCCTATGATATCTCAAAGACTGAAGTGCAATCCTCAAATATTGCATATACTCCTCTCTAATCCTTGAATACGCAAGGTTGTCATCAATGAACACAATCAAAAAAAAATCCAAGTAAGGCTTGAATACGTGGTTCATCAAATCTATGAACATAGCTAGGGCATTGGTCAACCCAAAAGACATCACTAGAAACTCATAATGTCTATAATGTGTTCTAAAGGTTGCCTTTGGGATATCCTTAGCCAAAATCCTCAATTAATGGTAGCCAAACCTCAAGTCAATGTTAAAGAACACCATCTTATCCCTGAAGCTGGTGGAATAAGTCAATAATGCGAGGCATAGGATATTGGTTTTTCATTATCACCTTATTAACCTGCCTTTAATCAATACATATATGCATGGTACCATTTTTTTTCTTCATGAACAAGGTAGGAGCTCCCCAAGGAGACACACTATATCTAATAAAACACTTAACCAAAAGATTCTAAAGTTGAAATTTTAGCTCCATAAGCTCTACAGGAGCCATCCGGTAAGGGATATAGTAATAGGTCGGGTGCCTGACTCAAGATCAATAAAAAACTCAAAATCACCTTTGTGAGAAAGACCAAATAGATTGGTAGGAAAACATCAGGAAATTCACAAACTATAGGAACAATTTCAAGTGACGGACTCTCAAAACTAACATTATGAAATACATAAAGTAAGATTCGCAACCCCTCGAAATAAGTCTCTAGGCCAGAATGTAAGAAATAATCCATATTGGTTCGCGGCTAATAGTTCCCTTCAATACAACTTGGGATACATTAGGCATGGGTAAGGTAACGGTGTTGGCAAAACATTCTAAGACTACATGATAGGTTGATAACCAGTCCATTCTCATAATCACATTAAAGTCAACAATATCTAACATAATAACATCAACCAGAGGATAAAACTCTCGTACAATTACAACAGATGATCTATAAATCTAATCAACTACTAAAGAATCACCCACAGGTGTAGATACATATACTGGAACTGGTAAAGAATCCCATGATAAATATCATGACCTAAGAACACCCCTTGTCGTATCATGGTTCTTAGAACCACAAGTGATCCCAATCTAACCCATGACACTGACATGATGCTTAACTAACTAACTAAAACAAATTTGAAATCTAAATTTACTGAGCGAAAGCATAATCATGAGGTAAGTTGTTTCAATATATTTCAGTTCAAAGTTTGCAACTGTATAACATGAAAGTAAGCGGGAAACTCAAACTACATACAATGACTGGCCATCTTAAGAGGGAAACTCAAACTACATACAATGATTGGCCATCTATGAAGACTCTACTAATACTTTCTTTAGGTAGTCGGGAAATGACCCACAACTATCCCTAATCAATACATATGAATAAGAGAAAACAATACGAGAACTGAACCTGACTTGAGTCCTCAAAATATGAGAGCTCATCACCTGCTGGCTAAATGCTATAATCTACCTAACTATGATCATGAGAGTAAGCATTTGAATCTACATCACATAAAAAATATAGGTAGAAGAGGTATGATATCAGTACTTTGGAATGTACTGAGTATGTGAGATGTCCATTAGTCATAAAAATACATAAAACATACTTTAAAACAAGGACATAAGCCATTTACTAAAATATACTTTTAAAACATGTTTGCACGTAAAGCTGTAAGCCATAGTGAAATTTATAAATCATGAGCTAAAATATTTCTGTAAATTGGGAAGCGGTAGACATGAATACTATACTTAATCTCAACTTAGAGTTGAATATATTGTAAAACTATATTGAAGGTCATGTGTGAATACTACGTCTGGAGATGTAGGATATGAACTAATGCAATGAGCAAATATAAATATGTACTTTATAAAACTGACTGAGTGAATATCTGAATACAAGGTCATGCATATCTAAACTGGAACATAAGCTGAGCAAAAATTGAGGATTAAGGGAGCTAACAAAAACTAACATAACCAAATCTGAGAAAATAAGGGTCCAACCTGTTAACCCAGTTGGAAGAGTGCTAGTACCTTACCAAGGGTACCAACACTAGCTGGTGTGGATACACTAAAATAATATCTCGAAGGACTGAGGTGTCATTCCTCTCCTATCGGGTGACCCCTCATAACCTATGGTGCCAATGTAGTTCAAGAACTTAGGGACATCTACTAAAAGGTCCAAAGTCCACAACTGGCGGGTGAGCTTTTATCCCTAGGTTCACTCAGTGCTAAGTACTACTCCAAACTTAACTAACACTGATAAATGATATATTCATAATATGATATGATAACTTATAAATTCTCAACATGGTAAAATTCTAAATTTAATAGAATAAGCGTGATTTGAATGGAACATAACATTTAAATGGATATTCCTCGGTATTGGGTGTTCATAACCCACCAGCTCTATCTAATGCAACTGAACATGATAGTATTTAAAGTTGATAATGGTAGAGAATTTCATGAATAAAGACCAAAAATTCAACAACTAATCATAATATGGAAATTCATGATTCTTGAACATGGGAAGATGCTATTCTTATGGGAAAACTTGTATTCATGGTTAATTAAAAAATAAAATAATGAAATTAGAGAAAACTCATATTTGACACAGATTTTAAAACTTAGAGGGAATTAAGCTTGAGGATTGAGAAATCTTAAAAATATGGGTAGGTCATTCATAGCATGATTATATTCTTCAAATTTTGAGTAATAACATATAAATTATGCATGGCCATGAGGATAACATGAATGATATGATATGGTATTATGAAATTTTTAATAATCATTAAAACATGCTTATGAGTGAGAGATATATTATTGGGAATTGAATTTAAGCTTAGAGTAATAATTGGGTAAAACCTAGTTTGTAAAGATTATACAATTCATGAATAAAATCATAATTTAGGAATGAGGATGAAAGAAGATCCTCATTTAATACCCACATACCTTATTACTCTTGATTCTTGATTTGAAGTATTGAGGATTTGGTCTTGGGGATGAAAAACCCCAATTTCTTTCTTTGGAGAAGATAAAATCACATGATCTTGGAGAATTTAGTGTGTTGTGTTGAGAATAACGAATTTTTGGTTGTTTTGGATTTATATTCAGCCCTGAAAAAGCTTAAACAACGTAGTTTTGGGGTTAAAAGTGTTGGAAAAGGCCAAAAACCCCTTAGAAACTATCTAGAAGACACCTGGAAATAGTTCTAGCGAGTTAGGCCAGGACTCATAGGGTCTGGCCTCAAGTCGTTGTTTGATTCATGGTCAGGAACCTAAATTTTGGCCCCTACTATCATGACGACGAGTCCTCCCGATGACTTGTAGGGTCTTACTATGAGTCGTCATTAGGAGTCTTAGTCACTGGCACCTTTGCTAGTGCTTTAGTAATTTGACCATAACTTTTTACTCCAATATTAGATTAACACAAAATTGGTATCATTATAAAGATAATTCAATTATCTATCTCTCTGTAATACAAAAGTTATTGTCATTTTAAGGTGACTATAGTTATATTTTTCACTGGAATTTAATCGCTAATAGATGTCTTGACTTGTCTATAAGCTAGGAGCTATTTGAGGAATTAATATATGTATTAATCTCTAATAAAACTACCAAATCATGAGGTTTACCTTTGTATTAACATAAAGAATTGTTCACATATTGGCTTGGATTTTTTGAGAGTTACAATATCTCTTTCTTGGGATCATTCATCCTTGAATGAAGACTGACTTGGCTGAGAGGATAGGAAAAGAGCTGTAATACCTGACATACAATTCTAGGATCTGAATATGGACATGTTGAGTAAATTTACAACTAAAACATGACTAGGTTGAAATATTAGGAACTCACTAATACTGCCCGACTGAATTCTGAAGTTGGATAACTAACATGAGCTGATTTCTGAATCTAGATATCTCTTATAGTTTTGCCTGATTTAGACTAGGTGTAAGGACTCAACTGAATTCATAATTTACATGAATGAAAAAAATTACCTCATGGAATAGGCATATTCAAGAAACATCGGATTGTACGTGTAATACCCCAAAAAATCTAAACCAATATTAGAACCATGTTTCAAGATCATGAATAGTATATCATGGTTGTTTTATAGTTTTATGAGTAAGTTATATGTATATTAAGGCTTCAAATAAATCCCAGTTATCAAACGAATCAAAACATTCCTTACCGATTGAATTCTTGGGAAGGATATTGTTTTAGTCAGCTTCAAATAAGAATATCTCTCGTTATACTACTAATTTTTAAGCTCATGACCTACCATAACATAGATAATTGAATTAACTTTCGAACTATACCAATTTTGCACAAATCCGATATCGGAGCAAAAAGTTATACCCATTTTACTCTGGCATGTCCACCTGGCAAATGAGTGACGACATGAGCTGATGACTTATCACAAGTCTGACGGCTTATCAGCCCATGTCGTTAGGATTAGATAGAAACCCAAAAATTTTAGCTCCAAGATGATGACCTGGGTTGATGGGCTATCACAGATCTGATGGCTTATCAGCCTTGGTCGTCAGCTGATAATTTCAGCAACTGGGAAGTAATTTCGTAGGGGTATTTTGGTCTTTTTACCTTACCCTAAACCTTACCCCCACGACATATAACACCAAAAACACATATTTATCTATTGGTATTTAGTTTCAAAAGCTCTTAACCCTCTTTGTTCCCAAGGACAAACTTAGGGTTTTTTTTCAATTAACTTCAAGACCCCATCACACTCTCCACAAGATATTCAAGAATTAAGATTCCCAATCCAAGAACATTCAAGAAAGGTCAATTTTCTTTCAATATTCATTCCCTAAGGTATGCATAGTATTCATTCATGGATTCCTTTCATCAATAAAGTCCAAGAACCCTCTTTTAAATTCTATATTATGTTATTTATGTGGTGAATGAATTATGTTCATGTTGTTGATGTTAAATGATTCCTAAGTTTGAATCTTTGTGTGTTTTAATGAATATATGATATCATATGAGTTGGAAACATATAAGTTTGGTTGTTTATAATGAATAATTTGTTGATTACAACGATGCCTAAGTTGTGCATGTAAGGTGTTTGATAAAGTGCCTAAAAGACTAGAAGTCATGTATTATAGTTGAATTGTGACCTAAATGAAAAATACATGCTATACCCTTATGAAAATAATGACTTCTATGATATTGTTATGCATCCTGATTATTGATGGAATGTTCATGAAACTAGATTGATGGACTTATGGCAAGTTGTTATGTGCGTTCCCTTCCATGTATAAGACTTAGAGAACTCTGTGTACTATGAAATCCCCAACTTATGGTATTTTGAATTATGAATATTGGTCATGTGTTCAAGAAGAGCAAAGTCATGTTTTGTCAGTTCCCTTCCATCGAGTCCTAGGGGTACTTGTACCCGATAATTTAGCTGTGTGCCTAGAGCTATGTCATGTTCACGATACTCTCAGTCAAGCCATGATCCATAGAACTCAGTCAACCATGTGACTCAAGAAATCTCAAAAATCTCAGTAGTTCAGTAATCTCAGTGATTTTAGTATTCCAAGTAAAATCTAAGTAACTACAGTACTCTCAGTCAGTCCTCGGACATCAGTACATTTTGTTAGTCAACGAAACTCAGTAAACTCAGTTTTGCTCTTCTAAACTATACCACTAGTATCAGTTTAGCTAATTAGTTCAGTTCAGTCAATCAGTTCAGTTCGGTTAAGTTAATCAGTTCAGTTAAGTTAAGTTAATCAGTTCAGTGTCTTTCAGATGTGAGTAGGATTCAGCACCGAGCGAGCCTAGGGATGGGGACTCACCCGCTAGATAGGACTGAGATCCCTAGAAGCAGTCCCTAAGTTCCAGAACTACGTAGCCTCCGTAGGTACAAGATGTCACCCATTAGATAGGACTGACATACTCAGGGATCACCCGTTAGCATATTTAAATGTACTGGACTGATCCCAAGGGTCACCCGCTAGATTAGTACTAACTCTATAGCAGTTGTCCTTACCAGTGGTGGGTTACTGACACTCTTCCAACTAGGGTTACAGGTTGGACCCCAGACTAGATAGAAAGGGGCTTGTCGGTTAGATGAATACATCCCACAGTTTAAGTTATAAAATCAGGACTGTCAGATAAAGTCAACTCAGTCTCAGTAAAAGAACTCAGATAGTTCCTCAGATTTTAGGACTGTCAAATACAATCAATCCTTATCATTATAAATAGACTTTAGGATCACCCATTAGATAGTACTGATCTCAACTATGGTCAATCAATATCAGCATAATCAGATTCAGATATCACCCGCTAGGTAGGACTGATCTTAGACTAAGTCAAATAATCTTTATTATCAGTATCATCAGATTTAGAGATCACCCACTAGATAGGATTGATCTCAGTTTCAGTTACTCAAATATAGTATGGAACTCAGCTAGTTTAATCAGATTCAGGACTGTCAGATACAGTCACTCCTGTTATGAGTTATATCAGTTATCAGTATTCAGATACAGAACTGTTATATACAATCAACCAGACCAGTTCTTCATAACCAGAACTGTTAGACCCAGTTATTCATATATCAATAAGATAGTATCAGTCCCTTAGTATTCAGTAATACATTATCATTCTTTCTCACTCATTATGACTCAGATGTCAATATCAATAAACTCAGTAGTCAGAATTCGATCTTCAGTCCTATCGCGATGTTAGTTATAGTTACGTATGCATGCATGTATTCTCACATTTATGTTAGTTAGTTAAATAGTATTGATCATGCATATGAACCCTATTGCATTCATCTTACCTAACTTGCATACCAGTATATTCAAAGTACTAACACATTTGCGCTATGGTGTCTTATTCCATAGATTTAGAAGCATGAGATTCAGAGCGTTAGTAGCATTCCAGGTTTCAGCAGATAGAGTTAGCAGTGAGTCCCCATCATTTGAGGATGATATTATTTGATTATGTTACTATTTTAATTTTCAGTTTATTTCAGTAGTTGGAGTTAGTTGGGGACATATCCCATCAACTCCTTATTTAGTCAGTTTGGAGACTTTCAGACTATAGTATGCCAGACAGTTATTTCAGATTTGTTTTGGTATTGTATACCATATTTTCAGTTATGTATTTGTATTGAACCTTATGGCCTTTCAGTTCATGTTTCTGCATTTTACAGTCTTTTATGCAGTATACATGTACAGATATCAGTCATGGGTTAGCTTGTCGTCCTTCAGGGTCAAGAGCACCGTGTAGCGTTCTGGTTCAGAAAAATTAGAGCATTACAAACTTTGTATTAGAGCCTAAGGTTCAACAGTGTCCTAGGAAGTCTGAAAGCCATATCTAGTAGAGTTTTATATATGGGTGTATTGTGCACCACACTTATGTTCAGGAGCCTATGAGATATTTTAGGAATGGTTTCCCTTCTTTCATGTCTTAGATTATGCTACAAAAAGGTCCTATAAGAAACTCATGTAGATTCTCATCATGCTCCAATCATGTCAACTCCACCTTACTTTTAAGATACCAGATATAATAAAGCTCAGGTCCTAGAGATATGGCTTTCTCAGATAGTCTTTGCAGTCAATTATGGGATTGGTCACAGACTCAAAGTATCCCATCAGTCCAGTTCTGTCCCGAAGTTGTACATATTTCATTCATGAACATGAGAACTCATTCTTGAACTCGAATTTAGATATGTCATCAGATCCTTTTTCAGAATCCTATGATAGCATAGATCTAGAGTTGGAAGCATGAACCCAGGAGTTTGGTAGTAGTAGAGTTAGGATAATATCATCCAGATTGAGCAGATTATGTATTCATGGGGATAGTTGTACCAAAGTGAATCTGTAGGATTGAAAAGTACAAGCAAGAAATTAAGACTATTGATTTGAAATTAAGTGTGTAGAGCTGGATGTGAATTAGGAAATGCAATATTAGTAGTATATGAGAAAAGAGTAGTAGAAAATATGTTTAGTAAGGCAAGCATGTATCGAACAGAGTGTGAATGTATATTCGGATCCTTGACTTATGTCAGTCCCCATCGCGTATTATGAGAACTTAGTTGCCATCTCAGTTACAATTCCAGTATTCAGTACCCAGTAATCAGTGTTCAATTCCATAATTCAGTATTTCAGTATCAGTATGAACCTCAATTATCATCATTCAGTTATCAGAACCCAGCATTTAGTCCCAGTAAGAATCTTGGTTACAGTTTTAGTTATAATGTCAACTTCAGTCCAGTAATCAGATCAGAAACTCAGTTAGTTCCAGACTTTCTTGACCTATGCTACAACTATCATTCACTCTGTTAGTAGTATTTTAGTACCTAATTCTACAGGATATTTCCAAATCATACTATACTCCTAGCCTTTCATTCTTGAGGTTATAAAGTTTTTCTCCTTTATGCTTAGTTACCTCATGTTATCCAGTCAATTATTACCTCCTATGTATAATATTTTACAGACTTAGTCCAGTTGTTTGGACTAAGTACAGACCAGTCTCACATGCCCAGTATTCAGCTATTTGTTATTTAGTTAATCAGATAAGTTAGTATATTCATGCAGTCGTGCTCAGCACCTCGTAAATCTTTCAGTAGTCTCAATTGCAGTGCATAAAGCTTAGTTACTTCATCTTAGGTGATGTATCAGGCCTTAAGTCTCAGATCACAGATAATCAATCATAATTCAATTCCTAGATGCCTTACAAATTGCCACAGTTTCCCTCAGTAGCTCAGCTAAGATAGTATTCCTAGATGGACCTAGTGTCCCAAGAAGGAGATATGCTATGATCCCCCGAGCTTTATAACATAAGCGTCCTATTCTCTTTTCAAGTAATGAATCCATTTTGGAGTAGGGTAAACTCATAAGTTGACCCTCAAGTCCAAATCTAAGTCATGAGCGATGTATTCAAGGGCTCGGATCAGCTCACAAAATTTAGTTTATGTATCATATTTCAGCCTCAGTCATGTTCTCAGGTTCCTGTTCATTCATACTTCTAGAATAATCATGGGTTCATCAGTGCTTTTCAGTTTACGTAACAGTTCCTCTTGAACTTATTCAGTTCCATGTTCAAATTACCATTATAGAGTTGGTATTCAGTTTATACTCAGATCCTCATTACAAACTTGGTACTAAGTACCCTTGTATATACAACCATGCATTCATATATCAGTTCAGGCATGTAATTACACATCAGATATGCATTCTCACCGTGAGATATTCAGTTTATCAGAATATTCAGTCATGTATTCATGAGTCAATTATCCATGCATCAGATATGCATCAATTCAGCTTATCAGTCATGCATCAGATATGCATGTTCAGTATGTTATATTCAGCTCCTCAATCATGTCAATCATGAAATAATGATTTAGTAGTGTATATCTTGTACATACTTCAGTAGATCTTTTCTTCCATCTCAATCAGTCTCATTCGAGGACGAATGTCCCCAAGGGGGATATATTGTAATACCCCAAAAAATCCAAACCAATATTAGCGCCATGTTTCAAGCTCATGATTAGTATATCATGGTTCTTTTATAGTTTTATGAGTATGTTATATGTATATTAAGGCTTTAAATAACTCCCAGCTATGAGACGAATTAAAATATTCCTTACCGATTGAATTCTTGGGAAAGATATTGCTTTAGTCAGATTCAAATGAGAATATATATCTTTATACTATGAATTTTTTATATCATGACCAACAAACAGATAGATAATCTAATTATCTTTAGAACGATACCAATTTTGCCCAAATCTAATGTCGGAGCAAAAAGTTATACCCATTTACTCCGGCATGTCCGCCTGGCAAATAAGTGATGACATGAGCTGACTACTTATCACAAGTCTAACGGCTTATCATACCATGTCGTCAGGCTTAGATAGAAAAACAAAAATTTTAGCTCCCAGGTGATGACCTGGGTTGATGGGCTATCACAGATCTGACGGCTTATCAGCCTTGGTCGTCAACTGATAATTTCAGCACCCGGGAAGTAATTTTGTATGGGTATTTGGGTCCTTTTCCCTCACCCTAAACCTTACCCCTGCGACATAAAACACCAAAACATGTATTTAGCTATTGTTATTTAGTTTCAAAAGTTCTTAAACCTCTTCGTTCCCAAGAACAAACTTAGGATTTTTTCTCAATTAACTTCAAGACCCCATAACACTCTCCACAAGATATTCAAGAATTAAGATTCTCAATCCAAGAACATTCAAGAAAGGTCAATTTTCTTTCAAGATTCAATCCCTAAGGTATGCATAGTGTTCATTCATGGATTCTTTTCATCCATGAAGTCCAAGTACCCTTTTTTAAATTCTATATTATGTTATTTATGTGGTGAATGGATTATGTTCATGTTGTTGATGTTGAATGATTCCCAAGTTTGAATCTTTATCTGTTTTTATGAATATATGATATCATATAAGTTGGTTTTTCATGATGAATAATTTATTGATTACACCTATGCCTAAGTTGTGCATGTAAGGTGTTTGATAAAGTGCCTAAAAGACTAGAAGTCATGTATTATAGTTGAATTTTGATCTAAATGACAAATGCATGCTACACACTTATAAAAATAATGATTTCTATGATATTGTTATGCATCATGATTGTTGATGTAATGTTCATGAAACTAGATTGATTGACTTATGGCAAGTTGTAATGTGTGTTCCCTGCCATGTATAAGACTTTGAAAACTATGTGTAGTATGAAATCCCCAATTATGGTATTTTGAATTATGAATATTGGTCATGTGTTCAAGAAGAACAAAGTCATGTTTTGTCAGTTTCCTTCCATTGATTACTGGGGGTACTTGTACCCAACAATTTAGTTGTGTGCCGAGAGCCATGTCATGTATCACAATACTCTCAGTCAAGCCATGATCCATAGAAATCAGTCAACCATGTGACTCAAAAAATCTCAGAAATATTAGTAGTTCAGTAATCTCAGTGATTTCAGTAATCCAAGTAAAATCTCAGTAACTACAATACTCTCAGTCAGTCCTCAGACATCAGTACATTTCATCAGTCAACGGAACTCAGTAAACTCAGTTTTTGTCCGCTAACCTATACTACTAGTATCAGTTTAGCTAATCAGTTCAGTTCAGTTAATCAGTCTAGTTCAGTTAATTAGTTCAGCTTAATTAATCAGTTCAGTGTCTTTTAGATGTGAGTAGGATTTAGCACCGAGCGAGCCTAGAGATTGAGACTCACCCGCTAGATAGGACTGAGATCCCTAGAAGCATTCCATAAGTTCCAGAACTACATAGCCAGCGTAGGTATGATATGTCACCCGTTTGATAGGACTGATATACTCAGGGATCACCCATTAGCACATTTAAATGTATAGGACTGATCCCTGGGGTTACCGACTAGATTAGGACTGACTCCATAGTAGTTGTCTTTACCAGTGGTGCGGAATTGACACCCTTCCAACTGGTGTTACAGGTTGGACCCCAGACTAGCTAGAAAGGGGCAAGTTGGTTAGATGAATACATCCCACTATTTCAGTTACGAAATCAGGACTGTCAAATACAGTCAACTCAGTCTTAGTAAAAAAACTCAGATAGTTTCTCATATTTCAGGACTATCAGATACAATCAATCCTTATCATTATAAATAGAATTTGGGATCACCCATTAGATATGACTGATCTCAACTATGGTCAATCAGTATCAGCATAATCAGATTCAGAGATCACCCACTAGGTAGGACTGATCTCAGACTAAGTCAAATCATCCGTATTATCTGTATCATCAGAATTAGAGATCACCCGCTAGATAGGACTGATCTCAGATTCAGTTACTTAGATATACTATAAAACTCAGCTAGTTCCATCAAATTCAGGGCTGTCAGATACATTCACTTCTTTTATCAGTTATGTCAGTTATCAGAATTCATGTTATTAGTATTCAGCTTTCGAACTGTTATGTACACTCAACCAGACTAGTTTTTCATAATCATAACTGTTAGACACAGTTATTCATGTATCAGTAACATATTATAAGTCCCTCAGTATTCGGTAATATTGTATCATTCTTTCTCACTAATCAGTGACTCAGATGTCAATATTAATAAACTAAGTAGTCAAAACTCATTATTCAGTCCTATCACGATGTAAGTTACAGTTACGTATGCTTGAATGTATTCTCACGTTCGTGTTAGTCAGTCAAATAGTATTGTTTATGCATATAAACCCTATTGTATTCAGCCTACCTAACTTGCATACTAGAACATTTAAAGTACTGGCGTATTAGCGCTATGGTGTCTTATACCATAGGTTTAGAAGCACGAGATCCAGAGCGTCAGTAGTATTCTAGGTTTTAGCAGATAGAGTTAGCAGTGAGTCCTCATCATTCAAGGATGATATTATTTGATTATGTTGCTATTTTAGTTTTCAGTTTATTTCAGTAGGTGGAGTTAGTTGGGGACATATCCCATCAACTCCTTATTCAGACAGTTTAGAGTCTTTCAGACTATAGCATGTTAGATAGTTATTTCATATTTTTTTTGGTATTGTATACCATATTTTCAGTTATACATTAGTATTGAACCTTATGGACTTTCACTTCATCTTTCCGAATTTTACATTCTTTTATGCAGTATACAGGTACAAATATCAGTCATGGGTTAGCTTATGGTCTTTCGGGGTCAAGAGCACCATGTAACATTTTGGTTCAGAAAAATTGGGGCGTTACTGTAAGTCTAGATGAAAAGATGGAAAACTATAGAAGCTTATCTTTCTGATAACTAATCTGAATTACTGGCTACACGGACTGACTCATATTGAATGTTGATAACTCAAATGAAGTATCCCCTGAACAAACGAATATTTAGAACTGTAAAGTGATATCTAATGACATGAGATTTTTAAGTTATTGGAAAAGAAATATTCGGTACCTTCAATACTCCATGTCAGAAGTTCTAATAACATAAAGGGGCAAAGAATTTTAGGCATGATCTGAGTGAGATATCTAAATTAGGAATCACAACATGTCTACAACTCTATAACATGGAATATAGGCATTCCAAACATAAGCTAGGATATACCTACTATTTCTTAGGCAATGCAACTGCTAACTTTCAAGCTTAGCCACAGTTCTCAAATACTCCCTCAACAACAGTTTTTCTCTCAAATAATACACTTCATTTAACGCCACTTATAATATCTACATGGGTATTGATAACCTTTTCTACCAAAGTATGAGTTGAACTAAATTCTCTCACCATGTTCAAGCTTAACTCAAATCCACAAGGTGCTACACAACACCATAATACTAGTCTAAACCATAAATTAAATATCCTATGTGTTTTTAAATCTCTCAACTCAAGAAAAATACTCCTTACACTTCAAAAACTCACTTTAACCTTTTACTAGGAATTCACTATCGTACAATGCATTTATCCACTTATATACCAATATGACATTCAAGCCTATCATTATGACCACATCTGAACTTCTAGGAAATAAATCCACCTTGGAATTTTCCCCACATTCTCTAAAAGCTCTATCAATAACCACTTTTATACACTATGCCTAGGAAAACACACCTAGAATTCTCAACGAATATGACATATACCTAAACCTTTGCCTCAATCATCTTTCATACTTATAGCCTTAGATAAAACAAGCATAAAATAATCTTTCCCGAATAAGAAACATTTACTCTATCCCATTTAAACTATTATTCATCCATTTTCATCACCACTATCTTTACATAATGAGAGGCCATTAAAAGGTTGGAACATGAGGACGTGATGCAAGAAAAAATACTATACATAACCTTGACACTTAACTAAGGCTTGAGGAATAGAGTTTCAAAGCCTTGGATTCATTATAGTGATCTAAACTAAGTACATACATGCAATAGTGAAAATTTTCACTAGTCATTAAGGGTCTACCATGAATTCTGGGAGATGAGATTACTGTAAAAACATTAGTACATGATTCATGAGCTTCATGATTGGAGATTGGAATTCATAAATTCATGGATATTATATGTACATCTGAGTGAAATGACACTCTTTCTACAAGGAACTAGGAGCATACACGATTCTATATAAATTGTAGAAATAGGACCTATGATCATAGATTTGACTTGTAAGGAATAAGTGGATGTCGTAATGAATGAAGTACAAAAATTAGTACTGAAATAACAATGGGTGGGGAATTTTCCTAACCTAGTGTTATTCTAAAAACTCACTGGCATTTCTATTAGCATCTGATAACCTAACAATTTCCTTATTCTATCATATCCCCCTCAGATATAAGCCATTATTCTAAGTCTGTAGACCTCGGCAATATACTCTGAACTGAACTATAATCACTCTACCGTGGATCTTGGGATATAATCAGTACCCATAAATATTAAACTCCTTCCGAATGACTATAGCTTAAAGTGTAAACTTCGCTTCTAATACATTCTTCTGAGGTACAACTCTTAGCTTTCTATAACCCTATTGGTCATTATATAATAACTTAAACAATTGCTAACTTAAAATCTTTGGTAGTATCACCATACCCGGAGTTCATGCTTTTTTCCTTCAAGAATCTCAAACTCTTCTTTCTATTAGTTTAATCACCCACCACTCAAACTTAGATTCTAACACTTAAAATAGATAGCCATAGAACTTCTCATACACTAATACCTACTTATTACAACTGGATAAAATAACAAAAAATAGTAATAATTATTTAAAACTAACCCACCAAAAAATTTATGAACATACTCAACCTTGACAAGTTTCCCTATCATTGTGGTCACAACCTAATCTCTATCTTGACTAAAGTATTAAGATACTCTAAGTCCCCCTTAATAGGTGAATCTCTATCAAAATGCTATTATTCAATCTACCAAACATTTTTCTGGCCCCATGGATATATAATCTGTTGAATACAGATAAAAATTATCCCTACTTTACTGCCACTAAACTTCTAGGCTCATTCTCCAAACTCTAGGTCATGTTGTCATAAGAATTTGAGAAGGGATTTAAGGTGACATCTAAATTTGTCTAAGCACACTATTTTCATAAATAAGACCGTAATATTTCAAACTTTGGAACTTAAATAAATAGATGAGATCCTCTTAAGTCCGTGTGAAGTCTTATAACTATCTGTTGGGATTGTCTGAGAAAGGTGTATTAGTAGAAATTTAATCATCACTATTTCTATTACCTCAAAAATAAGGTAGAGTTGTCATGAATTAAGAAACGTAAGAATATGTATAAGTTTCTTAGTGAATATCTCTACTGTACGATCAGAGATATGAAAGAAGGGGAACATTTCTTAAATTTCTTGTAGCCTCCCAAAGAAAAGTACATATGTCAACACACTATTCCTGTGATGCCCCAAAAATTTTTTTCCGTTAAGATCTCTGATGAAAATATGTTGAATTCTATTCTTTATCATGATTAATAATTTTTTTGTGTGGAATTTCTGGATATGTGACCCGTCATCGCGTAGAGCATCTAATAAGCTTTCCAATGACATGTGGAACATCCAAAACGGACACTCGAGCGATGAGTTATGATCATTCCGATCTAACCGTGAATAGTGGTGAACAGTAAATGTGCAGGAAAAATACTGAGGCTAGGTGAATTTTAGGATCAACTTCAAACGATCATAACTCCTTGTACATAATGATCTGGGTGAGATACTATATATCAACATAAAGCTCTGAAAGTTCTCTTTCCAATGAAATTGGTTTCATCCAATTTGGACATCGGAGAAAAATGTTATGGTCGATCTACTTGAGCCTATCAAAATAGTCCACCAAAGAACAGATTTGACATTATTTTATTTTAAGGGTATTTTGGTCATTCCCACTCCAATCCATCCGGGTGAACCATGGATTTAAGTCCATTAAGAGCATTCAATAGCTCATTTTTCTCCAAATTTTCCTAAGGCTCAAACCCCAACCCTACTACTCCAAATTCCATCCTTCTATGTCTCTTGATTGAACCGTAGAAATTTTAAATTGATTTGGGATTCGAGTTGATCATGTTAAGGTCTTAGAGACGCACCCTATATTTTCGTGAATAATGTTTCAGAGTTGGAAGTTCATATTCATCTTCCATTTTTAGGTATGTGGGGCTTTGAACAAGATTATCATTTTGATCTTATGCCCAGTATTTTTGTTGAATTACATTGACATGAGATTTTACATGTTTTACCATGAATTGGAAATATGGTTTTATATCTTATATTATTATCCATGAGCTATGAGATTATGTCATCCGATATGTGTATGATGTTGAGATGAAATTATGACCAAAAAGTATTTGATTTGGAGAGTATGATGATTTAATTTGTTAAGCCTTGATTTATACTATCATTCCACTATATCCTTATTCTGAATTTATAATTGATATTGGAAATTCTATATCCCTACTATGGGTTGATGTCTCAAGTACCTTTAAATGAGAGTTGTATGACAAATTGAGAAATATTGATATTAAAGTTGCAATGAGTCTTGGTATTTTCTTGATGGTTTTGATGAGTTAAATTATTAAAAATATTATGTATTGAGTCTTCATATCCTTGTCCAAATATCGAGTTGGTTATGGTTCAATGCATTGATACCTTGTTGATGTTGAGGAAGATTAAAATGTTTTGAGCTAAAATGTGTTGAGTTAGGAATCCACAAATTGATATGATTTGATAAATTAGAAAGAAATTTGATTTGGTCTTTATGATAGACCCTTTGTGATGTTATGGTAGATTTCCTAACACGTTCTGAGCTTGTAGGGGAGTAGTACTTAGCATCGAGAGGGAAATTTGGTATTTCTCCAAACCTATGTGCCACCGTAGGGTTGTTTGATGATGATATTATTGGCCAGAGAGCCCGATTATGATTATTGCAGTTTTAAGGTCGTACTCCCTGGCAAAGAGTATGACGCTCCCACCAACGGGGGTTTCAAACATTGGTATTCCACGTAGCTCACGTGGGGTTATCGGTTATAGGAAACTCCCCTATCCATAACAGTCATGTTTATTGAAATACCGAGTCACTCCGAGTTTTGATGTGGTAAGTCAAGTTGCCTATGATGATCTATAATGATTTATCAGTTTTTTCTCCTATATTTCCTATCTAAGATTTTATAAGTTGCATGATTCAATGTCACTCAAGCCAGGTGTGTCATTATGGTCCGTATGTACGTTTTTACAAAATTTATGATATTATTTATATTTTGCATGCGCCCCCACATACTCAATACGTATCTTGTGTTGACCCACATATTTCTCTATGGGCTACATTCTTACCATGATGTAGGTTCAGGTACTCAGCCGCAGCCGTGATAGTGATATCCGAGTGCCGCATCTACATTCCTTCGGTGGTGAGTCCTCATGGTTCGAGGACCAAGTTGCTAGTTTTGGTGTTGTTGTTTTGTGATCCCTTTGGTCTGTTGAGTCAGTTGGGGATTTGTCCCAATGGCTCATTGATTTTGTTGTATAGAGGCTATGTCAGACTAGTGTATTGTTGGGTTAGTTTATGTATTGACATTCCATATATGTACAGTCTAACGATATTCCTTGCCATGTGTGATGTGATATGATATGTACTTATATATATATCCTTAGCGTAGCGTGTATGTTGTTGTGTTGGAACCCAAGGGTAGTGTTTTGGCTTAAAGGGTTAGCTTGAGGCTACGTGTAGCCTTGGTCACCGCGTGGCATCTCGGGATGATATTTTAGGGCGTTACAAACTTGGTATCAGAGCCTAAGGTTGTGAAGAGTCCTAGGGAGTCTAACAAGCCGCTTTACGTAGATTCT
The DNA here is from genome assembly GCA_030864215.1 of Capsicum pubescens. Classification (NCBI taxonomy): domain Eukaryota; kingdom Viridiplantae; phylum Streptophyta; class Magnoliopsida; order Solanales; family Solanaceae; genus Capsicum; species Capsicum pubescens. The sequence continues at coordinate 260,570,165 of CM061548.1, read as the reverse complement.
TGAGCATCGGTGTGTAGCGCGCCACACCTATGATCAAGAGGTTGTGGGGCATTCTAGGAAAAGTCGTTTCTTTCTTTCTATAAGAGTATATCATGCTTACAACTATTTCCTTCTGTTGTTAATTAGTATGTTCTTACGACAGAAAATGCCTCCACATCGAGCTCGCAGAAACAATAATCAACCTCAACCCGTTGATCCGTTACATGAGATGGTATCCCATGCCGAATTTCGGGCATCTTTTTAGACGCTAGCCCAGGCAGTTACCACTAATACTCAGGCCAACGCTCCACCTCCGCAGGAAAATAATTTGGCAGCAACACAAATTCGTGATTTTATGTGGATGAATCCGCCAGAGTTTTATGGGTTGAGAGCAGGTGAGGACCCGTAGATGTATGTTGATGAAATGAAGAAAATTACATATATTATGCACGTGACCAAGTAAGAAAGTGTGGAGCTGGATTCTTATCGGTTGAAAGATGTTGCCTATGACTAGCTGTAGATGTGGAATAAGGGTAGAGAGGAAGATACCGCTTTGGTGACTTGGCAATTGTTCCAAGATGCTTTTTTGGATAGATTTTTTCCTCTTGAGTTACAGGAAGATAAGATAGAGGAGTTTATGAATTTGAGACAAGGCTCCATGTCGGTTAAGGAGTATTGTCTTAAGTTTAATCAGCTATCGAAGTACGCTCCCAATATGATGGCTGACTCGAGGACTAGTATGAGCAAGTTTCTAACTGGGGTATCGAGTTATGTGGTGAAAGAATGCAGATCTGCTATGATCAACAAGGAGATTGATCTTCCTAGGTTAATGATTCACGCCCAACAGATTGAGTCACACAAGATAAAGAAAAGAGAAAGAGTAAGAGGGATTAAGAGAGTTAGATCGGAGCAATATGGGTTTGGTTAGACTAGATTCTCCTGAGGGAGTCACCCTCAGTTTCAGAGATGTCCATTTATACCTGTGCCTTTCTCAGCTAGTTCTCCCGTATATCAAGGCTGGCAGGATCTTGGGAATAGGTTGGTACCTTCCAGGTCTCAGGACAGTGTAAGCAATCGGCCTCATCCTTCTTTGTGTGCTAAGTGTGGTAAAGACCATTTTGGGGAGTGTTATATGGGGAAGCGGGGCTGTTTTGGTTGTGGGAAGTTGGGCCACATGCTTAGAAACTTCCCGTATGCCAGACAACGGAGTCGTAATGCCCGTCCCCAGAGTCAGTCTACCAGTACCCCGCCTCCCATAGCCCATCCAGTTCCTCCTCAGGGTGCTTCATCTAGTACTGCTGGCGGTCAACGGCAGAATCGTTTCTATGCTATACCACCTCGTCAGGAGCAGGAGGACTCTTTCGATGTTGTCACTGGTATGCTCCGTGTTTTCTATTTTGATGTCTATGTGTTGATGGACCTTGGTTCGAGTTTTTCTTATGTGACACCTCTGGTTGCTGTAAATTTTAAAACGGATCCTGAACTAATTTCTGAGCCTATTTTGGTTTCTACTCCGGTAGGAGAGTCTGTCATTTCTAAGCGGGTGTATAATAAATGTCCCATTACTATCTTTCATCGGGTTATGTGTGCTGATTTGATTGATCTAGATATGGTTGACTTTGATATCATTTTGGGTATGGATTGGCTACACTCATGCTATGCATCTATTGATTGTCGTTCCCGTGTGGTCAAGTTTCAGTTTCCTGATGAACTTATCCTTGAATGGTCCGGGAGTTCTTTGATTCCTAAGGGTCGTTTCATATCCTATGTCAAAGCTAGGAAGTTGATTTCCAAGGGTTGCATCCACCATTTGGTTCGGGTTAAAGACACTAAGTCTGAAACCCCGACCATTCAGCCAATTAATGTTGTTAATGAGTTTCTTGATATCTTTCTGGAAGATCTCCCTGGAATACCTCTTTATAGAGAGATAGAGTTCAGGATTGACCTTCTTCCCGATACTCAGCCTATTTCCATTCCTACGTATCGCATGGCTCCCGTGGAACTTAAAAAGTTGAAGGAGCAATTGAAAGATCTTTTAGACAAAAGCTTTATCAGACCTAGTGTGTCCCTGTGGGGTGCACCTTTCCTATTTGTGTGTCAGAAAGATGGTTCTTTGCGGATGTGTATTAATTACCGGCAGCTTAATAGGGTTACTATCTAGAATAAATATCCGCTTCCTTGAATTAATGATTTATTTGATCAATTGCAAGGTGCGAGCTACTTTTCAAAGATAGACCTCAGATCCGGTTATCACCAACTTAAGGTTAGGGAATGTGATTCCCCAAGACAGCCTTCCAAACCCGTTACGATTATTTTGAATTTCTAGTGATGTCTTTCGGGCTAACTAATGCTCCAACGACTTTCATGGATCTTATGAACTGTGTATTCTGGCCATATCTCGATTTATTTGTACTAGTGTTCCTTGATGATATTCTTATTTACTCCTGAAGTGAGGGTGATCATGCGGATCATCTCCGAATCGTGTTGGAAAATCTTTGAACTCATTGGTTGTATGCTAAGTTCAGTAAGTGTGAGTTCTGGATGAACTCTGTAGCCTTCTTGGGTCATGTTGTTTCTTCCGAAGGTAGTAGAGTTGATCCTCAAAAGATAGAGGCTATAAAGAGTTGGCCTAGACCTATTTGCCCTTCTGATATCCGAAGTTTCTTGGGTCTAGCTGGTTATTATCGTCATTTTGTTGAAGGGTTTTCATCTATTGCATCTCCTATGACCCGTTTGACCCAAAAGAAAGTGAAGTTCCTGTGGTCCGAATCATGTGAGAAGAGTTTTCAGGAGTTGAAGACTCGACTCACTTCAGCCCTTGTGTTCACTTTGCCAGACGGTGTTGATGGTTTTGTGGTGTATTGCGATGATTCCAGAGTCGGTTTGGGTTGTGTATTGATGCAAAAGGGCAAGGTTATAGCTTATGCTTCCAGGTAGCTAAAGCCTCACGAGAAAAATTATCCTACCCATGACCTTGAATTAGCTGCCGTGGTTTTTGCTTTGAAAATATGGAGACATTATTTGTATGGTGTCCATGTTGACGTCTTCACAAACCATAAGAGATTTCAGTATGTATTCACCCAAAAGGAGTTGAATCTTAGGCAGAGACGATGGTTAGAACTGTTGAAAGATTATGATATGAGCGTGCTATATCATCCGGGCAAGGCCAATGTAGTAGCAGATGCCCTTAGTCGGAAGTCCATGGATAGCATAGAACATGTGGAGATTGGTAAGAAAGAGTTGGCTCGTGAGGTACATCATTTCGCTAGATTTGGGGTTAGGTTGTTTGGTGATGCTGAGGGTAGTATATGAGTGCAAAATGGTTCCGAATCCTCTTTAGTTTCGGAAGTGAAGGAGAAGCAAGACAGGGATCCTACCTTGGTCAGGTTAAAAGAGTCAGTTAAAGACCAAAAGGTGGAGGTTTTCTCCCAAGAAGGAGGTGGCATTTTGATACTCCGAGAAAGATTATGTGTTCCTGATGTTGATAACTTGAAGCAGAGGATTATGGAGGAAGCGCATGGTACGCGATACTCCATCAATCCTGGTGCTACCAAGATGTACCATGATTTTCTAGATATCTATTAATGGAACGGTATGAAGAGGAACATAGCAGAATTTATGGAGAAGTTTTCCATGTGTCAACAGGCTAAAATAGAGCATCAAAGGCCCAGTGGCATGATGCAAGAGTTTAGCATTCCTACTTGGAAGTGGGAAGAAGTGAATATGGACTTCATAGTTGGTTTGTCTCCTTCTCGTCAACATCATGATTTTATTTGGGTTGTCGTAGATCGGCTAACGAAATCAGCTCATTTCTTGCTTGTGCATTCATCGTATACAACTGAAGATTATGCTAGAATATATATTCGGGAACTCATCAGACTTCATGGAATCCCTTTGGTTATTATTTCTGACAGAGTGATACGGTTGGGGCAGCCTCCACAGGTACACGGCCTTTCACACGAAGCCAAGCTCGGGAATTACAAAAACTCCAAGCTTTGTTCATGCAAATGGCCGTGTGTGAGTTGGTGATTGAACCAACCAAGGACCTAAACGTTTTTATGTGTGAAGAGAGGTCTTAATGTGTAATAAACTACTCTCCAAGGTTGGCACAAGAAGAAAGGGCAGATGGGTCATTTTACCCCTTTTATTTGTAGTATAAATAGAACATGTTAGAGAGTTATTCCTTAGTTTTTGAATGCTGATTTTGTAACCTAAAAACACTAAACATTTCGGCTCTCTCTTCCACTCTTAGAAGCCGTCCCTATTATCTCACAAGTAGAGGGATACTTGTGTTGTCTCTTTGGCTAGAAACAAGGGTTTTGAGGTCGTTGAGTGCCTCTTGGTCCTCGTAAGAACTTGGTGTTTATATTCATTAGACTTAGGGTCCTCTTTTGATGTTAGGGTTCTTAGTTTCTTGAATGTTATATGTCAAGTTATCTATCTTTCTTTATCTTGTTGTTGTTGTTGATTTTGTTATCTTAAAGTCTAGTGAAGCCGTGTGGGGCTCTTTTCGATTCACTAGCATTGTTATCTATCTTGTTGTTCTTGTGTTGTTGGGCTGAAAAACCGAAACTTAAACTTGTTGTTCTTGTGTTGTTGGACTGAAATACGAGCCTACTTGAAGCTCTTGGTGTTGTTGGTTTGATTTTGTATCATTTGGTATCAAAGCGAGACCGGTTGTGTTCCAACATAACCCATCTTGGGCTAGTTCACGGCTTAAACAAACAACACCAAAAAGAAATTCTGAAAATCTATCCATTAAAAGTTGAAACCAAGAAGGATGTTGTATGTTTAGATCTAGGTGTTATTTTGCTTGTTTAGTGAGTTTCTAGTGTTGGTTTCTTTCTCACCAACACTATGGTGTCTAGATCCAAAAGTTGATCTTGAAAACTTGAACATTGTGTAGTGACTTGAAGTGGCCGAAAGTTGTATGTTGTTGATAACCAAAAGAAAAAATCGGTGGTTGTGTGTTTATGTGCTAAAGAAGTTGATGAAGTTTGTTGAGGTGTTCATCTTTTGAACTTGTTCATCTTGTTCATCTTGTTGTGTGCTCAAGTTGTAAGACAAGCTATAAAGTTGTTGTGAAAGAGTTGCACCCATCACCTTCTAGTCTTGTCAATCACTTTTCCCTAATTCAAGGAGCCTTGTTTTGTGGGATTAGTCAACCAAACCTCACTTTCTTGAGTTTGAAAAGGGTGAAATACTACAAGATTTTATTTTTCCCACCAAAACACTTTGCAAACTATAACAAGTTGTGTGAATATTAACACAAAAAAAAAGAAGAGAAGAAGAACGTGTGGAACCATTGCATGCTGCCACGTCACTATAAGCTCAACTTAGGATATTCTTTGGTTGCTAATTGTTGATCCTTGGTTTCCCTTACTTGGTCCTAGAACTAATTAACAAACTAGTACATTCCTACTAGGTTGTCAACTAGTTCCTTGAACCGTTTGTTCGTGTCAACGATTATTTGAGTGCTTTTATTCGTTTGAATGAATTGCTGATTTTTGACTCTAGTCCGGCAAGAATTCTTTGAGTCTTCAAACAAGAATCCATTCCGGATAAGAGCTTACTCATACCTTAAAAATTTCACGGTTACTAGCCAATAATACAACACTTGTGGAACACGAACTTGTGGTGAACTAAAGCGGATAATATCTTGACAATGGAAGGAGCTACGTCTCATAATGTGGATACTAATGCCCTTGATTCTATGAGGGTCACTCTTGAGGCCGTTACCCGGACACTTGAAAGGTTGAATTCAGAATTTGGGGCCGTGAGAGGGGACTTGGCAGCAATAAAGGGGGAAGTGTCGACTATTAGTGGGAGATTAGAACAAGTGGAGAGTCAAAGGAACTCTCGTCCTTCTACTCCTCTACATGTATCTACCAATGGTCATGATAGGACCTCCTCCGCAACCATCACCCCCGAAACAGTCCACCAAATGCTAAATGCACCCCAAGCTCCACTAAATACCGCAAGCCAAACTACCTATTTTCCTCCAAACCGAGACCCCACTAGACCACTACATTTCCAAGCCCCTCCAATTCCACAAGAGGGATTTGGACGCCAAGTACCTCCACTAAATCCGAACCCTCCATTCCAAGCTCCATTAACCCAAAGACCGCAAATTCCAAATCCTCCGAATCAAAACGGCCAAGGCCGACCAGCCCACTTTGAAGGATACGGTAGAGAGGAGTATGAAGGAGATGGAGCCTTTGATGATGCTTATATGAGGGAGGAGGAGTTAAGAGGGGGTCGAGGAGAACCTAGGAGATACCGGGGGTATGGAGATAGGGGAAACCGACACCAAGAGAGAGACGTAGGCATCAACACCATCAAGTTGAGCCTACCCATCTTTAAGGGTGAAAGTGACCCCGAGACCTACTTAACTTGGGAATCGGCTTGTGACAAAGTTTTCCAAGTTAATGACATCTCGGAAGAAAAGAAGAGTTGCTACGCTATAGCTCACCTTGAGGGCTATGCTAATACTTGGTGGGAGTATGTTAAACGATTTGGTAATGAATTAGTTGATGATCAGCCACCACCTTGGTATCGGTTGAGGTATTTGATGAGACAACGATACCTTCCCGAGAGATATCATCATCTGTTGCTTGCTAGATTATATGGCTTGCGGCAAGGAGGCAAGAGTGTGATGGCCTATTTTGACGAGTTCCAACAACTCATGTTGAAACTTGATCATCGTGGGGAGCAAATCAGTCACGACATCATCCGGTTCAAGTGTGGGTTGAACAAAGAGATCTCCACTCATTTGACCCTTCACCGGTTTGAAACCATTGACGGTATATTCCAAGCGGCCCTTGAGATTGAAAGGGAACTTAAGGAGAGATCATCCTTCAAGGTAAGGGTACAAACCCCCTCGGGTTGGCCCAAAAACAAGGACCAACCCGCCCCTACGAAGCTGCCCGAGTCCAAAACAGTCCCTAAATTCCCTCCGAAACTGGAGGCTCACAAATATCCCAACCCAAAGGGGTTCCAATGCTTCAAGAGCCAAGGTTGGGGGCATAAGGCCAATGAATGTCCGAACCGGCGCAATGTGATCCTACGAGAAGGGAAAGTGTACTACCTTGGTGAGGAGGTGGTTTCCGAAAGGGGGGAGGATGAGGCCGAGCCTCAAGATGGAGAGGGAGCTGAAAATGGGCCGAATGATGATGAATTAGATGGTAGTGAAGATGTCTATCCACAAGAAGGGGAGTGTGTGGTTCCAAACTTTGTGGTTAGACGTGTCATGATTAGTAAGGCGATAGATGACCCGAGTCAAAGGGAAATTCTATTCCATACTAAGTGTCTTGTAAAGGGGAGTGTGTGCACCTTGGTGATTCATAGTGGTAGTTGTACAAATGTTGCGAGCCATGCTATGGTAAATTTCTTGAAGATACCAACTACACTACACACTAGTCCTTACAAGCTACAATGGTTGAACGATTGTGGTAAATTAAAGGTCACAAGGCAATGTGTGATTCGGTTTATGGTGGGAAACTACCACGATGAAGTGCTTTGTGACGTGATCCCAATGCAAGCATGTCACTTGTTGTTAGGTAGACCATGGCAATATGATAGGTCTACTAAACACGATGGGAGGTCCAACCGGTATACGCTTGAGAAGGATGGCCGAAAGGTCACACTTCATCCTCTTTCACCCTCCCAAGTAAATGAGTGGCATCAAAAGATGAGAGAGTTGAAGGGAAAGGGGAAGGAATCCGGAAAGGGAGAAAAGGGGAGGAATGCCGTAGGTGAGGAAGTAGGGACATCCGAGGCTGTCCCAACGACAAGGGAGATGGAAAACGTAGTGATGTTGGCTAGGAGGAAAGAACTCTTCGTGGACCATGATGAAAACAAGCCGATGTTACTTTTGGCCCATTGTTTTAATACTAACCCCACTAATTCTTCCATTTCCCCTTTGATTTCTTGTGTGTTGCAGGAGTATGAAGATGTATTTCCTCAAGAACTTCCGCAAGTATTGCCCCCACTTCGGGGAATTGAGCACCAAATTGATTTGGTGTCGGGTTCACAACTTCCAAAAAAACCGGCCTATAGGAGCAATCCCATGGACACTAAGGATCTTGAATGACAAGTTGAGGAGCTTCTCAACAAGGGATACATCAAGGAAAACATGAGTCCGTGTGCTGTTCCGGTGCTTTTGGTACCGAAGAAGGACGGAACTTGGCGCATGTGCGTTGATTGTAGAGCCATCAACAAAATCACTATAAGGTATCGTCATCCAATCCCTAGACTAGATGATATGTTAGATGAGCTCCACGGATCTTGTTTGTTTTCTAAAGTGGACCTTAGGAGTGGCTATCACCAAATTCGCATGCAACCCGGTGATGAGTGGAAGACCGCATTCAAGAACAAATTCGGTCTATATGAGTGGCTGGTCATGCCCTTCGGCCTTACCAATGCTCCTAGCACCTTTATGAGGCTAATGAATCATGTAATGAAGCCTTATATTGGAAAGTTTGTGGTGGTTTACTTTGATGATGTGTTGGTGTATAGTAAATCTATTGATGATTATGTAATGCATTTGAGATGTGTGTTTGATGTGCTCCGAAAGGAGAAGCTGTATGCCAACATGGAGAAGTGTTCTTTTGGTGTTGATAAGGTTATATTCTTGGGTTTTGTCGTGAGCTCAAGGGGTGTGGAAGTGGACGATTCCAAGATAGACTCTATTCGAAGTTGGCCGACCCCTAAAACTATTGGAGAAATCCGAAGTTTCCACGGGTTGGCAAGCTTTTATAGGAGGTTTGTCAAAGGATTTAGTTCCATAGCATCCCCCTTGACCGAGGTAATTAGAAAGGACAGACCCTTTAAATGGGGTGATGAGCAGGCTAGGGCTTTTGAGGCCTTGAAAGCTACGCTCATCTCGGCGCCTTTATTGCAATTGCCCAATTTTGATAAGATGTTTGAAGTAGAGTGTGATGCTAGTAAGGTTGGCATCGGGGCTGTTTTGATGCAAGAAGGTAAGCCCGTTGCTTATTTCAGTGAAAAGCTCAAAGGGGCAACTCTTAGTTACTCAACTTATGATTTGGAGTTGTACGCCCTTGTCAGAGCTTTGGGAAATTGGCAACATTATTTGTGGCCTAAGGAGTTTGTGATACGAACGGATCATGAGTCGTTGAAACACCTTAAGAGCCAAGACAAGTTGAATAGGCGTCATGCTAAGTGGATTGAGTTCATCGAGACTTTCCCTTATGTAATTCATTACAAAAGGGGAAAGGAAAATGTTGTTGCCGATGCCTTGTCTAGGAAGCATGTGCTTGTTGCTACCTTGTCTTCGAAATTGATGGGTTTTGAGAGCTTGCGGTTGTTGTATCCCGAGGATCCTACCTTTGCTCCTATTTTTAGGGAATGCGAAGAGTGGGGAAGGGACCGTTGGCTTAAGGAGAATGACCATTCCTCCTACTCTCGGTTCGATGGGTATTTGTTCAAAGGGAGGAGGTTGTGTGTTCCTTCTAGTTCTTGGAGGGAATTATTTGTGAGGGAGGCCCATGACGGAGGCCTCATGGGGAACTTTGGGGTAGACAAGACCCTCGGAATCTTAGAGGAGAACTTCTATTGGCCCAAAATGCGCAAAGACGTCACTAAAATTTGTAGTCAATGCGTGGCCTGCCGGAGTGCAAAATCTCGTCTCCTACCTCAAGGATTATACACCCCACTCCCTACTCCCCTTAGACCTTGGTTGGACATTTCGATGGATTTTGTTTTGGGGCTGCCAAGGACTAGAAAGGGCCGAGATAGCATTTTTGTTATTGTTGATAGATTCTCTAAAATGGCTCATTTTATTCCATGTGCTAAAACCGAGGATGCTCGTAGTGTAGCTTCATTATTTGTTGAACATGTTGTAAAGCTTCACGGGGTACCGAGGACTTTTGTGAGCGATAGGGACTCCAAGTTCCTAAGTCTCTTTTGGAAGTCCATGTGGGGTAGGCTTGGAACGAAGTTACTTTTCTCCACGTCTTGCCTCCCACAAACCGATGGCCAAACGGAGGTAGTAAATAGAACCTTAGGGTCTATGCTACGTTCTATGGTTAAAGGTAAACTGACTTCATGGGAAGATCACCTACCCTTGGTGGAATTTGCATACAACCGGGTAATACATTCGAGCACGGGAATGACTCCCTTTGAATGTGTTTACAGCCTGAATCCCCTTACCCCTTTAGATCTCACTCCTTTGTCTAGTGATATCATGACCAGCTTAGATGGAAATAAAAGAGCCGAGGCAATGAAGAAAATGCATGAGACGGTGCGGATCAAGCTTGAAAAGAAGAACCAAGAGGTTGTAAAAAGGGTAAACAAAGGGAGAAGAAGGCTTGTGCTTGAACCCGGAGATTGGGTGTGGGTGCATCTTCGAAAGGATCGGTTTCCAGCTCAAAGGAAGTCCAAATTGCTGCCAAGGGGTGATGGTCCTTTCCAAGTACTTGAGAGAATCAACGACAACGCCTACAAGATTGACCTTCCACCGGAATATCAAGTGCACAACACTTTCAACGTTGGTGATCTCTCCCTCGTGGATGTGGTTGAAGATGACCAAATGCTGAATTTGAGGTCAAATTCCTCTCAATATGGAGAGGATGATACGGTTGGGTCAGCCTCCACAGGTACACGGCCTTTCACACGAAGCCAAGCTCGGGAATTACAAGAACTCCAAGCTTTGTTCATGCAAATGGCCGTGTGTGAGTTGGTGATTGAACCAACCAAGGACCTAAACGTTTTTATGTGTGAAGAGAGGTCTTAATGTGTAATAAACTACTCTCCAAGGTTGGCACAAGAAGCAAGGGCGGATGGGTCATTTTACCCCTTTTGTTTGTAGTATAAATAGAACATGTTAGAGAGTTATTCCTTAGTTTTTGAATGCTGATTTTGTAACCTAAAAACACTAAACATTTCGGCTCTCTCTTCCACTCTTAGAAGCCGTCCCTATTATCTCACAAGTAGAGGGATACTTGTGTTGTCTCTTTGGCTATAAACAAGGGTTTTGAGGTCGTTGAGTGCCTCTTGGTCCTCGTAAGAACTTGGTGTTTATATTCATTAGACTTAGGGTCCTCTCTTGATGTTAGGGTTCTTAGTTTCTTGAATGTTATATGTCAAGTTATCTATCTTTCTTTATCTTGTTGTTGTTGTTGATTTTGTTATCTTAAAGTCTAGTGAAGCCGTGTGGGGCTCTTTTCGATTCACTAGCATTGTTATCTATCTTGTTGTTCTTGTGTTGTTGGACTGAAAAACCGAAACTTAAACTTGTTGTTCTTGTGTTGTTGGACTGAAATCCGAGCCTACTTGAAGCTCTTGGTGTTGTTGGTTTGATTTTGTATCACAGAGGTACTCAGTTTACCTCTCAATTTTGAAAATCTTTCCAGAAGGGTCTCGGTACCCAAATCCGTTTAAGTTCTACTTTCCATCCACAAACAGATGGTCAGGCCGAGCGGACCATTCAGACTTTAGAAGATATGTTGAGGTCTTGTGTGCTTGATTTTTGGTACGGGATTGACAAGGGAAGCACGAAACGAACACCAAATCAGTCCACTAATCTTAAGGATTCGAGGACCAAGATGGAGACCTCACTCGGATTCGCTACCAACAACAAGAATACAAGATACAAGAGTATATTTTAACACCAAAACAGTTACAAAACGTGATGAACAAGATGAACAACAATAATACAAGTTTCGGATTCAACGAAGACCCCAAAACAGCCCACTACACAACACATACACGATTTGCAAGAAAAATAAAGATAGATAGTGAGACCAAGATTATTACAAGATTAAGAACCAAGTGTATTTCAACACTAACCCCTAATGAATGTAACAATCAAAACCACACTCTTACGGTGACCACCAAGGGAATGAACTCGCCTCAAGATCTACCGTTTCCAAGCAAGGATCAATATTGGATTTTCCAAGCCCTATGCTAAGGATGACTTTTCCAAGTCCTACAACTAAGGGTGTTACACTCTCAAAAGAGAGAAGTTATGTCTTTCAATTCTTCATCCTCCAAAATCTAGTGAAAATAAGACTAAGGGGGCCTATTTATAATATATTACAAATGAAGATAACAAGACCACTTTGCCCTTAATGAGAGGGGCGGCCATGGTGTGTAAATACACCATGTGTAATGTCCAAAATACCCTTAATTAAGGTCCAAAACCGTGAGTCCTCAACCTTAAATTCTCCAAGCAATCTTCCACACACGAGATTGCTTTAAGTTATGCTCAAAACGGGTCCTCCATGCATGTTCTTGTTTTCTCGAGGTGACCAAGTCTTGAGTCTCTATGTGTTGGCCTCCAAAAATGTCATCAAAAGATAAGATGGCCATTTGTCCCGTATCATCCTCCCCTTCTTGAAAAGGATTCGACCTCGAATCCAAACCTTGCAAAACCGAAAAGAGGACCAACAAATGCAAACTCCTCATGGCATGAGGGTTAGGGTTAGCATAACAAATCATCTCAACATGCCAAGGTTGCACATATTTGCAATATAACCAAGAATCCTTTGAAAGGAATATTAAAAACTCAATAAAAGATGTACAAAGGATTTGGTTATAGGATACATCAAGAGTGACACTTCGCTTGTCATGTAGACCAAGCAACAAGTTTGGTGCACCAGCATCACCATTTCTAAATTTGGCACCGGGGTCAAATGGGAAAAGTGGCCATAGACACGGGTCTCGACAACACTTCCCTTTCCCGTGGTCTACACCCAAACTAAATGACATACTTTCTACAATAACATACATATCATCCAAAGCAAATAGAGAGTAGAGAAAGGTATCACTCAAATCGGCTTCTACTAAGGTGCTCTCATGTGTGTACTCACTATTAGTTTCCCAATAATCACCATGAGTACTCTCAATAATGAAATCACACAAAGTAGAAGAAGAAGTAGCTTCCGCGACTACACATTCCTTACCCTTAAGAGTTCTCTCATCTTCCAAGAAGAGATTTCCCTCTCTAGGAGGAATGTTGTCACACCATAGTGGGTTAGCATATAGGCTATAGCTTCCAAGGCAAGCTATACCATCATTTTCACCACTAGGTTCATTAGGAGTGTTTAAATCATCTTCAAACAAGACATTATACATAAAAAGAGTGTGATCTACCTCACGGACAGATTTGGAACAAGCAAGTTCCTCACTCTCTAAATGATCAACATCAAGTTTCAAGGATGTTTCAAACACAACATTACCCCAAGAAGAGCTCTCGGGTTCATTCTCACTTTGATTAACATTTTCAACATCATCACATACTTGAGGTTCATTAATTACATCATACACATCCTCAAGTGGTGGGTAATTTTCACACATAAGTTGATCAACAAAAATTTCAGAAGATAACGTACTTTCATTCAACATAATGGTTTCAACACTAGGTGGACATAAATCGATCTTACAAGAAGAGTCTATTCGGTCATCAATAGGATCAACTAGTGTATCCACACTCACAACATGTACATCATCATCAAGTGGCAAAGAAACAATACACTCACATATAGGCAAGCTACAACTCACACTCAATGGGCTACTAGCCACACAATTATCATTCACATGTACAAAAGTGTAAGAGTTTGCCATTTTACCTTGAAGTCCTTGAGTAGATTCTTCTTTGTCATGGTGTGAAGGTCCTCCAAAAGTTTGGGCAGCAACTTCCTTTTGGCATTGTTCTTCTTCGCTTGCCATGTTGGTACCTACACAAATGTCCTTAGAAATAGAAGTACAACCAATGTTAGCATAGTTTGGTGGTAATCCTCTTACTTTGCTCCACACAACCTCTCCTTTTTCCACTCTCGGATTACCACCCTGCACTCCCTTACTCCTCTCAATCTTTTGTCTCTCATAATAATTCAGATTGGAGTAGGTAGGCATTTCTCTTCGTGGCTTAGGCAGCAAGTAAGTAATGAGGCGATTCCCCCACTGGTCTCTTATAATATTTGGCCAATTTTGCACGTTTGGAACTCTATGTTGTGCAAACCAATTGGCACCTAAGCATACATGACCGTATGTCAATGAAATAATATCGCACCACACCTCCTCATGGTATTCAAATTGGGAGAAGACAACCTTGACCCTCTCGGTAACCTTAAACCCGTCCAAGAAGTATGGAACAAGTAAAGGCTCACGAAACAACCCCAAGTAGTCAACCATGGATGGAACGATGTAGTTTCTATGGTACCTATCATTTAGCTCAATGAGGCAGCCCGGTATCCCACACAGGGTCACCTTTCCGGAGTGTACACTCCTTCTTGGATCTACATTGTAAGGCATACGAGTACCCCTTAGTTTTGGAGATGCATACCCTCTTCTTCTCATTGGACAACCTCCACTAGAGCTAGTATAACCATTCACACTATATCGACTTTGATAAGAAGTACTACAAGGTGGAGAATATGGATCTTCATACTCCTCACGTGTACCCTCATCATAGCTCTCATAAGCTTTGCAAACAAAAGGGTTATACCTAACACCAAATCTAGGTTCGGAGTAAGAAGTGTAAGACTCCTCACATGCCCCAACATCATCATAAGATCCATCACGAGGTCCTACATCATCTCCAAAGTTACCATAAGCACTAGGCACTTCATTCACCTCATTTTCTCCCTTAAAACAGTAACTTTCAAATCTTCCCAAGTCTCGATCATGGCTATTTTCATAGCCTCCGCAATCTCCCTCAACTTCGTAGCCATAAAACCCTTCACTACAATCATAGTCTCCCATGTTGCAGTCACAATAATCCCCGGCTATCGAAGACATATTCCCCTTATATCACCTTTTAAACCTACAAAATGAACAAACAAGATTAGTAGTAAAAACTTCTCACTAACACTCGTATTCACTCACCTTTGTGATTCTCACAATTGGAGCGGCAAATATTGAAAGGTTGTTTATACTCCGGTAGTCAATAGGATGTCAATTCTACTTGGTGGCCGAAATAGATTCTTGTTTGATCGACTCAAGACACAAAAATAAAATTCACTTACGAACTTGAAACAAAGAAGTTACTACGAGTTAAAAATGAGAAAAGCACACAAACAACGAAGACACGAAGAAACGGATTCAATAATTAATCTACAACTAAGTAGGTGATTACTAGTTGTTAATTAATTCTAGAATCAAGACATGAAACTAATGAAACAATAAGATGAAACTAAGAATCTAAAATTTTGAGCTCGGAAATATTGCGTGAACAGTAGCAGTGATGACATGGCAGTCACGTATTGGTTTCGGTCCCACACAACTTTTGTTGTCCAATTTCAAGTCTTGGCCAATTTTTCAATTTGGACTTTGGTGGAATTTGTTTAAGGGGGGAAATTCAAACAAGTCTTGGAGCCCTTTTCAATTTCAAGTTTTCAAGACTTGACTTTATTGTACTTCTCCTTAAAACATGGATCCTTAAATCATGGAAAAGTGTTGGAAAGTGGTTGAGACTTGATTGATAGGTCTTTGTTGGTTGTAGTGTCTTTCAAGACTAACAAATAATACACCCTTTTCCTTCAACCTTTTAGATTTAACATTCACTTTATCTTCAACAATATATGAAGGTGGTGATGAACATCAAGAACAACAACAACAACACCAAGAACTACAACAATAATCTCCAAGAACACCAACAATTTTCACACGGCCACTCCCAAATTCCACAATAACAATATCTCCAACACTTGGCCAAGACAACTACACCTTCAACAAAATGGTTCTCAATCCACCAATTAACAACAATATCACGTGGCCAAGCTTATAACAACAATAAGATGAAAGCCACAAGGCCAAAACAGTCCACCACAACAATGTTCAACAACAAATCGGCCAAGTCCAAGTTCACGTAAACAACACCAACAATGTAAGCTCAAACTTAGATTTAGACTAAAGAGTGTTAGAGATGAAGAAAACTAACACTAGAAACAACAAAACAAGTAAAAATCTCGGCCAAGACACAACAATAACACAATTTCGGCCAAGAACACAAAATGGACAGATTTGCTTCTTTTTTATTTTTATTTTTCAGTTTTTAACACTTTCCTCTTTTTTTTTTTTTTTTTGAATTTTCTAACAAGCAAGCCCAAGATTGATCTTGTAGGAACAATATCAAGCCATGCTTTGATACCAAATGGTACGGGATTGACAAGGGAAGCACGAAACGAACACCAAATCAGTCCACTAATCTTAAGGATTCGAGGACCAAGATGGAGACCTCACTCGGATTCGCTACCAACAACAAGAATAGAAGATACAAGAGTATATTTTAACACTAAAACAGTTACAAAACGTGATGAACAAGATGAACAACAATAAAACAAGTTTCGGATTCAACGAAGACCCCAAAACAGCCCACTACACAACACATACACGATTTGCAAGAAAAATAAAGATAGATAGTGAGACCAAGATTATTACAAGATTAAGAACCAAGTGTATTTCAACACTAACCCCTAATGAATGTAACAATCAAAACCACACTCTTACGGTGACCACCAAGGGAATGAACTCGCCTCAAGATCTACCGTTTCCAAGCAAGGATCAATATTGGCTTTTCCAAGCCCTATGCTAAGGATGACTTTTCCAAGTCCTACAACTAAGGGTGTTACACTCTCAAAAGAGAGAAGTTATGTCTTTCAATTCTTCATCCTCCAAAATCTAGTGAAAATAAGACTAAGGGGGCCTATTTATAATATATTACAAATGAAGATAACAAGACCACTTTGCCCTTAATGAGAGGGGCGGCCATGGTGTGTAAATACACCATGTGTAATGTCCAAAATACCCTTAATTAAGGTCCAAAACCGTGAGTCCTCAACCTTAAATTCTCCAAGCAATCTTCCACACGCGAGATTGCTTTAAGTTATGCTCAAAACGGGTCCTCCATGCATGTTCTTGTTTTCTCGAGGTGACCAAGTCTTGAGTCTCTATGTGTTGGCCTCCAAAAATGTCATCAAAAGATAAGATGGCCATTTGTCCCGTATCAATTTTAAAGGTAGTTGGGATGAGCACTTAGCATTAATCGAGTTTGCTTACAATAACAATTTTCATGCTACTATTTGAATGGCCCTGTTTGAGGCTTTGTATGGTAGAAGGTGCAGAGCACCCATTGGTTGGTTTGAAGTTGGTGAGGCTGCTGCGACTGGACTGGATGCGGTGTTCGAGGCTATGGAGAAGGTTAAGTTAATTAGGGAAAGGTTGTACGCCACCCAAAGTCATCAAAAATCATACGCTGATGTAAGAAAGAAAGACCTTGAATTTGATGTTGGTGATTTAGTGTACTTGAAAGTTTTACCCATGAAAGGGGTGAAGAGATTTGGGAAGAAAGGGAAACTAAGTCCCCATTACATTGGTCCCTATAAGATTGTGGATCGCATCCGAAAGGTAGCGTATAAGGTTGAATTGCCCGCGTAGTTATCTAACATCCATCCAGTTTTCCATGTTTCTATGCTTAAGAAGTGTATTGGTGATTCTGTTGTGATTGATCCTTCCGAAAGCTTGGGTATTCAAGATAGTCTTTCATATGAAGAGATTCCGGTTGAGGTTTTTGACTTTCAAGTTCGTAGGCTAAGAAACAAGGAAGTTCCTTTGGTTAAAGTGCTTTGGCGAAATCAATCCGTGGAGAGTTCTACTTGGGAAGCCGAAGCGGATATGCGCGCCAAATATCCTCACCTCTTTCCTACGAACCCTGAGCATGCCAAAGGTATTGTTCTCTTTTGATTTAATCCTTATTGCTATGTTTATCTTGGCTTGTGTGTTTTCTACGATATTCAAAAAAATCTAGAATGGAGTATATGCTTGGGCAAGATGATTTTTCTCTATATACTCATTTTCATAGTATTCTTGACCTACCTATCAACATTCAAGGATGAATGTTTCCAAGGGGGAGATGATGTGATGCCCCAGAAAAAAAAATTCCATTAAGATCTCGGACAAAAATATGTTGAATTCTGTTCTTTATCGTGATTAATAATTTTTCTGTGTGGAATTTCTGGATATGCGATCCATCATCACGTAGATCATCGAATAATATTTTCAATGATATGTGGATCATCCAAAACGGACACTCGAGCGATGAGTTATGATCATTCCGATCTAACCGTAAATAGTGGTGAACAGTAAATGTGCAGGAAAAAAATACTGAGGCCAGGCAAATTTTATGGTCAATTTCAAACTCTCATAACTCCTTGTACATAATGATCTAGGTGAGATACTATATATCAAAAGAAAGATATGAAAGTCCTCATTCCAATGAAATTGGTTTCATCCAATTTGGCCATCGGAGCAAAAAGTTATGGTCGATCTACTTCAGCCTATCAAAACAGTCCATCAAAGGACAGATTTGACATTATTTGATTTTTAAGGGTATTTTGGTCATTCCCACTCCAATCCATCCAGGTAAACGATGGATTTAAGTCCATTAATAGCATTCAATAGCTCATTTTTCTCCAAAATTTCCTAAGCCTCAAACGCAACCCTACTACTCCAAATTTTATCCTTCTATGTCTTTTGATTGAACCGTAGAAATTTCAAATTGATTTGGGATTCGAGTTGATCATGTTAAGGGCTTCGACAAGCATCCTTTATTTTCATGAATAAAGTTTCGGAGTCGTAAGTTCATATTCATCTTCCATTTTTAGGTATGTGTGGATTTGAACAAGATTATCCTTTCGATCTTATGCCCGATATTTTTGTTGAATTACATTGACATGAGATTTTACATGTTTTACCATGAATTGGAAATATGGTTTTATATCTTATATTATTGTCCATGAGCTATGAGATTATGTCATCCGATATGTGTATGATGTTGAGATGGAATTATGTCCAAAAAGTATTTGATTATGAGAGTATGGTGATTTAATTTGTTAAGCCTTGATTTATACTATCGTTCCACTATTTCCTTATTATGAATTTATAATTGATATCTGAAATTCTATATCCCTACTATGGGTTGATGTCTCAAGTACCTTTAAATGAGAGTTGTATGACAAATTGAGAAATGTTGATATTAAAGTTGCAATGAGTCTTGGTATTTTCCGAATGGTTTTGATGAGTTAAATTGCTGAAAATATTATGTATTGAATCTTCATATCCTTGTCCAAATGTCGAGTCGGTTTTGGTTCAATGCATTGATACCTTGTTGATGTTGAGGAAGATTAAAATGTTTTGAGCTAAAATGTGTTGAGTTAGGAATCCACAAATTGATATGATTGGATAAATGAGAAAGAGATTTGATTTGGTCTTTATGATAGACCCTTGTGATGTTGTGGTGGATTTCCTAATGCGTTCTGAGCTTGTCGGGGAATAGTACTTAGCACCGAGAGAGAAATTTCATATTTCCCCAAACCTATGTGCCACCGTAGGGTTGTTTGATGATGATATTAATGGCCAGAGAGCCCGATTGTGATTATTGCTGTTTTAAGGTCGTACTCCCTGGCAAAGAGTATGACGCTCCCGCCAACAGGGGTTTCAAATGTTTGTATTCCACATAGCTCACGTGGGGTTGTCGGTTATAGGAAACTCCCCTGTCCATAAGAGTCATGTTTATTGAAATACGGAGTCACTCCGAGTTTTGATGTGGTAAGTCAAGTTGCCTATGATGATCTATAATGATTTATGAGGTTTTTCTCCTACATTTCCTATCTAAGATGTCATGAGCTGCATGATTCAATGTCAGTCAAGCCAGGTGTGTCATTATGGTTCGTATGTACTTTTTTACGAAATTTATGATATTATTTATATTTTGCATGCGCCCCTACATACTCAGTACGTATCTTGTTCTGACCCACATATTTCTCTATGGTCTACATTCTTACCATGATGTAGGTTCAGGTACTCAGCCGCTGCCGCGACAGTGATATCCGAGTGCCGCATCTACGTTCCTTCAGTGGTGATTCCTCATGGTTCGAGTACAAAGTTTCTAGTTTTGGTGCTGTTGTTTTGTGATCCCTTTGGTCTGTTGAGTCAGTTGGGGGTTTGTACCAATGGCTCATTGATTTTACTGTATAGAGGCTATGTTAGACTAGTGTATTGTTGGGTTGGGTTGTGTATAGACATTCCATATATGTACAGTCTAACGATATTCTGTGCCATGTGCGATGTGATATGATATGTACTTATATATATATATCATTACCGTAGTGTGTATGTTGTTGTGTTGGAACCCAAGGGTAGTGTTTTGGATTAAAGTGTTATCCTGAGGCTACGTGTAGCCTTGGGCACCGTGTGGCTTCTCTGGATGATATTTTGGGGCGTTGCAATTACGCAAGAATCTACTAGATACGGCTTCATAGACACCCTAGGATACTTTACCTTTGCTTTCATACCATGTATGTCTCGGCCCAAGACTACCCCCTAGTGATGACATGGTACTTAAAATCACAAGGGATCCCAAGCTAACCCATGGTACAGGAATGATGCTTGAGCAATTGAATAAAACAAATACAAAAGATAAATTTACTAAGCAAATACATAATCATAAGGTAAGCTATTTTAATACATTTTTGTTCAAAGATTACAACAATGTAATCTAAAAGAAAGAGGGAAACTCAAACTACTTACAATGACTCTAACTGACCATCTATGAAACTCTACTAATACTGATTATAGGTAGTCAAGATATGACCCTAACTATCCCTAATCAATACATTTGAATAAGAAAATACAATATAAGAACTACAATTGACTTGAGTCCTCCAAATAAGTGAGTTCATCACCTACTGGCTGAATGTTGTGATCTACCTTACTATAATCCTGATAGTAAGCACCTGTATCTACATCACTTGAAAAATATTGGCAGAAGAGGTATGTTATCAGTACTTTGGAATGTACTAAGTATTTGAGATATACATTAGTCATGAGAATACTTAAAATATGCTTTAAAACATAGGACATAATCTATTTGCAGAAATATGCACTTAAAAATGTTTGCACGTAAGGTTGTAAGGCGTAGTGAATTTTCTAAATCATGACCTAAAATATTTCTATAAACTGGGAAGCGGTAGAAACATGAATAGTATGTTTAATTTAAAGTTACAGCTGAATATATTGTAAAACTATACTGAAGGTGATTTATGAATATTGGGTCTGAAACTGTAGGATGTGAATTGATGAAATGACCAATGCAATGACTAAGTATAAATATGTACTTTATAAAACTGAATAACTGAATATTTGAATACAAGGTCATGTATATCTAAACTGAAACATAAGTTAAACATAAACTAAGGACTGTGGGAGCTAACGGTAACCTATGTACCCCAATCTGAGTAAATTGGGGTCCAGCTAGTAACCCCAGTTGTAAGGGTGTTAGTACCTTTCCAAGGGTACCAATACTGGCAGGTGTGGATCCACTTAAATGATATTCTTAAGGGACCAAGATTCCATTCCTCTACTAGCGGTGACCCCTCATAATATACGGTGGCACCGTAGTTCAGGAACTTAGGGACTTATACTAAAGGTATCATTCATCAACAGGTCGGTAAACCTTCGACCTAGGTTTGGTCATTGCTAAGTACTTCTCCTGACTGAACAGACATTAATAACGAATATATGCTAAACTTTGTAATTTTATAAATTTAACAACATAAGCATGATCTAAATGACTCATAACATGTAAACCAATATATGGATGGATTTCCTAGGTATCAGGTTTTCATAAACCACCAGTTCTGTCTAATGCAACTGAATGTGAAAGTATTGAAAGCTGATCATGGTAGGGAATTTCATATAAAGCCCAAAATTCAACGGCTAATTATAATATGGAAATTCATGATTCTTGAACATGGGAAGTACTATTCTAATGGAAAAACATGTATTTAGGGTGAATTACACAATAAGCTGAAGAAATTAGTGAAAACTTATATTTTACCTGGAACCCAAAACTTAAAGGGAATTAATCTTAAGGATTGAGAAATCTTAAAAACATGGGTACATTATTCATAGATTGATCATATGCTTTAAATTAAGTGTAATAACACATAAATTATTCATGCTCATGAGGATAGCACTAAGGATATTATATAGGTCTAAGAATTCATCAGTAATCACTAAAACAAGCTTATGAATGAGAGTTATATCTTGGGGCATTGAATTTAAGCTTAGAGTAGCAATTGGGTAAAACCTAGTTTATGAAGATCATAAAATTCATGAATAAAATCATAATTTAGTCAAGAGGATGAAAGGAGGTCCTCATTGAATACCCACATACCATATCACCCTTGATTCTTGAATTGAAGTTATGAGAATTTAGACTTGGAGATGAAAAACCCCAATTTCTTTCTTTGGAGGAGAGAATAATCGCATGTTCTTGGAGAATTTCATGAGGTATGTTGAGAGTGATGGATTTGGGGTTGTTTTAGCTTTATGTTGATCCTTAGAATAGTTTAAATGACGTAGTTTTGGGTTTAAAAGTGTGGGAAAGGACCAAAAAACGACCTTAGATACTGTCTCGAAGATGCCTGGAAGCAGTCCCGGTGAGCTAGGCCATGATTCGTTGCTTCAGTCTTGGTCAGGAACACAAATTGGGTCCCATATTTCCTTGACAACGAGTCTTTATGATGACTAGTAGGGTTTGACTACGAGTTGTCATCAGGAGTCATAGCCAATGGCAACTTTGATTGTTTTTCAGTAATTTGGCCTAAACTTTTTACCCCGATATCAGATTAAGGCAAAATTTATATCTTTGGAAAGCTAATTAAATTATATATTTGTTGGTGGGTCTTGAGATAAAAAATTCTTTGGACTAAAAAAGTTATTCTCATTTGAAGATGACTATAGTTATATTCTTCATAAGAATTTAATCACTAAGGGATGTCTTGACTTGTCTATAAGCTAGGAGCTATTTGAGGCCTTTATATATGTATAAGTCACTAATAAAACTACCAAAACATGAGGTTTAATTTTTTACTAACTTAAAGCATGTTTAAAATATTGGTTTGGATTTTTTGTGTGTTACAATAACTCTAACTACATGGCATAATAAGAAGGCACATAAGAATAAGTAGATCTCAAATCAAATAAAGAAAAAGTTGGTTAATGGAACACAGAATATGATAGGATATGAAGACTCAACCTCAGGTCTAGAAGGTACGGCATGATAAACTACTAACTTGGAGCGTATCAAATCTGCCACAAAATCAGTCCAAACACACTACAATTCCGAGAGCTTGAAGATAACAACTCCAATATATGAAGACAACAACAATCACGAAATTTTGAAGAAATACAAACACCAAAACAGTAGCTACACAAGGAGAACAAGAAGATAACAATAACATTAAACAATGGTTCAACAACACAAGATGATAGATTACAAGAGTACAATGTTAACAACAAGAACAACAAATGGTAGTAACCAACAAAGATAGATTGTAGAGAGGGAACCTCAGAACTAAACTCTCTAACCCGATGGTATAGTCACCCCTTGAAAATCAACTTTTAGGCTCTAAGATATAAAATGAACCTTACCTTAGGAACTAAGGAACTTCCCTCCTAATCCCTTACCGGCTCATTTGGAAATTGAAAATTGACTTTTTTAGTCCTACTATCTAGAGAATCATAACACGAGTGAAGATAATCCATCCCCAAGATCATATACAAATCTACTATATCTAATTCAATCAGATCCACCAATGTCTCCCTATACCTAATAGATACCATACAACCCCTATAAACCCTCCTAGCCATAACAGAATCACCCACTAGGGTAGACACAGAGAAAGGATTGGGAATACTCTAAAGACTAAAACCCAAATGAACAACCATTAAATGGGTCATATAGGAAATAATAGACCGCAAATCAAGTAGACAATATACATCAAGAAAGAAATATTGTAACATACTAGTAACCACATCAGGAGATTCCTTAGATTCTTTACTGGTGGAAAAAACATAAAGATGGCTCCGATGAGTGCCGGTACTAGAAGCAACACCCTTTGGAATAGGAGCTAAAGAAGTAGAAACGAGAACCTTATTAGCTCCTGTAGCAACACTTGTTGTCGGATAGTTCATCTGAAAATGACTTAGGTAGCTTCATCCGAAACATTTTTTTCTTCTCTTATCACATAAATACGATGCAACAGACCATAAAATATACAAAGAGGATATGATGGAGCAACTAAGATCCACTAGCCTGGGTTTGGGAACCCTCGGTCTTAAACCCACTATCAGCCTAAAAGCAATAATCTCTAGAAGACTTAGGATACAGAGCACTAACCGCATAGAATAGGAACCTGAATTTCCCTAAGACTTTTTCTTTTGCCACTGCCTACAATCTCTACCACTATTCGTCTAGCTTTCACCCTTCTCTAAATACCTAAACTTCTTATTCTATCTCTTTTCTATTTTTTCTTGGTTTTTTTCATCTTTAACCTTCTGCATATACATAACCAGCCTAGAGATATCCGTTACATGGTTCAACATCACCTCTTTACACTCTAGCACAAGTCCCCAGACAAACCACGAAGAAAACTTCCTTATTCTTTCCCTCATTCTAGATACCAACTCTGGAGCATAGTGGGACAATTGATAAATCTTCAAGGCATATTCCTTTACAATCATCCTTTTAAGCTTCATGTTTGCAAACTCCTTAGCTTTAGCCTCTCTCAACTTTGGAGAAAAGAAATAATTAAGGAATGCACCAGAAAAATCCTCCTACATAGCCTGCTTAACATTGTCAACACACGACTGCTCCCACTCCTCGTACCACTAGTACGCCACTTCCTTCAATTGATATGTGGCAAACTCCACACCCTTCATACCAATAGCATGCACCACCCTTAATATCTTATATATTTCATCAACAAACCTTAAGGATCCTCTTTACTTTAAAGCATGTAAAGGTTGGGGAATTCAACCTTATAAACTAACCAACTCTAGTGACCTCAATAAATGGATCAACAAAACCAACACATTCAGCCTGACAAAACGGAGAAGTCACTATGTCAGCAAATAAATAGATCAATGGAAATTGGCTTTAGAAATACCTCCTTGGGGGGTGGGGTATAAATATCATCAACCCAAAAAGCTCGATAAGACTGGTAAGGATAGGTGGAACTCCATATGGGTAGTCAAGAAAAGTGGTAGACTAGGTTTGTACTCCATAAGTAGAATGAGTTCTATCCACATTGTCCTTAGATGGGACAAAGGGGTTTCTGTGAGCATCAGATCTTTGGGGAGGCGTAATCTGAAATGTGAACAAACATAATTAGGGGAGATTTCAAGTCCTTAGAGTTTATGTTCCAATAAAACTAGATCACAAGAAAGGGGAAACATTCTTAAATAACCCATAGCCACTCCCTTAGAAGTGTTGCGTGTTACACAACTATAAAAAAGACTCTAATTGACATGGCTTTGTGGACACCCAATGACCATGAACTTATGCTCTGATACAAACTTTGTCACAACCCGAACCATAGCTTGGCCATTACAGGTATCTCAAGTCCATCGAGGACCAAAGACAATCCCCTTTGCCTAGCAAAATAAAACACAATAAAACTAGCATCAGGAGAATTCTGAACATGTAATAGGATGGAGAAACATGGTAGATAAATCAACAAACTCAAAAAGGAGTCAAAGAATTTCAGCAACCATCTCAATCCACAGTAATCCACAAAGCCTCTAGGATTCAAAGAACTACCTAAGTTGGGACATGCCCCCAACCATAGAAAAATATGAGTCCAAAAGGGATAGTCACAATCATGAATGAACAAGACCATGAATTGACGTTCTTTCAGAGAATGAAATCTCACCACGTTAAAGCTAAATCACTAGATATTTAGAAATAACAATCACTACATAGGAAAAGCAAAAGTATCTTCTTTCTCTGCATCACATGTGATGCATGGGGATAGAGCATCCAAAGACGGTTAGCAAGGTCAGATCTAGCATATAACTCAGGGTTGAGATAAAATAATGTCAACTCAAAATATAGTCTAAACACAACGTACATATTCACATACATGCATACATACATATATATAACACACTACGATAGGGAAAAAGGTTTAACATGAGATTTAAAACCATTAACCTAGACTGTGTAGCTCTATATATCCTAAAGTCACGCATGAGCTATATAGGTTCAGCTACCCCAGTTGAAAGTGTCCTAAAGTCACACATGGGCTACATGGCCTAAAGTCATGCATTACCTTCACAAACAAAGAAAATCAATAGATGAACCAGGGTATACCTCGACCTCAGCTAATCCAAAGATATATATATATATATATATAAGTGTGAACCATGCACACGATCATAAAGACCCCTACACGAGAAAATGTGATTTCCAGTATCCATCCTTCCTGGGACCTCCACCTTCCACGACGAGCTATACAACCCCATTTAAGCCCAATTAAAACAAGTTACATATAACCCATCTATTTAACCCAGGAATTATCCATTAAGGCATCAACCATAAGTATCGTAATACCATTACGCTTGAAATCTTATAATTATGTCATACAAATTCCCTCACCCTGGGGGAATACTATGACCCCCTTTGTTTATTAAATCCAATTAGGGGAATGCCACAACCACTTTTGTTTTAAAAATCAAGTTTTAAAATCAAGAACATAGCTAACAAAGCCTTCAAAACCATTGTTATCTATTTAATTAATCATGCAATGTAATAGTTTAGGGAAGTAAACCAAATCTGATGATTAACCATATTTCAAACCCAATTATGCAAGTGGCTTGGGGTAACACAATTTCTAAAACCAAATTCCAAACCGAAATCACTAATTTGGGGGAATACCTAAACCTCTATTTTCATTCACCATACTAATGCACCCCAAAGGTTTTCAAAAAACATAATTAAAACATGAACATATTCATTAAAACCATGGGAATTCAAATAAAGTAACAATCTTTCAAAATCTATCAACCTAAATCAAAATCCAAATTCAAATCGAAATAAATAATCAATTAAACACATGTTTTAAGTAAAATAAGTTTTAAGGAAAGAGGTATATGCCTTAAAGTATCACAATTACAGAAAGAAATCACCAATTGGAAGTTGTAAATAATCAACCTTGAGAAACCTTAGCTTGTTCTTGAGAAACCTTAGTTTAAGAGGCATTTGATTATGTATTTTTTATGATTATGGGTCCTTCAAGGGCTTTAAGGTCATGGGTCACAATTGGGGAAAATAGGAAATATCCAAAGTACCATTAATGAAACACATAAAGACTTATTGCCTAGTCCATATAGATCACCTTACGATTCGTATAGAATGACTACGAGTCATCCCCTTAACTCGTAGTCTAGGTAGTGTCCCAAGGTATCCTGCCTGTTAACTGTATGAGTTGTACCATATGACTCGTATTCCTAAATTATGACTCATAGGGTCTACTGGTAGCCATAATAGAAACAAGGGATCACTACACTGGTGAGACTATGAATCCCACATTATAACTCGTAATGTCTCACACAAATTGCATGGTCATAATCATACACAGGACAGAAACTTTAGTACCTATACAATCACCCTATATTTGAGGCTCTACGACTCGTAAAAAGTCTTCGTGACTCATTAGGTTAGTCTTAGTCTGAGCAATAAGATCCAAACTCAAGAAGTTTTTAGAGGAAAAAATCTGGGGTGTTACACATAATTTGTCCCTATGAGTCGTAGTCACCCTTTCTTCATTATGTAAGACATTAACACTTCTAGACTGATGATGACCTAGGATATAAGTTGTATCATGACCCAACAAGTCATTGCCCAGGCAGGCTTCTGTCACTTGTGAATTTTTTCCTTCTTTATCTATTCCAATCACATCAAGCCTTTTTTTCAGTGAATTTCACCAAACACATTATATCTAGAAAGAAACACCTTCGAATTTGCCAAAGTTCCATTTTTTAAGTGTCTTAACTGTCGTAATTCTATAAAACTTATGTTATCAATCTAGAGATATCAATTGCCTTCACCAGTATAGCAATTCTAGACTCTTTAACAATATCCTCGATTACACCCAAAACAAACTTACTCATACATGACCTAGAATTATCCACCATCGCCAAATCATACTTAGGAAGTTGAGTGAACTAGAGAGAATACTCCTTCACACTCATGTTGCCCTATTTAAGATTTATAAACTCGGAACCTTGGATTCTTTTAACTCAAGCAGGAAGAACATGTCTAGAAAATTACTAACAAATTCATCCCATTCTACTAGACTTGCATCCACACCTCTATCCTCATTTCACCACTTACACTAAGTTTGAGTCACTCCTTTCAACTAATACATAGCCAAGTTAGCTGACACCTAAGACTACCCTCTGGACGTCACATGGTGCTTAGAACCATAAGTGATCCTATGCTAACCCATGATACTTGCATAACTTATGAGAAACTGAATATGTTACATAAATATGGAAAAAATAAGAGGAAAAGATGTCTTTTCTAAATATGTTCAATACAAAACTTTTTAAAAAATTTACACTTTGGTTATACAAAATAAAACTGAAAGTACATACATTAGCTCTGAATGACCATCTATCTCTACTAATACTAACTATAGATAGTCGGGACAAGACCCATTATCTATCCCTAATCAATATGATTGAATAAATAATGCTACTAGAATTGTAGTTGAATCTAGTCCTTAAATCAAAAGAACTTGTCACCTGCAAACTAGAAGCTGTGAACTATCTGATTGTGATGTATGGGCTACAACTTGTACCTATATTGTGAATGCAATAAGTAAAATTGAATAGATAAATCATCATAAAATATGTATGCTAATTGCAAGTTTACTCACCAAGAGACTGAAATAAAATGAAAACTAAAATATCTCAAAACATGAGTAACAAATATAATATGATAAGCTGGATAATCACTACACTTAGTTCGTTAAATCTTTACTTTTATATAATAAGTAGAATGGAAAGTTGGATATACTTTCAAATCATGCAATCTAAGTGTAAAAATACTCACCTTGATCATATGTAAAATTAAAGCTAAAATCACATGGATAATAACTTAAGTAAAACAGTATCTGAATAGAACTGTGAGTCTTTACACTTAGTTTCAAAAATCATAAATTTTATTCTTTCATGTGGGAGATTCTTCTAATTGACATAAACCATGTGAGCTACCATGGAGTCCAACATGTTACCCACATTGGGGGAAGCTGTTCTACCCTTGCCATTGGAATAGAACCTTAACTTAAGTGATCACTGAACTTCATCTATATTAATAAAAAAGCTTTACCTATGGTGGCTCGTAGTTTCAATAAATTTAGGATACGCTCATATGCATTTCCTTCTCAGTTCTAAATACTACTCCTAGAATACTTATATGCTCATACTTTGAGAAATCCACCTTAAAATAGCATAAGGGTTCATAGAATGAAAACCAGTTATTCTTCTCTTTACTTTAAATCATAATCAATATGAAAAATTATGGATTACATATCTTATCTTAGGATCGATAGATTGATCTTTGCTTTAAATTATGGTATAGATTTATCAATGGAGCTGAAGAACATAATATTCTTGAAAACTCAATATCTGTACTTGGAGCTTAGAATTCATTCTTTTATTTAAGAAAATTCATAATAAAACTGGATGCTTAATAATCACATTAAAATCTTTCAACAATCTCAGTCAAGATAAGAAAATTAAAATCACAATATGTATCATATAAGTTAAAACATGAATATATGTATTTCACGGTATACTTAAAGCTTTCAAACTCATGGAAATATCATAATTCAAGAATATGACTATTTGGGTATGAACCTAATAAAGAAATTAAATCTTTAAATCATGCACTTAGGGAATAAGGAAGGAATATTATCCTTGTTCATAAAGCCCACATACCTCGATTGGACGAATTCTTGAAGAAAGCTTGAAATTGGAACTTAAATTCTTGAGTTCTTGAGGGAAGAAACTTGAATTTTGTTCTTGGGATGAGAGAAAGGGTTTTAAATCATGTATTGGACGTTTAGGGTTAAGAGGGTGGAAATAGCATGTTTTAAGACCCCTTAATTCATCCAAGAATGATAAGAAATTGTTTAGAAGTGTGATTAGACTTCAATGCCTTTTGGCACTGGGATTTTGTTGGGCTGCATACACCAAAAGAACACCTGAGGATGGGTGGCGTATGCCAAAAGCCAAGCCCATCTTGTGGCTATTGGTGTTTGTCATGCGATGCATGACTTTAGAGGAGGGTCTATTTGGCAACGCACACCTAATTACAACATCCAAAAACACCCCCAACACAACCCATAACATCTAGACATGGTCTACCATAGAAATGGGGGTCCTAAAGGTCATTTTGAATGTATTATTAGAGCATTAAAAGTATGGGGTGTTAAACTTATTTTTTCTCAGGAAATTTGTCATAACTTTTGGCTCAAATAACGGATTAAGGCGAAATTGGTATCTTTGGAAAGATAATTCAACTATCTATAATTTGGTGGGTATTGAGATGAATAATTCCAGATATGTAAAATGTTTTACAAGTTCAAAGCTGATCCTTATAGAATCAAATACCAAAATTTGGCCAAATCAAAGACTGTTAGCTCAACTTTGCTCTAAGTGATTCTATGAACATTTTTCCACCTCATAAGCACTCATCACACTAGGATAATGATCATGACATATGTATTCAAATATAAATCATAGGATTAGAGTTTACACACATAGGAACAATGGTTTGATTTTCAACTCAAAAATGTGGGGTGTTACATTGTCTCCCCCTTGGAATCATTCATACTCGAATGATGGATAAGAACTTATTGAAACTTTAGAAGTATGTAATAAGTTACACATAACATGTATACTAATGAAGGATGAAGCTGAGCTGAAACATTAAAACTCTTACCATGAAATTAATTTCTGAGCTAACTTGACTTTATTAACTATAAGGTGTTGATTCATAATGAGAGTTTAGAACTCACTTGATATGTTCATGATAAAATTATACATATACAACTGTGAAATGATAACTGATGCAACAAAATTCTAAAAGTTACTATTGAGGGAATAAAGTTTGTAACTTCTTATTAGGAATAGTTCCTAATAAAACATGTATTGGAATCAAAAGAAAAGGGCTTCATGGTATTGCCAAGTACATTATGTAAGAACAAATCATGAGATAACGAGACTAAGGTTGTATAAAAGGTATTACAATGTCTGTGTTGGAACACTTGCAAAACTTTGATCATTCATTTAACACTTATGAAATGAATTATGACCAAATATCTGAATCATTCACAAGATGGATGGATTGAACTGAATTCACAACTTGCATGGACGTGAATGCATTACCTCATCAAACAGCTATAATCATGAGACTGCGGATAGTAAGATGAGATGGAAATATAGAAATCTATAGGAGCTTATATGTTTGATTGCTAAACATAATTTTTGGCTATACAAACTAACTCATGCTGAAAGTTTCTCAATTGAAGTATTTCTTCAATACTCTTGCTATTAAGTTCTAATAATATTAGGGAGCAAGGAATTCTTGGGCATGATTTGAATAAAAAAATTGAATACAGAATCTCAA
The DNA here is from genome assembly GCA_030864215.1 of Capsicum pubescens. Taxonomy (NCBI): domain Eukaryota; kingdom Viridiplantae; phylum Streptophyta; class Magnoliopsida; order Solanales; family Solanaceae; genus Capsicum; species Capsicum pubescens. Next base: position 260,538,682 of record CM061548.1, on the reverse strand, counting down.
CATAGATGCAACACTATAATATGGAACATAGGCCTTTAAAACATAAGCAAGAATAGAATTACTAGGCCTTAGACAATGCATCTGCTAACTTTCAAGCTTAGCCACACATATCCAATACTCCCTCAACTATAATTTTCCCATTAAATACCATGCTCATTTGATTCAACTAAAAAATCTTATAAGGGTATAGAGAACTACTTCATTCCAATTCTAAGTTGAACTACATACTCTTTCCATGTTCATGCCTATCTCTAAATTACAAAGTGACACATACAACACTATACTATCAGTCTAAGCCATGATTTCGATACCCCATGCATTTTCAAAGCTCCCATCTTAAGAATAATTCTTCTTACCACTTCACCAATTAAATTCAACCTCTTACTTGGAATTCACTAGCGCACAATACACCCATTAACTTATACACCAACATAACATTCAAGTGTATCGTTATAACCACATATGAACTTCTAGTCAACCAACCTACCTAGGAATTTTCTCATATTCTTTAATATTTCTGTGATTAATAATTTCCATGCATTATCCCATGATGACATAAATAGAATTCTCAACTAAGCATGACATATATAAAAAAATCTACCTCAATGCTCCTTCAAACTTATAGCCTTACATAAAAATAACATGCAACGATCTTTTCCTAATACAAAACATTTACTCTCTTCCATCTAAATAATTGTTCATCACCACTATCTTAACATAAGGAGAGGTCACTAAAAGGTTAGAACATGAGGACTTGAAGCATAAAAGAATACTATGTAACTTTGACCCTTAGATGAGGCTTGAGAAATAGAATATCCACGGTATGGATTCATTAAATAGATCTAAAATGAGGACATACATAACATAATCTGAATTTCGCTGACCATTAAGAGTATAACATGAGTGAGTACCTGGAACTGATCATACTATTAAGCATTAGTACATATGTCATGAACTCCATGACCTGAGTTTGAAGTTCATAAATTCATGGAACATGATTTGTACTGTTGAGCGAACTTGAACTCCTCATACTGTGAATAAGGAGTGTATATGATTTAATGAAAATTGTATAAATATGAGTTATGATCATGAAGCTGACATGTAAGGTTTATGTAAATGTTGTGATAACCAAAGTACAATTTTTTTTACCAAAATAAGAATGGGTTGAGCATCCTCCTCCTCTATTGATGTTCTACAATCACTGACATCACTACTAGAAACTAAAAGCCTCACTTGGTTTCTTATTCTATCATACATCATCTCCTCTTTAGCTTTAAATCGCCATTCTTAGTCTGTGGACCCATTTAATAAACTCTAAACTAAACTGCAACCATTTTACTCTAGAGTCTGGGATATAACAATACACATAAATAATAAACTTACCTTAAAAGACTACACTGAAATTGTAAAACCCACTATTAATACTTCCTTGTGAGATAGAACTATTAGCTTTCTATAGCCCCAATAGTCATCATATAGTAACTTAAACACTTACTAACTTAAAATCTTCAAGTGTATCACCATACCCTAAGTTCACACCATTCAGAGATTCAACTATTCTTTTTATTAGCTCAATCACCCAAGATTCAAACTTAGATTCTAACACTTAACATGGATATTCCCAAACTTTTAATGAACTAAACTAACTTCATTCTTGAGAACTCCATTAATATATACTATAGTTAACTTTCTTTAGCTTCAGCAATCATCATCACATACTAACACCCTTCTCGACAACATACTTGCCTCACTAAACACGTAATTTGCCGCTTTTTCTTCATAATCTATTGGTATCACATCTCTAAACTTATATTTTCCCTAAACCATAAGAATTAACATTACAACAATATACCCAACATCATTAACCTATAACCCATAACTTAGCTGGTAAAAATATCATATACTATATTACTAGCTTCATTCGCGTTTAACAACTCAAGGGTACTATCTAAGCACACACATTGTTAAAACTTTGAAATAATACAATACCGTATCACCTTAGGTATACCTCTAAATCACACCCACATCATCATACTTAATTTCAAATCAACAAACTTAATTCTTGCATACACTATTTCAAGCCTACTGATTTACCTTTATACAACTAACCCCATGTATATATAATCTACTAAATTCAGATGACACTATCCCCATTTTTCTACTGTTAAACTTCTAGGTTCATGCTTCTAACTCTAGATTATATGCTATCATATAGGATTCTGAGAAGGGATCTAAGGACACAAATGACTTTGATTTAGTGCACTATTTGCATGAATAAGAATGAACACTTTAAAAATTTAGAACATAAGGGCACTGATAGGATTCTTTTAATCCCGCATGCAATACCATAACTGTTTGTGGGGACTGTATGAGAAAACTCTATCAATAGGCACTTAATCTTGACCATTTCTGTTACCTAAAAAATAAGGCAGAACTGGCTTGAATGGAGCAGGATGAGAATCTGTATAAGTTTCTTAGAGAACATTTCTACAACACAATTTGGGATATAAAAGAAGGAAAACTTTTCTAAAATGCCATGAAGCCTCTCCAAGAAAAGTACAAACATCTTTATACCATTCTAAAAGACTACTAGACACGACTTCATAGACATCCTAGGCCACTTGAACCTTATGCTCTGATACGAAGTTTGTTATGATCTAAGACTACCCACTGGACATCACACAGTGCTTACAACTACAAGTAATCATAAGCTTACCCATGGTACTTGCATAACTTATGAGCAACTGAATATGTTACATAAATATGGAAGAAATAAGTGAAAAATATGTCTTTTCTAAATATGTTCAATACAAAACTATTTAAAACATTTACACTTTGGTTATATAAAATAAAACTGAAAGTAAATACATTAGCTCTGAATGACTATCTATGAAGCCTCTATTAATAGTGACTATACGTAGCCAGGACATGACCCCCATCTATCCCTAATCAATATGACTAAATAAAAAATGCTACTAGTACTACAGTTTACTCGAGTCCTCAAGTCAAAAGAACTCATCACCTGCTAACTAGAAGTTGTGAACTATCTGATTATGATGTGTTGGCTACAACTGGTATCTATATTATGAAACAATGTGTAGCCACACAGACGTATTGTGGTTAGTACTTCATGAATTTACTAAGTAAATGGGGGTGAATGCAATAAGTAAAATTGAATAGATACATATCTTAAAACATGCATGTTAAGTGCAAGTAGACTCACCAAGAGACTGAAATAAACTAAAAGCTAAAGTATCTTAAAACACGAGTAACAAACATAATCTAATAAGTTGGTGAATCACTACCCTTAGTTCCTTAAATCTTTACTTTTGTATAATAAGTGGAATGGAAAGCTGGATATACTTTCAAATCATTCAAGCTAAGTGTAAAAAGACTCACCTTGATCATATGTAAACTGAAAGCTAAAATCTCATGTATTATAACTTATGTAAAACAATAACTGAATAGAACTGTGAGTTTTTACACTTCGTTTCTAAGATATTTACTTTTATTGTTTCTTGTGGGAGATTCTTCTAACAGACATATACCATGTGAGCTACCATGGATCCCAATGTCTTACCAACGTTGGGAGAGCTATTCTACCGTTGACATTCGAATAGAAACTTAACTTTAGTTATCACCAAACTTCATCCATATTAGGAAAAAAGCTTAACCTATGGTGGCTCATAGTTTCAAGGAATTTAGGATACGCTCATTCGCATTTCCTTCTCGATGCTAAATACTACTCTCAGAATACTTATATGCTAATACTTTGAGAAATCCACCTTAAAATAGAATGAAAACCAGTTATGCTCCTCTTTACTTTAAATCATAATCAAGATGAATTATTGTGGATTTCATATCTTCTCTTAGGATCAAATGATTGAACTTTTCTTTCAATCATGGTATAGACTTATCAATGGAGTTTAAGAGCATAATCTTCTTGAAAACTCAATACATGTACTTTGATCTTATAATTCATTGTTTAATTTAAGGAAATTTATAACAAAACTTCATGCTCAATAACCACATTGAATCTTTCAATAATCTAAGTCAAGATAATGAAATTAAAATTATAATATGAATCTTAGAAGTTAAAACATGAACATACGCAATTTTAGGTATACTTAAAGATTTCAAACTCATGGCAATATCATAATTCAAGAATATAACTATTCGTGTATGAACCCTAATAAAGAAATTCAATCTTGAAATCCTACACTATGGGCACAAGGATGGAATATTATCCTTTTTCATAAAGCCCACATACCTTGATTGGACAAATTCTTGAAGAAAGCTTGAAATTGGAACTTAACTTCTTAAGTTCTTGAGGGAAGCAATTTGAATTTTGTTCTTGGGGAGAATGGAAGGGTTTTAAATCATGTATTAGACGTTGGGGTTAAGAGGGTGGAAATAAAGTGTTTTAAGACCCCTTAATTCATTTAAGAATGATTAGAAATGGTTTAGGGGTGTGAAAAGACTTCAACGCCCTTAAACTAAGTCAAAACTGAGCAATTTTGACACTTGGCTTTTGCTGGTTGGCGCACGCCAAATGCACACCGAAGGGCTGGCAACACACACCAAAAGAACAGCTGATGGTGGGTGGTGCATGCCAAAATCCAAGCCCATCTAGTGGTTATTAGTGTTTGTCATGCATCGCACGGCCTTACTAGAGGGTCTATTTGGCGACACACACCTAATTCCAACATCCAAAAACACACCAACACAACTCAGAACATCTAAACATGGTATACCATCAAAATGGTGGTCCTAAAGGTCATTTTAAACACATTATTAGAGTGTTAAAATCACAGGGTGTTACCCTGACTGTTTCTCACGAAAATGGTCATAACTTTTTGCTCGAATATCATATTAAAGAAAAATTGGTATCATTGGAAAGATAATTAAATTATCTATAATTTTATGGGTATTGCAATCATAATTACACATATGTAAAAAGTATACCCGTTCAAATCTGTCTTTTGTAGAATCAAATACCAAAATTTGGCCAAATCAAACCCTTTTAACTCAACTTTGCTCTAAGTGATTCCTATGAACATTTTTCCACCTCATAAGAACTCTTCACACTAGGATAATGATCATGACATACGTATTTAAAAATAAATCATGGGATTAGAGTTTACAAATGTAGGAATAATGGTTCGATTTCTAGCTAAAAATGTAGGGTGTTACCTCTATACTCTTAACTATAGTGATACCCAATATCTTAGTAACTTTTTGAATATCATTCCATAACTGCTAAAGATCCTACTTAATTTTAGATCCATAGAACTCAGGAGGATTAATCTGAGTGAAATTTCAGACTCTAGCCATTATCGTACTAGCATTTGGATTGATAGATGCTACTACCTACTGATCATCTTAAGTGATCATTTCCTAATCTATTACTACAAAAGTAGCCTTGAACTCAGGATGAGATACATCACTCAAAGGTTCTATTGTAGCTTATGGTACTTGCTGGTTTTCATTTTTATTACCATCTGGTTCCTCCTTCTTTTAGCTCTTCTGGGAGGTATTTTCTATAAATGCATAGAGAGTGAGTTAGCAAGATATTTTAATAGAGTTCACACTCTATCACATAATATGAACATGAAAGAAGTGAAAGTTTTCCTAAAACATTTCATAACCTCTCACTCATAAGTGTAGTGAGCTTAACACCCATAAAAAACACTCTACATGATGTCGGTCAAATTACACTTCCAAGAAAGTAAAAAGTGGTCGCTTGTCAAATATTGAACCCATCTGGTTGGGTTTGATCTCATATGAAATATGTCAAAAATCTATCAGGAGCATTATGATGTAATTATAAATTGCAAAATTTTAAAAAAAGGGTTTTGTAAAAGTAAAAGTAACAGTAACAATGCTGGTAAATTAGGGTTTTTATCAATATGAGATGATCACGAGAATTATTTTCTCACTGACTTCATAACTTCACCGACTGCTTGTGCTTGTCAAACTGTCTTAGTATCTTGCCTGAAAAATCTAACTTATTATGTATCACCTAACCGTCTCTTGAAATTAGTTTGGCTGAATTTGACTCATCTTCTCTCGAACTCAGAGTGTCACATTGCCAACCCTTGTTTTATGATCTCAGATTTACTATCGTCTCTCGCTCTCAAGTTAATTAGATGAAGTTTGATAGATTCAAAATACTATTGTGATTTATTTTTCCTAATCTCCATATCTCTCCCAAGAAATTATCGAATATAGGCGAGTTCCTAATTTTTGAAACCGTTAAGAAAACAATCAAAATGAAAGAAATCCCAAAACATGCAAAAACACCAATTAAGATTGATTACACAAACGTTGCTTTGTTAATCCATCATGGTTCCCACAACCCGAGTTATCAATTTAGTTGCTCATAATTGTAAGAATAAACATAGATTCCATACATGAAAAAGTAATGATGAACTTATGAAGAATAATAATGAAAAACCTAAAAACCAAGATCAATAATTCCAAGATCAATAATGTCTTTGAGAACTCAAAATAATGTCAAAAGTGTATAAAGTGCATAAACTAATAATATAACATCCAAAGGGTATTTATAAATACATCTAAAAACCTATCCTAAACCATGTAGGAAACATGAATCGGCACAAACCCACGAGGAAACCTACGAGTCATAGGTTGCACCTATAGGTCATAGACAGGCTAGTAGGAATAAAAAAAATGTCAAACTTCAGAACTCCAACCCACGTGTTAGCCTACGAGGCATAGGTACTACCCGAGGGTCATATATTGACTCGTGGGTAGCCTTTTAAGCTACTCTTTATCTCTTATTCTCATTCTTTGTTCTAAAGGGTTTCCTGCAAAAAAGCTACAAAAAAACACATTATATCTAACAAGAATATCAAAGTTTGTGCTCAATTTCCTTGTTTTAACCATCAAAAGTTGCATGAAAACATAGCACATCAACACCCTCTACTTAGAACGTTTGCATGTCCTCAGGCAACTAACACAAAACTTAATAAACACAATGTTTAATTAAAAAAAAACTAAGGAACCTACAAAAGTCAATTCATTTTAACTCAAATTTCTTACCCCCTCATATTCACAATTTTCAAAACCACTGTGTATCCTTGTGGTTTAACAGTATGACATACAGGAATCAAGTTATGGTATTAGATTTTCAACAAACAACCGAGCATGTATGCAATTGACATTATCTGAACAAATAAGAAGTTAACACTACAAACCATGTACCTTCGCAGCAAGGAAGTTCCAACTCTCACAATACCATAGCTCATATAAATATAGGGACTATATAAAATACTTACAACAAATTTCAACAATGTGCATGAAATATCATAGGCTTTTTCTTATTTTCTATACCTTTGTTTTATGGACTGTTAGACTGGGATTACTATAGGATTTTTATCGGTTCATAATGTAGGCTTGGGGGAAGCTATGTTACATTTGGTAAATAGTGAATTACCCTCCTTGACACTACACTTACATTGGTGGATCCACTACTTAACCATGTTTCTTTTTTCTCCCTTTTTCACCTTTATTGCTATTCAGATTGGGTGTGATTTTCTTCAGTCTTTTTTCATTTGTTGGTGTTTTTCTCTTCATTGTTATCTTTCATATTCTCTATCACAGCCAAACTTAGTTTATTTTATTTAATTCAACACCTGTTTTCATACCCATCTTCAACTACATACCCCTATGATAGACACCCTCAACATAGGCAATTTTCTTAAGTTGAGGTACACAATGTCCAAGGAGAGACCAGGACCAAAATAGGTTCACTGTAATTAAATATGAAGGTGAAATGTAAAAATAAGAAAATGGTCGCTTTTAGTTCAAATTAGGGATTGAGGGATACTTGTTAATATTTTGGTCAGTTTTTTAGGCTAATAGTGGACTTTTTCAAACTCGGCCTATGATCATGTCCTAACCAACTATCCTACAGCCTAGGCAAGGCTAATTGAGAAAGTTCTGTAGTAAATACACAAAGTGAACTAGGTGAACAACTCACACACACATGGTGTAGGGCTATATCATCAACTCCTACCTATTCAATTTATGAAATGCTAAGCTGTGATAATTTTTTCCCTAATACTAATTCCATAACTAGATTCAACAATGGTCCCATATATATTCACAATACGTAATTCACTAAAAATTTGGTAGGGATATCATATTTTTCAAACACATAAAAACACAAAATATTTTGACTGCACTTAGGTTCCTTATTTTTCATATAATTAGAAAAAACAAAACATAATACATAGTACGAGCATAACACAATACCTAAACATATTGGCTCTTCTATGATAGCACACCTTTGAAAAAAGAGACACTGTAACAAAAACCCTATGTGGTTATTACACCCCGACCCCTAACTTAAATTTGATGTGATATCCCAGTGCATACAAGAAAATAAAGAATATATGGGTATAGGGACATACTTGGGATGCTCCATATGTCAGATTCAGGCTCACCCCTAGCTGAGGCCTCATGTGGCACATCAGGCATATGACCAAGAGCTTGTGGTAGTGATCGACTAGAAGAGGAACCCAACATAAGCTGGAAATGCCTCTGGTCATAAATATCTAGCTGAATAATAAACTTCATGGTGTCTTCTTTAGTGTATGCCTAAACTCATCCAAGCTATCACTCTACACGTCATACACTTGGCTTCTCTTGGCCCTAATAGTATGGGCTTCATCCTCCTTATTAAATAGATCAAATATCAACACTGGTGGTGTGTACAAAGGCTGGTATGACCTAAGGGATGATTGGAGTGTGGCTCTCAGCTAAAGTGCACACTTTTGAGCTCAAAGTAGACACCTCCTCAACTAGGCTTGATTAGTCAAGAACCTGAGCCTAGAAGAATCAGTCTCCTGCTAAGACCTCAAAACTGTCAATCTGTCCTTGTAGCTCTACAGTAAAAATATGTATACTTCTACAATGACCAAGTAATAAGAATGTAACAAAATAATAATATAATGGATAACTGAATACAGCATAATGCAATGTCTGAGTCTGAACTGTGGGAGATACTGTTAACCAACATACCCCAATTTAAGCTAACCAGGGTCCAACATGTAACCCCAAATTGAAAAGTTCTCTATACCTTGGAAGGGTATAATCATAGACTGACATGGATCTACTAATTGATGTCCAAAAAGACAAGGTATTAAGCCTAATCTTATAAGTGACCCTTTAGAACCTAAGATTGTGTCGTAGTTCTACAACTTAGAGACTTTTACTTAGCCAAGCAAATTAGTGAGCCATCATCCCTGCGTTCACTCAATGCTACGGACTACTCCCAACTAAATATAAATTGATATACTAAAATTCTCAATAACACAGATGTTCTACAACTGAAGGATACATGCCTAACTTAAAAGCATTCTAAATCATGAAAACTAAGAGACTAAGTATTTAACTACCTATACATGATATCCTAAGTCATCTGTTGTTCATAACCAATATCTCTAAAAAATAAAACTATTCATGGAAATTTTATAATTTGTACAGGATAGGGAATTCTATATTAAGTCCAAAATCATGAATGTAAAAATATACTGCGGGTTCATAGTTATGAGTATATAACTATAACATGGGAAAACATGTATTTGTGACTTAAGGCAAAGTAAGAAACTAAAATATAAGAGAATTCATACTTTTCATGGAAACCTTAAGTATGGAGAATAAATTAACTGAGAAATTTAATTAACTTTAGGACTCAATGCGTGAAAGAAAACCGAATGAGGGAATCCCAAATTCCTAGAAGTGAAGATTTTAGAATTAAAGCTTGAAAATTTGAGGAACCTCAATTCTTTCTTTGGAGAAAGGTTTATCTCATGTTCTCTCTATAATTTGCTAAAGTATCTATTGCAATTTTAGGGAATAAGGGATTTAGGCTAGTTTAGGCTTTTCATTTAGACTCAATATAGTTAAAATGGCATAGTTTGGGGGTTTAAATATAGGTAAAAGACTAGAGTTCCCCTCATAAGATGTAACTAAAAAATTTGTGAAGTGTGACAAATGAACTCTTCTATGATCGACGGATCTACCTATGATCATAGATGGTGCTAATAGGTTGATGGATTATTTTGAGATTTCTCAAGACTCCATAAAATGAGTCAAGGTATGACTCATGGGATGGTCCCACGATTATTCCTTAGTTCTTCATTGAATATGCATGCTAAAACAACCTTGTGGACCTTGATCTTACCAACAATCATTTGTTCTACCCAAGATTGTGGATTTCTTTTGTGGTTATGAGGTATATTTTTCAAGTTTCAGGTTCTTGGGTCTATTTCATGCAGACAAAGACATCTTATTATCATACTATCTACCTATAGTCATGGGTTTGATCGTAGCATCTCACTATTGATTAGTGGTTTGCTACAATATTCATAACGCTTACCTCCAGAACTGATTTAACGAGAAATTGGATACCTCATAAATAAGACTCAAAGAAATTTTATTTGCTGTGTTTGAAGCTTAAAAACTCCACATAACCTAAGACTTAAGCTCGTTTGATGTTGAGTATAAAAATATTTTTCACAATAAATTAGTCAGTATAGAAGGTTTCAACTTTTCTTTGAAGTAGGAGTTACTTGTAGCCTTAATATAGGTCTAAATCACTTATCATGCTACCAAAACATAAGGATTTCTTATACATGTACTTGAAGTATGGATCTAATCTTAGTTGGATTTTGGGATGTTACAGTGTGGCTCTTGTATGTGCCAGTCTACTTAGAAAAACAAGTACCTACTGAGTTGTTTCAGTCGACATTGGTGGAGGAGCTGCACCTACCAGAACTGGTACTCCCTCCTCCTACCCCAAAAACTCCTCATTCACAATATCATTATGTTAATCCTATGGTGGGGGAGGTGTCTCAGATCTCTGTCAGTGAAAATTAGTTATAGCCTAGCTCCATCCTTAGCAAGTGTTTCTCTACCTCTTCCTCTTCCCCTACCTTTTCCTCTACCTGAAACAATTGGTTCCATAGTTTTACTATAGTTCCATTGGCTCTATTAGTCACTATCTACAAAAAAAAGAGTCACGATGTTTTGATTAATAGATACCAATTGCAATCAAGTTATAGAATGAAATAAGAAAACAAGTAATTATTTCCTAAAGTCCAATAGCCTCTCAAAGAAAATTATAGAAGTCACTGTACCATTTTGCAACTCTTGTGGACTCATTTTGGAAAAGTGAAATTACCTAACCTAGGTCTCTGTTACCAAATTTTTCACAACACAAACATATTGTGAGTGGCAGCCACACAATTACACTATTTGAAGAACCTTTTACCCCAATTACCTAGCACCAATACTTAACAGATTTTACAAGGGAGATAGTAATTTCATTAATCAACCAAATATATCAAAGTATTCTAATAAATAACAAATGCAAAAAAATTCTAAGCATGTAAAATTCCCCTATGAACTATAAGTCAGTATACCAAAACATCTAACAATGTCAAACTATGGGTACAACTCAAAAAAACTAAATAGTAAAAATGCCAATGCCTAGAACAAGTGGACAAGAACTTTAAGTGAGAGGACTCTTGATAGTCTGAAAGATGTAGCTCACCCTTGAGTTGGAACAATTACTTTCTATAGTTGAGGTCTCATCGAAGTCTTGGGAATATGTTCTGCGCTAAACAAAAACAAGAGCAGAGGTAATATAAGTACAGTGTCACTCTATACTAGTATAGTATCAGCCAACTCAAAATAATAAATATGTATAGATAACTAACACTTTCTAAACAAGAACAACAATGTAACACTTAACATTTACATCTCCACTTAGTCTTTCAAAATAATATCAAACAATTCAAACAAGTATAGGACAATACCGAAAACCCACCAAGTGAATATTATGACAAACAACAATAACTTAACCTAGCCATAATTACTCTTTTCAAAATACATCAACAATTATTTACACAATTCAAATGCTAGCAGCTCAGACTACTTATAGGTCCTAATAATAATAATAATATAATTGGATTCAATAAAGGAACACAATATATCAGCAACCACATAATTCAGCCCACTCAAGGAAACATCAAACTTACCAATACCATGTACACACGTGCTATGGGTCTTATGATTGTCCACTAGACTTGACTTGCAAGGGACGAACTCATTCCATGTACAAAATAATCTAGACATCTAGTGTTTGACACCCCAGACCAATATACCATCCTTATTATTATGGCCCCACCTTTATACTCTCCGAGATTCACCAATTCCGTGACGATGACCTTTACCATTTTATCACACATTATGCACTCTTGACACAAGTATAATCACAATATGAAATAAAAAAACCATGCTTGCACTTCAAACAAGCATTTTTATACAACTCATTAAAGGTGATTAAACACTTATAATATACACCAATAAATTAACATTCACAACATGCATTGCAACAAGTAAATAAAGAGGCATTTAACATGAACAGATAAACTAAATTAAGTTTTCAACTAGAATTAAACCATTGCCTACCTTAATTCAAGCTTGCAATTGCTCTAACTTAATTAAGTTTTGCCTTTTCTTGAAATTTCATCTTGATTGTGGTTTAAAAACAACAATACAACCAATATTCAAATAATGTCCTTATAATTACAAAGATTAAAACCAAATCCAAGAACCCAAAAATCCAAAACAATAATCATTCCCTTAGTCTAATGTTTTGTAACTTTATTCCACCTTAATTCTTCCAAATTCATGATTATAAAATAAATTCTAAGCATGCAACCATAATTCATATATCTTTAAGCAAAACCCAAGGGTTTCACCATATATATACTAATTTCCACTAGAAATTTAGCCTAGATCTAGTCAAATCCTCCAATATACTCAAAACTTTGTAATTAAAAGGATAATTCTTTAAAAAAAAACATGTTAAATGAGTGGAATTACTCACATCAATGAATAATTTTGATGGAAAATCAGTTGAAATTACCTAAAATTGTCTAACTCAACCCTTGGATGAATAAGAAATTAAAACAACATTTTTGATTTATTTTCTACATTAAACAACACTTGTCTCACTATAATGGGATAATTCCTAGTATAGCAGTATTACTATCGTGCGATTTTACCACAACCCCAAAACCAAGGTCATGATGGCACTTGTCGTGGCAAGCCTTGACAAGTAAGCCTATCACCCAAATTGATATGAAATGATAAAATCAATACCAAACCAAGCCAAGACCCCAAGAACGGAGTCAAACCACATATGTATATAATAGAAGCAGAAACATAATCAACATACCAACCAAATCCCAAAACCTAGTATCACAGTACAAGAACTAACGAGTACAACTTGAGGACAAAATGCATAAGATATACAAATAGGAGCAAAACTCTGTCTCTAAATACAAGTAAGACATAGTGTAGATGACAAAAGGTAGAAGTCAACTTTGGATGCTTAGATGTACGGCTACATCGAATAGACTCTAAGTATCACCTGAATCGACTATTCGTGCGGTCCACACGTACCTGGATATGAAATAACAGAGCATAGTAGGGATGAGTACCGTCCACTTATACTCAGTAGGTATCATAGGCTGACTGAGTAAAGTAGTAAATAAAGCATATAAACACAAACTATGGGGACGTCATCACATTAGAAAATGTCTTAAATGGTAGCCCACACAGTCTCTACTAGCAGTTCTAATATATACACATTTAAAAATCACATCTCGAGAAAAGAAGAACAAATATACACGTACATCAAATACAAGTATAGTAAGATAGAACGGATGGATAGATGTCAATTCATAGACAAAAATATAATTACAGCATAAACATAATATATAAAGTGCAATAAAGATGATGATGATGATTATGATGATGATGATGTAATGCACGAGATTGTCGCACAATCTCCATATGCACCAACAAAGTTAAATTTTCCCGATGTATGACCTATGAGGGTGTCATCAACCCATATACAACCAATATCTAAATACCAATATCTATATCTCCTCTCCAGCACATATATTGATAGAGAGTTTTTAAGATATCATGTTTTTTGTTAGAAAAAATAGTATTTCTGCTGTGGTACGAATGTTTCATGAATGATTATGACATGAGGATATAATGCTTATAACCAACCAAAATGAGAATATCAAATATCTAACCAATATACCAACCCTGTGAGCCAAAAGTCAACTTAAATAAACTCAACTATCTATAATCCAATATAATCCAGAACCATCAAGTGAAACATGCAAGAAAATGTCATTGATACCATACAATTCTAAAAATCTAGGATTTTTAAAGAAAATGAGTGTAAAACAAACATATATCATCATCAGATCAACAATATCATATAAGACCCCACACAGTCACACATAGAATATAATAATTCAAAACCACCGTATATTATCCACATAGGCCCTCACATGGGCGCATAAATCACCTAACACATTTTACATTATACAACCCCATACCTATAGCATGCTTTTACATTATTACTAATTACCCAGCCTAATCTGAATAAAGTTAGGCCAGAACCTACTTCAAAAGCCAAAAACCAGTCCGAAATGCCTTCAATCTAGAGCTCTTCCGTCATGAAAAAATCTAGAATCAACTCAAAATTACAAAAACAGAATCTACGCGTTAAAAAAATCCAACAATACCTATATTGCCTATTTTCAAGTCAGGATAAAAAAAGACCCCAAAAATATATATTTTCCATGTTAAGAGGAACTCATAGAAGAAAATCCAAGTGAAAATAGGTTGAAGTTAGGGTTTAAATCAAAGAAATATAATTTTTAGGCCTTCCAATCCAAAATTGATACGGGACAAATGGCCATCTTATCTTTTGATGACATTTTTGGAGGCCAACACATAGAGACTCAAGACTTGGTCACCTCGAGAAAACAAGAACTTGCATGGAGGACCCGTTTTGAGCATAACTTTAAGCAATCTCGCGTGTGGAGGATTGCTTGGAGAATTTAAGGTTGAGGACTCACGGTTTTGGACCTTAATTAAGGGTATTTTGGACATTACACATGGTGTATTTACACACCATGGCCGCCCCTCTCATTAAGGGCAAAGTGGTCTTGTTATCTTCATTTGTAATATATTATAAATAGGCCCCCTTAGTCTTATTTTCACTAGATTTTGAAAGGATGAAGAATTGAAAGACATAACTTCTCTCTTTTGAGAGTGTAACACCCTTAGTTGTAGGACTTGGAAAAGTCATCCTTAGCATAGGGCTTGGAAAAGCCAATATTGATCTTTGCTTGGAAACGGTAGATCTTGAGGCGAGTTCATTCCCTTGGTGGTCACCGTAAGAGTGTGGTTTTGATTGTTACATTCATTAGGGGTTAGTGTTGAAATACACTTGGTTCTTAATCTTGTAATAATCTTGGTCTCACTATCTATCTTTATTTTTCTTGCAAATCGTGTATGTGTTGTGTAGTGGACTGTTTTGGGGTCTTCGTTGAATCCGAAACTTGTATTATTGTTGTTCATCTTGTTCATCAAGTTTTGTAACTGTTTTGGTGTTAAAATATACTCTGGTATCTTGTATTCTTGTTGTTGGTAGCGAATCCGAGTGAGGTCTCCATCTGGGTCCTCGAATCCTTAAGATTAGTGGACTGATTTGGTGTTTGTTTCGTGCTTCCCTTGTCAATACCGTATCATTTGGAATCAAAGATGATACGGTTGGGGCAGCCTCCACAGGTACACGGCCTTTCACACGAAGCCAAGCTCGGGAATTACAAGAACTCCAAGATTTGTTCATGCAAATGGCCGTGTGTGAGTTGGTGATTGAACCAACCAAGGACCTAAACGTTTTTATGTGTGAAGAGAGGTCTTAATGTGTAATAAACTACTCTTCAAGGTTGGCACAAGAAGCAAGGGCGGATGGGTCATTTTACCCCTTTGGTTTGTAGTATAAATAGAACATGTTGGAGAGTTATTCCTTAGTTTTTGAATGCTGATTTTGTAACCTAAAAACACTAAACATTTCGGCTCTCTCTTCCACTCTTAGAAGCCGTCCCTATTACCTCACAAGTAGAGGGATACTTGTGTTGTCTCTTTGGCTAGAAACAAGGGTTTTGAGGTCGTTGAGTGCCTCTTGGTCCTCGTAAGAACTTGGTGTTTATATTCATTAGACTTAGGGTCCTCTCTTGATGTTAGGGTTCTTAGTTTCTTGAATGTTATATGTCAAGTTATCTATCTTTCTTTATCTTGTTGTTGTTGTTGATTTTGTTATCTTAAAGTCTAGTGAAGCCGTGTGGGGCTCTTTTCGATTCACTAGCATTGTTAGCTATCTTGTTGTTCTTGTGTTGTTGGACTGAAAAACCGAAACTTAAACTTTTTGTTCTTGTGTTGTCGGACTGAAATCCGAGCCTACTTGAAGCTCTTGGTGTTGTTGGTTTGATTTTGTATCATTTGGTATCAAAGCGAGACCGGTTGTGTTCCAACATAACCCATCTTGGGCTAGTTCACGGCTTAAACAAACAACACCAAAAAGAAATTCTGAAAATCTGTCCATTAAAAGTTGAAACCAAGAATGATGTTGTATGTTTAGATCTAGGTGTTATTTTGCTTGTTTAGTGAGTTTCTAGTGTTGGTTTCTTTCTCACCAACACTAAGGTGTCTAGATCCAAAAGTTGAGCTTGAAAACTTGAATATTATGTAGTGTCTTGAAGTGGCCGAAAGTTGTATGTTGTTGATAACCAAAAGAAAAATCGGTGGTTGTGTGTTTATGTGCTAAAGAAGTTGATGAAGTTTGTTGAGGTGTTCATCTTTTGAACTTGTTCATCTTGTTCATCTTGTTGTGTGCTCAAGTTGTAAGACAAGCTATAAAGTTGTTGTGAAAGACTTGCACCCATCACCTTCTAGTCTTGTCAATCACTTTTCCCTAATTCAAGGAGCCTTGTTTTGTGGGATTAGTCAACCAAACCTCACTTTCTTGAGTTTGAAAAGGGTGAAATACTACAAGATTTTATTTTTCCCACCAAAACACTTTGCAAACTATAACAAGTTGTGTGAATATTAACACAAAAAAAAAAGAAAGAGAAGAAGAACGTGTGGAACCATTGCATGCTGCCACGTCACTATAAGCTCAACTTAGGATATTCTTTGGTTGCTAATTGTTGATCCTTGGTTTCCCTTACTTGGTCCTAAAACTAATTAACAAACTAGTACATTCCTACTAGGTTGTCAACTAGTTCCTTGAACCGTTTGTTCGTGTCAACGATTATTTGAGTGCTTTTATTCGTTTGAATGAATTGCTGATTTTTGACTCTAGTCCGGCAAGAATTCTTTGAGTCTTCAAACAAGAATCCATTCCGGATAAGAGCTTACTCATACCTTAAAATTTCACGGTTACTAGCCAATTATACAACACTTGTGGAACAGGAACTTGTGGTGAACTAAAGCGGATAATATCTTGACAATGGAAGGAGCTACGTCTCATAATGTGGATACTAATGCCCTTGATTGTATGAGGGTCACTCTTGAGGCCGTTACCCGGACACTTGAAAGGTTGAATTCGGAATTTGGGGCCGTGAGAGGGGACTTGGCAGCAATAAAGGGGGAAGTGTCGACTATTAGTGGGAGATTAGAACAAGTGGAGAGTCAAAGGAACTCTCGTCCTTCTACTCCTCTACATGTATCTACCAATGAACATGATAGGACCTCCTCCGCAACCATCACCCCCGAAACAGTCCACCAAATGCTAAATGCACCCCAAGCTCCACTAAATACCGCAAGCCAAACTACCTATTTTCCTCCAAACCGAGACCCCACTAGACCACTACATTTCCAAGCCCCTCCAATTCCACAAGAGGGATTTGGACGCCAAGTACCTCCACTAAATCCGAACCCTCCATTCCAAGCTCCATTAACCCAAAGACCGCAAATTCCAAATCCTCCGAATCAAAACGGCCAAGGCCGACCAGCCCACTTTGAAGGATACGGTAGAGAGGAGTATGAAGGAGATGGAGCCTTTGATGATGCTTATATGAGGGAGGAGGAGTTAAGAGGGGGTCGAGGAGAACCTAGGAGATACCGGGGGTATGGAGATAGGGGAAACCGACACCAAGAGAAAGACGTAGGCATCAACACCATCAAGTTGAGCCTACCCATCTTTAAGGGTGAAAGTGACCCCTAGACCTACTTAACTTGGGAATCGGCTTGTGACAAAGTTTTCCAAGTTAATGACATCTCGGAAGAAAAGAAGAGTTGCTACGCTATAGCTCACCTCGAGGACTATGCTAACACTTGGTGGGAGTATGTTAAACCATTTGGTAATGAATTAGTTGATGGGCAGCCACCACCTTGGTATCGGTTGAGGTATTTGATGAGACAACAATACCTTCCCGAGAGATATCGTCATGAGTTGCTTGCTAGATTATATGGCTTGCGGCAAGGAGGCAAGAGTGTGATGGCCTATTTTGACGAGTTCCAACAACTCATGTTGAAACTTGATCATCGTGGGGAGCAAATCAGTCACGGCATCACCCGGTTCAAGTGTGGGTTGAACAAAGAGATCTCCACTCATTTGACCCTTCACCGGTTTGAAACCATTGACGGTATATTCGAAGCGGCCCTTGAGATTGAAAGGGAACTTAAGGAGAGATCATCCTTCAAGGCAAGGGTACAAACCCCCTCGAGTTGTGATACAAAATCAAACCAACAACACCAAGAGCTTCAAGTAGGCTCGGATTTCAGTCCAACAACACAAGAACAACAAGTTTAAGTTTCGGTTTTTCAGTCCAACAACACAAGAACAACAAGATAGATAACAATGCTAGTGAATCGAAAAGAGCCCCACACGGCTTCACTAGACTTTAAGATAACAAAATCAACAACAACAACAAGATAAAGAAAGATAGATAACTTGACATATAACATTCAAGAAACTAAGATCCCTAACATCAAGAGAGGACCCTAAGTCTAATGAATATAAACACCAAGTTCTTACGAGGACCAAGAGGCACTCAACGACCTCAAAACCCTTGTTTCTAGCCAAAGAGACAACACAAGTATCCCTCTACTTGTGAGATAATAGGGACGGCTTCTAAGAGTGGAGAGAGAGAGAAATGTTTAGTGTTTATTAGGTTACAAAAATCAGCATTCAAAAACTGAGGAATAACTCTCCAACATGTTCTATTTATACTACAAACAAAAGGGGTAAAATGACCCATCCGCCCTTGCTTCTTGTGCCAACCTTGAAGAGTAGTTTATTACACATTAAGACCTCTCTTCACAAATAAAAACGTTTAGGTCCTTGGTTGGTTCAATCACCAACTCACACACGGCCATTTGCATGAACAAAGCTTGGAGTTCTTGTAATTCCCGAGCTTGGCTTCGTGTGAAAGGCCGTGTACCTGGGGAGGCTGCCCCAACCGTATCATCCTCTCCATCTTGAGAGGAATTTGACCTCAAATTCCGAATTTGGTCATCTTCAACCGCATCCACGAGGGAGAGATCACCAACGTTGAAAGTGTTGTGCACTTGATATTCCGGTGGAAGGTCAATCTTGTAGGCGTTGTCATTGATTCTCTCAAGTACTTGGAAAGGACCATAACCCCTTGGCAGCAATTTGGACTTCCTTTGAGCTGGAAACCGATCCTTTCGAAGATGCACCCACACCCAATCTCCGGGTTCAAGCACAAGCCTTCTTCTCCCTTTGTTTACCCTTTTTGCAACCTCTTGGTTCTTCTTTTCAAGCTTGATCCGCACCGTCTCATGCATTTTCTTCATTGCCTCGGCTCTTTTATTTCCATCTAAGCTGGTCATGAGATCACTAGACAAAGGAGTGAGATCTAAAGGGGTAAGGGGATTCAGGCCGTAAACACATTCAAAGGGAGTTATTCCCGTGCTCGAATGTATTACCCGGTTGTATGCAAATTCCACCAAGGGTAGGTGATCTTCCCATGAAGTCAGTTTACCTTTAACCATAGAATGTAGCATAGACCCTAAGGTTCTATTTACTACCTCCGTTTGTCCATCGGTTTGTGGGTGGCAAGACGTGGAGAAAAGTAACTTCGTTCCAAGCCTACCCCACATGGACTTCCAAAAGAGACTTAGGAACTTGGAGTCCCTATCGCTCACAATAGTCCTCGGTACCCCGTGAAGCTTTACAACATGTTCAACAAATAATGAAGCTACACTACGAGCATCCTCGGTTTTAGCACATGGAATAAAATGAGCCATTTTAGAGAATCTATCAACAATAACAAAAATGCTATCTCGACCCTTTCTTGTCCTTGGCAGCCCCAAAACAAAATCCATCGAAATGTCCAACCAAGGTCTAAGGGGAGTAGGGAGTGGGGTGTATAATCCTTGAGGTAGGAGACGAGATTTCGCACTCCGGCAGGCCACGCATTGACTACAAATTTTAGTGACGTCTTTGCGCATTTTAGGCCAATAGAAGTTCTCCTCTAAGATTCCGAAGGTCTTGTCTACCCCAAAGTGCCCCATGAGGCCTCCGTCATGGGCCTCCCTCACAAATAATTCCCTACAAGAACTAGAAGGAACACACAACCTCCTCCCTTTGAAAAAATACCCATCGAACCGAGAGTAGGAGGAATGGTTATTCTCCTTAAGCAAACGGTCCCTTCCCCACTCTTCACATTCCCTAAAAATAGGAGCAAAGGTAGGATCCTCGGGATACAACAACCGCAAGCTCTCAAAACCCATCAATTTCGAAGACAAGGTAGCAACAAGCACATGCTTCCTAGACAAGGCATCGGCAACAACATTTTCCTTTCCCCTTTTGTAATGAATTACATAAGGGAAAGTCTCGATGAACTCAATCCACTTAGCATGACGCCTATTCAACTTGTCTTGGCTCTTAAGGTGTTTCAACGACTCATGATCCGTTCGTATCACAAACTCCTTAGGCCACAAATAATGTTGCCAATTTCCCAAAGCTCTAACAAGGGCGTACAACTCCAAATCATAAGTTGAGTAATTAAGAGTTGCCCCTTTGAGCTTTTCACTGAAATAAGCAACGGGCTTACCTTCTTGCATCAAAACAGCCCCGATGCCAACCTTACTAGCATCACACTCTACTTCAAACATCTTATCAAAATCGGGCAATTGCAATAAAGGCGCCGAGATGAGCGTAGCTTTCAAGGCCTCAAAAGCCCTAGCCTACTCATCACCCCATTTAAAGGGTCTGTCCTTTCTAATTACCTCGGTCAAGGGGGCTGCTATGGAACTAAATCCTTTGACAAACCTCCTATAAAAGCTTGCCAACCCGTGGAAACTTCGGATTTCTCCAATAGTTTTAGGGGTCGGCCAACTTCGAATAGAGTCTATCTTGGAATCGTCCACTTCCACACCCCTTGAGCTCACGACAAAACCCAAGAATTTAACCTTATCAACACCAAAATAACACTTCTCCATGTTGGCATACAGCTTCTCCTTTCGGAGCACATCAAACACACATCTCAAATGCATTACATGATCATCAATAGATTTACTATACACCAACACATCATCAAAGTAAACCACCACAAACTTTCCAATATAAGGCTTTATTACATGATTCATTAGCCTCATAAAGGTGCTAGGAGCATTGGTAAGGCCGAAGGGCATGACCAGCCACTCTTATAGACCGAATTTGGTCTTGAATGCGGTCTTCCACTCATCACCGAGTTGCATGTGAATTTGGTGATAGCCACTCCTAATGTCCACTTTAGAAAACAAACAAGATCCGTGGAGCTCATCTAACATATCATCTAGTCTAGGGATTGGATGACGATACCTTATAGTGATTTTGTTGATGGCTCTACAATCGACGCACATGCGCCAAGTTCCGTCCTTCTTCGGTACCAAAAGCACCGGAACAGCACACGGACTCATGCTTTCCTTGATGTATCCCTTGTTGAGAAGCTCCTCAACTTGTCTTTCAAGCTCCTTAGTGTCCATGGGATTGCTCCTATAGGCCGGTTTGTTTGGAAGTTGTGAACCCGGCACCAAATCAATTTGGTGCTCAATTCCCCGAAGTGGGGGCAATCCTTGCGGAAGTTCTTGAGGAAATACATCTTCATACTCCTGCAACACACAAGAAATCAAAGGGGAAATGGAAGAATTAGTGGGGTTAGTGTTAAAACAATGGGTCAAAAGTAACATCGGCTTGTTTTCATCATGGTCCATGAAGAGTTCTTTCCTCCTAGCCAACATCACTACGTTTTCCATCTCTCTTGTCGTTGGGACAGCCTTGGATGTCCCTACTTCCTCACCTACGGCATCCCCCCCTTTTTCTCCCTTTCTGGATTCCTTCCCCTTTCCCTTCAACTCTCTCATCTTT
Source organism: Capsicum pubescens (assembly GCA_030864215.1). Taxonomy (NCBI): domain Eukaryota; kingdom Viridiplantae; phylum Streptophyta; class Magnoliopsida; order Solanales; family Solanaceae; genus Capsicum; species Capsicum pubescens. Next base: position 260,516,391 of record CM061548.1, on the reverse strand, counting down.
TGATGGCACTCATTTACTTGGGAGGGTGAAAGAGGATGAAGTGTGACCTTTCGGCCATCCTTCTCAAGCGTATACCGGTTGGACCTCCCATCGTGTTTAGTAGACCTATCATATTGCCATGGTCTACCTAACAACAAGTGACATGCTTGCATTGGAATTACGTCACAAAGCACTTCATCGTGGTAGTTTCCCACCTTAAACCGAATCACACATTGCCTTGTGACCTTTAATTCACCATAATCGTTCAACCATTGTAGCTTGTAAGGACTAGTGTGTAGTGTAGTTGGTAGCTTCAAGAAATTTACCATAGCATGGCTCGCAACATTTGTACAACTACCACTATCAATCACCAAGGTGCACACACTCCCCTTTACAAGACACTTAGTATGGAATAGATTTTCCCTTTGACTCGGGTCATCTATCGCCTTACTAATCATGACACGTCTAACTACAAAGTTTGGAACCACACACTCCCCTTCTTGTGGATAGACATCTTCACTACCATCTACTTCATCATCATTCGGCCCATTTTCAGCTCCCTCTCCATCTTGAGACTCGGCCTCATCCTCCCCCCTTTCGGAAACCACCTCCTCACCAAGGTAGTACACTTTCCCTTCTCGTAGGATCACATTGCGCCGGTTCGGACATTCATTGGACTTATGCCCCCAACCTTGGCACTTGAAGCATTGGAACCCCTTTGGGTTAGGATATTTGTGAGCCTCCGGTTTCGGAGGGAATTTAGGGACTGTTTTGGACTCGGGCAGCTTCGTAGGGGCGGGTTGGTCCTTGTTTTTGGGCCAACCCGAGGGGGTTTGTACCCTTGCCTTGAAGGATGATCTCTCCTTAAGTTCCCTTTCAATCTCAAGGGCCGCTTGGAATATACCGTCAATGGTTTCAAACCGGTGAAGGGTCAAATGAGTGGAGATCTCTTTGTTCAACCCACACTTGAACCGGATGATGTCGTGACTGATTTGCTCCCCAAGATGATCAAGTTTCAACATGAGTTGTTGGAACTCGTCAAAATAGGCCATCACACTCTTGCCTCCTTGCCGCAAGCCATATAATCTAGCAAGCAACTCATGACGATATCTCTCGGGAAGGTATCGTTGTCTCATCAAATACCTCAACCGATACCAAGGTGGTGGCTGCCCATCAACTAATTCATTACCAAATCGTTTAACATACTCCCACCAAGTGTTAGAATAGCCCTCGAGGTGAGCTATAGCGTAGCAACTCTTCTTTTCTTCCGAGATGTCATTAACTTGGAAAACTTTGTCACAAGCCGATTCCCAAGTTAAGTAGGTCTCGGGGTCACTTTCACCCTTAAAGATGGGTAGGCTCAACTTGATGGTGTTGATGCCTACGTCTCTCTCTTGGTGTCGGTTTCCCCTATCTCCATACCCCCGGTATCTCCTAGGTTCTCCTCGACCCCCTCTTAACTCCTCCTCCCTCATATAAGCATCATCAAAGGCTCCATCTCCTTCATACTCCTCTCTACCGTATCCTTCAAAGTGGGCTGGTCGGCCTTGGCCATTTTGATTCGGAGGATTTGGAATTTGCGGTCTTTGGGTTAATGGAGCTTGGAATGAAGGGTTCGGATTTAGTGGAGGTACTTGGCGTCCAAATCCCTCTTGTGGAATTGTAGGGGCTTGGAAATGTAGTGGTCTAGTGGGGTCTCGGTTTGGAGGAAAATAGGTAGTTTGGCTTGCGGTATTTAGTGGAGCTTGGGGTGCATTTAGCATTTGGTGGACTGTTTCGGGGGTGATGGTTGCGGAGGAGGTCCTATCATGACCATTGGTAGATACATGTAGAGGAGTAGACAGACGAGAGTTCCTTTGACTCTCCACTTGTTCTAATCTCCCACTAATAGTCGACACTTCCCCCTTTATTGCTGCCAAGTCCCCTCTCACGGCCCCAAATTCCGAATTCAACCTTTCAAGTGTCCGGGTAACGGCCTCAAGAGTGACCCTCATAGAATCAAGGGCATTAGTATCCACATTATGAGACGTAGCTCCTTCCATTGTCAAGATATTATCCGCTTTAGTTCACCACAAGTTCCTGTTCCACAAGTGTTGTATAATTGGCTAGTAACCGTGAAATTTTAAGGTATGAGTAAGCTCTTATCCGGAATGGATTCTTGTTTGATGACTCAAAGAATTCTTTCCGGACTAGAGTCAAAAATCAGCAATTCATTCAAACGAATAAAAGCACTCAAATAATCGTTGACACGAACAAACGGTTCAAGGAACTAGTTGACAACCTAGTAGGAATGTACTAGTTTGTTAATTAGTTCTAGGACCAAGTAAGGGTAACCAAGGATCAACAATTAGCAACCAAAGAATATCCTAAGTTGAGCTTATAGTGACGTGGCAGCATGCAATGGTTCCACACGTTCTTCTTCTCCTTTTTTTTTTGTGTTAATATTCACACAACTTGTTATAGTTTGCAAAGTGTTTTGGTGGGAAAAATAAAATCTTGTAGTATTTCACCCTTTTCAAACTCAAGAAAGTGAGGTTTGGTTGACTAATCCCACAAAACAAGGCTCCTTGAATTAGGGAAAAGTGATTGACAAGACTAGAAGGTGATGGGTGCAAGTCTTTCACAACAACTTTATAGCTTGTCTTACAACTTGAGCACACAACAAGATGAACAAGATAAACAAGTTCAAAAGATGAACACCTCAACAAACTTCATCAACTTCTATAGCACATAAACACACAACCACCGATTTGTCTTTTGGTTATCAACAACACACAACTTTCGGCCACTTCAAGTCACTACAACAATGTTCAAGTTTTCAAGCTCAACTTTTGGATCTAGACACCTTAGTGTTGGTGAGAAAGAAACCAACACTAGAAACTCACTAAACAAGCAAAATAACACCTAGATCTAAACTTACAACACCAAAAAGAAAATCTGAAAATCTGTTAAGCCGTGAACTAGCCCAAGATGGGTTATGTTGGAACACAACCGGTCTCGCTTTGATACCAAATGATACAAAATCAAACCAACAACACCAAGAGCTTCAAGTAGGCTCGGATTTCAGTCCAAAAACACAAGAAAAACAACTTTAAGTTTCAGTTTTTCAGTCCAACAACAAAAGAACAACAAGATAGATAACAATGCTAGTGAATCGAAAAGAGCCCCACACGGCTTCACTAGACTTTAAGATAACAAAATCATCAACAACAACAAGATAAAGAAAGATAGATAACTTGACATATAACATTCAAGAAACTAAGAACCCTAACATCAAGAGAGGACCCTAAGTGTAATGAATATAAACACCAAGTTCTTACGAGGACCAAGAGGCACTCAACGACCTCAAAATCCTTGTTTCTAGCCAAAGAGACAACACAAGTATCCCTCTACTTGTGAGATAATAGGGACGGCTTCTAAGAGTGGAGAGAGAGAGAAATGTTTAGTGTTTTTAGGTTACAAAAATCAGCATTCAAAAACTGAGGAATAACTCTCCAACATGTTCTATTTATACTACAAACAAAAGGGGTAAAATGACCCATCCGCCCTTGCTTCTTGTTCCAACCTTGAAGAGTAGTTTATTACACACTAAGACCTCTCTTCACACATAAAAACGTTTAGGTCCTTGGTTGGTTCAATCACCAACTCACACACGGCCATTTGCATGAAAAAAGCTTGGAGTTCTTGTAATTCCCGAGCTTGGCTTCGTGTGAAAGGCCGTGTACCTGTTGAGGCTGCCCCAACCGTATCAGGTTGGCCCAAAAACAAGGACCAACCCGCCCCTACGAAGCTGCCCGAGTCCAAAACAGTCCCTAAATTCCCTCCGAAACTGGAGGCTCACAAATATCCCAACCCAAAGGGGTTCCAATGCTTCAAGTGCCAAGGTTGGGGGCATAAGTCCAATGAATGTCCAAACCGGCGCAATGTGATCCTACGAGAAGGGAAAGTGTACTACCTTGGTGAGGAGGTGGTTTCCGAAAGGGGGGAGGATGAGGCCGAGCCTCAAGATGGAGAGGGAGCTGAAAATGGGCCGAATGATGATGAAGTAGATGGTAGTGAAGATGTCTATCCACAAGAAGGGGAGTGTGTGGTTCCAAACTTTGTGGTTAGACGTGTCATGATTAGAAAGGCGATAGATGACCCGAGTAAAATGGAAAATCTATTCCATACTAAGTGTCTTGTAAAGGGGAGTGTGTGCACCTTGGTGATTGATAGTGGTAGTTGTACAAATGTTGCGAGCCATGCTATGGTAAATTTCTTGAAGATACCAACTACACTACACACTAGTCCTTACAAGCTACAATGGTTGAACGATTGTGGTGAATTAAAGGTCACAAGGCAATGTGTGATTCGGTTTAAGGTGGGAAACTACCACGATGAAGTGCTTTGTGACGTAATTCCAATGCAAGCATGTCACTTGTTGTTAGGTAGACCATGGCAATATGATAGGTCTACTAAACACGATGGGAGGTCCAACCGGTATACGCTTGAGAAGGATGGCCGAAAGGTCACACTTCATCCTCTTTCACCCTCCCAAGTAAATGAGTGCCATCAAAAGATGAGAGAGTTGAAGGGAAAGGGGAAGGAATCCAGAAAGGGAGAAAAAGGGGGGGATGCCATAGGTGAGGAAGTAGGGACATCCGAGGCTGTCCCAACGACAAGGGAGATGGAAAACGTAGTGATGTTGTCTAGGAGGAAAGAACTCTTCATGGACCATGATGAAAACAAGCCGATGTTACTTTTGACCCATTGTTTTAATACTAACCCCACTAATTCTTCCATTTTACCTTTGATTTCTTGTGTGTTGTAGGAGTATGAAGATGTATTTCCTCATGAACTTCCGCAAGGATTGCCCCCACTTCGGGGAATTGAGCACCAAATTAATTTGGTGCCGGGTTCACAACTTCCAAACAAACCGGCCTATAGGAGCAATCCCATGGACACTAAGGAGCTTGAAAGACAAGTTGAGGAGCTTCTCAACAAGGGATACATCAAGGAAAGCATGAGTCCGTGTGCTGTTCTGGTGCTTTTGGTACCGAAGAAGGACGGAACTTGGCGCATGTGCGTCGATTGTAGAGCCATCAACAAAATCACTATAAGGTATCGTCATCCAATCCCTAGACTAGATGATATGTTAGATGATCTCCACGGATCTTGTTTGTTTTCTAAAGTGGACCTTAGGAGTGGCTATCACCAAATTCGCATGCAACCCGGTGATGAGTGGAAGACCGCATTCAAGACCAAATTCGGTCTATATGAGTGGCTGGTCATGCCCTTCGGCCTTACCAATGCTCCTAGCACCTTTATGAGGCTAATGAATCATGTAATGAAGCCTTATATTGGAAAGTTTGTGGTGGTTTACTTTGATGATGTGTTGGTGTATAGTAAATCTATTGATGATCATGTAATGCATTTGAGATGTGTGTTTGATGTGCTCCGAAAGGAGAAGCTGTATGCCAACATGGAGAAGTGTTCTTTTGGTGTTGATAAGGTTATATTCTTGGGTTTTGTCGTGAGCTCAAGGGGTGTGGAAGTGGACGATTCCAAGATAGACTCTATTCGAAGTTGGCCAACCCCTAAAACTATTGGAGAAATCCGAAGTTTCCACGGGTTGGCAAGCTATTATAGGAGGTTTGTCAAAGGATTTAGTTCCATAGCAGCCCTCTTGACCGAGGTAATTAGAAAGAAAGGACCCTTTAAATGGGGTGATGAGAAGGCTAGGGCTTTTGAGGCCTTGAAACCTACGCTCATCTCGGCGCCTTTATTGCAATTTCCCGATTTTAATAAGATGTTTGAAGTAGAGTGTGATGCTAGTAAGGTTGGCATCGGGGCTGTTTTGATGCAAGAAGGTAAGCCCGTTGCTTATTTCAGTGAAAAGCTCAAAGGGGCAACTCTTAATTACTCAACTTATGATTTGGAGTTGTACGCCCTTGTTAGAGCTTTGGGAAATTGGCAACATTATTTGTGGCCTAAGGAGTTTGTGATACGAACGGATCATGAGTCGTTGAAACACCTTAAGAGCCAAGACAAGTTGAATAGGCGTCATGCTAAGTGGATTGAGTTCATCGAGACTTTCCCTTATGTAATTCATTACAAAAGGGGAAAGGAAAATGTTGTTGCCGATGCCTTGTCTAGGAAGCATGTGCTTGTTGCTACCTTGTCTTCGAAATTGATGGGTTTTGAGAGCTTGCGGTTGTTGTATCCCGAGGATCCTACCTTTGCTCCTATTTTTAGGGAATGTGAAGAGTGGGGAAGGGACCGTTGGCTTAAGGAGAATGACCATTCCTCCTACTCTCGGTTCGATGGGTATTTGTTCAAAGGGAGGAGGTTGTGTGTTCCTTCTAGTTCTTGGAGGGAATTATTTGTGAGGGAGGCCCATGACGGAGGCCTCATGGGGAACTTTGGGGTAGACAAGACCTTCGGAATCTTAGAGGAGAACTTCTATTGGCCCAAAATGCGCAAAGACGTCACTAAAATTTGTAGTCAATGCGTGGCCTGCCGGAGTGCAAAATCTCGTCTCCTACCTCAAGGATTATACACCCCACTCCCTACTCCCCTTAGACCTTGGTTGGACATTTCGATGGATTTTGTTTTGGGGCTGCCAAGGACTAGAAAGGGCTGAGATAGCATTTTTGTTATTGTTGAGAGATTCTCTAAAATGGCTCATTTTATTCCATGTGCTAAAACCGAGGATGCTCGTAGTGTAGCTTCATTATTTGTTGAACATGTTGTAAAGCTTCACGGGGTACCGAGGACTATTGTGAGCGATAGGGACTCCAAGTTCCTAAGTCTCTTTTGGAAGTCCATGTGGGGTAGGCTTGGAACGAAGTTACTTTTCTCCACGTCTTGCCACCCACAAACCGATGGCCAAACGGAGGTAGTAAATAGAACCTTAGGGTCTATGCTACGTTCTATGGTTAAAGGTAAACTGACTTCATGGGAAGATCACCTACCCTTGGTGGAATTTGCATACAACCGGGTAATACATTCGAGCACGGGAATAACTCCCTTTGAATGTGTTTACGGCCTGAATCCCCTTACCCCTTTAGATCTCACTCCTTTGTCTAGTGATCTCATGACCAGCTTAGATGGAAATAAAAGAGCCGAGGCAATGAAGAAAATGCATGAGACGGTGCGGATCAAGCTTGAAAAGAAGAACCAAGAGGTTGCAAAAAGGGTAAACAAAGGGAGAAGAAGGCTTGTGCTTGAACCCGGAGATTGGGTGTGGGTGCATCTTCGAAAGGATCGGTTTCCAGCTCAAAGGAAGTCCAAATTTCTGCCAAGGGGTGATGGTCCTTTACAAGTACTTGAGAGAATTAATTACAACGCCTACAAGATTGACCTTCCACCGGAATATCAAGTGCACAACACTTTCAACGTTGGTGATCTCTCCCTCGTGGATGCGGTTGAAGATGACCAAATGCTGAATTTGAGGTCAAATTCCTCTCAAGATGGAGAGGATGATATAGTTGGGGAAGCCTCCACAGGTACACGGCCTTTCACACGAAGCCAAGCTCGGGAATTACAAGAACTCCAAGCTTTGTTCATGCAAATGGCCGTGTGTGAGTTGGTGATTGAACCAACCAAGGACCTAAACGTTTTTATGTGTGAAGAGAGGTCTTAATGTGTAATAAACTACTCTTCAAGGTTGGCACAAGAAGCAAGGGCGGATGGGTCATTTTACCCCTTTTGTTTGTAGTATAAATAGAACATGTTGGAGAGTTATTCCTTAGTTTTTGAATGCTGATTTTGTAACCTAAAAACACTAAACATTTCGGCTCTCTCTTCCACTCTTAGAAGCCGTCCCTATTACCTCACAAGTAGAGGGATACTTGTGTTGTCTCTTTGGCTAGAAACAAGGGTTTTGAGGTCGTTGAGTGCCTCTTGGTCCTCGTAAGAACTTGGTGTTTATATTCATTAGACTTAGGGTCCTCTCTTGATGTTAGGGTTCTTAGTTTCTTGAATGTTATATGTCAAGTTATCTATCTTTCTTTATCTTGTTGTTGTTGTTGATTTTGTTATCTTAAAGTCTAGTGAAGCCGTGTGGGGCTCTTTTCGATTCACTAGCATTGTTAGCTATCTTGTTGTACTTGTGTTGTTGGACTGAAAAACCGAAACTTAAACTTGTTGTTCTTGTGTTGTTGGACTGAAATCCGAGCCTACTTGAAGCTCTTGGTGTTGTTGATTTGATTTTGTATCAAAATCATGGCTTGATATTGTTCCTACAAGATCAATCTTGGGCTTTCTTGTTAGAAAATTCAAAAAAAAAAAAAGGAAAGTGTTAAAAACTGAAAAAAAAATCAAAAAGAAGCAAATCTGTCCATTTTGTGTTCTTGGCCGAAATTGTGTTATTGTTGTGTCTTGGCCGAGATTTTTACTTGTTTTGTTGTTTCTAGTGTTAGTTTTCTTCATCTCTAACACTCTTTAGTCTAAATCTAAGTTTGATCTTACATTGTTGGTGTTGTATACGTGAACTTGGACTTGGCCGATTTGTTGTTGAACATTGTTGTGGTGGACTGTTTTGGCCTTGTGGCTTTCATCTTGTTGTTGTTATAAGCTTGGCCACGTGATATTGTTGTTAATTGGTGGATTGAGAACCATTTTGTTGAAGGTGTAGTTGTCTTGGCCAAGTGTTGGAGATATTGTTATTGTGGAATTTGGGAGTGGCCGTGTGAAAATTGTTGGTGTTCTTGGAGATTATTGTTGTAGTTCTTGGTGTTGTTGTTTTTGTTCTTGATGTTCATCACCACCTTCATATATTGTTGAAGATAAAGTGAATGTTAAATCTTAAAAGTTGAAGGAAAAGGGTGTATTATTTGTTAGTCTTGAAAGACACTACAACCAACAAAGACCTATCAATCAAGTCTCAACCACTTTCCAACACTTTTCCATGATTTAAGGATCCATGTTTTAAGGAGAAGTACAATAAAGTCAAGTCTTGAAAACTTGAAATTGAAAAGGGCTCCAAGACTTGTTTGAATTTCCCTCCTTAAACAAATTCCACCAAAGTCCAAATTGAAAAATTGACCAAGACTTGAAATTGGACAACAAAAGTTGTGTGGGACCGAAACCAATACGTGACTGCCATGTCATCACTGCTACTGTTCACACAATATTTCCGAGCTCAAAATTTTAGATTCTTAGTTTCATCTTATTGTTTCATTAGTTTCATGTCTTGATTCTAGAATTAATTAACAACTAGTAATCACCTACTTAGTTGTAGATTAATTATTGAATCCATTTCTTCGTGTCTTCGTTGTTTGTGTGCTTTTCTCATTTTTAACTCGTAGTAACTTCTTTGTTTCAAGTTCGTAAGTGAATTTTATTTTTGTGTCTTGAGTCGATCAAACAAGAATCTATTCCGGCCACCAAGTAGAATTGACATCCTATTGACTACCGGAGTATAAACAACCTTTCAATATTTGCCGCTCCAATTGTGAGAATCACAAAGGTGAGTGAATACGAGTGTTAGTGAGAAGTTTTTACTACTAATCTTGTTTTTTCATTTTATAGGTTTAAAAGGTGATATAAGGGGAATATGTCTTCGATAGCCGGGGATTATTGTGACTACAACATGGGAGACTATGATTGTAGTGAAGGGTTTTATGGCTACGAAGTTGAGGGAGATTGCGGAGGCTATGAAAATAGCCATGATCGAGACTTAGGCAGATTTGAAAGTTACTGTTTTAAGGGAGAAAATGAGGTGAATGAAGTGCCTAGTGCTTATGGTAACTTTGGAGATGATGTAGGACCTCGTGATGGATCTTATAATGATGTTGGGGCATGTGAGGAGTCTTACACTTCTTACTCCGAACCTAGATTTGGTGTTAGGTATAACCCTTTTGTTTGCAAAGCTTATGAGAGCTATGATGAGGGTACACGTGAGGAGTATGAAGATCCATATTCTCCACCTTGTAGTACTTCTTATCAAAGTCGATATAGTGTGAATGGTTATACTAGCTCTAGTGGAGGTTGTCCAATGAGAAGAAGAGGGTATGCATCTCCAAAACTAAGGGGTACTCGTATGCCTTACAATGTAGATCCAAGAAGGAGTGTACACTCGGGAAAGGTGACCATGTGTGGGATACCGGGCTGCCTCATTGAGCTAAATGATAGGTACCATAGAAACTACATCGTTCCATCCATGGTTGACTACTTAGGGTTGTTTCGTGAGCCTTTACTTGTTCCATACTTCTTGGACGGGTTTAAGGTTACTGAGAGGGTCAAGGTTGTCTTCTCCCAATTTGAATACCATGAGGAGGTGTGGTGCGATATTCTTTCATTGACATACGGTCATGTATGCTTAGGTGCCAATTGGTTTGCACAACATAGAGTTCCAAACGTGCAAAATTGGCCAAATATTATAAGAGACCAGTGGGGGAATCGCCTCATGACTTACTTGCTGCCTAAGCCACGAAGAGAAATGCCTACCTACTCCAATCCGAATTATTATGAGAGACAAAAGATTGAGAGGAGTAAGGGAGTGCAGGGTGGTAATCCGCGAGTGGAAAAAGGAGAGGTTGTGTGGAGCAAAGTAAGAGGATTACCACCAAACTATGCTAACATTGGTTGTCCTTCTATTTCTAAGGACATTTGTGTAGGTACCAACATGGCAAGCGAAGAAGAACAATGCCAAAAGGAAGTTCCTGCCCAAACTTTTGGAGGACCTTCACACCATGACAAAGAAGAATCTACTCAAGGACTTCAAGGTAAAATGGCAAACTCTTACACTTTTGTACATGTGAATGATAATTGTGTGGCTAGTAGCCCATTGAGTGTGAGTTGTAGCTTGCCTATATGTGAGTGTATTTTTTCTTTGCCACTTGATGATGATGTACATGTTGTGAGTGTGGATACACTAGTTGATCCTATTGATGACCGAATAGACTCTTCTTGTAAGATCGATTTTTGTCCACCTAGTGTTGAAACCATTATGTTGAATGAAAGTACGTTATCTTCTGAAATTTGTGTTGATCAACTTATGTGTGAAAATTACCCACCAATTGAGGATGTGTATGATGTAATTAATGAACCTCAAGTATGTGATGATGTTGAAAATGTTGATCAAAGTGAGAATGAACCCGAGAGCTCTTCTTGGGGTAATGTTGTGTTTGAAACATCCTTGAAACTTGATGTTGATCATTTAGAGAGTGAGGAACTTGCTTGTTTCAAATCTGTCCGTGAGGTAGATCACAGTCTTTTTATGTATAATGTCTTGTTTGAAGATGTTTTAAACACTCCTAATGAACCTAGTGGTGAAAATGATGGTATAGCTTGCCTTGGAAGCTATAGCCTATATGCTAACCCACTATGGTGTGACAACATTCCTCCTAGAGAGGGAAATCTCTTCTTGGAAGATGAGAGAACTCTTAAGGGTAAGGAATGTGTAGTTGCGGAAGCTACTTCTTCTTCTACTTTGTGTGATTTCATTATTGAGAGTACTCATGGTGATTATTGGGAAACTAATAGTGAGTACACACATGAGAGCACCTTAGTAGAAGCCGATTTGAGTGATACCTTTCTCTACTCTCTATTTGCTTTGGATGATATGTATGTTATTGTAGAAAGTATGTCATTTAGTTTGGGTGTAGACCACGGGAAAGGGAAGTGTTGTCGAGACCCGTGTCTATGGCCCCTTTTCCCATTTGACCCCGGTGCCAAATTTAGAAATGGTGATGCTGGTGCACCAAACTTGCTGCTTGGTCTACATGACAAACAAAGTGGCACTCTTGATGTATCCTATAACCAAATCCTTTGTACATCTTTTATTGAGTTTTTAATATTCCTTTCAAAGGATTCTTGGTTATATTGCAAATATGTGCAACCTTGGCATGTTGAGATGATTTGTTATGCTAACCCTAACCCTCATGCCATGAGGAGTTTGCATTTGTTGGTCCTCTTTTCGGTTTTGCAAGGTTTGGATTCGAGGTCGAATCCTTTTCAAGAAGGGGAGGATGATACGGGACAAATGGCCATCTTATCTTTTGATGACATTTTTGGAGGCCAACACCTAGAGACTCAAGACTTGGTCACCTCGAGAAAACAAGAACTTGCATGGAGGACCCGTTTTGAGCATAACTTAAAGCAATCTCGCGTGTGGAAGATTGCTTGGAGAATTTAAGGTTGAGGACTCACGGTTTTGGACCTTAATTAAGGGTATTTTGGACATTACACATGGTGTATTTACACACCATGGCCGCCCCTCTCATTAAGGGCAAAGTGGTCTTGTTATCTTCATTTGTAATATATTATAAATAGGCCCCCTTAGTCTTATTTTCACTAGATTTTGAAGGATGAAGAATTGAAAGACATAACTTCTCTCTTTTGAGAGTGGAACACCCTTAGTTGTAGGACTTGGAAAAGTCATCCTTAGCATAGGGCTTGGAAAAGCCAATATTGATCTTTGCTTGGAAACGGTAGATCTTGAGGCGAGTTCATTCCCTTGGTGGTCACCGTAAGAGTGTGGTTTTGATTGTTACATTCATTAGGGGTTAGTGTTGAAATACACTTGGTTCTTAATCTTGTAATAATCTTGGTCTCACTATCTATCTTTATTTTTCTTGCAAATCGTGTATGTGTTGTGTAGTGGACTGTTTTGGGGTCTTCGTTGAATCCGAAACTTGTATTATTGTTGTTCATCTTGTTCATCAAGTTTTGTAACTGTTTTGGTGTTAAAATATACTCTTGTATCTTGTATTCTTGTTGTTGGTAGCGAATCCGAGTGAGGTCTCCATCTTGGTCCTCGAATCCTTAAGATTAGTGGACTGATTTGGTGTTTGTTTCGTGCTTCCCTTGTCAATCCCGTATCAAAAATCCCCAAATTTAACTTTTAAATATGTGTTTAAACAAGATTTAAATAATAAAGTTGAAGAAAAATTGTTGAAATAGGTGTATTTTGAGCTTACCCAAGCTTAGAAATGGAAGAAATTTCTAAAAAAACTTAAACAACGAGCTCTAAGTCTCCAAAATAGTGATTGAATCATGATAAGAGGTATTTAAATATGCCAGGTGATGCTAAAGCAAACAATGGGCCACCTTAGCGGTCAGCGCTAGAGCGGCACCCATGCCAGGGTGACAGTCCACTAAAATAGACCTTGGGCCGCTTTAGCGGTGAGCGCTAAAATGCCCAGGTTACCACTTTAGCGGTACTTTCTAGGTGGCCATGTCCATTTTAACGCCAAAGGGCTTCTAAAGCACCCTTTGCTAAAGCTCCCAAAGGGCCCATTTAGCAATCACACTAGCAGTTGTACATCAGCATACCCCTCGGGGTTCATTCAAAATCTCGGACTTGCAAACGGACTATGCTACTCTGTAAAATTCAACACTCCGAACTCAAAGGCATTATCCTATTTTTGAAAAGACGTTTTCACAGAGTTGGCCCTTAAAACCTATTTTGACATTTTTTCTAAATGGAGGATCAAAATAAGATACAAAAGCCATAAAAAAAACCCAACCATGTTGCCAACCTAAAGTCGACGTTTCAAACCTGTTGGCACAATCCTTTTTGCCACCCAACGCACAGATTAATAAATGTTTACCAAAATCAACTATAAGGCTTTTCAATCCATAAAAAACCACAATCTTACATATTTTACACCAAAATGCACTGAGTACCAAGAGAAACATCCCCAGGCCCCATAAATACCAAAATGCAACCAAGGGGAAGGGTAAATTGGTGAAATGACATAGAAATTTATATTTCACAAAAATCACCTAAAAATTAGGTCATTACATCATCCACCTTTATGAATCTAGTTCATCATTAAATTAAGAGAAAGTGAAATACCTGAACTAGATAAAAGTTGAGGATAACTACTATGCATATCAAACTTGACCTCTAAAGTAGACTCATCTACTAGTCGATGCCGCCACTAGACCTTAACCGCTGGAATATCTCCAGAATACAACTGCCTCACATCTTTAACTAAAATGGAGACAGGTTCCTTAACAAAAGAAAGCCACTCGCCTGGCTGAATCGAGTCCCAACAAATGACATGAGACTCATCTTGAATGTAAAGATAAAGCATGGAAACATAAAAAACATAGATGAATATCTGATAAATTTAGGGGAAAATTTAACTTATAAGCCACATAAGCCACATAAGCAATAGTTCAAAGTATCTCAAAAGGTCCAATATACCTGGGGCGAGACTTGCCCCTCTTCTCAAGCCTCAACACGTCCTTCATGGGCGACACATAAAGGAAGACATGATCACCAACACTGAACCTCATGGAACGAAGCCTATGATCCATATAGCACTACAAAGTCTATCCTTAATGACCCAAACTCTATCCAAAGAATCACCAAGAAATTCCATACCTCAAGGTCTAATCTCAGACACCTCAAACCAACCAAATGGAGAATGATAATGCCTACAGTATAAAGACTCAAAATGAGCCATCTCAATATTGGAATGGTAGATATTATTATATGCAAACTCTACCAAGGGTTGATGATTCTCCCACTGACCACCAAAGTCTATGACATAAGCGTGGAGCATATCCTCTAAAACATGAATAATATGCTCTAATTTTCTATCTGTCTGGGAGAAATGTTATGCTAAGATTAACCTAAATACCTAAATCCTCCTTAAAAGTCTTTCAAATGTAAGATGTAAACATGGAACCTCAATCCAAGATGATAGAAAGTGGCACCCAATGAAGAAAAACTATCTCATGTATATAAATATGGGCCAACCTCCATGCACTAAAGAAAACTTGAACAGAATGAAATGAGTAGATTAGGTCAATCAATCAACAATGACCAAGAAACTATCAGAACCACGAGAAGTATGAGGCAGTCCAGTCATAAACCCTATAGTGATCCTTTCTAATTTCCACGTAGGAATGGGTAACCTCTAAAGAAAATTACTAGGTCTCAAATGTTCAGCCTCCACCAACTGGCAATATTAGCAACGAGCTATAAAATCCGCTACATTCTTCCTCATACCACCTTACCAGTAATGTTGTCTCAAATTATGATATATATTAGTCAATCTAGGATGGATAAAATATCTAGAATAATGAAGCTCCTTCAAAATTGATTTGATCCAGTTATCTACTCTCGGCACACAACTTTGGCCATAAATCCTCAAAACACCATCGATATCGACTAAGGATTCCTTAGCCTCACCACTCATCACCTTATCTTGAATCACTCTCAACACAATATCATCAAATTGATGATCCTAAATCTGCTACATCAAGGAAGACCTAGCCTCCACAAATGATAAAAATACACCAAGGTATCAAAACATCAAGCCTAACTATCTGGTTAGCCCAAGATTGAACCTCTAAAGACAAAGTTTTATCCTGGGTCAAAAGATGGACCAAGCTACCTATAATAGTCAACACCGGCTAAAGGCATCCGCAACCACATTAGCCTCTAAGGATAATAGAGAATAGTCAAGTCATAATCCTTAAGTAACTCAAGGCAAGGGCAGTGCCTCATATAAAAATCTCACTGGGTGAAGAAATAATGAAGGCTATGATTATCCGAGAATATGTCACATTAGACTCCTTACAAGTAATGTCTCCAAAACTTCAAAACAAAAATAATCGTACACAACTCCAAATCATAAGTAGGGCAATTTATCTTATGGGGCTTCAATTTAAGAGAAGCATAATCGATCACCTTACCCTCCTACATTAGTATAATACCTAGGCCAACACCTAAAGTATCACAAAAGATGGTAAAACCCATGCCATCCTTTGACAAGGTCAAGATAGGATGTGAAGTCAACAAATTCTTGAGGGGTTGAAAGCTCGCCTCAAAAGCATCGAACTGTTGAATGAAATCTTCTTCTGATTCAACTTGGTCAATGGAGTTGTAATAGATGAAAGCACTTTAATAAAATACCGATAGTAGCCTGCTAAACCAAGAAAACTCAGAATCTTTATAGGAGAAGTAGGTATAGCCGAATCATGAAACACTGTAATCTTGGTTGAATCGACCATAAAATAGTTCTTGGTTACCACATGAACCGAGAAAGAGATAGAATGTAACCAAAACTTACACTAAGACAACTCAGTAGACAACTTTTCATCCTTCAATCTCAGAAGCACAGTACGTAAATGGTCCATGGACTTACTCTTAGAATAAACCAAGATATCATCTATAAATACAATGACAAAAGAGTCAAGATACAAATAAAATACCTAGTTCGTCAACTCCATGAACACACCTGAGGTATTGGTCAACCCAAAAGAAATAACCAAGAGCTCATAATGATCATATCAATTCTAAAAAGCTATCTTTAGAATATTCAAATCTTTAATCCTCAATTAGCGATACTCAAACTTCAAATAAATCTTTAAAAATGTGAACGCACCTTGAAGTTGATCGAATAAATCATTAATACGAGGAAAAAGATACATATTCTTAACTGTCACCTTGATCAACTATTGATAATCAATACACATAAGTATAGACCCATTCTTTATCATCACAAAAAAGACAAATGTACCATAAGGTGATACACTACGTCGGATAAATCCCTTATCGAATAACTTTTTCAATTGATCCTTTAATTATCTTCAACTGTTTTGGGTCAATCCTATATAGAGGAATATAAATAGGCTTGGTGCCTGGCTTAAATTAATAATAAAGTCAACATCATGATCAGGAGGTATACCAAGGAAATCTATAAGGAAAATATCCACTAACTCACGGACAACACAAATAGAATCTAAAAATAGAGGTGAAATAATACTAGTATTACGAATATGAGCCAAATAGAACAATATCCCCTCTCAACCAAATGATAAGCTTGAAGGAAAGATATAACCAACTTCGGTCCCAAATAAAGAAAACCTTTCCAAGTTATCCTTTGCATACCGGGCGAAGAAAAAGTCACAGTCTTAGCATAACAATCTAGGATAGCTATGATAAGAAGCTAACCAGTCTATACCTAAGATGACATCAAAATCTACCATATCGAATACAATCATATCTACCCAAGTCTCACGCGCAGAAAAATACACAACACTAGATCAGTACTACACCCGATCCACCACTAAAGAGTCTCATATAGGGGTAGATAAACAAATAGGCATATTAAGAGGCTCACAAGGAGAACCAAAATCCGAAACAAAAAATGCAGAAACATAAGAGAAATTTGGCCCCAAATAAAATAACACAAATGCAGATCTATAACAAATAGGGATGATACTTATGATAATGGCATCAGATGTCTCTGCCTCTGGCCTAGTAGGTATAGAATAGCACTGACCCCGTCTATTATTGGGATAAGAAGCCCTGCGACCACTACCTCTATCTATCACTTCTCTAGGAAAAACCCTACCTCTCACGTATGACATAGAAATACCTCTAGAAATATTGTGCAGGAAATCCTTGGCCATATAACCCATCTCATTACAAACATAGAAAATACTATGACCCAACTTAATGAAATGAGGTACGAATAAACTAGGATGACCACCTAAAGCTTCTAAAATAAAAGACCCACTACCTGAACTCTGCAAGGCTGCCTACACTATTCTACTATGATACCCATGGAAGCCTTTAGAATCTCTACCATGAGAGATATGACCTCTAAGCTTACCTAAATAACACACCTTTTTTGGGGCTACCTGAGATGCTTGAAGAATTAACTCAGTCATCTTAGCATGATCCACTATAGTTTAAAATAATGCTTTACACACTATAATCTGAGTTGTAGCAAGTTGAAGAGAAAAATCTAACCCATTTATGAACTTTAAAATCTTCTGAGATGTAGTGGTAATACTTGCATAAGAATGTCTAGACAAAGTATGGAATCATGTCTCATACTCTGAAACACTCATGTATCCCTACTCCAAGTGATCAAACTTATCTCTCATATGTTCTTTTAAACTCAAAGGAACAAACCTATCTAAAATACCCTCTATAAACTGATCCCAAGTCCTCTCTGGCGAACCAAGATGTTGACAACCAATAACTGACCTCACAATCCCTAGATACATCACTCAACTAATAAGTAGTATAAGAAATTTGATAGGACTTGAGCAAACCAAGGTTATGCAACTTCTCTATAAAATCTATTAAGAACTCATTGGCATCCTCGCCTATTGCAGCACTTCCCATAAGAGGATCCAAACAAGTGAATCTCTGATACAAAATCAAACCAACAACACCAAGAGCTTCAAGTAGGCTCGGATTTCAGTCCAACAACACAAGAACAACAAGTTTAAGTTTCAGTTTTTCAGTCCAACAACACAAGAACAACAAGATAGATAACAATGCTAGTGAATCGAAAAGAGCCCCACACGGCTTCACTAGACTTTAAGATAACAAAATCAACAACAACAACAAGATAAAGAAAGATAGATAACTTGACATATAACATTCAAGAAACTAAGAACCCTAACATCAAGAGAGGACCCTAAGTCTAATGAATATAAACACCAAGTTCTTACGAGGACCAAGAGGCACTCAACGACCTCAAAACCCTTGTTTCTAGCCAAAGAGACAACACAAGTATCCCTCTACTTGTGAGATAATAGGGACGGCTTCTAAGAGTGGAAGAGAGAGCCGAAATGTTTAGTGTTTTTAGGTTACAAAATCAGCATTCAAAAACTAAGGAATAACTCTCTAACATGTTCTATTTATACTACAAACAAAAGGGGTAAAATGACCCATCCGCCTTTGCTTCTTGTGCCAACCTTGGAGAGTAGTTTATTACACATTAAGACCTCTCTTCACACATAAAAACGTTTAGGTCCTTGCTTGGTTCAATCACCAACTCACACACGGCCATTTGCATGAACAAAGCTTGGAGTTTTTGTAATTCCCGAGCTTGGCTTCGTGTGAAAGGCCGTGTACCTGTGGAGGCTTCCCCAACCGTATCATCCTCTCCATCTTGAGAGGAATTTGACCTCAAATTCAGCATTTGGTCATCTTCAACCGCATCCACGAGGGAGAGATCACCAACGTTGAAAGTGTTGTGCACTTGATATTCCGGTGGAAGGTCAATCTTGTAGGCGTTATCATTGATTCTCTCAAGTACTTGGAAAGGACCATCACCCCTTGGCAGCAATTTGGAATTCCTTTGAGCTGGAAACCGATCCTTTCGAAGATGCACCCACACCCAATCTCCGGGTTCAAGCACAAGCCGTTTTCTCCCTTTGTTTACCCTTTTTGCAACCTCTTGGTTCTTCTTTTCAAGCTTGATCCGCACCGTCTCATGCATTTTCTTCATTGCCACGGCTCTTTTATTTCCATCTAAGCTGGTCATGAGATCACTAGACAAAGGAGTGAGATTTAAAGGGGTAAGGGGATTCAGGTCGTAAACACATTCAAAGGGAGTCATTCCCGTGCTCGAATGTATTACCCGGTTGTATGAATATTCCACCAAGGGTAGGTGATCTTCCCATGAAGTCAGTTTACCTTTAACCATAGAACGTAGCATAGACCCTAAGGTTCTATTTACTACCTCCGTTTGGCCATCGGTTTGTGGGTGGCAAGACGTGGAGAAAAGTAACTTCGTTCCAAGCCTACCCCACATGGACTTCCAAAGGAGACTTAGGAACTTGGAGTCCCTATCGCTCACAATAGTCCTCGGTACCCCGTGAAGCTTTACAACATGTTCAACAAATAATGAAGCTATACTACGAGCATCCTCGGTTTTAGCACATGGAATAAAATGAGCCATTTTAGAGAATCTATCAACAATAACAAAAATGCTATCTCGGCCCTTTCTAGTCCTTGGCAGCCCCAAAACAAAATCCATCGAAATGTCCAACCAAGGTCTAAGGGGAGTAGGGAGTGGGGTGTATAATCCTTGAGGTAGGAGACGAGATTTCGCACTCCGGCAGGCCACACATTGACTATAAATTTTAGTGACGTCTTTGCGCATTTTGGGCCAATAGAAGTTCTCCTCTAAGATTCCGAGGGTCTTGTCTACCCTAAAGTGCCCCATGAGGCCTCCGTCATGGGCCTCCCTCACAAATAATTCCCTCCAAGAACTAGAAGGAACACACAACCTCCTCCCTTTGAACAAATACCCATCGAACCGAGAGTAGAAGGAATGGTCATTCTCCTTAAGCCAACGGTCCCTTCCCCACTCTTCGCATTCCCTAAAAATAGGAGCAAAGGTAGGATCCTCGGGATACAACAACCGCAAGCTCTCAAAATCCATCAATTTCGAAGACAAGGTAGCAACAAGCACATGCTTCCTAGACAAGGCATCGGCAACAACATTTTCCTTTCCCCTTTTGTAATGAATTACATAAGGGAAAGTCTCGATGAACTCAATCCACTTAGCATGACGCCTATTCAACTTGTCTTGGCTCTTAAGGTGTTTCAACGACTCATGATCCGTTCGTATCACAAACTACTTAGGCCACAAATAATGTTGCCAATTTCCCAAAGCTCTGACAAGGGCGTACAACTCCAAATCATAAGTTGAGTAATTAAGAGTTGCCCCTTTGAGCTTTTCACTGAAATAAGCAACGGGCTTACCTTCTTGCATCAAAACAGCCCCGATGCCAACCTTACTAGCATCACACTCTACTTCAAACATCTTATCAAAATCGGGCAATTGCAATAAAGGCGCCGAGATGAGCGTAGCTTTCAAGGCCTCAAAAGCCCTAGCCTGCTCATCACCCCATTTAAAGGGTCCGTCCTTTCTAATTACCTCGGTCAAGGGGGCTGCTATGGAACTAAATCCTTTGACAAACCTCCTATAAAAGCTTGCCAACCCGTGGAAACTTCGGATTTCTCCAATAGTTTTAGGGGTCGGCCAACTTCGAATAGAGTCTATCTTGGAATCGTCCACATCCACACCACTTGAGCTCACGACAAAACCCAAGAATATAACCGTATCAACACCAAAAGAACACTTCTCCATGTTGGCATACAGCTTCTCCTTTCGGAGCACATCAAACACACATCTCAAATGCATTACATGATCATCAATGGATTTACTATACACCAACACATCATCAAAGTAAACCACAACAAACTTTCCAATATAAGGCTTCATTACATGATTCATTAGCCTCATAAAGGTGCTAGGAGCATTGGTAAGGCCGAAGGGCATGACCAGTCACTCATATAGACCGAATTTGGTCTTGAATGCGGTCTTCCACTCATCACCGGGTTGCATGCGAATTTGGTGATAGCCACTCCTAAGGTCCACGTTAGAAAACAAACAAGATCCGTGGAGCTCATCTAACATATCATCTAGTCTAGAGATTGGATGACGATACCTTATAGTGATTTTGTTGATGGCTCTATAGTCGACGCACATGCGCCAAGTTCCGTCCTTCTTCGGTACCAAAAGCACCGGAACAGCACACGGACTCATGTTTTCCTTGATGTATCCCTTGTTGAGAAGCTCCTCAACTTGTCTTTCAAGCTCCTTAGTGTCCATGGGATTGCTCCTATAGGCCGGTTTGTTTGGAAGTTGTGAACCCGGCACCAAATCAATTTGGTGCTCAATTCCCCGAAGTGGGGGAAATCCTTGCGGAAGTTCTTGAGGAAATACATCTTCATACTCCTGCAACACACAAGAAATCAAAGGGGAAATGGAAGAATTAGTGGGGTTAGTATTAAAACAATGGGCCAAAAGTAACATCGGCTTGTTTTCATCATGGTCCACGAAGAGTTCTTTCCTCCTAGCCAACATTACTACGTTTTCTATCTCCCTTGTTGTTGGGACAGCCTCGGATGTCCCTACTTCCTCACCTACGGCATTCCCCCCCTTTTCTCCCTTTTCGGATTCCTTCCCCTTTCCCTTCAACTCTCTCATCTTTTGATGCCACTCATTTACTTGGGAGGGTGAAAGAGGATGAAGTGTGACCTTTTGGCCATCCTTCTCAAGCGTATACCGGTTGGACCTCCCATCGTGTTTAGTAGACCTATCTTATTGCCATGGTCTACCTAACAACAAGTGACATGCTTGCATTGGGATCACGTCACAAAGCACTTCATCGTGGTAGTTTCCCACCTTAAACCGAATCACACATTGCCTTGTGACCTTTAATTCACCACAATCGTTCAACCATTGTAGCTTGTAAGGACTAGTGTGTAGTGTAGTTGGTAGCTTCAAGAAATTTACCATAGCATGGCTCGCAACATTTGTACAACTACCACTATCAATCACCAAGGTGCACACACTCCCTTTTACAAGACACTTAGTATGGAATAGATTTTCCCTTTGACTCGGGTCATCTATCGCCTTACTAATCATGACACGTCTAACCACAAAGTTTGGAACCACACACTCCCCTTCTTGTGGATATACATCTTCACTACCATCTAATTCATCATCATTCGGCCCATTTTCATCTCCCTCTCCATCTTGAGGCTCGGTCTCATCCTCCCCCCTTTCGGAAGCCACCCCCTCACCAAGGTAGTACATTTTCCCTTCTCGTAGGATCACATTGCGCCGGTTCGGACATTCATTGGCCTTATGCCCCCAACCTTGGCACTTGAAGCATTGGAACCCCTTTGGGTTGGGATATTTGTGAGCCTCCGGTTTTGAAGGGAATTTAGGGACTGATTTGGACTCGGGCAGCTTCGTAGGGGCGGGTTGGTCCTTGTTTTTGGGCCAACCCGAGGGGGTTTGTACCCTTGCCTTGAAGGATGATCTCTCCTTAAGTTCCCTTTCAATCTCAAGGGCCGCTTGGAATATACCGTCAATGGTTTCAAACCGGTGAAGGGTCAAATGAGTGGAGATCTCTTTGTTCAACCCACACTTGAACCGGATGATGTCGTGACTGATTTGCTCCCCACGATGATCAAGTTTCAACATGAGTTGTTGGATCTCGTCAAAATAGGCCATCACACTCTTGCCTCCTTGACGCAAGCCATATAATCTAGCAAGCAACTCATGACGATATCTCTCGGGAAGGTATCGTTGTCTCATCAAATACCTCAACCGATACCAAGGTGGTGGCTTCCCATCAACTAATTCATTACAAATCGTTTAACATACTCCCACCAAGTGTTAGCATAGCCCTCGAGGTGAGCTATAGCGTAGCAACTCTTCTTTTCTTCCGAGATGTCATTAACTTGGAAAACTTTGTCACAAGCCGATTCCCAAGTTAAGTAGGTCTC
Organism: Capsicum pubescens; assembly: GCA_030864215.1. Lineage (NCBI taxonomy): Eukaryota > Viridiplantae > Streptophyta > Magnoliopsida > Solanales > Solanaceae > Capsicum > Capsicum pubescens. The sequence goes on along the minus strand of CM061548.1, from coordinate 260,493,350 downwards.
GGGGTCACTTTCACCCTTAAAGATGGGTAGGCTCAACTTGATGGTGTTGATGCCTACGTCTCTCTCTTGGTGTCGGTTTCCCCTATCTCCATACCCCCGATATCTCCTAGGTTCTCCTCGACCCCCTCTTAACTCCTCCTCCCTCACATAAGCATCATCAAAGGCTCCATCTCCTTCATACTCCTCTCTACCGTATCCTTCAAAGTGGGCTGGTCGGCCTTGGCCGTTTTGATTCGGAGGATTTGGAATTTGCGGTCTTTAGGTTAATGGAGCTTGGAATAGAGGGTTCGGATTTAGTGGAGGTACTTGGCGTCCAAATCCCTCTTGTGGAATTGGAGGGGCTTGGAAATGTAGTGGTCTAGTGGGGTCTCGGTTTGGAGGAAAATAGGTAGTTTGGCTTGCGGTATTTAGTGGAGCTTGGGGTGCATTTAGCATTTGGTGGACTGTTTTGGGGGTGATGGTTGCGGAGGAGGTCCTATCATGACCATTGGTAGATACATGTAGAGGAGTAGAAGGACGAGAGTTCCTTTGACTCTCCACTTGTTCTAATCTCCCACTAATAGTCGACACTTCCCCCTTTATTGCTGCCAAGTCCCCTCTCACGGCCCCAAATTCCGAATTCAACCTTTTAAGTGTCCGGGTAACGGCCTCAAGAGTGACCCTCATAGAATCAAGGGCATTAGTATCCACATTATGAGACGTAGCTCCTTCCATTATCAAGATATTATCCGCTTTAGTTCACCACAAGTTCGTGTTCCACAAGTGTTGTATAATTGGCTAGTAACCGTGAAATTTTTAAGGTATGAGTAAGCTCTTATCCGGAATGGATTCTTGTTTGAAGACTCAAAGAATTCTTGCCGGACTAGAGTCAAAAATCAGCAATTCATTCAAACGAATAAAAGCACTCAAATAATCGTTGACACGAACAAACGGTTCAAGGAACTAGTTGACAACCTAGTAGGAATGTACTAGTTTGTTAATTAGTTCTAGGACCAAGTAAGGGAAACCAAGGATCAACAATTAGCAACCAAAGAATATCCTAAGTTGAGCTTATAGTGACGTGGCAGCATGCAATGGTTCCACACGTTCTTTTTTTTTTTTTTTTTTTTTGTGTTAATATTCACACAACTTGTTATAGTTTGCAAAGTGTTTTGGTGGGAAAAATAAAATCTTGTAGTATTTCACCCTTTTCATACTCAAGAAAGTGAGGTTTGGTTGACTAATCCCACAAAGCAAGGCTCCTTGAATTAGGGAAAAGTGATTGACATGACTAGGAGGTGATGGGTGCAAGTCTTTCACAACAACTTTATAGCTTGTCTTACAACTTGAGCACACAACAAGATGAACAAGATGAACAAGTTCAAAAGATGAACACCTCAACAAACTTCATCAACTTCTTTAGCACATAAACACACAACCACCGATTTTTTCTTTTGGTTATCAACAACATACAACTTTCGGCCACTTCAAGTCACTACACAATGTTCAAGTTTTCAAGCTCAACTTTTGGATCTAGACACCTTAGTGTTGGTGAGAAAGAAACCAACACTAGAAACTCACTAAACAAGCAAAATAACACCTAGATCTAAACATACAACATCATTCTTGGTTTCAACTTTTAATGGACAGATTTTCAGAATTTCTTTTTGGTGTTGTTTGTTTAAGCCGTGAACTAGCCCAAGATGGGTTATGTTGGAACACAACCGGTCTCGCTTTGATACCAAATGATACAAAATCAAACCAACAACACCAAGAGCTTCAAGTAGGGTCGGATTTCAGTCCAACAACACAAGAACAACAAGTTTAAGTTTCGTTTTTTCAGTCCAACAACACAAGAACAACAAGATAGATAACAATGCTAGTGAATCGAAAAGAGCCCCACACGGCTTCACTAGACTTTAAGATAACAAAATCAACAACAACAACAAGATAAAGAAAGATAGATAACTTGACATATAACATTCAAGAAACTAAGAACCCTAACATCAAGAGAGGACCCTAAGTCTAATGAGTATAAACACCAAGTTCTTACGAGGACCAAGAGGCACTCAACGACCTCAAAACCCTTGTTTCTAGCCAAAGAGACAACACAAGTATCCCTCTACTTGTGAGATAATAGGGACGGCTTTTAAGAGTGGAAGAGAGAGACGAAATGTTTAGTGTTTTTAGGTTACAAAATCAGCATTCAAAAACTAAGGAATAACTCTCTAACATGTTCTATTTATACTACAAACAAAAGGGGTAAAATGACCCATCCTCCCTTGCTTCTTGTGCCAACCTTGGAGAGTAGTTTATTACACATTAAGACCTCTCTTCACACATAAAAACGTTTAGGTCCTTGGTTGGTTCAGTCACCAACTCACACACGGCCATTTGCATGAACAAAGCTTGGAGTTTTTATAATTCCCGAGCTTGGCTTCGTGTGAAAGGCCGTGTACCTGTGGAGGCTGCCCCAACCGTATCAATCTCTCAAACGTCTCCATATTCATAAAAGATATAGTTGTACTCAAAATAATATAAGGCATAGTAAATCTAGTAAGATGAGAACCTATATTGTAATACCCCGAAAAATCCAAACCATTATTAGAGCCATGTACCAAGCTCATGCATAGTACATAATGGTTCTTTTATAGTTTTATGAGTAATTTAGATGTATATTAAGGTTTCAAATAACTCCCAGCTATCAAACGAATCAAAACATTCCTTACCGATTGAATTCTTGAGAAGGATATTGGTATAGTCAACTTCAAATGAGCATATCTCTCATTATACTTAGAATTTTTGATCTCATGACCTATAAACAGATAGATAATTGAATTATATTTCCAACGATACCAATTTTTCCTAAATCCGATATCGTAGAAAAGAGTTATTCCTATTTTACTCCAGCATGTCAGGCTGGAAACAGTGTGACGACATTCGTGATAGCTTATCACATTTGTGACGCCCTATCACGAAGGTCGTCAGCCTTAGGAAGAAACCAGATCCTAAGTGATGACATTTGTGATAGCTTATCACATTTGTGACGCCCTATCACGAAGGTCATCAGCCTTAGGCAGAAACCATCTCCTAAGTGACGACATTCGTAATAGCTTATCACATTTGTGACGCCCTATCACGAAGGTCATCAGCTATGATTTTTCAGCAACTGGGAATTTATTTCATAAGGGTATTTTGGTCATTTCCTTCACCTTCCACGACTTATAACCCTAGAGAGGCATAATTTTTCCTATTTTTCTTCAGTTAAGCATCTAAAAAACCATCTCTTACACTCTCAACCATAAGATTAGGGTTTCCATCAAACTCATCTCTCAAAAGCAAGATTCAAGCCTTTTTTCAAGATAATTAAGAATTAAGTTTCCCAATCCAAGAACTCTCCTGCAAATCATCAAGGTTTCCTTTCTAAGGTATGCGTAGTGTTCATCTATGGATCTAATCCATTCATAGAGCTCAAGAACCATGTTTTAAATATTATTTTGTAAACTTTTTGTGGTGATATGAGTATGTATATGTTGACGATTGTTGTTTAAGTTTCAATATGATGTCTAAAGGTGTTTTCATGTATTATATATGTTTGTTAATTGAAAACCATGAACTTTAGGTGGTTTAATATGGTGCAAGTATGAAACCCACCTATGCCTTAAAGAATGCATGCAAGCTTTTTGATAAAATGCTTAGGATGCTAGAAATTCATATTTGTATGGTTCTATGATGTCTAAATGACAAGTCTATGTTATCTATATACTTCAATATGAATTCCATACTTTTTATGTGTTGCTATTGTAGTGGTATAAAGCATGTAAGATAATGGATATATATAATATGTACACAAAATATATCCATGCATTCCCTACAATGTTTAAGATGTTGAATTATATGATATCCCCTACTTATGATATTATGAATTGTGGACTCAAATCTTATGATTAAGTCATGTCATGTGTGTCAGTTTCCTTCTATGGAGTCCTGGGGGTATTCGTACCCAAAAAACATAGTTGTGTGCCTATAGCCATGTCATGTTGTCACGATAATATGAGTTAAGCTATAATCTATAGAACTCAGTCAGTCATGTGACTCAGGAAACCTCTGAAATCTCATGATCTCAGTTAACTCTCAGATTATAGTACTACTCCATCAGTCAATGGAAGTCAGTTAATCTGTCCATGTACAGTCAGTTAAATCATGTTTAGTCTCTTCAGATGGGAGTAGAAGTTAGCACCGAGTGAATCCAAGGATGGGAACTCACCTACCAGTTTAGGGTGTGATTCTTAGAAGTCATCCTTGTGTTCCAGAACTACGTAGCCATCGTAGGTTGAGACATCTTAGCCTGTCAGATTAGGGTTGATGAGGTGGCTTAATCTGTCACTTTATGGTTCCCACGTTCTCCTTTCGAATACCTACCAGCTAAGGGTCACCCACAACTGTCCTTACCAGTGGTGCGGTATTAACACCCCTCCAGTCGGGGCAGAGATTGGACCGCAACTTAGCTATATGCATTATTAAGGCATGTCGGTTAAGCAACTACCTCCCACAGTTTCAAAATCAGTCTCAGTAAAAGAACTCAGATAGGTCTTCAGATTTCAGTATATCACGACTTTCAGATACAATCAAACTCAGTTACAGTACAGAACTCAGATAGTTCCATCAGATTCAGGATTATCAGATACAGTCATCCATGTTATCAGAATTTCAGTATCAGTCATGTTACCCATCGGTAAACCATGTATTAGCATATAGGACTAGCTATTATGCACCCACAATTTCAGTTACTATGTATGCATATTTGTACTTTTACGTTCATATCAGTCAGACAATTAGCATTTTTCATGCATGTAAACCCTATTTATATTTAGCCTGCGTCACTCGTATACTCAGTATATTCCCCTCGTACTAACGCATTTGTGCTATGGTGCTTTATTTTCATGTTACATCATAGGTTTAGAGACATGAGCTCCAGATCAGCAGTAGCAGTAGCATTTCCAATCGCAGAGATTCAGTGAGTCCTCTTCATTCGAGGACAATATAATTTGATTTATTCATTATTATTTTAGCTAGTTATCAGCTTACGGAGTTATTTGGACACATGTTCCTTCAACTCCTTATTCAGACAGTACTTAGAGGCTTTCAGATTTAGTATTCAGACTTATGTTTAGATTTGATTTAGTTTTCAGCTGTTTTGGGTATCTTTCACCCATATGGATATTATGTTTTGATAGATTCTTTATTTAGTTGAACCTTATGGCCTACATGTTCATGTTTTTAGCATTATTACGTTATATATTGCAGTGTACAGGTACATATATCAGTCATAGGTTAGCTTGTGATCCTTCGGGGTTATAAGCACCGTGTACCATTCTGATTCAGAAAAATTGGGGCGTTACATATATGAGGAGGCATAATAGAAAAAGGTTTACTCCAAATCTCAAAACACCATACTTAGATATAAGATGTTGGTACAACAAGAGGATACCTACTCAGAATATGAGAAAAACCATAAGCAGACTCTGGCATTGATGAACTACAACACAGAGAGCTGGAGGAACACCAGGTGAACTAAAAAAAGCACCCTCCAATTGGGTCAACAAGCAAATCACTAACTCCTCTAATACTGGTGTAGAAGAACTCAGTGGAACTGAAGTAGGATCCATATCTCTAACATGCTCATCTAGAGGTTCAAGGGATAGTCCTCTTATGCTATCTAAGAATGGGGAAGATCCTTATTCTCATCCTCCACGTCGAGCCCAACCATAACTGGCAATTTGCTTTACAGACTGTGCTCTATCCTCAGATGAAGGATCAAACTCTTTAGCCTCACTAAATCTAGTCCTTATCATCCATGTAGAAAAGAGTGAAATATGACTTAGAACATAAGGTATGAAAGATCCGCACGATATAGTATGAATCAAAGAAAGTTTCCTAAGGATATATTATACCCTCTCAAAGATAGATACGTATATTTATATACCGATCGACAATACTTTATTAGACACCACGTTCCTACACTGTTAGGACTAATAAAAACTTGGCTGCTCTGATACTATATTTCACAACCCAAAAATCAAGATCATGATGGTGTTTGTCGTGGAAAGCCTTGATAAGTAAGCCTATCACCCAAATTGATATAAAATTAGAAAATCAATACCAATCCAAGGTAGAATAGAGCCTAACCAAATATGTAAATAATAAAAGCAAAAATATAATCAAGATACCAACAATATACCAAAACCTAGTGTCATAATATAAGAACTAACTAGTACAACTCAAGGTAAAATATACATAAGATATCCAAATAATAGAAAAACTCTATATCTGAATACAAGTTAGAAATAGTCTAGAAGAGAAAAGGTAAAAGTCAAATCCAAATGCATAGATTAACAACAACCTCAAATGGGCTCTAATTATCACCTGAATAGTCTATTTGTATGGTGCACTTATACTTGGATCTTCACTAAAAGGGCACAGTAGGGATGAGTATGGTCCACTTGTACTCAATAGGTATCATAGGTCTACTGAGTAAATAGAAAATAAAGCATGGAAACACAAACTATGGGCACGTTACCTGCAGTCAGAAAATGTCCCAAACGGTAGCAATTTCAATATATACACATATAAAAATCACATATAGAGAAAAATATATATATATACATACATCAAATACAAGTGTAGGAAGATAGAAAAAATCGATAATTGTCAAGCCAAAGATAGAAATACAATCACCTCATAAGAATAATATATAAAGTGCAATGAAGATTATGATGATGATGATACGATGCACGAGGCTATTGCACAACCTTTGAATACACCTACAGAACTAAAGCTTCTTAACGTAGGACCCATGGGGTTTTATCAACCCCTATACAACCAATATGTAAATATCAATAACTATATATCCTCTCCGGCACATACATAGTTAAGGGGTTTTTAAAATATCATATTTTCTATCAAAAAAACCATGTATTTCTAGTACTTCTAGTATTTCCATGGTGGTATCAATGTTTTATGACTGAATATGTCATAAGGATATAATGCTCAAAACTAAGCACAATGAAACTATCCAATATCCAACCAATGTACCATCTAAGTAAGCAAAAATATCCTCAAATCAACCAACCATCCGTGATCTAATATAATCCAAGAACTATCTAGTGAAACATGCAAGAAAATGTCATTAATACCACATAATTTCCCCAATCTAGGAATTTTCCACCAAAAAAGTTCAACCAGGATATATATATATATATCATTACGAGGCCAACAATATCAAATAAGACCTCACATGGTCACACATAGCAAATAATATTTCAAATTAGTGATTATTATCCATATAGGCCCCTACACAGGCACATCAATCACCTAACACATTTTCCATGATACAACCCTATACTCATAGCATTATTTTACATTATTCTTAACTACCGAAGCCAGTTTGAAGAATGTTAAGTCACAACCATCATAAGTGTTGAAAATCAGTCTAAAAAGCCTTCAATCCGTAGCTTTTCCCTCATGAATGGAACCGAAATAAACTAAAACATACAAATATAGAATCTACATGTCAAAATAAAGTCAATAATACCCATATTACATATTTTTGAGTCAGGATCAAAACAGACCCCAAAATAGGTTTTTGAAAAAGAAAGGTAAAATCAGAATTTTTGTTCAAAATTTTATTTTTATTTATTAATGAAATTTATTGAAGAAAACCCAAGTGAAAATGGGTTGAAATTGAGGTATAAATCGAAGAAATATAAATTTTACGCAATTCCACTTTTACATCCGTCTTTAATCAAGATTTAAATGATAATGTTAAGAAAAATAGTTCAAATAGGTGTTTTTGAAACTTACCCAAGATTAGAAATGGATGAAATTGCTCGAAAACTCAAACTCCAAGAGGTATTTAAAAATACCAGGTGCTGCAAAAGAAGATAATGGGTCATTTTAGCAGTGGCACTAGAGCGCCTAGATGCCGCTAAAGCGACAACCACATCAGAGAGATAGTCTGCTAAAGCAGACCTTGGGGTGCTTTAGCGGTAAGCACTAAAGTGCCCTATTTATCTCTTTAATGGTGCCTACTAGGAGACCAGTTTCACTTTAGGTACACTAAAGCTCCCAAAGGGTCGCTTTAGTGGTCACACTAGCAGTTGTGCACAAATTGGAGACTTGGAGAATTCTATGTCTCCACGGACCCCTCTGGATTCATCTAGAATCCCAGAACACAAATTGACATTTCTAACCTATCAAATTCGATGATTCAAAATCAATGGAAATATCAAATTTTTGAAAAGATGTCATTTTTACAGATTTGATCTTGGAAACCTATTTTTATAATTTTTTCAAATGGAGGACCAAAATAAGAAATAAAGTCATAAAATCAAACCATCCACGTAAACAACCTAATATCAATGTTTCAGACCTACTGGCATAGTCTGTTTTTCCATTTGAAGCACTGTCTAATAATTGTTGACTGAAGTCAATTATAAGGCTTTTCAGGCAATCAAAAACCATAATTTCACATATTTCACATTGAAATGCTCTGGGAACTATCCAAAACATCCCGACACTTCATAAATACCTCAACATAACCATGAGGAGGATTAAATTAATTAAATCATAGAGAAATGAATATTTTACGTAAATTACCAAAAAATAGGTCATTATAGATTCACCCATTTTGGTGGGAATAACAAACTCTGACTCTTGCTTTAGTGGGTATATTTCCACTTTAACAAGACAGTGGCAGTGATATGCCTCCCTCTATAGCAGCTTTATTAAAGGAAGAAAGTTCGACTACTTCAAAAATTTGCCTATTTTACAATACACTTCTAGCTATTGACATCCCAAACTAATCTCTTTACGACAAATGCAATATCCAATATTTTTCTAACCAAAATTCACTTTTGAAAGTTTCTATGAACTTCTTAGCATCTCATCTAAAGAAAAATGATCTCAACTTATTTAAGCACTAAACTATCTATTTTTGAATTAATCTAGACCACACCATATTTGGATTTTATCCAAGGCTAGCCTAGCCTAAAATTTCTAAAAGATACAATATCTAAAAGAGTTAGAAAATCCAAAAACTAATTCACTCCATTACCTTAAATAAGGTACTCTATAGAAGGCAATTCACCCTAACAATGTTTATTTTGACCATGTTCTGGTGTAGCAATAAAAAATATTGCAAAAAATGCAGTGCATGAATTAAAAAAACAAACAAATTTAAAACGAACATGTCTTGACAGCCTTGTTATGCGAGGGACAAGTCCACACGCGTGGCCTAATTGCACGAGCGATAAGAGACATGAGCACACATGTAAAGGGAGCTCATACCCCCACCCCATCCCCACCTCTCTCTCTTTATTAAAACACTTTAAAATTTTCTTGTAAGATCACAAAGGTTAAAGTGGAAAGTTATCTTTACAAGACATCCTTCTCTATTTCATGCTAAGTCCATTCTCCAACTTCTTCATGGTATTACTTTTGAATTTAATATCTTGAAATTACAAATTTATATGTTTTATTGAATCGCAGACATTTATTCATTTTAGCACAATATGGATTGTTTTGATCAATTGACATGCTCTTAATATTTATTCTTATGATGTATTAAATTTGAGTTTTCAAGGCTAAATTTGGTTTTTGATAACATATGGAAAATTTCTCATTTTAGTAGATTCTTATTATCAATATATTTGCATGATTTAAATTTTTTTATGGACTTGATTCTTTATAATTATTGTTAAGATTAGATGTGTAGAATTTGATTATAGTGGTGGAAATTAATAAAAATAGTAGACCTTTTACATGAATATTTGAATAGAGCCTTAGAAGTTTTCATTATGGTTGTTGAAAATGTCCTAAATTATAATCATAGACATTATGTATCCTTTACTAGATGGATGGAAATTATTTTTAGGCCTAGAATAGTATAAGTGTAGGGTGGTCCATATATAAGTAGGAGTATTATAGAGGATGATGAAGTAAAACAAGGCATAGAGTATAAAATTATATTAAGAAAAATTTGAGTATCCTTGTTAGCAAATTATGTGTGGGGTGCGCGATTTCATTCATGGATTAACTGGTATAGTTTACCTAATTGCCACTGTGGCGAGAGCTTTGTTACTCCATGTAACTATTCAAAACCTTATTATTTTGAATTGATGGGTAAAATTTTATCTTAGCCTTTCCATACTAAATTTTTGAAATTCAGAGCTAACTTAGTTTTGGGAATTTTTTTTGTATTGTGTGGTCTAGGAAAATATAATAATTATGGGTTGGTGATTTGTGAGATTTGTTTTAATCTTATTTTATAGGACGATTTTAAAAAGCCACAGAACTTTTTGGTGCACAAAATAGGTTAGTATATGATACAAAATCAAACCAACAACACCAAGAGCTTCAAGTAGGCTCGGATTTCAGTCCAACAACACAAGAACAACAAGTTTAAGTTTCGGCTTTTCAGTCCAACAACACAAGAACAACAAGATAGATAACAATGCTAGTGAATCGAAAAGAGCCCCACACGGCTTCACTAGACTTTAAGATAACAAAATCAACAACAACAATAAGATAAAGAAAGATAGATAACTTGACATATAACATTCAAGAAACTAAGAACCCTAACATCAAGAGAGGACCCTAAGTCTAATGAATATAAACACCAAGTTCTTACGAGGACCAAGAGGCACTCAACGACCTCAAAACCCTTGTTTCTAGCCAAAGAGACAACACAAGTATCCCTCTACTTGTGAGATAATAGGGGCGGCTTCTAAGAGTGGAGAGAGAGCCGAAATGTTAGTGTTTTGAGGTTACAAAATCAGCATTCAAAAACTAAGGAATAACTCTCCAACATGTTCTATTTATACTACAAACAAAAGGGGTAAAATGACCCATCCGCCCTTGCTTCTTGTGCCAACCTTGAAGAGTAGTTTATTACACATTAAGACCTCTCTTCACACATAAAAACGTTTAGGTCCTTGGTTGGTTCAATCACCAACTCACACACGGCCATTTGCATGAACAAAGCTTGGAGTTCTTGTAATTCCCGAGCTTGGCTTCGTGTGAAAGGCCGTGTACCTGTGGAGGCTGCCCAAACCGTATCATCCTCTCCATCTTGAGAGGAATTTGACCTCAAATTCAGCATTTGGTCATCTTCAACCGCATCCACGAGGGAGAGATCACCAACGTTGAAAGTGTTGTGCACTTGATATTCCGGTGGAAGGTCAATCTTGTAGGCGTTGTCATTTATTCTCTCAAGTACTTGGAAAGGACCATCACCCCTTGGAAGCAATTTGGACTTCCTTTGAGCTGGAAAACGATCCTTTCGAAGATGCACCCACACCCAATCTCCGGGTTCAAGCACAAGCCTTCTTCTCCCTTTGTTTACCCTTTTTGCAACCTCTTGGTTCTTCTTTTCAAGCTTGATCCGCACCGTCTCATGCATTTTCTTCATTGCCTCGGCTCTTTTATTTCCATCTAAGCTGGTCATGATATCACTAGACAAAGGAGTAAGATCTAAAGGGGTAAGGGGATTCAGGCCGTAAACACATTCAAAGGGAGTTATTCCCGTGCTCGAATGTATTAACCGGTTGTATGCAAATTCCACCAAGGGTAGGTGATCTTCCCATGAAGTTAGTTTACCTTTAACCATAGAGCGTAGCATAGACCCTAAGGTTCTATTTACTACCTCTGTTTGGCCATCGGTTTGTGGGTGGCAAGACGTGGAGAAAAGTAACTTCGTTCCAAGCCTACCCCACATGGACTTCCAAAAGAGACTTAGGAACTTGGAGTCCCTATCGCTCACAATAGTCCTCGGTACCCCGTGAAGCTTTACAACATGTTCAACAAATAATTAAGCTACACTACGAGCATCCTCGGTTTTAGCACATGGAATAAAATGAGCCATTTTAGAGAATCTATCAACAATAACAAAAATGCTATCTCGGCCCTTTCTAGTCCTTGGCAGCCCCAAAACAAAATCCATCGAAATGTCCAACCAAGGTCTAAGGGGAGTAGGGAGTGGGGTGTATAATCCTTGAGGTAGGAGATGAGATTTCGCACTCCGGCAGGCCACGCATTGACTACAAATTTTAGTGACGTCTTTGCGCATTTTGGGCCAATAGAAGTTCTCCTCTAAGATTCCGAAGGTCTTGTCTACCCCAAAGTTCCCCATGAGGCCTCCGTCATGGGCCTCCCTCACAAATAATTCCCTCCAAGAACTAGAAGGAACACACAACCTCCTCCCTTTGAACAAATACCCATCGAACCGAGAGTAGGAGGAATGGTCATTCTCCTTAAGCCAACGGTCCCTTCCCCACTCTTCACATTCCCTAAAAATAGGAGCAAAGGTAGGATCCTCGGGATACAACAACCGCAAGCTCTCAAAACCCATCAATTTCGAAGACAAGGTAGCAACAAGCACATGCTTCCTAGACAAGGCATCGGCAACAACATTTTCCTTTCCCCTTTTGTAATGAATTACATAAGGGAAAGTCTCGATGAACTCAATCCACTTAGCATGACGCCTATTCAACTTGTCTTGGCTCTTAAGGTGTTTCAACGACTCATGATCCGTTCGTATCACAAACTCCTTAGGCCACAAATAATGTTGCCAATTTCCCAAAGCTCTAACAAGGGCGTACCACTCCAAATCATAAGTTGAGTAATTAAGAGTTGCCCCTTTGAGCTTTTCACTGAAATAAGCAATGGGCTTACCTTCTTGCATCAAAACAGCCCCGATGCCAACCTTACTAGCATCACACTCTACTTCAAACATCTTATCAAAATCGGGCAATTGCAATAAAGGCGCCGAGATGAGCGTAGCTTTCAAGGCCTCAAAAGCCCTAGCCTGCTCATCACCCCATTTAAAGGGTCCGTCCTTTCTAATTACCTCGGTCAAGGGGGCTGCTATGGAACTAAATCCTTTGACAAACCTCCTATAAAAGCTTGCCAACCCGTGGAAACTTCGGATTTCTCCAATAGTTTTAGGGGTCGGCCAACTTCGAATAGAGTCTATCTTGGAATCGTCCACTTCCACACCCCTTGAGCTCACGACAAAACCCAAGAATATAACCTTATCAACACCAAAAGAACACTTCTCCATGTTGGCATACAGCTTCTCCTTTCGGAGCACATCAAACACACATCTCAAATGCATTACATGATCATCAATAGATTTACTATACACCAACACATCATCAAAGTAAACCACCACAAACTTTCCAATATAAGGCTTCATTACATGATTCATTAGCCTCATAAAGGTGCTAGGAGCATTGGTAAGGCCGAAGGGCATGACCAGCCACTCATATAGACCGAATTTGGTCTTGAATGCGGTCTTCCACTCATCACCGGGTTGCATGCGAATTTGGTGATAGCCACTCCTAAGGTCCACTTTAGAAAACAAACAAGATCCGTGGAGCTCATCTAACATATCATCTAGTCTAGGGATTGGATGACGATACCTTATAGTGATTTTGTTGATGGCTCTACAATCGACGCACATGCGCCAAGTTCCGTCCTTCTTCGGTACCAAAAGCACCGGAACAGCACACGGACTCATGCTTTCCTTGATGTATCCCTTGTTGAGAAGCTCCTCAACTTGTCTTTCAAGCTCCTTAGTGTCCATGGGATTGCTCCTATAGGCCGGTTTGTTTGGAAGTTGTGAACCCGGCACCAAATCAATTTGGTGCTCAATTCCCCGAAGTAGGGGCAATCATTGCGGAAGTTCTTGAGGATATACATCTTCATACTCCTGCAACACACAAGAAATCAAAGGGGAAATGGAAGAATTATTGGGGTTAGTATTAAATCAATGGGTCAAAAGTAACATCGGCATGTTTTCATTATGGTCCACGAAGAGTTCTTTCCTCCTAGCCAACATCACTACATTTTCCATCTCCCTTGTCGTTGGGACAGCCTCGGATGTCCCTACTTCCTCACCTACGGCATCCCCTCCTTTTTCTCCCTTTCCGGATACCTTCCCCTTTCCCTTCAGCTCTCTCATCTTTTGATGCCACTCATTTACTTGGGAGGGTGAAAGAGGATGAAGTGTGACCTTTCGGCCATCCTTCTCAAGCGTATACCGGTTGGACCTCCCATCGTGTTTAGTAGACCTATCATATTGCCATGGTCTACCTAACAACAAGTGACATGCTTGCATTGGGATTACGTCACAAAGCACTTCATCGTGGTAGTTTCCCACCTTAAACCGAATCACACATTGCCTTGTGACCTTTAATTCACCACAATCGTTCAACCATTGTAGCTTGTAAGGACTAGTGTGTAGTGTAGTTGGTAGCTTCAATAAATTTACCATAGCATGGCTCGCAACATTTGTACAACTACCACTATCAATCACCAAGGTGCACACACTCCCCTTTACAAGACACTTAGTATGGAATAGATTTTCCCTTTGACTCGGGTCATCTATCGCCTTACTAATCATGACACGTCTAACCACAAAGTTTAGAACCACACACTCCCCTTCTTGTGGATAGACATCTTCACTACCATCTACTTCATCATTATTCGGCCCATTTTCAGCTCCCTCTCCATCTTAAGGCTCGGCCTCATCCTCCCCCCTTTCGGAAACCACCTCCTCACCAAGGTAGTACACTTTCCCTTCTCGTAGGATCACATTGTGCCGGTTCGGACATTCATTGGCCTTATGCCCCCAACCTTGGCACTTTAAGCATTGGAACCCCTTTGGGTTGGGATATTTGTGAGCCTCCGGTTTCGGAGGGAATTTAGGGACTGTTTTGGACTCGGGCAGCTTCGTAGGGGCGGGTTGGTCCTTGTTTTTGGGCCAACCCGAGGGGGTTTGTACCCTTGCCTTGAAGGATGATCTCTCCTTAAGTTCCCTTTCAATCTCAAGGGCCGCTTGGAATATACCGTCAATGGTTTCAAACCGGTGAAAGGTCAAATGAGTGGAGATCTCTTTGTTCAACCCACACTTGAACCGGATGATGTCGTGACTGATTTGCTCCCCACTATGATCAAGTTTCAACATGAGTTGTTGGAACTCGTCAAAATAGGCCATCACACTCTTGCCTCCTTGCCGCAAGCCATATAATCTAGCAAGCAAATCATGACGATATCTCTCAGGAAGGTATCGTTGTCTCATCAAATACCTCAACTGATACCAAGGTGGTGGCTGCCCATCAACTAATTCATTACCAAATCGTTTAACATACTCCCACCAAGTGTTAGCATAGCCCTCGAGGTGAGCTATAGCGTAGCAACTCTTCTTTTCTTCCGAGATGTCATTAACTTGGAAAACTTTGTCACAAGCCGATTCCCAAGTTAAGTAGGTCTCGGGGTCACTTTCACCCTTAAAGATGGGTAGGCTCAACTTGATGGTGTTGATGTCTATGTCTCTCTCTTGGTGTCGGTTTCCTCTATCTCCATACCCCCGGTATCTCCTAGGTTCTCCTCGACCCCCTCTTAACTCCTCCTCCCTCATATAAGCATCATCAAAGGCTCCATCTCCTTCATACTCCTCTCTACCGTATCCTTCAAAGTGGGCTGGTCGGCCTTGGCCATTTTGATTCGGAGGATTTGGAATTTGCGGTCTTTGGGTTAATGGAGATTGGAATGGAGGGTTCGGATTTAGTGGAGGTACTTGGCGTCCAAATCCCTCTTGTGGAATTGGAGGGGCTTGGAAATGTAGTGGTCTAGTGGGGTCTCGGTTTGGAGGAAAATAGGTAGTTTGGCTTGCGGTATTTAGTGGAGCTTGGGGTGCATTTAGCATTTGGTGGGCTGTTTCGGGGGTGATGGTTGCGGAGGAGGTCCTATCATGACCATTGGTAGATACTTGTAGAGGAGTAGAAGGACGAGAGTTCCTTTGACTCTCCACTTGTTCTAATCTCCCACTAATAGTCGACACTTCCCCCTTTATTGCTGCCAAGTCCCCTCTCACGGCCCCAAATTCCGAATTCAACCTTTCAAGTGTCCGGGTGATGGCCTCAAGAGTGACCCTCATAGAATCAAGGGCATTAGTATCCACATTATGAGACGTAGCTCCTTCCATTGTCATGATATTATCCGCTTTAGTTCACCACAAGTTCGTGTTCCACAAGTGTTGTATAATTGGATAGTAACCGTGAAATTTTTTAAGGTATGAGTAAGCTCTTATCCGGAATGGATTCTTGTTTGAAGACTCAAAGAATTCTTGCCGGACTAGAGTCAAAAATCAGCAATTCATTCAAACGAATAAAAGCACTCAAATAATCGTTGACACGAACAAACGGTTCAAGGAACTAGTTGACAACCTAGTAGGAATGTACTAGTTTGTTAATTAGTTCTAGGACCAAGTAAGGGAAACCAAGGATCAACAATTAGCAACCAAAGAATATCCTAAGTTGAGCTTATAGTGACGTGGCAGCATGCAATGGTTCCACACGTTCTTCTTCTCTTTTTTTATTTTTTTTGTGTTAATATTCACACAACTTGTTATAGTTTGCAATGTGTTTTGGTGGGAAAAATAAAATCTTGTAGTATTTCACCCTTTTCAAACTCAAGAAAGTGAGGTTTGGTTGACTAATCCCACAAAACAAGGCTCCTTGAATTAGGGAAAAGTGATTGACAAGACTAGAAGGTGATGGGTGCAAGTCTTTCACAATAACTTTATAGCTTGTCTTACAACTTGAGCACACAACAAGATGAACAAGATGAACAAGTCAAAAGATGAACACCTCAACAAACTTCATCAACTTCTTTAGCACATAAACACACAACCACCGATTTTTTTTTCTTTTGGTTATCAACAACATACAACTTTCGGCCACTTCAAGTCACTACACAATGTTCAAGTTTTCAAGCTCAACTTTTGGATCTAGACACCTTAGTGTTGGTGAGAAAGAAACCAACACTAGAAACTCACTAAACAAGCAAAATAACACCTAGATCTAAACATACAACATCATTCTTGGTTTCAACTTTTAATGGACAGATTTTCAGAATTTCTTTTTTTGGTGTTGTTTGTTTAAGCCGTGAACTAGCCCAAGATGGGTTATGTTGGAACACAACCGGTCTCGCTTTGATACCAAATGATACAAAATCAAACCAACAACACCAAGAGCTTTAAGTAGGCTCGGATTTCAGTCCAACAACACAAGAACAACAAGTTTAAGTTTCGGTTTTTCAGTCCAACAACACAAGAACAACAAGATAGATAACAATGCTAGTGAATCAAAAAGAGCCCCACACGGCTTCACTAGACTTTAAGATAACAAAATCAACAACAACAACAAGATAAAGAAAGATAGATAACTTGACATATAACATTCAAGAAACTAAGAACCCTAACATCAAGAGAGGACCCTAAGTCTAATGAATATAAACACCAAGTTCTTACGAGGACCAAGAGGCACTCAACGACCTCAAAACCCTTGTTTCTAGCCAAAGAGACAACACAAGTATCCCTCTACTTGTGTGATAATAGGGGCGGCTTCTAAGAGTGGAGAGAGAGCCGAAATGTTAGTGTTTTTAGGTTACAAAATCAGCATTCAAAAACTAAGGAATAACTCTCCAACATGTTCTATTTATACTACAAACAAAAGGGGTAAAATGACCCATCCGCCCTTGCTTCTTGTGCCAACCTTGAA
Source organism: Capsicum pubescens (assembly GCA_030864215.1). Taxonomy (NCBI): domain Eukaryota; kingdom Viridiplantae; phylum Streptophyta; class Magnoliopsida; order Solanales; family Solanaceae; genus Capsicum; species Capsicum pubescens. Next base: position 260,475,747 of record CM061548.1, on the reverse strand, counting down.
GAGTAGTTTATTACACATTAAGACCTCTCTTCACACATAAAAACGTTTAGGTCCTTGGTTGGTTCAATCACCAACTCACACACGGCCATTTGCATGAACAAAGCTTGGAGTTCTTGTAATTCCCGAGCTTGGCTTCGTGTGAAAGGTCGTGTACCTGTGGAGGCTGCCCCAACCGTATCAGTATATCTCTAGTTATAGCAATTTCTGAAAAGGTTAGTATGTGATGTAAAAATATGGAAAGTGTATTATGAAATGGGCATAGCTAGAACCAAGCCCGAGTTTCTATCTAAATATCACTGTAGTAGTAGAAGTTTTATTGCAGCAACATCACCACAGTGAGGTAGAGTACCACCACAGTGGAGGGATAATTTTGCCTAAGTTTCACTACAGCAAAGGATTTCTGATATAGCAACGACAAATCTATCGCTGAAATGATGATTGGGTAGTTTTAAATACCTGAAATCCATGACTTAGAATTTTTAATCGTAAAATATTCTGCATTCTACCTAAGAATATAGAAGGGCAATTTTCTTTATTTCTAAGGGTTTTCCATCCTTGAGATTAGGTTTTTCTACCATTCTAACTTGTGGTTACTCCATTAAATCCTCAGAATTATATAGATCATAATAATAGTAGAAATTATGGGGTAGGAATTTTTGTGAATAAATTATTTCACTTGTTATTTACTCTAGGTTGATAGAATTCACTTTCTTACATAAAATTCTTCCTTGTAATCATGCGATACTATAATTTGTAGATATTAAAGGATATAAAATCCTAAAATAGTTAACTAAGTTAAAATCATGTATTAAAATCAATGGGTTTGGGTTTATAATGCCTAGAAGTAGAGAAGATATATTAAATCATTCTAATAAGTTGTTTAAAGTCTAAGAATTAGCAAAACATAGAAAAAAGGGTGAGGCTTTGGATAATTAGTGCATTTGGACAAGGATACGAGTTAGGTTATGGTTTGAAAGTAGTTGTCGACTTCATTTGACTCTATGCTTATATTTATGTTAGATTATTGTGATTAGCCTTCGGGCATGCTTATAATTGTTGTTTGAGATTAGGTTAGAGGTTAAGACAAAATGATTAATTTGAAGGTTTATGTGTTGATAAATGAAATATGAACTTGAATATTGGTATTATTTTTCTTTGAGAATTTTATTGAGGTTTTTATCTATTTTGGTGATTGTCATACTCCTTGTATCATGGAAGAATTTATATTTAAGTTTAAAAAGGCTTTAATTATTAAAAGTGACTAAATGAAAGTGTTTTGAAAATGTATTCACATTTAAACTGAGCCTCGCCACTTAGCATTAATTTGGTGCACCAAATCACCATTAAGATTTTCCTTTTTCAAATTGGTTTCACTCTTGAAGAATACTGATATGTGAATAGAGACTCAAATTAAGAATTTTTTTTGACCGAGGGGGAGGTGTTAGGCACCCCTCTATCTCGTAATTTAAACAAGGTCGCTTTGTTAAATCGTACCAGCTAATTGACACTATAAGGTGAATAATTTCACAAAAAAGTAACTCCAGGAAAACCAACAAACTAACAAACAAGTGTACTAATTTAAAGTAAACTCCAGTCTAATTATATGGTCCAAAATGCAAAGAAAGTACGAAAAGGTAAGCCTATACTAATTCATCCTAGACTAAGGCTATATTTCACCCGGCATCCCATTCCTTGACAAGAATAACTGCCAAGTACAGAATCTCATGTAGCATTCCCCTGTGAATGGATACATATGACTTCGAGACATTCCCTATAAAAATGAATACATAAGATTTTAGGGTATTCTCTGAAAATAGATACATTTGGATTAAGTGTGATAAAAATAAAGATCATTAAAACAAGCAATTCAAATGCTTGACATATAGGGGATCCTAAGTTGCCTACCCCATTAGACGACCTAAATAGGTTACTATTGTTTAAGAAAATTACTAGAGTAAATTTTTTTATTATTAAAAATTTAGGGTTTGAGCATCACCCCTAGGCTTTATCATTAATCACAAGTGAAATTGTACATAGAGGGAGGCATAAACCTGACCTCAACTTCTATGACAACAGGTGAAATTTTAAATCAAAAGCAATGAATAAAAGTATACAAAGAATTTTGTCTATTTTTACTATGACATGATAGCTTCCCTTCAGTCTCTCCATGCTCTAAGGTGGTTCATGAATCTTTCTCAATTCCTCCTCCAAAAACTTGGCATGCCCATCTTATCCAGCTAGAAATAACATGTTGATTTTGAGAGAAGTTGACAACAATGGAAGTAGTATTGAGGATGTTCTTATTGGTGACTAACTTTGGATAAAGCATCTGCTACAAAGTTGGCTTCCCTATAAACATGTCTGCAAATGCACAATTGGAACTGTGATATGGGCTTAAGTAAAGACTCAATTAGAGTTTTTTGATTCCATGGGGTTGATATTTGCTCCCTTATCCATCTGACGAAGATCTCAGAGTCCACTTCCCGTATAACTTGTTGTATATCATTCCTCAGGCACCAAGAAAGACCCCGTATAACAGCCTCTATTTTTTCTTGATTGTTGGTCCCCTGCCCCAAGGGTGTAGCATAAGCATAAATGAGATCACCATGGTGATCTCTAATAACCCCCCTTCTCCTATTATTCAAGGGTTAGTGGGGGAACTACCATCAAAGTTTAACTTAACCATATTGACTGGAGGTCTAGACCAATAAACAGTGGAAACCTTTTTCTCCTAGCTATATTTTTCAACATATATTATCAGATTGGACCATCCAGTAGGCCAAGTAATCTATGGAAAATAGTTCATACTAAGTGACAAATGTCTTTGTAGATTAGGAATTTAACACAGGCAAGTTGAAACTGTTTTCCACCATACTTGACAGCACATATATTCTTCCACCGGTTCCAGCAAATAATGATTGGAAGAGCCTGATTCACTAGTTTATAAGCATTATTGGTCAACTTAGACTTCCACCACTTCAGCATCAAAGTTCTGATTGAAATTGTGTCATGATAAAACCCCATATATGATGCGAAGTATTACCAGATATGATTGGAAAATGGTCAATCAACACATATATGAGAGATGTTATCCCAATCAGTATTAGAACAAAATCCACAGTTAGCAGAGGCTATACCAAATTGGCTGAGTCTCTCGTTTGTAGGTAATTTCTTTCTTAGAACTCTCCAAAGAAGAAAAATGAATTTAAAAGGGTTTATACTATGCTATGTTTATGTATTAATTATTGTAGTTTCTTTGTGTTCTCTTATCAATCCCCAGGAAGAGGAACAACTGAAATCTCTACTTCCATTCAGTGTCTAAATTTAGGAATAGGAACCCCCTCTTGGAATTAAAATGAAACTCTGAGGATAATATGTAATAGGTGAGAGGGAAAAGTTGTAGTTAGTTTGTGCATATTCCATACACCATCAGTTAGAAAGGATGCAATCTTAGCATTGTTTGACCTTACTCCATTAGATTTACAGTTTTGCAGGGGTCCCAAACCAGACCAGTTGTCCCACCAAAAGTATCATGTACTAGATTTGATTCTCCATAGTATATATTTTTCATCTTCCTTTTTGTTCTTCATCATGGTTTTCCATAGTAAAGACTGGCCATTAAACCCCTTCTTGGTCACAGTATTAACACGCTTATAGTATTTAGCTAGCAATAAATTTCCCCAAATAGTATTTCTGGTTCTATAGATTGATCATAGTTTTAATTGCATATCTTTACATGTATCAGTAATGTGCCTGATACCAATTCTGCCTTTAGTAGTTGGGAAGCAAAGGTTTCTCCAGGATTCCTAGTGAAATTTCCTTTTATTGTCTTTCCTTCCCCAAAAAAAGTTAGCAAACAAATAGAAGAGCAGTTTTACAATAGTCTTGGGAGGTATACATGTTGAGAGGATTTGAATAGGGAATGATTGCACAATATTCTTCACTAAAATAGCTCTGCCACCGTAACTAAGCAATCTAGAATGCCAACTTTCTATTCTAGAAGCAACCTTGCTGACCAATCCAGTATAGTGACTGATTCTTTGCCTACTAATGTACATAAGACATCCAAGGTATGTAATGGGGATTTGCTTCTGTTGTAAGCCAGTTATATCTTTAACTCTTGAAATTATAGAGGGAAAAGCTTAATTTGGTAGTAATAAGTAACTCTTATCCTTGTTGATCCATTGACTAGATACTCTCTCATAAGATGCCAATGTATATATAATCAGTCTCAGATTTTTTCACCTTCTAGTAGTGAATATGATAATGTCATCAGAAAAACTGAGATGATTTATTTGAGGCCCTTTCCATTCCATTATAAAACCATAGTTTTGAGGGTGGTGGAGTAGATTTTTAAGGCTCTGGATAAGACTTCATCCCCAAGTATAAATAAAGCAAGGGAGAGGGGGTCACCTTATTCCAATCCCTTTGTAGAGTGAAAAAATCCATGTATGGTACCATTCAAAAGAACTGAGTACCAGTTGTTTGATAGAGTCCTCCAGATCATGTCAATAATTAGTTTACCAAATCCAAATCTCCTCAAAATAAGAAAAGTATAAGACCAAGACAACTTGTCACCGGCCTTGGCCATGTCAAGTTTTATAACCATATTTTCACCCATAACTAGTTTCTTAATACCACTAATGATTTCCTGGGCAAGCGTGATGTTTTCTGCAATATTCCTACCTCTCACAAAGCCTGACTGGTTGCTAGAAATAAGAGAGGGAAAGATGGGGGAAATTCTGAGTTAAAGAAGTTTAGAAATGACTTTTTTGGTGAATTTACTCAGGGTGATAGGTCTACATTCAGAGAGTTTGTTAGGGTGATTTACTTTAGGGTGGAGAACCAAACAGGTGTGAGAGAACTATTTAGGCATAACATGTCTAAAAAGGAAAGAAATCACCATTTGAAGGAGGTCCTCACCTATGATATGCTAGCATGACTGAAAGAACTTCCCATTTATTCCATCAGGGCTAGCTGTTGAGTGAGCACTCATTAAAAAGACTATATTCTTCAATTCTTCCAGAGTAGGAATTGCCTGGAGGGATCATTTTGAATATCTGAGATCACTTTAGGAATATTAGCTAACATCTCATCCTGAACATGTTCATCCTTCCAAGTAAATATGTCTTGGAAAAGTTTATATGCAGCTGCAACGATGTCAGCTATCCCTTGAATCCACTCCCCTTCATCATTTTTAATTTTGTGTATGAACATCTTTCTTTTTCTTTCTTTGATAAAGAAATGAAAATAACAGGAATTTGTATCTCTATATTTAAACCAATGCAGTTGAGACTTTTGTCTTAAGATAGCATCTTCCACCTTAAGATGTCTGATATATTTATCTTGCATTCTGTGGAATTTCTATCTATTCTTATCTATGCTATTTAAGATTAAATTTTCCTCAGCATCCTTGACCTTCTCTTCATACGTCTTCACATTAGCATAGATGTCACCATATTCCTCTTTAGACCAGTGGTTAAGAGTAAAAGTTAATCTTCTTAGTTTTTCTTAAAATCTCCACAAAGGTGCACCTGCACCAGGCTTCTACCAATATGTCTCCAATGTGTTAAGAAAATTAGGATTATCCACCCAACAATCTTGAAATTTGAAATACTTAATGTGTGAATCCACCCTTTCCTCCATCTCTATTAGTAATGGATGGTGATTAGAGCCTACAAAAGACAAATGAGTTATATTAGACATTGGCATTTTATCCAACCATGTATCAGATACCATTGCACTATCTAGACTCTTCCATATTCTAAAGTGGATGCCTCTAAGATTAGACCAGTTAAATATAGGACCATGGAAGCCCAAGTCAGTTAAGCCACAAGTTTCAATCACTGCTAGAAATTCATAACTATTTCTCATATCATAAAGAATGCCTCTCAATTTTTTATCAACTTTAGTAATAACATTGAAGTCACCAATTGTGCAACAAGGTAGAGTTGTTGCAGATAGTTGCACCAGTTTTTCCCACAGAGGTCATCTTAGTGTCTCTCTATATGTGGCATAAACAAAGGTCACTAGATATGTTTGGGCAATAGCACTATGAGTAATTAAGAAGGTTATTTGTTGATCATCATTAGGAATGATGTCACATAAGATATCCAGAGACCAAAAGATCTAGATTTTGGCATTAGGATTGTAAATAACATGCTCCATCTTGAGTTTCCTTTTAGTTTCTTTGAGATGGGTATTGTTGGAGAAAGATTCCAGGATTGTAACCAAAGAAATTTGATGGATGTTGATAAGCTATTGAAGTCTCTCCAAAACATCTTAGGTAAAGATACCCCTTTCATTCCAAGTAAGGTATCAAATCATTTGGCTGTTTTATGAGTATGGGACCTAGTAAAAGTTCTAGCTGTATGTCAAGTCATGCTAGGCAAAGTTTATTTGATCCACTTCTTAGATTTGAGTAAGGACCCCCTCTGAGAAAGCCCCTGCTGGATATCAATTTGATTTTTTTCCATTGGATAGTTTTCCTGATATCCGGGATCAAATACCTCAGTTATGTTTTTATCAATATTCCTTATGTGTTCTAGTTTATTGCCATCTAGTTCATCTTCAGAGTATATCACCCTATATTCATCTTTTATCTCCTAAGAAGAGTCATGAGTAACCCCCATGTCTGAGGTTATAATAGGTTGGTCTATAATTTTAGTATTCTGCACCTGTTCAATAACCACATCCTCTTGAGAACAATACTTAGTGGGAGAGAAAGCACCTTGTACCAATTCAGGAGCCATATGTTGCACATCCACATCAGGTTTCTATGTATCTCTGATATAATCAACTGGTTCTTCTTGGCAGAATTAATTAGAAAATTCTTGTTGTTCCCCTCAGTTACCTCTGGACTATTAAGCTTGGTATTTTTAGACTCATCTGGTTGTTGTGAAAGGTCCTTGATAGCCTCACCATTACTGACTGGATAATTATGTTCATGTTCTGCTTGGTCATATTGGAGCGATGTAAATGTATTAGATTCACATGGAGTTGCAGTATCATGTTGACCCCCTTTGTGCTTGTTTGGAGACATTGGCTTGAATATCAACTTTTTATTATCCTTTATACCTTTTCTCTTTTTATTCTGCCACACATTTATAGGGGCTTTGCTTCTATGTGCATTTTGTTTTTGTAGTATATTTGGTGAGATCAGCTTCCCTACATTCATCTGGGGTGACTTTCCTCCAGAGAATTTTTAGTTGAATCCATCTTTGTCTTAGTCACCTCATCTCTTGCTTTAACAACTCAAGATTGTACAGCATGTCCTTAGTGTTTGCACTAATAACAATAATTTGGAACATCTTCATACTGAATGGTTTTCTATCTGCCTTCACCATGCTCATCAGCATCATATCCCATCCAAATATGTTGGGGTCTTGGCTTGGTTAGGTTAATCTGTAATTTGACCTTAGACACACTGCCCCTAGTTTTTATATTAGTTTCCAAGTCCAGAAATAGCACCTACCCCATAAAAGATAATAAAGAAGTCACCAATTCCAAATAATAACAGTTCCAGAGGAGTTCTGGTAAGCTAACCCATATAGGAACCAAATGAGTCTCCTCTTCTGGATTAAAAATGGGAATCTACAACTAGAAACATCATCTTACCTTGAATGCACATTTTCTCTTTTGACCAAATAGTGGAATGATCATATTCATTATCAAAATTAATGTCTAGGTGCCTAGAATTAAAGTGTGTAAGTTTGACCTCCCCTTTAGTTTAGTTTAAAGAATGAATTGTTGCCTGATCACCTCCATCTTAGGGACACTATTTTTAAACTTTCCAATCAGGGTGAACTTACACCTTTGCACTAACTTCACTTTATGGTCTTCAGACTTAAACACAACTATAAGGAGGCCTTATTTAGTTGTTATTTTGGGGGGATCAATTTGAATAATTGCATTCTTCATAGCCTCTTGGGCTCTCAATTTAGTAGACAATGAGTGAGTAACCCTAAGGATAAGGGGTTCGATGACATGACCTGGTTTGGGCTATACAATATTAGAACATAGATTCCCAAAATTCATTGGAACATTAGGCAGTAACTCCAGAATGGACAGTGTAACTACAACAGATGGGCCATTATTGGGCACAGATTCAACTAGGTCAAGCTTGGCACTATACTGGTTAGATGATGGGATAGAAGCATTACCATCATTAGAAGTTTTTGTATCCTTTGTCACCATTATTGGATTACTCAGATTGGATTGCACCCATTTTCAATTCCTTTGTAGTTAATAAGCTCGTCTTAGCTTGTTCAAAATATGGTGCCGATGAATTCTGCGTCACCTTCCCTAATTTGTATTGCACTTCTAATTGAGCTTGAGTAATAATTGCCTGAGCCCAGCGTACTTGCTCTTCAGAAATTTGAGTTGTACCTTTACTAGATTAAGGAACTTGCTTAGAGATGTGTGTTATTTGTGTGGGTGGAATTTTCTGTGGTGATCGGGTGTATACATGCCGCCCTAGAGGAGAAGTGTCTTGCAGTCGGTGAAATTCTGTCAGTGGCAGCGAAGCCATAACTACTAACTATATTTGGCGAGGAGTAACCAAAATGTAACTGCCTCAGAGAGAGAAAAAATCTTGAAGAAAAATTGTGTGTTAGTTTGATATTCACCATATGGTAAACTAATCAACTAATTCATAGACAATTTTAATCAATTCAGTATTCAGTATCCCTCTCAATTTCACTAGCAATAACATGATTAACCAATATCAACATGGAGACAAATAATCAAGTTACAACCATTAAAGTAGCTCACAATCAAACGATAAAAATACATCACCCAATATTCAACGACCACTATAGGAAAAAAGTTAAAAGTGAAGAATTGAAATGCAAAATCTTCTTCAATTGGAATAATCACGGTATAGATATAATAGTTAGACAAATTATCGATGATGGAGCCTCATCAAAAAACTTTAAATAGAAAAACCTCAATTCTGACCGTAATATCAAATAATTTCAGCTTCTATTTACACCTATTTCTACTTTTAACAAATCCAAACCAAAAATTGTGAAATAGAGAAAACTCGCACTTGATTTCATAGGCAAAGGGTCGTTGTTGGTCATTTTTAATGAATTTCACCAGAGATGGGAATGGAGGAATGTAATTACCCACTAGGTCCTTTTTTGTATTTCTTCTTATTTTCCTCATTTAAAGATTTCCTATAGCTGTCGAAGTTATTTATGACTTGCTAAAACTGACAGTGCAGTTACCGAGAAGTTCATTTAGTTTTTAGTGCTTATTCTTTGTTTTAAAGTCTTCGCTGATCCAAATTGGCTATCAGGCAAAAACTCATCAAACAAGCTTGTATGCCAATTCTACACTTCCAACAGCTTTGGAATGTCAATTTTAGGCTAGGTGGACCCTTAGTTCAGGTCTCGAGGCTTCCAGATTCAGTTTAGGCTATTGACCAAAAGTTAAGAAAAATGGCAAGTTGGTGTGGGACCCACTTTTCTTCAAAATGACCTGAGATGGAAATTCGAACTTCAACATAGAGTCCAGAATATCGAATTTGATATGGTAGCATAGTTTATTTGCATATACAAGATTCAGGATTAATCTTGAGGGGTTGGCAGAGACTTGTTAAACTTCCAAGTCTCAGCTAGTGTTGGTGTGTCGCGTATGTGACCAGTTGGTCGCTTTAGCGACCTGCAATTAGTCCACAGGTATCACTTAAGTGAGGCTTTGATCGCATATTCTAGAGACAATTAAGTGATGCCTGTGACGCTTTCGCAACATATGCTGAGGTTGCTAGTATCGCTAAAGCGACACTTGGTAACTTAAGCGATATTCTCTTAAGTGATCCGGTGTACACTTAAGCGACTCCCGTGTACCTAGGAAGGGTATAAAAACACCACTTATCCCTATTTTTCATCTATTCTTATGTGTATTGCACCCTAAAAAGTAGGAAAACTTGGGAGGATCATTTACGGGCTATTTTGGAGCCTTGGTGAAGTTAATTAACACATTTCTCCTTTGAATTTATGGTAAGATTCCATCAATTTCTTGATTTAATTCCCTATCTTTTTCTAAAATCCTTAAAATTTTGTGGCTTTATTGTAGCACCATTATATCCCGAGACACCAATTTTTGAGAGTAAATATTCCATGACAATAGAGGGACGTTGTATTGGTTTTGAATGTGCTACTCCATAAACAGACCTTACATGAGAGTTTTACATAATTTTGGACCTGAACACAATAGTGTAATATGGTTATCATTATTCTTATTTTGATGAGTATATTTGTGATTTTTATAGCATGACATCTTGTGGAAACTTCTCGATACAGGAAATCATTGATTTAGTGGATTCCTCAGCCTTTCTTTGACATCTATGTAGGTTACGCTTACCTTTTTCTTAAATTAAACTGATTCATAGTATAATTATGATATTATTCTAGATATGGGATGGGATAAATGTATTGGAAGTATGATTGGTATGGCTAGCCTTATCTGCACTGTTTAGGCTATCTTGAAGCTGTAATTTGGTGGAATTAACCTAGTTACTCACATTTTAGGTGGAAGAGACCTAGTTGCTCACATTTTACATGGAAATTGAAAAGTTTACTTATGTTTTAGAAATAATTTATATCTCAGGGCTAAGTATGGCTTATTTAACATATAGAAATAAAATTAGATACCCTAATCTAGTTTGAGGTAGAATTTGCCTAAAAAATGGATCTCGAGGATTAGAAGTGGTCTCTTCTGACCTACCTTAGGCCAAGATTTGTGTTAGCTTTCGTAGATGTTTATACATAAGTTATACCCTTATTAATGTTATTTTTGTGACAAGAGGAGATTGAATACTTAATGACTATACTAGTTTGGTATTTGAGAGTTGGTGCTAATTCTTGTAAAATCCAATGGTTTATCGATATGGCATATGGATATGATTTATTGGTATGGTTTATTGTTGCGCCCAAGTGAACACGCAAGTGTACATGGTCTCACCATGTAGTAAAGCTTCCCTTTAGAAGCCAATTATCGATCCCACAAGGACTTGTGTTGACAACTTATCCAATTCTGGTTTAACTATTGAGATTAATCGGTGCAAACATAACAAAAAGTGTTTTTGATTTTTAAATTGAAATTAAAGTAAAAAATGTGGAAAAGTAAGATATTGGACAATCAAAAAAGAGAAACCCAGGGTTAAAGCACTGCGAACATTGATACTAAACTATTGAAATTCATTGGTTAGATTAAGTATCTTGGTTGTTGATTCACGGAGTTGATTTTATGATCATGGTCTCTCAGCCTCTAATCACTTATCTAACTTAGACCCACAACTACAACGATGAGCGCGTATGTGAGAACTAAGCTAAACTCATTTATATTACATTTCTTAGTGAACTAAATAAGGCTTCTAGGTATATCTCTATCCTAGTCGCTAATTCAAATCCCTTATTTTATAAAAGAATAAGAACATTACTCTATTTACCCCCACGTTCTATCCTCTTGTTCCTTCTTTCGAACTCACGAGATAATAATAGATGTATTATAAGGGACGTGAATCTTTAAAATATTTATAACAAGGATAAATAAACAACCAAATATGATAAGAAATCAAATCCAAATCATTTCAAAGCAATAGTAATCATGTTCTTTGCCTTAACATCAAGTTCAAGTGTCCTATTTATAAGAGGTCAAAACTGCCAAAATTGTCCTAAGGTCCGCATCATGGAGCACATAACGGGGACTATGGTGGTAGACTATAATGCCCCAGGAGTACACCCTCAATGCCATATAGTGCTTACAGTCACAAGTGACCACAAACTAACCCATGAGCTGGACCAACCTGCTATCAGCACTGAACGAAACTGCTAATAAAAGATTCACATATGCGGAATAACTGAATATTCCATAATTTTTTATAATACTAAGACATTATTAAACTCTTAAATCTAAAACAACTGTCTGAATGTAATAACGTAAAGACTGACAATCAACTAAAAACTAGATAATTGTCTGAAAGTGTATGAAAGCCTCTAATTGAATGAGTGTGGAGTTGATGGGACATGTCCCCAACTAACTCCGACTGACTACTGGACTGGTGGGTGATCTGTGAGAGTGTTTGTCCTAAGCTGGAGGGTGACATCTCATAACCTACGCAGGCTACGTAGTTCTTGAACTTAGGATTTGTATCTAAGGATCCAGTCCTAACTGATGGGTGAGCACCCATCCCTAGGTTTGCTCTATGCTAAATCCTACTCCTAACTGGACTGACACTAATTACTAGATGGAACTAAGCTTAATTGAACCCACAACTGACTGTTTTAACTAACTGGATGATATTGCTCATGGTATGACTGAAATCATTCTGTAGATACTATAAACTAGGTAAACTGCTAAATTTTGGGTATTCATAACACCCAGGACTCGACTACTATAACAATAGGGACACATGAAAACTTCAAAACCATGGAAGAGAAATCATTGTTCACAATTATTCACTTAATCATTTCATCAAACACATAAGAGACATAAATTTAAACATGGGACTACCTTTAAACATGATGAGATAGCACGATCACATGATAAGATCATAAACTGAGGATTTATTTTGAATTCTCATGAACATGATATGAAAACCACCATATTTAAAACATTTTATAATGCATTCCACTTGAAACTATTTATAATCTTAACTTGAAATTTAAATGGTATGAAATTCATGGACATAAGCACGGGAATGCGTGAAACATGTGGGAATAGCATAGTTGCAATACTAAAACCATACTTAGGGATTTAACAATGAAATTTCATGCTTCAAACATGTAAGAGCTGCTTTTAATGAAAATAAATTTTAAACATCATGTATAATCAAAATTCATAAATGCTTTATGGAGATAAATAATTATAAATATGTAATTTCATAATTTAAAATATAAAAGATGGATTCTTGGACTCCATGGGTGAAAAGGGCCCATGGATGAAGACCTAACACACCTCTAAGGATTAAATCCTAAAGAATATCACAAGATTTAATGTTCTTTGTTTGGAAACTCCAATTCTTGATCTTTCTTGGATAGGGAGAAGGTTTAGCTTGATGAGAAATTAGAGAGTTTAGGGTTTCTTGTTGAATAAAAGTAGGGAATGTGGGAAAAATATGCCCTTTCTATTGTTTAATCCCGTGTTTTCACGATTTGGGGTGGTGGAAAAAGATTTAACTGCCCTAGGAAATTAAAGTTCATAACTGGAATGCCGTTAGGGCTCTCACCGCGATGTGCCAAGGTTTCCACCATGACGTCGTGCAATCACGGTGAGATGCTGTTTTAAAAATCCAAACATGGTCCAAACCTCATCCGAAAAATTCGAAACTCACCCGAGACATGCTAATTACACCCTTTAACATCAATCAATTCAAAAGATTACGTCTAGATGTTGGGAAGGTTAATTTAAAAATTATTAAAGTTTAGAGGACGAGAATAAAACTAAGTTTCCAACACTTAGCTAAATTTTCAAGTTCTAAGCCTCTTGTAAGATGTACTAAAAGTTGAACTAAACTAAGAAAAGTACGGGGTATTATAATATCTCCCCCTTAGGAACATTCACCATCGATTGAGACTGATTAACCTAAGAGTATTGAAGGAACTAAGATTACATAGTGAATATGCATAAATGTAAACATGATTATAAGACTAAGTCTAAAACATGGTAACTGATTGAACTGATTCGTGAATGCATGCAATGACATAAAGGAGACTATATGACTGAGATAGAAATGAGAGAGTCAACTTATGAGTAACCACTACGTCAGGTTAGATTTGATTTCGTGAAGAAAAATTAAGAGATTTTGTACATAAAAATTCGAGGGTGTTATAACATCTCCCCCTTGGGATAGTTCGTCCCCCGAATGATACTGGCTTGACTGAAAAATACTAAGGAAAAATTGAGATAATGCACAGGACTCTTACGAACTAAATAATGACTAAATATCTGAAATCTGAAACTGAGGCCTGAGGAATAGAGTATCAACGACATGAATTTATGAAGAAATTAAATCTGGGGATATACAAAACAAAAATCAAAATTTAGCTGATCATTGAGAGTGTAGACTAAGTACTAGAACTGGACATACTATAAACCATGAGTACTTGAGTCGTGAGTTGCATGACATGATTTTGGAGTTCATAAATTCATGGAACATGGTTCTTATTGCTGGGTAAATTGGAACTCCTTATACTATGGAATGAAAGTATACAAAATTTTCTATGATGTGCATGGACATAAACTATGATCATGGAGCTGACATGATGTGCATGAGTAGATATCGTGATGACTGAAAACATTTCACAGATATAAGAATGGATTGGGAATTTTCCTCTCAAGTGTTGTTCCACAACACACTGGCATCACTATTAGAACCAAAGATCCTGACTTGGTTACTTGTTCTATCATCTCCCCCTTAGCTTAAAGTCATCATTCTAAATATGGGAACCACTTAATGAATATCTTTAAACTGAACGACCACCGCTTTACTCTAGAATCTGTGGTAAAATACTATGCATAACTGGTAATCTCACCCTATATGACTATGCCCGATAATGTAAAACTTGTTGTTGGTAATTTCTTCTAAGATACAACTCCTAGCACTCTATTTCCCCAATGATCATCATGTAACAACTTAAAATTGACTAACTTAGAATTTTCAACTCCTCTTTCTATTATCTCAATCCTCAAAGATTCAAACTTAGATTCTAACACTTAAAATAGATATCCCCAAGCCTTCAATTAACCATACTAATTTCATAATATCCTTCAATTATCACTTCTCTAAACTTATATTGTACCTACACCATGGGAATTACCATTACACCAACAACATATACTTTAAAGTCAACGAACTTAAATTCTTTCATACACAGTTTCAAGACTATCAATTTACCTTTCATCGAACTAGCCCCATGAAATATACTCTATTCAAATTCATATAACACCATTCCAACTCTACTAATGTTGCTAAACTCCAGGTTTCATACCTCTAATTTGAGATTATATGCTATCATAGGATTCTGATAAAGAATCTGAGGGCACATCTAACTTTGGATTAGTGCATCAGTTGTGATGATCATGAATGAAATATTTAAAACTTTGGGACATAATGGAACTGATGGGATACTTTTGAGCCTGCGGTAATGCCATAACAGCCTGTGGGGACTGTCTGAAAAAGCATAATTTATAGGACTTTGAGCTTCATTGTTTCTGTTACCTTGAAAGTAAGATAGAGTTGACATGAGAGAAACATGATCAGAATCTACTTAAGGTTATTAGAGAACCATTCTATAGCATGATTTGAGTAATGAAAGAAGGGAACCTTTTCCTAAAACATTTTATAGCCTCTTGTCCATAAGTGTGGCATGCTTCACACCCATGGACAAGGCTCTACTCAATGCGGCTTTCAGAATTCCTAGGACACTTTAAAACCTTAGTATTTGTTTCCAAGTTTGTAATGCCGCGATAGTACACCCTGGATACCACACGGTTCTTACAATCACAAGTGACCACAAGCTAACCCATGAGCTGGTACTTGCTATGAGCACTGAACAAAACTACTAATAAAAGATACACATATGCGGAATAACTGAATATGCCATAAGGTTTTATAATACTAATACATTTCTGAACTCTTAAATCTTAATAATCTTTTCGAAGGTAATAACGTAAAGACTGGCAATCTACTAAAAACTGGATAACTGTCTGAAAGTGTCTGAAATCCTCTACCTGAATGATTGTGGAGTTGATGGTACATGTCCCCAACTAACTCAGACAGATTAGTAGAGTGAAGTACTAAAATAAACATAATCGGCCCTTGAAATATGAGGACTCACCATTCCTTCTGTTGCTGATGTGCTGGAATGTCTGAGAACGATCGAGAACCTAAGCGTCCAAACCTATGTATAATATATCATAGCGCAAAAAATGAGTATGCGCTCAGTACTTTGAATATACTTGTATGCTAGATAATGTTAGGCTACTATACATGGGATCATATGTATGAATAACAACTGACCGAATGAATAGCATGAGATAACTGAATATACATTCGTGAATGCATTAAAATCTGAGAATGCATGACCAAGCATATAACATAATTCTAAAATAGTTTGTAAACTAAAATACTGAAATCTGATAACTTTATAATTGATAAACTTATGTTATGGTCAAGTAAAATTGAACTGGGTTTTGAACTTAATACCAAAACTAAAACTGTGTGAGGTATCATCTAACTTACATGCCCCAAACTAAACTAATCTGGGTCCAACATGTGACCCAAGTTTGAAGGGTCCTAGTACCATGCCACGGGTACTAACAATGGCCATGGATTCAGATCTAATTGGGAGGGTGACCCCTGAGATCAGTCTCAAACTGGCGGCTGATCCGTGAGAGTGTTAGTCCTAAGCTAGCGGGTGACATCTCATAGCCTATGCAGGCTATGTAGTTCTTGAACTTAGGATTTACATCTAAGTACCCAGTCCTAAGGGATGGGTGAGCCCCCATCCTTAGGTTCACTCTGTGCTAAATCCTACTCCCAACTGAACTGACACTAATTACTAACTGAATGATATTTCTCATGCTATGACTGAAATCATTCTGTAGATACTGAAAACTAGGTAAACTACTAAATTTTGGGTATTCATAACACCCAGGACTCTACTACTATAACAATAGGGACACATTAAAGCTTCAAAACCATAGAAGGGAAATCACTGTTCACAACTATTCACGTAAGCATTTCATCAAACACATGGGAGACATGAATTTAAACATGGGACTACCTTTAAACATGATGAGATAGCACGATAACCTGACAAGATCATAAACTGAAGATTTATTTTGAATTCTCATGAACATGATATGGAAACCACCATATTTAAAACATTCTATAATACGTTCAACTTGAAAGAATTTATAATCTTAACTTTGAATTTAAATGGTAACAAATTCATGGGCATAAGCATGGGAATGAGTGAAACATGTGGGAATAGCATATTTGCAATACTAAAACCATACTTAGGGATTTAACAATGAAATTTCATGATTCAAACATATAAGGGTTGCTTTCAATGAAAATAGATTGTAAACATCATGTATAATCAAAATTCATAAAAGCTACATGGAGATAAATCATTATAAACATGTAATTTTATAACTTAAAACATAAAAGATGGATTCTTGGACTTCATGGGTGAAAAGGGCCCATGGATGAACACCTAACATAACTCTAAGGATTAAATCCTGAAGAATATCACAAGCTTGAATGTTCTTGGTTTGGAAACCCAAATTCTTAATCTTTCTTGGATAGAGGGAAGATTTAGCTTGATGAAAAATTAGAGAGTTTAAGGTTTCTTTTTGAATGAAATTGGGGAATGTGGGAAAAAATTCCCTTTCAGTTGTTTAGTATCGTGTTTCACAATTTAGGCGGTGTAAAAAGACTAAATTGCCCCTAAAAAATGAAAATTCACAACTGGAATGCCATTTGGATTCTCACAGCGAAAATCCAAGGCTTCCACCACTATAGTCACCGCGATGCAGTGCAATCGCGGTGAGCTGTGTTTTGGAAATCCAAACGTGGTCTAAACCTCGTCCGAAAAATCCAAAACTCACCCGAGACATGCTACTTACGCCCTTGAACATGAATCAACTAAAAAATTTATTTCTCGGGATTGGGAAAGTCAATTTAAAAATCATTGAAGTTAAGAGCTCAAGAATAAAACTAAGTCTCCAACACTTAAATTTTCAGGCTCTAAGCCTCTTGTGCATGTACTAAAAGTTGAACTGAACTAAGAAAAGTATGGGGTATTATAGAGATGCGCCCTCATAGTGTAGACACACTGTTTTGGGTGCCTTAGGGAGATACCTATGTGTATTATACTTCCAATAGCCATGTCTTAGGTTAAATACGTGCCATGGATATCCAAAGTGTCCATTTTACGTCAAATCTTGTCTTGTGCTTTCGTTGATCCATTCCAAACCTTTTTGTGTTGTTTACACTTTATTTGAAACTTGTGTATCATTCATATATTATTATAATCAATTATACAAGAATACTATAGCTTTAAAAATCTCAAATTAGAGATCAAAATAGCACACAATCAACAATAGCGAACTAGAAACTTAAGCTAGGAACAAGTTTCATCCTATTAATCTTTTGTTTAGTGTTTTGACTCTTGGCTTGATTTAATTGAACTTTAAAAATTATAAACAAGTTGTTACACACATAATTACACAATCAAACCACTAGGAACTCATTAAAAACACTAGAATCCATCAAGATCAACTAGAACAACACCTAGCTCAAGCTAGTAACACTAGTTTTCTCATTTGAACTCTAAGTGACCAAATTGAGTAAAAACTTGTTTGAAAGACACCTTAAATATTGTAATCAAGTACTTAATAACTTAGATGCTCAGTCATATCCTTATTCACTCATTAAACACACAAGTAGTCCTCACAACAAGGATAAATAATCTAAAATAACAACTTTAAGGTACATTAACTCACCTCAGATTATTTATTGATATGATTTACTTGTATGAGTTTTGGTTCAAGCACTGTAATTGATGATGACATTGATAATATGAGTTCCAGTTCAAGTCTGAAAATTGATGATGCTATTGATAATATGAGTTCTAGTTCAAGTTCGACAGATGATGTTATGATATTGATATGATTAAGGATGTTATGATGATATTTTGAGCTCTAGTTAGTGTCCATCATTAGAGTTGGGTATGATATAATATGATCTGGGTGGTTTGATGGTTATAGCTAGTGTTTGATAAAGTTTTGGATTTTTTGGTCATTTATTTTCCTTTGATTGCAGCCTTCGGGATTGTGGGGGGCCGCATTGAGTTATTTACTTTTCCTTACTTATTGTCTTATGGAGTGGAATTTAGTAGTTATTATTGTGTGATATTCACAATACTTTTTCAAATTTATAAATTTATTTATGCTCAGCAGTGTTAGAGCTTATTTATAGGTTTTCCCTTTTACCTTGACTAAGCTTATTTTATCTTGTACATTATCGTATTTATATCATGACCCAAAAACCAAAGGTCATGATGACACTTGTCATGGCAAGCCTTTAAAAGTAAGCCTATCACCCAAACATATATAAAATAAAAAATCAATACCAAAACCCAGGCAAAACCTCTTGAAGGTAGTTGAATCATATATATAGTAAAAGTGGAAATATTATCATGATACCAACCAAATTCCAAAACCCGATGTCATGGTGTAAGAAGTACTAAATACATCTCAAATGTTGAAAGGTAGAATAAAATTCTAAAGAGGATTAAAACTCTGTCCCAAAATATGAAATAAGACATGTAATAGATATGATATAAGAATAATGACCGCCTTGGCTTTTGACGACATCATTCGAAGTCACAATGTGAAGAATCAAGCTTTGGTCACATGGAGGGCATGGGATCATACTTGGAGGGGATGTTTTTAGCCTACCATTGACCAAACCCAAGTGTGGAAGATTGATTGGAGCCTTGAAGACTTAAGGACTCTCGAATTTGGACCACCTTTGTTGGTTCACGGTTTTGGTGCCTTTACTAAGGGCATTTCGGTCACTTAGCCTAAGGGGCATTTTGGACAATTCATATTGTCTTCCAACACACCAAGGCCGCCCCTCTCATTAAGGGTAATATGGTCTTTTGTCTTCTTTTGTAATACACTATAAATAGGCCCCTTAGTCTTATTTTCACTTAGTTTTTAGTTGATAAAAAAAATGAGATTTTGAGACTCTTAAAATCCTCTCTCTTGAGAGAAGACCAACTTAGTGTAATTCTAGTATAGGGCTTGGAAAAGCTAACATTGTTCTTTGCTTGGAAACGGTAGATCTTGAGGCGAGTTCGTTCCCTTGGTGGTCACCGTAAGAGTGTGGTTTTGATTGTTACATTCATTAGGGGTTTTTGAGTTTAATATACTCTTTAGTTCTTAATCTTGTAATAATCTTGGTCTCACTATCTATCTTTATTTTTCTTGCAATCGTGTATGTGTTGTTGTAGTGGACTGTTTTGGGCCTTCGTTGGATCCGAAACTTGTATTGTTGTTGTACATCTTGTTCATCACGTTTTGTAGCTGTTTTGGTGTTGAAATACACCCTTGTATCTTGTATTCTTGTTGTTGGTAGCGAATCCGAGAGTGGTCTCCATCTTGGTCCTCAAATCCTTAAGATTAGTGGACTGTTTTGGAGTTGTTTCGTGCTTCCCTTGTATTTCTCGTATCAAGATAGGAAGAGGTAATAGGCTAACTCCTAAAGCATAGGACATCCACTACCTTGAATACTCCCAAAATTCGCTCGAATCAACTATTTGTGTGGCGCACTTGTAACTGGATCAACACCAAAAGGGTGCAGTAGGGTGAGTATGATCCAGTTGTACTCAATAAGTATCATAGGCTGACTAAGTAAATTAGAAACTAAGGAATATAAGAACAAACTATGGGCACGTCACCTGTAATAAGAATATGCACTAAATAGTAGCCCACATTGTCTCCGCTAGCAGTTCAAATATACACACGTATAAAAAATATATGTAGATAAATGAAGAACAACTATACACGTACATCAAATACAAGTATAGAAATATAGAACAGATGGGTAGAGATCAAGTCAAAGATGGAACTATAATAACAACATAAGCATAGTATATGAAGTGCAATGAATATGATGATGATGAATAATGCCCAAGATCCATCAAGGTTTATTTATTTTTTTAGTGCTCAGGGATGATTTGGACCAGCTTTTGTAGTTGGTGGTGCAACATCTAAATGTGCACAGTCTATGGATTAGTGTGGTACTAAGGCAGAAATACAACTTATAATGTGACTCCTAGTGTTGATGACCCTCTTACATCAGTTGTTTCCCAGCCACTAATTACTCAGATGAAGTTTTCCTATCCTACTATTCTATTGAGGAATAGAATATGTTGGATATATGCTTGAGATTGTCTCCGCTTAAGTTTTTTAGTGAACTAGGCAAGGATGCGTATGAACTCTTTATTGCTTATGTGGATTGGCTCCATAATTGGGCCTAGTCAAGACTTGTGGTATGTATTAAACTAATTTTCAATTGCAATTGAAAACTCGACATTAAGGGAGAGGTCATTTTGTTTATAGTCTAGTTGGATCCCCCCTATTGACATGGACTCAATTCTCTAAGTTCTTCTTGGAGAAGTGTATGCCTTCCATCCTTATGGATTATTTGAAGGATAAATTCTCAAGGTTGTAGAAAGGATCCATTATTTTTTTAAAGTATGAGGCTCGATTTCATGAGTTTTCTAGGTATGTTCTTTCTATTCTGACTATTGAGTATTACAAGGTTCACTGCTTTGTTTGAGGATTGAGACTCCCTCTTCACATGTCAACATAGTGTTTAGTTGTTATTGGGAGATCTTTAGCTGAGGTTTTTCATAATGCTCAAGTTAAGGATGAGATTCATTGTGTGGCCCAAGGATGAACCACTAAGAGGCCGCAATATTACGATATACTCAGTGGGAGCCATAGTGGCTCACAGTTCAGAGGTAGTGGTTCTTAGGGTAGGTACCCTCTATGTCAGCCATATTAGCATCAAGGTCATTCTAGTTGACCCATTCAGTCCACACTTTAGATTATCAAAAGAGGCTAGTCAAGTTTCAATAATCATCTTGGATAGGGTAGTCGTCAATCTTTGAGGGGTTCATCTTTTGGTTATCCTAGTCATGGTGGTTATTTTGATTCTTTCGAATCTTCTAGTTTTGGTATAGATTTTGGGGCATGTTATGGTTGTGGAGCGTTTGGCTATTTTTAAAGAGAGTGCCCTAGCCGTGGAGCGATAGTTCCTTCTGTTTAGAGTGTTCCACTGATTTGGATAGTTTTTACCATAGGGTAAAGATGGTATTCATGGTCGTAGGGTTAGTTCCTTGGTTTCTCGGGGAGGTTCTTAGATAAGTAGGATAGGAGATTGGTTAGGAGCCCAACCATATAGAGGGTGTGGTTAGTTGTATGTTGTACTATCTAGAATCGAGGTTGAGTCTTTGAATGTTGTTATAACAAATATGATCATAGTGTGTCATTCGTTATCTTTTGCATTATTTGATCTGGGATCCACTTATTCTTATGTGTATGCTTATTATACCTCACGGTCAGAGTTATCATAGGATTCATTATTTGTGAAATTATGTATATCTACTCCCCTGTGTGATTTTTTAGTAGTGGATGGGTTTATAGATCATGTGTTATGATTGTTTAAGAGTTTGATACTTAAGCTGATCTTATTATTTTAGATATGGTGGATTTTGATATGATTCTGGGCATGGACTGGTTATCCACTATCATGAGTCTTGGATTGTTTTGACAGGACTGCTACTTTAACCATTCCCAGCGTATCGTATAATTTCTTATGTTAAGGTAGGATACTTATTTTAAAGGGCTACAAGTCTGATCTCGCTTATATTTGTGATTCTAGTATGGAGAGTCTATCACTTGACTCTATTGATATTAAGTGGATTTATGCACCTAAGTGTAATTATCTATGCTTGTTTAGCCTAGTTTTGAGGACTTCTTGTGTGCTTACGGAGTTGTTAATGATGTAAATAAGCATGTAAGTGTCAAGTTATATATTTTTAGTGTTTACTTAATGATTTTTTAGTCAAACACTAAGTTAAAGTTCAAACACGAAAACTAGTACTCTTAGCTTGAGCTATGTTTCTTTCTAGTTGATTGTGTTAGATTCTAAGTTGTTTTGAGCTCTAATTTGTGGTGTTTTATGTTATAGGATTCTTTTTCAGATGATCAAGATGATATATAGTTGATAAACAATCTGGAAATCAAGAGTAAAAACCACCACAGAGCTTGGAATGAAGGGACAAACTCCTGCGACAAGCATTGTTCAAATCTGGAATTTTGTGACTTAGTGGTGTGCCACGAACCTATGCACCGTGATAAGGGAGTGGAACGCCCTTGGATGTAGTGTCGATGGAAATTTCCAGTATCTAGGCATGATATTGGTTGTCCACGTACCCTTGGCCACACAATAAGGGCATGGCACATCCCTATTTCAAAAATGACAAATCGTGTTCTACTATAAATGGGACACTTAAACTCCTATGAATTCACCTTGGAAAACCTTATGGATTGGAGACATAATTTAGGAGGCCTTAAATAGTGTTTTTATTCCTTGACTTTAGTTTTTTTTATGGATTTTGACATGAATACATCAATTGTGATTACGTGTATGTCCATGAGCGGCTAAACACCCTTTTCCGACATTAAGGCCAAGAACATGATTACTCTTGTTGTGTATTGACTTGGTCTTGGTTATTTATCATAGTTGGTTTTTTGTTAATACTTCTTATCACTATTTCAAGGATTTGTGACCTTTGGAATACTTTCATAACTCTATGGTCAACCTGGAAGAATGAATAATAGGGTAGAACATGGGATGAATAAAATAGGATCATAATCTCAATTGAATGAAGTTATGATTTTCATTTAGGATAGGAATATAACTTATTTCCCTATTTGGTTAAGTTACGAGATAGAATATGAAAGCATTTAACTTAGTTCTCGCATGCTGATAACACCAAAAATACACCTCTAATTTAAAGGATAAAATGATCGTTATCAAATAGAGTAACCCAACTAGGTTGAGGTTGAATCCTAAGGGAATACGTCGGAAATATTTCTCAAATTTGTAGAAATCACCATCCAATATGTAAAAGTAAAGAGAGGATTTGTTAAAATAAAATAAAAAGGAAAATAATTGGTTGTTCTTGGTTGTAAGCATTAGAAGAAGAACACTAGGCTTGTGCACCCCCTAGCTTCTGAACTACGTAAATTTCTCATGATCAACCCAACTACTCTGTTATTCTGCAAGCAAAGCCAACAAGACAAGTCTTATCAACGCTCGGGTAAGCTAGTAGATAAATTTCACCTTTTGACTTGGTTATCGTCTCCGGGTGTTTCCTTGTTTCTCCTTGCTAGGTCCTCAGTTCACAAGCTCCTTAGTTATCGGATTGAGTAATTAGATCAGACGTTTGGTTATCAAATCCCAAATCACTATCTTCATTTCTTTTCCCAATCGCAAGCTTCTTGGTTATTGAATGAATGCAAATACAGGATATTTTATGGTACGACCGATACATAAGATTAATTATTGCAAAGAAGATTAAGATACATGCAGCCCTAGAATAAATGAATGTCACACTTCCTCTACGTAGATAATCCGCTAGGGTTCCCACAACCCTAGATAAGAGAATTAGCTGCTCATATGTATGAGGTCAATCATGGAATCTATAGACAAAATTACAAAATCAATCTCCAAGTAATAAGGGATAAATCCCAAAGTCTTAAATTGAATAATAAACCAAGAAAAAACCTAGAATAATAATCAATTCATTGAATTTCAAAATTGGTGAATGTTTTATTGAATGAATGATTTATAAATAAAACAAAGCCTAACAGGTATTTATAGATTACAAGACCAATCCTAAATTAAGTAGGAAAACCCTAAAAATTAACTCCTAAATAAAATAGGAAAACTCTAGAGATCAAATCCTAAATAAAATAGGAAAACGTAATTACCTATATATAATATGACTACAAAACATTACAAGAGTGTAATTGAGATATATGGAAACTCTAAGAAACAAATCCTAACTAAAATGGGATAGGACACTTAATTTTTCACAAGGTACGACTCAGGTCCACTACTCGTACAGTCAACTTACGAGTCGTAGGACCCAGTCGTATGCATTCCAGTAGCTCATGTACCAAGGCTTCAACATTCTAATATTATTATGACTCATCCTCATGATTCTTACCTAGATCATACGACTCATGGACTTCACTTGTATCCACCTGGGACTTCTTCCGTTCTTGTTCTTGGACACTGTTTTTCTTACGGTTGGATCATACGAGTTGTACTCAGACTTCTGATTCATATTCTTCTTAAACTTTAACTTTATCAGATATTTTTTAAATTTAGATGCATATTGGTATTACAAATAGCTCTACGCTTATAGGTATGTGAAAACATCCCTAACGATTAAGTTCTTGTGAAGAGTATAACTATCATCATCTTCAACCGAGAATATATTTTTGTGTATAAAGTATTTTTTTATCTCAAGACCCACCAACATATAGAAAATTGAATTATCTTTCCAATGATACCAATTTTGCCTTAATCTGATATCGGATGAGAAGTTATGGCCAAAATACTGAAGCACCGTTGAAGTTGTGTCGAATCTGTCCAGGGTACGACTTATAAGGTCTATCAGGGATATGAATCGTAAAGTCTCCTTATGGGTCATTAGGAGAAAATCGTACCTTGGGAATTAGAGGCTTAAAATAGGTTTTAAAATATGATTCAAGCCACTTTTCATAGTTCCTTTACATTTAGCATCCAAAACCTAATTTCCTGCAAAACACTCTAAAAACACATCAAATATAACAACACAACCTTAAGTACATGCATGTTCTCATAGTTTAAACATCATAAGTGCTATATTTATATAGTACATCAAGACCCTCAACTTTGAACTTTGCATGTCTTTAGGCAACAAAACATAAAAAAACAATATAACGATGCTTAACCAAGAGAAACGTAAGATACCTATGGCAGTCAGTCATCAATTTTAGCTAAAAAAAATTACCCTCTCAAGTTCAATCAATTTAAAACCAACTGTGTGTATTAGTAAAGCACAACAATGTGACACAAAGGAATCAAGCGATTTAATTATATTAGAGACAAACAACCATGCATATATAGAAGTTACACTAACCAAACAAGTAAGAAACTAGCAATACAACTCATGTTCCCTCACAATAAAAGAATTCCCTACTCACTCATATATTAAATCAAGTATGTCAATATGGGGACGGTCAAGAGACATTTACTCTCATAAAGAAGTTCCAATCAATTGCATGTCAAATACCATAGGCTTTCCCTTATTTTCTTTACCTTAGCTTTCAGACAGTCAAGTTAGGATCACTCTAGGACTTTACATAGCTTGTAATGTAGGCTTGGGGGATGGTATGGTACGTATGGATATATGAAGTGACTAAGCCTCCTTGAAAAAATACTAACTTTTGGGTCGTATGCATCAACCATATTTTTCTTTATTTATTTCCATCCTTATTTCTCCCTTTCTATTTTAAAGCATATTCAGGTTGGGTGTGATTCTTATTCTCTCTTTTTCACTTTTTCACAATTTTTCTTTACTTTTTCTTTTTCTTTTCTTCATCTACCACACCCAGCCTTACTTTTTTTTCTTATGTTACCCTTCTTTATACTCAATTTACATCACGCACCTCTATGAAAGCCACCCTCAACTTAAACGATTTGCCTGAGTTGAAGTGAATAATGTCCAAAGAGGACCAAGGCCAAAACAGGTTCATTGTAATATTAAATAGAACAATGAAAATGTGTAACAAGAAAATAGGTTATAAGGCTCAAAACAGGGATCAAGGGATATCATTTCACAATGGAAGGTCATTTAGGCGAAACGTACACTAATATAAAAAACAACCTATGATATTTTCCCAATTGACTATCCTACAACCTAGGCAAGAATAATAGGGTAAGTTCTGAATTTTACACACAAAGGTAACAAGGTAGTATCTCACACATATGTCACAAAGTTACATCACAAGCTACTACCTATCCGGTTCATGCAATTTTCAACAATGATTATCAAATCCCTAATTATAATGCCATAAAAACATTCACAATAGTCGTATATATATTCATATCGCCTAGTTACAAAATAGATAATTGGAGAGGTATTAATCATTTATCTCAAAAATAAAAAAAATATGTCAACTGCCTTAGATACTTATTTCTCTCTAAGTTAACCATAAAACATCACAAAATAAAACACAATATGCCTAAATATGTCGATTCAACTCGGAAAAACACTTCGAGGAAAAGAGACACGGCAAAAAAAACCCAAAAGGACATCAAGACCCATAAGTAGCCCCACCCTCAACTTAAAATCATGTATTGTCCCTAATGTGTCAAACCAAAAAAAAGAGAGATAGACACATACCCGTGGCACCATAGTTTCAAAGATATGATGTCAATCACATAATATGAATACAAACAACAAAATAACTTGGGTTGCCTCCCAAGCAACTCCTGATTTCACGTCGTGGCATGATGGGACTTTGTTGGGTACTCAGACTTCCCCAACCAGTCCATGGGTACCTTGATTACTCAGACTTCATCAATGTATCCTAATAGTTGTGCTTCAAATTTCTCATTCCATTTTGAACATATGAATTTCACCCCTAATTGTTTTTCTGATTTCCTATTATGCACATGTGGTAGAAGTATAAAAATAAAGGACCCAAGAAATAGATGTGGCATGTTGTTTTTCTTGGCTGTTATATGAGGAATGTAGTTTTTTGAGTATGACTCAGCAAATTCAAGAATATAGACATATTTTTCCTCCTTCATGCACTCTTAGGCTCGATCAAGATCTGATTATCAAAATACAATGTTAAAAAGTTCTTAGAATGAGGTCTAATGCACCCCAACTCTAAATTTAAAGTCTTTTTTACATCCCCACATTATTCTAGAATACTCTCCTTAAGAGTGACGCTATCCATAATAGAATGAACAATTTTTTATTCCTCCATTTTTAGCTCCTCAAGTTGTCTTTTCATAATTCTTTCAGTCTCGCACCACCCATTGGTAATTCGCTTGTCTTTACACGTAGCAATTTTTGCATCCAACTCTATTTGTAGAAGGTAAATATCCAAGACAAACTTATCAACCTCGTATATATGATATTGTCTTTCTTTTATAGGTGTGTCAATGTGTCAAGCATGTTATCATTATGTTCCAATAATATATTTATAACGCCCCTGCAGTAATACACCATATCATAAGGATAAGGGTCAATGAATAAAGAGTCATCATCACCGCTGTTATCTTAAGAAGAGTAGGTTAAAAAAATAACAAAAGTAAATAAATAAAGAAAAGAAAATAAACCCAATAACTCCAATAATTTAATTGAAGAGTTTCGAGATCGTATTCCCCAGCAACAGTGCAAAAATTTGATAATGCCCAAAATACACCTCTAATTTAAAGGATGAAGCGGTCGTTGTCAAATATAGTAACCTAACTAGGTTAGGGTAGAATCTCAAGGGAATACGTCAAAAATCTTTCTCGAATTTGTTGAAATCACTGGCCAACAAGTAAAAGTAAAAGGGGGATTTGTTAAAATAAAATAAAAAGGAAAAGAATTGGTTGTTATTGGTTGTAAACAATAGAAGACGAACACTAGGCTTGTTTTCCCCCTGGCTTCTTAACTTCGTAAATTTCTCATGATCAACACAACTACTCTATTGGTTTGCATGTAAATCCTACAAGATAAGTCTTATCAACTGTTGGGTAAGCTAGAAGCTAAATTTCACCCTTTGACTTGGTTATCATCTTCAAGTGTTGCCTTATTGGTCCTTGCTATGACCTTAGTTCACAATATTCTTGGTTATCGAATCGAGTAATTAAATGATATTCTTGGTTATTGAATCCCAAATCACTGGCTTAATTTCTTTTCCCTATCACAAGCTTCTTCGTTATCAAATGAATGCGAATAGAGGCTATCTCAAGGTATGACTGATACATAAGATTAATTATAGTGAAGAAGATTAAAATAAATGCATTCCTAGAATAGATGAATGTCACACTTCCTCTATGTAGCTAATATCTAGGGTTCCCACAACCCTAGATAAGGGAATTAGTTGCTCATATTTATGATATCAATCATGGAATCCACAAAAAAAATTACAAAATCAATCTCCAAATAAGGAGGGATAAATCCCATAGTCTTAAATTGAATAACAAACCAAGAACAAACCAATAATAATAATCAATACAATGAATTTCAAAATTGGTGAATGTTTTATTGAATGAATGATTGATAAATAAAACAAAGCCTAAAGGGTATTTATAGATTACAAAACCAAATCCTAATTAAAGTAGTAAAACCCTAAAAATCAACTCCTAAATAAAATAGGAAAACACTAGAGATCAAATCCTAAATAAAATAGGAAAACATAGCTACCCATACATAATAGGACAACAAAATATTATAGGACTGTAATTGGGATATACAGAAACTCCAGTAAACAAATCCTTACTAAAATGGAATAGGACACTAAAGTCGTCATAAGGTACGACTCGGATCTACAACTCGTATGGTCTACTTAAGAGTCGTAGGACCAAGTCATATGCATTCCAGTAGGTCATATATGTTTGTCATTGGATTTTCATATATTTTTCTTGTTCATGTATTCATGTTCAGTATCCATATGCATTTAAATTAGTCACTGCCTCATGTACCAGTACATTCAAAGTATTGACCTCATACTCTCTTTTGCGCTATATTGATTTCAAAATATAGGTTCGGATGATCAGTTCCCTGATCTCCGTTAGTCATCTAAGTTCCTCTTAGCATCATAAGTGGTGAGTTCTTATCCATCGAGGACAAGATATTTTTAGTTATTTTTAATATTTTTTATGTTCAGTCAGTCAAAGTTGGTTGGGGGTTCGTCTCATCAACTCTTTATGTCTTTATAGGCTTTCAGAAGTTCAAACTAGTTGTGAAGATATTCAGATTATTTTCAGTTTCTTTTGTCAGTAATTTAGACATATTCATATTTATTTCAGAAACCCACCTTGACTGTAATTATATTAGTTCAGCTCCGTATATGCTACTCTATCATCATTTTATTTAGTGCTCATAACAAGTACATAAACATAAGTTAGCTTAAGGTCGACCTTAAGCATTATGTCGCGACTAGGGGGTAGCCTCATTTTGTGACAATTCTGAAAATTTTACTTTTGAACTTCCCAAGCTCCAAACATTTATTAATAAGTTGAAATATGTTTAGGAATGTTAAAAGGGTTATTCTGGGGAGTTTCAGAATTTTCTAAAGAGGTTTGGGGTGTTTTTGAACCACGGAGGCAGTAAGCCTCTTCAATTTCAGCATGTCACGGAGGATAGTCTTTGCGATACACAATGTGTCACGGAGGTTAGCCTCCACAATATGAAGCCTATCATGGAGGCTGGCCTCCGTGATAGCCTCCATGGCACGAAGACAATGTAATTTGGAGCAGTTTCATTTGAGTTAAGGGGCATTTTGGTCCTTTCCTCCTCTCCCTAAACACTTAATTCATGATTTAAAACCCAAGAGAGGGATTAATTTCCCTATTCATAATTATTTAAAGACGTATAAACATCTCCCATCCTCAAGAACACAAAAATCAATGCTTCTTCAAAGAATTCATCCATCAAAGTTTCCAATTCCAAGTTTTCTTTAAAAATTCAAGAAACTCAGGAATGTGGGATATCCATCAATGGGTTCCTTCTACCTTTGAGTACCAAGAATCCCTTATTTTTCAAGTATAAACCTTTTTTAAAATTTTAATGCCAAGTGTGAATTTACTCAATTTTCACCTAATAGTTTTGAATACGAACTATGACATTGTGTTTCCACACGAGAATTATTCTCTTACATAATTTATAATCTCAATCATCTATATCATGTCCAGTTGATACCATGTTAATTTATCAAGATATGAATTAAATTACCATGTGAGCATGTTGTCCTCATAAGTTTAATATATTTCCATGCTTAAAATCATGGATTTCATCAACTTAGTGAAATATACTAGGTTTTGGGTCTCTTAATCATGAATTTCCTTATTATGTTTAAATGATGTTATTGTATTTAAAGTATTATTCAGTGTTGGAGGGTTATGAACACCCTATACCCATATGTTTATGCATGTTTCTGATTTTAAGTAAAAAGTCAGTCAGATCCTAATTTTATTACTATATTCAGATTATCATATTCATGTTGAGCAATTATCAGTAATGAGTCCTATTAACTTTTATCAGTACCAAAGTTAATTCGATTGGGAGTAGAATTTAGCACCAAGCGAATGTAGGGATGAAGGATTTCTAGCCAGTCGAGGGTGAGACTTTTAGTAGTAGTCCCTAAGTTCCATAACTATGTAGCCAACATAGGTATTGAGTGGTTTTCCTGCTATTTGAGGGTTGACACTCTCTTATGGGCACCTGCCAGTCGAGGGTGACACCCTAGTCCTTCAGGACATGAGCTTTGTGGATCCGCATCATCATCCATTGGTTGGTACCCTTGGCAAGGTGCTATTACCCTTCCCACTATTTTTATAGGTTGGACCTTAATCAACTCAAATTTGGGAATATCAGTTACATGATATCTCCTACAATTTCAATTTAGTGTTTAGGATTATATCAACTCAAATTTGGATGGACAATTGTTCTGCTTATCAGCTATTAAATCAGTCAATTTTATAGATCATTTCAGTACATGCTTTACTTGCTCTTACATTCATTTTGCATTTTCATGCATTCATGGTCAGATCTATAAGAACTTTAGTTAGTCCTTATCTCACATACCAGTACATTCAAAGTACCGATTGCATATTCTCTTTTGTGCTATGTTTTTTTATAACATAGGTTCCAATGCTCAGTTCCCCAATTAAGCTTAGTCAAATCAGTGCTACTTAGCTATAGTTGTGGTGAGTGAGCCATCGAGGATAAGTTATTTGCAGTAATTTTTAGTACTTTATTTATTTTAGTCAATCAGAGTTAGTTGGGGAACTGTCCCATCAACTCTTCATGTTTTAGAGGCTTTTAGATAGTCAGACTTGTTCTTAATTTTTATCAGATGTTTAGACATGTTCGGTATTGTTTCAGTATTACACCTTGATAGAACTTTTATCAGTTTAGCTTCCGCATATGATGTATCATTATTACTTTATTCAGTGCTTACAGTAGTTACCGAATCACAGGTTAACTTGGGGTCACTTGTGGCCTTAAGCAACATGTTACGACTAGGGGGTAGTCTATAGTCATGAAAAACTTAGTATCAAAGACTATGGTTTGAAAGTATCCTAGGGTGTTTAAAAGCCACATTGAGTAGAGTTTTGTGCATAGGTGTGAAGAGCACCTCACTTATGAGCAAAAGGCTATGAGATATTTTAGTAAAGTTTCCCTTCTTTTAGTATTCATGTTGTGCGAAAGAGTGTGAGCTCTATTGAATTCCCTTTCTAACTCGTCCTTCATTCATTTACATAAAATGACACCTATAAGAAATAATGGAAGAAATAACAGGCGTCAGCCTACACCACCACATATTCAGGAAAACCCTCTGAACGACCATGTTTCCTATTCTGAATTCTGGACCGCTTTCACTATTTTGGCCCATACTAGTGTTTCTAAAAATAACAAGTAGGCTATTTTTCCAGCTAATCTAGTAGTTAGCATGGAAACAACTAGGATCTAAGACTTTACTCGGATAAATCCTCCATTATTTTTTGGATCTAAGTCTGAGGAGGATCCGCAGGATTTTTTGGATGGTGTGCAAAAAATGACAGATAACATGGGTATTACTACTAGTGTGATTGCTGAATTAACTGCTTGCCAGTTATAAGGAGTGGCTCATACTTGGTTCAAGTAGTGAAAGGATGACAAAGGTGTTGAGGAAGGACTTATAGAGTGGGAGAAGTTTGCTACAACCTTCTTAGATAGTTTTTTCCCACTTTTGTTGAGAGAGGCCAAAGTGCATGAGTTTATAAATATGAAATAGGGTAACATAAGTGTGAAGTATTACTCACTCAATTTTACCCAATTAACGAGGTATGCTCCGACTATGGTAGCTGATTTTAGGGCCAAAATGAGTAAGTTTGTGTCTAGTGTGTCAGATGATATAGTCAAGGAATGTAGAATAGTAATGTTGATTAAGGAGATGGACCTTTCTTGGTTGATGGTTCATGATCAGTAGATTGAGAAGGAGAAGCCCAAGAAGAAGGAAATAGAGAATAAGAGGGCCAGAACCAATAGCTTCAACTTCTTACAACAAAGGTTTGATAGTGGGCATCTTTCTTAATTTTGCTAAAATGTTTAGCTCCAACCCCATCTTCATCTAGTGCACCACTGCCTAAGTTTAGGTAGGAAAACTGGGATAGAGCGCCAGGCTCTAAGTCCTAGGATAGCATAAATAGTGGTTGCACCAATTTGCTTTGAAGGAGATATGGTAAGATCCATCAAAGAGAGTAATGGGCAGGCAATTTTATATGTTTTGGATAAGGCAAGCCAGGACATAAGATGAGGTATTTCCCAGGGGTTACCTAGAAGGGAAAGGATTTTCATTGATTGGGCCAGTCTAATTTTTTGTCAGCTCTAATAGGTCGTCTGACTCAGTAGGGCACCACCTCCAGTGCTACTAGTGGGCAGTGTCAGAACTGACTTTAGGCTTTACAAGCTCGGTAGTGTTAGGAAAGTTCCCCTAATATGGTTATGGGTATGTTACATATCTTTCACTTTTACATTTATGAATTGTTAGACCCTGAAGCTTCACTTTCTTTTATGACTCCTTATATAGTTATAGATTTTGGTGTGACTCTTAACATATTAGTAGAGCCTTTCTCAGTGTTTACCCTAGTGGGTAGTTCTATTATAGCCAAACAGGTATACAGAAATTTCCCGATCATGGTGTCTTAAAAAGTCAATTTAGTGGACCTTGTAGAGTTAGAGATGACTGACTTTGATGTCATTCTTGGGATGGATTGGCTAAACTCTTTCTATGCCTCAGTTGACTGTAGAAATAGAATAGCCTAGTTCTAGTTACCTAATGGACATATTGTAGAATAGAGGGGTAGTATTTCAGTGCCTATTGGTCGATTTGTCTCGTATCTTAAGGAAAAAAGATGATATACAAGGGATATATTTACTATATCTTTGAGTCGACGACTCAAGTTCTAAAACTCTAAGTCTTAAGTCAGTTCCTGGAGTAAATGACTTTTGAGAGGTGTTCCCTGAAGTTCTTTCTGGAGTTCCTCCCAAAAGGAAAATTGACTTTAGAATAGATCTCCCCCAAAATAACCAGCCTATCTCAGCTTCACCTTATAAAATGGCTCCAGCATAGCTTAAGAAATTGAAAGAACAGTTGAAGGATCTCTTAGAAAAGGGTTTTATCAGTCCTACTATCTCTCCATGGGGTGCTCTAGTTCTTTTTATGTGCAATAAAGATGGTTCCCTCAGAATGTGCATCAACTACCATCAGTTAAACAAAGTCACAATCAAGAATAAATGTCCTCTCCCTAGAATTGATGACTTATTTGACCAACTTTAGGGTGCAAACTATTTCTCTAAGATAGACCTTAGATTTGACTATCATCAGCTTAGAGTCAGAGAATATGATATTTGAAGTTAACCTTCAAAACTCGGTATTGTCACTTTGAATTTCTATTTGTCTTTACCATAAAGATTTGGAGAAAATACCTTTATGGGTTCTATGTTGACGTGTTCACGGATCATAAGAGTTTGAAGTATGTGTTCACACAGAAAGATCTAAATTTTCATCAGAGTAGGTGGCTTGAATTGTTGAAAGACTGTGATATGGGTGTATTGTATCACCTGGGTAAGGATAATGTAGTAGCTGATTCCCTTAGTAGATTGTGTATGGTAAGTGTTGTTGCACATGTTGAGGAGGGTATGTGATACAAAATCAAACCAACAACACCAAGAGCTTCAAGTAGGCTCGGATTTCAGTCCAACAACACAAGAACAACAAGTTTAAGTTTCGGTTTTTCAGTCCAACAACACAAGAACAACAAGATAGATAACAATGCTAGTGAATCGAAAAGAGCCCCACACGGCTTCACTAGACTTTAAGATAACAAAATCAACAACAACAACAAGATAAAGAAAGATAGATAACTTGACATATAACATTCAAGAAACTAAGAACCCTAACATCAAGAGAGGACCCTAAGTCTAATGAATATAAACACCAAGTTCTTACGAGGACCAAGAGGCACTCAACGACCTCAAAACCCTTGTTTCTAGCAAAAGAGACAACACAAGTATCCCTCTACTTGTGAGATAATAGGGACGGCTTCTAAGAGTGGATGAGAGAGCCGAAATGTTTAGTGTTTTTAGGTTACAAAATCAGCATTCAAAAACTAAGGAATAACTCTCTAACATGTTCTATTTATACTACAAACAAAAGGGGTAAAATGACCCATCCGCCCTTGCTTCTTGTGCCAACCTTGGAGAGTAGTTTATTACACATTAATACCTCTCTTCACACATAAAAACGTTTAGGTCCTTGGTTGGTTCAATCACCAACTCACACACGGCCATTTGCATGAACAAAGCTTGGAGTTTTTGTAATTCCCGAGCTTGGCTTCGTGTGAAAGGCCGTGTACCTGTGGAGGCTGCCCCAACCGTATCATCCTCTCCATCTTGAGAGGAATTTGACCTCAAATTTAGCATTTGGTCATCTTCAACCGCATCCACGAGGGAGAGATCACCAACGTTGAAAGTGTTGTGCACTTGATATTCCGGTGGAAGGTCAATCTTGTAGGCGTTGTCATTGATTCTCTCAAGTACTTGGAAAGGACCATCACCCCTTGGCAGAAATTTGGACTTCCTTTGAGCTGGAAACTGATCCTTTCGAAGATGCACCCACACCCAATCTCCGGGTTCAAGCACAAGCCTTCTTCTCCCTTTGTTTACCCTTTTGCAACCTCTTGGTTCTTCTTTTCAAGCTTGATCCGCACCGTCTCATGCATTTTCTTCATTGCCTCGGCTCTTTTATTTCCATCTAAGCTGGTCATGAGATCACTAGACAAAGGAGTGAGATCTAAAGGGGTAAGGGGATTCAGGCCGTAAACACATTCAAAGGGAGTCATTCCCGTGCTCGAATGTATTACCCGGTTGTATGCAAATTCCACCAAGGGTAGGTGATCTTCCCATGAAGTCAGTTTACCTTTAACCATAGAACGTAGCATAGACCCTAAGGTTCTATTTACTACCTCCGTTTGTCCATCGGTTTGTGGGTGGCAAGACGTGGAGAAAAGTAACTTCGTTCCAAGCCTACCCCACATGGACTTCCAAAAGAGACTTAGGAACTTGGAGTCCCTATTGCTCACAATAGTCCTCGGTACCCCGTGAAGCTTTACAACATGTTCAACAAATAATGACGCTACACTACGAGCATCCTCGGTTTTAGCACATGGAATAAAATGAGCCATTTTAGAGAATCTATCAACAATAACAAAAATGCTATCTCGGCCCTTTCTAGTCCTTGGCATCCCCAAAACAAAATCCATCGAAATGTCCAACCAAGGTCTAAGGGGAGTAGGGAGTGGGGTGTATAATCCTTGAGGTAGGAGACGAGATTTCGCACTCCGGCAGGCCACGCATTGACTACAAATTTTAGTGACGTCTATGCGCATTTTGGGCCAATAGAAGTTCTCCTCTAAGATTCTGAGGGTCTTGTCTACCCCAAAGTGCCCCATGAGGCCTCCGTCATGGGCCTCCCTCACAAATAATTCCCTCCAAGAACTAGAAGGAACACACAACCTCCTCCCTTTGAACAAATAGCCATCGAACCGAGAGTAGGAGGAATGGTCATTCTCCTTAAGCCAACGGTCCCTTCCCCACTCTTCGCATTCCCTAAAAATATGAGCAAAGGTAGGATCCTCGGGATACAACAACCGCAAGCTCTCAAAAACCATCAATTTCGAAGACAAGGTAGCAACAAGCACATGCTTCCTAGACAAGGCATCGGCAACAACATTTTCCTTTCCCCTTTTGTAATGAATTAAATAAGGGAAAGTCTCGATGAACTCAATCCACTTAGCATGATGCCTATTCAACTTGTCTTGGATCTTAAGGTGTTTCAACGACTCATGATCCATTCATATCACAAACTCCTTAGGCCACAAATAATGTTGCCAATTTCCCAAAGCTCTGACAAGGGCGTACAACTCCAAATCATAAGTTGAGTAATTAAGAGTTGCCCCTTTGATCTTTTCACTGAAATAAGCAACGGGCTTACCTTCTTGCATCAAAACAGCCCCGATGCCAACCTTACTAGCATCACACTCTACTTCAAACATCTTATCAAAATCGGGCAATTGCAATAAAGGCACCGAGATGAGCGTAGCTTTCAAGGCCTCAAAAGCCCTAGCCTGCTCATCACCCCATTTAAAGGGTCCGTCCTTTCTAATTACCTCAGTCAAGGGGGCTGCTATGGAACTAAATCCTTTGATAAACCTCCTATAAAAGCTTGCCAACCCGTGGAAACTTCGGATTTCTCCAATAGTTTTAGGGGTCGGCCAACTTCGAATAGAGTCTATCTTGGAATCGTCCACTTCCACACCCCTTGAGCTCACGACAAAACCCAAGAATATAACCTTATTAACACCAAAAGAACACTTCTCCATGTTGGCATACAGCTTCTCCTTTCGGAGAACATCAAACACACATCTCAAATGCATTACATGATCATCAATAGATTTACTATACACCAACACATCATCAAAGTAAACCACCACAAACTTTCCAATATAAGGCTTCATTACATGATTCATTAGCCTCATAAAGGTTCTAGGAGCATTGGTAAGGCCGAAGGGCATGACCAGCCACTCATATAGACCGAATTTGGTCTTGAATGCGGTCTTCCACTCATCACCGGGTTGCATGCGAATTTGGTGATAGCCGCTCCTAAGGTCCACTTTAGAAAACAAACAAGATCCGTGGAGCTCATCTAACATATCATCTAGTCTAGGGATTGGATGACGATACCTTATAGTGATTTTGTTGATGGCTCTACAATCGACGCACATGCGCTAAGTTCCGTCCTTCTTCGGTACCAAAAGCACCGGAACAACACACGAACTCATGCTTTCCTTGATGTATCCCTTGTTGAGAAGCTCCTCAACTTGTCTTTCAAGCTCCTTAGTGTCCATGGGATTGCTCCTATAGGCCGGTTTGTTTGGAAGTTGTGAACCCGACACCAAATCAATTTGGTGCTCAATTCCCCGAAGTGGGGGCAATCCTTGCGGAAGTTCTTGAGGAAATACATCTTCATACTCCTGCAACACACAAGAAATCAAAGGGGAAATGGAAGAATTAGTGGGGTTAGTATTAAAACAATGGGCCAAAAGTAACATCGGCTTGTTTTCATCATGGTCCACGAAGAGTTCTTTCCTCCTAGCCAACATCACTACGTTTTCCATCTCCCTTGTTGTTGGGACAGCCTCGGATGTCCCTACTTCCTCACCTACGGCATTCCCCCCCTTTTCTCCCTTTCCGGATTCCTTCCCCTTTCCCTTCAACTCTCTCATCTTTTGATGCCACTCATTTACTTGGGAGGGTGAAAGAGGATGAAGTGTGACCTTTCGGCCATCCTTCTCAAGCGTATACCGGTTGGACCTCCCATCGTGTTTAGTAGACCTATCATATTTCCATGGTCTACCTAACAACAAGTGACATGCTTGCATTGGGATCACGTCACAAAGCACTTCATCGTGGTAGTTTCCCACCTTAAACCGAATCACACATTGCCTTGTGACCTTTAATTCACCACAATCGTTCAACCATTGTAGCTTGTAAGGACTAGTGTGTAGTGTAGTTGGTATCTTCAAGAAATTTACCATAGCATGGCTCGCAACATTTGTACAACTACCACTATCAATCACCAAGGTGCACACACTCCCTTTTACAAGACACTTAGTATGGAATAGATTTTCCCTTTGACTCGGGTCATCTATCGCCTTACTAATCATGACACGTCTAACCACAAAGTTTGGAACCACACACTCCCCTTCTTGTGGATAGACATCTTCACTACCATCTAATTCATCATCATTCGGCCCATTTTCAGCTCCCTCTCCATCTTGAGGCTCGGCCTCATCCTCCCCCCTTTCGGAAACCACCTCCTCACCAAGGTAGTACACTTTCCCTTCTCGTAGGATCACATTGCGCCGGTTCGGACATTCATTGGACTTATGACCCCAACCTTGGCACTTGAAGCATTGGAACCCCTTTGGGTTGGGATATTTGTGAGACTCCAGTTTCGGAGGGAATTTAGGGACTGTTTTGGACTCGGGCAGCTTCGTAGGGGCGGGTTGGTCCTTGTTTTTGGGCCAACCCGAGGGGGTTTGTACCCTTGCCTTGAAGGATGATCTCTCCTTAAGTTCCCTTTCAATCTCAAGGGCCGCTTGGAATATACCGTCAATGGTTTCAAACCGGTGAAGGGTCAAATGAGTGGAGATCTCTTTGTTCAACCCACACTTGAACCGGATGATGTCGTGACTGATTTGCTCCCCACGATGATCAAGTTTCAACATGAGTTGTTGGAACTCGTCAAAATAGGCCATCACACTCTTTCCTCCTTGCCGCAAGCCATATAATCTAGCAAGCAACTCATGACGATATCTCTCGGGAAGGTATCGTTGTCTCATCAAATACCTCAACCGATACCAAGGTGGTGGCTGCCCATCAACTAATTCATTACCAAATCGTTTAACATACTCCCACCAAGTGTTAGCATAGCCCTCGAGGTGAGCTATAGCGTAGCAACTCTTCTTTTCTTCCGAGATGTCATTAACTTGGAAAACTTTGTCACAAGCAGATTCCCAAGTTAAGTAGGTCTCGGGGTCACTTTCACCCTTAAAGATGGGTAGGCTCAACTTGATGGTGTTGATGCCTACGTCTCTCTCTTGGTGTCGGTTTCCCCTATCTCCATACCCCCGGTATCTCCTAGGTTCTCCTCGACCCCCTCTTAACTCCTCCTCCCTCATATAAGCATCATCAAAGGCTCCATCTCCTTCATACTCCTCTCTACCGTATCCTTCAAAGTGGGCTGGTCGGCCTTGGCCGTTTTGATTCGGAGGATTTGGAATTTGCGGTCTTTGGGTTAATGGAGCTTGGAATGGAGGGTTTGGATTTAGTGGAGGTACTTGGCGTCCAAATCCCTCTTGTGGAATTGGAGGGGCTTGGAAATGTAGTGGTCTAGTGGGGTCTCGGTTTGGAGGAAAATAGGTAGTTTGGCTTGCGGTATTTAGTGGAGCTTGGGGTG
Organism: Capsicum pubescens; assembly: GCA_030864215.1. Classification (NCBI taxonomy): domain Eukaryota; kingdom Viridiplantae; phylum Streptophyta; class Magnoliopsida; order Solanales; family Solanaceae; genus Capsicum; species Capsicum pubescens. The sequence continues at coordinate 260,435,811 of CM061548.1, read as the reverse complement.
CATTTAGCATTTGGTGGACTGTTTCGGGGGTGATGGTTGCGGAGGAGGTCCTATCATGACCATTGGTAGATACATGTAGAGGAGTAGAAGGACGAGAGTTCCTTTGACTCTCCACTTGTTCTAATCTCCCACTAATAGTCGACACTTCCCCCTTTATTGCTGCCAAGTCCCCTCTCACGGCCCCAAATTCCGAATTCAACCTTTCAAGTGTCCGGGTAACGGCCTCAAGAGTGACCCTCATAGAATCAAGGGCATTAGTATCCACATTATGAGACGTAGCTCCTTCCATTGTCAAGATATTATCCGCTTTAGTTCACCACAAGTTCGTGTTCCACAAGTGTTGTATAATTGGCTAGTAACCGTGAAATTTTTAAGGTATGAGTAAGCTCTTATCCGGAATGGATTCTTGTTTGAAGACTCAAAGAATTCTTGCCGGACTAGAGTCAAAAATCAGCAATTCATTCAAACGAATAAAAGCACTCAAATAATTGTTGACACGAACAAACGGTTCAAGGAACTAGTTGACAACCTAGTAGGAATGTACTAGTTTGTTAATTAGTTCTAGGACCAAGTAAGGGAAACCAAGGATCAACAATTAGCAACCAAAGAATATCCTAAGTTGAGCTTATAGTGACGTGGCAGCATGCAATGGTTCCACACGTTCTTTTTTTTTTTTGTGTTAATATTCACACAACTTGTTATAGTTTGCAAAGTGTTTTGGTGGGAAAAATAAAATCTTGTAGTATTTCACCCTTTTCAAACTCAAGAAAGTGAGGTTTGGTTGACTAATCCCACAAAACAAGGCTCCTTGAATTTGGGAAAAGTGATTGACAAGACTAGAAGGTGATGGGTGCAAGTCTTTCACAACAACTTTATAGCTTGTCTTACAACTTGAGCACACAACAAGATGAACAAGATGAACAAGTTCAAAAGATGAACACCTCAACAAACTTTATCAACTTCTTTAGCACATAAACACACAACCACCAATTTTTCTTTTGGTTATCAACAACATACAACTTTCGGCCACTTCAAGTCACTACACAATGTTCAAGTTTTCAAGCTCAACTTTTGGATCTAGACACCTTAGTGTTGGTGAGAAAGAAACCAACGCTAGAAACTCACTAAAAAAGCAAAATAACACCTAGATCTAAACATACAACATCATTCTTGGTTTCAACTTTTAATGGACAGATTTTCAGAATTTCTTTTTGGTGTTGTTTGTTTAAGCCGTGAACTAGCCCAAGATGGGTTATGTTGGAACACAACCGGTCTCGCTTTGATACCAAATGATACAAAATCAAACCAAAAACACCAAGAGCTTCAAGTAGGCTCGGATTTCAGTCCAACAACACAAGAACAACAAGTTTAAGTTTCGGTTTTTCAGTCCAACAACACAAGAACAACAAGATAGATAACAATGCTAGTGAATCAAAAAGAGCCCCACACGGCTTCACTAGACTTTAAGATAACAAAATCAACAACAACAACAAGATAAAGAAAGATAGATAACTTGACATATAACATTCAAGAAACTAAGAACCCTAACATCAAGAGAGGACCCTAAGTCTAATGAATATAAACACCAAGTTCTTACGAGGACCAAGAGGCACTCAACGACCTCAAAACCCTTGTTTCTAGCCAAAGAGACAACACAAGTATCCCTCTACTTGTGAGATAATAGGGACGGCTTCTAAGAGTGGATGAGAGAGCCGAAATGTTTAGTGTTTTTAGGTTACAAAATCAGCATTCAAAAACTAAGGAATAACTCTCTAACATGTTCTATTTATACTACAAACAAAAGGGGTAAAATAACCCATCCGCCCTTGCTTCTTGTGCCAACCTTGGAGAGTAGTTTATTACACATTAAGACCTCTCTTCACACATAAAAACGTTTAGGTCCTTGGTTGGTTCAATCACCAACTCACACACTGCCATTTGCATGAACAAAGCTTGGAGTTTTTGTAATTCCCGAGCTTGGCTTCGTGTGAAAGGCCGTGTACCTGTGGAGGCTGCCCCAACCGTATCAGTATGAAGGAGTTAGTGTGTGAGGTTCATCAGCTTGCTAGAATGGGTTTTCGGTTAGTTGATTTGGCCGGAGGTAGGATATGGGTTTAAAATGGTACAAAATCTTTATTATTGGCTGAAGTGAAAGAAAATTAAAACAGGGATCTTATCTTGGTCAAGTCGAAGAAGACGGTTCAGGATCAAAAGTTAGACGTTTTCTTCCAAGGGGGAGATGGGGTGCTTCTTTGTCAGGGCATATTATATTTTGAGTGTAGATGGTTTGAGACAGCAAATATTTGTATAAGCTCATGGTGCACAATATTCTATTCACCCAGGAGCCACTAAGTTGTATCGTGATTTGTGGGAAATCTATTGGTGGAATGGTATGAAGAAAGATATTGCAAAATTTAATGTCAAAAGGTTAAGGTTGAATACCAAGGGCCTAATGGTATACTTCAGGATCTCAGCATGCTCACTTGGAAATGGGAGGTGGTGAAAAAGTATTTTGTTACAGGGTTACCTCGTACACATTGTCAACATGATTTGATTTGGGTCACTGTGGATAGAATAACTAAGTCATCCCATTTCTTATCGGTCCATACTCATATTTAGCAGAGGATTATGCTATACTCTATCTTAGGGAGTTGGTAAAGTTTCATGGGGTTCCATTGACCATCATTTCAGATAAAGGTACTCAATTTACCTCATATTTTTGGAAGGCTTTTCAGAAGTGTCTTGGTACCCAAGTTCATCTCAGTACAAATTTTTATCCTCAGATACATGGTTCGACAGAGTGTAGCATTTAGACATTACAGGACATATTGATGGTTTGTGTTATTGACTTCAAGGGTAGTTAGTATGACCACTTAGCTTTGATTGAGTTTTCCAATAATAACAACTATCACTCTAGTATTTAGATGGTCCATTTGAGGATATCTATGGATGGAGGTGTAGATATCCCATTGGTTGGTTTGAAGTAGGTGAGGCTGCTTTGATAGATCTAGATTCAATGTATGAGGCAATAGAGAAAGTCTAGTTAATTCGAGAAAGGCTGAAGACAACCTAACATCAATAGAAATCTTATGCTGATGTGAGAAAAAGAAATCTTGAGTTTGATGTAAGAAAGGAAAGTTTAGTCCCCTCCATGTTGGCCCATACAAGATCTTGAGATGTTTTGGGAAGGTAGCTTATGAGTTAGAGTTTTCTGCAGAATTTGGATAAGTGAATCCGGTGTTTCGTGTCTCTTTTCTAAAGAAATACATTAGTGACTCAACTTCTATCATTCCTTTAGAGAGTGTTGACATGTAAGATAGCCTTTCCTATGAAGAAATCCCATTAGAAATCCTTAACCGTCAGATCCATAAGTTGAGGAAGATGGAAATTCTCTTGTTAAGGTTCTACGGAAAAACTAGTTTGCTAAGGGAGCTATTTTGGAAGCTGAAGCCAATATGTGAACCAAGTATCCTATTTTTTTCTCTACGAATTCAGATTCATCTTAAGGTACTGGTTTCCTTTAAATAGATTCTCTCATTTTCTATCTCAGCTATCCAATCATCCTCATCTAATAGCATGCATTCATGAATTCAGTCTAGTTCATGTGTCATGTTTCAGATTTAGTTAATCATAATTTAGCTCATAAGTAGTCAGTACATGATCTTAGTCTCCTTAGTATCTCAGCTCATACAGTTTCATTCGGGGATGATTGATTCCAAGGAGGAGATATTATAATACCCCATAATATCTTAGACAAGTTTTCAGTTATTCATCACATATTTAGAGGTCCCAATTCATTTAATTTAAACTAAGCATAAGTGACTATAAGACCCTGCAAAATTCTTAGCCTAATTCAGTCCTTTATGCTTGTTAAGGGGTCCTAAACTTAGAAAATTCTAGCTAAGTATTCAGAATTAGTGTTATTTTAGCCTTTGAAAGTTGGCAATCTTATTTAGCGACCTTCACGTCCATTAAATGTTAATGTTTGAGTTAATTCATGATCAGGAATCTCAATAGGTGTTCCGAACAAGTTTTGGATTTTTTGGACTTCGTTTATAGAACCTTTGGAATCCTAAACCAGTGAATCATCGCGATCTTGATGTGTCGCATCGACTATCACGTTGATAAATACTTTCCCCAGCTCCCAGCATACAATTTAAGTGAACTGACGTGGACTCAACGCAGCACGTTGGTTATCGCGTCGATGCCAATGACATGGCACATCGATGGCTCAGTTTATAATCATTTAAAAAGCCACATCCTCAGGGTTAATTAAGTCTTTTCCTCACGCCCTTCAACCCCCATAACACAAAATTTAGCCTTCTTTTAGGAAGTTATATTCATTCTTTCACAAATTGCTCAAGAACAAAAACCCTAGGTGAATTAAATTCATATTCAAGGCTCAGGATTCCACCATTAATTTTCAAGAATTCACCAACTAAGGTATGTGAAGTGTTCATCCAAGGTTCCTTCCACCCTTGGAGCCCAATAAACTCTTTTAAAGTTCATGTAGAGTGATTTCATGATTTCCATGATTTGAATTAAAGTGTATTCTTGATTTATTACACGATTCATGTAGAGTTAATTAATACATTTGTTTTACCATGTGAATTCATGTTGAAACTCTTGGAATTGTGTAATTGGAATTGAATCATGATGCCTACATGTTGTTTTAGTATTATGTGCATATATTGTGCCCCACAAGTGCTTGATGAATTATCAATGTGAGTTGAATAGTGAAATTACATTATGTTAGCATGTATGCAAGTGTTTGATTGAGTGCCCAAATGAATGAATGATGACTAAGTAGTTAATTACCATGTCTCAAGATTTTGCCATATTTTTTAAGCTTATGCTATCGAGTCCTGGAGGTATTTAATACCCGACAATTTAGCTGCTTTTCTAGAGCTATAGTTAGTCACAAAGTAGAATCAGTCATGCCTCGATTAGTAGAATTCAGTCAGTTACAGAACGTGGGAAAACTCAGTGAACTCAGAATCAGTCAAGCTCAGTTCAGTAAAATTAGTTCAGTTCAGTTATATGGTACAATCAGTAATAGTTCAATCTAGCCTAGTAAAATTTAGAATTTAATCCAATGTCTATTCTGTTGGGACTAGGATTCAGCACCGAGTGAACCCAAAGATGAGGACTCACCTACCGGTAGAGGGTGAAATTCTTAGAAGCAGTCCTTGCATTCCAAAAATACGTAGCCAGCATAGGTTGAGACATCAACCTACTAGTTAAGGGTTAATGAGGTGATCTACCTTCCAGTTGAGGGTACTACCATTCTCGTTTAGAGTACCTGTCAGATGAAGGTGAATCAACACTTATGCTTACCCTTGACAAGGCATTAACACCCTTCCAACAGGGGTTACAGGTTAGACCCTAAATCAGTTAGAGAAGGGGCATGTCGGTTAGATGATTACTTCCCACAGTCTCAGTTTTAGATTCATTCTCACTATGGAACTCAGTTCAGTTCTGCAAATTCAGGACTTTCAGACACAGTCTCTCAGCTCAGAATGGATTCACTATAGATCCACAAAACTAAGACTGTCAGATACAGTCATTCAGTTATCAGTAATTAAGTAGAAGTATACCTCAGATATTAGTTAATCAATATTCAGATTCAGTATTCACTGTTATTATGATCTCAGTACAGTTTCCATATTCATACATGTACTCTCATTCAGTAATACTCCTAATATTCAGTTAGTATTGTTCATGCATATGAACCCATGCATTTTAGCCTACCTCACTGAGCATACTAGTACATTCAAAGTACTGACGTATACCTTTCTTTTAAGCTATAATGTCTTATATCATAGGTTCAGACACTCGGGCTCCCAAGCACCCTTAACAGTTCAGATTCTCAGCATACAGAGTTTTTAGTGAGTCCTCATAGTTTAAGGACATGATTATTTATTTTAGCATTTCAGTTCATTATCAGTAGTCGGAGTTAACAGGGGACTTGTCCCATCAATTCCACAGTTCGGACAGTTTAGAGGTTTTTTAGACTAGAGTATTTTCAGACAATTATTCAGTTTCAGTATTGATGGTCAACTTTTGGTATTGTGATACCATATCCAGTATTATTTATAGTATTGAACCTTATGGCATGTTTTTTGCCTAATTTTTGCATATTTTAGTATTATTATCATTCAGTTATTATAGCAGGTACCAGTCACGGGTTAGCTTATGGTCCTTTAGGATTATGAAACCCTATAGTGTCTGGAGTATAGACTCGAAGTGTTATAAACTTGGTATCAGAGCCTAAGGTTTAACGGAGTCCTAGGAAGTCTGAAAGCTGCATCTAGTAGAGTCTTGTGCATAAGTGTGTTGCACACCACACTTGTGGATAAGAGGCTACGAGATATTTTACGAAAAGTTTCCCTTCTTTTAATATTCATGTCATGCGAGTGATCATGAGCTCCAGTTAAACTCTCAGTCTAATCATTTCCCTTCCGTTTACAGAAATATGCCTCCAAACAGGACTAAGGAAAGAGAAAAAGGAGACCAGCCAAAACCCCAGCCCGTCCATCCAGATCCACTAGATGAACACGTCTTCCATGCTGAGTTCAGAGCAGCATTCACCACCCTAGCTCATTCTGTGGTAGCCCAAAATGAATGCCCAGTTGTCGTTCCGACCAACCTAGTGTTCAATACTTCCGCTGCTAGGATTTAGGACTTAACCCGAATGAACCCTCCATTGTTTACCAGGTCTAAGTCAGATGAGGACCCTCAGGAATCTCTTAATCAAGTGCAGAAGGTTACTAATATTATGGGGATGACCACTATTGAGAGTGCTGAGTTGGCCGCATATCAGTTGCATGATATGGCACACTCATGGTTTAAATAGTCAAAAGAAGAAAGAGCTGCAGATGCAGGGTCCATAGAGTGGAAAGAGTTTGCCACTGCTTTTTTGGATAGGTTCTTCCCACTGAAGTTGAGGGAAGCAAAGGTTCTAGAATTTATCAATCTGAATCTGGGCAATATGATAGTGAAAAAGTATTCTCTTAAGTTTACTCAATTATCTAGATATGCTCCTCATGTGGTGGTAGACAACAGATCCCGAATGAGTAAGTTTGTCTCATGGGTTTTTAGCAGCGTGGTCAAGAAGTGTAGAACTGTAATGCTTATTAAGGAAATAGACATATACAGACTTATGGTCCATGCTCAACAGATAGAGGAGGCCAAGAATAAAAAGAAAGAGAGGGAGAGCAAGAGAGTGAGAACAGGTAGTTTTAACTTTTCTCAGCCTAAGTCAGAGGGTTGGAATCATTCTCAGTTCTACCTGGAATCTTCAGTCCCAGCTTCATCCTTAGCCAATGCTCCTGTGCTGAAATTTAGAGATGGCAACAGGGATAAGGCATCAGGCCCTAAACCCTGGGGCAGTGTTAGCAGTGCCCGAGCCAATTTCCTTTGTCAGAAGTATGGCAGAAACCACTAGGGTATCTGTAGATAAGGCATCGATATGTGTTTTGGGTGTTGTAAGTGAGGACACAGAGTCAAAGATTGTCCCTAGTCAGGTTCTCAGGTTCAGTATAATCGTCCCCCAGCTCAGTCCGGTTGCCCGAATCAGAAGGATACTGGTGGCAATACCCAAATAGACTCTATGCTCTTTAGTCCCAATAGGATCAGGAGAGTTCTCCTGATGTGGTTACTGGTACATTACAAGTTTATCATTTGTATGTTTACGCTTTGCTAGATCCAGGAGATTTCTTATCCCTTTTACTCCTTATATAGTTATCAATTTTGGAGTCAATCCTAAAATCCTAGCAGAGCCTTTTTCAGTATCTACCCCAGTGCGTAAATCTATCATAGACCAGCGGGTATACATGAATTGTTCGATTATGGTATCTCATAAAGTCACTTCAGTAGACTTAGTCGAATTAGAGATGACTAATTTTGATGTCATTCTCGACATGGATTGACTTCATTCCTGCTATGCCTTAATCGACTGCAGAAATAGAATTGTCCAGTTCCAGTTTCTAAATGAACCCGTCCTAGAGTAGAGGGGTAGTACTTGAACACTTAGGGGTCAACTTGTTTCTTACCTTTGGGCAAGGAAAATGATATCTAAGGGATGTGCCTACCATCTAGTTTGAGTACAGGACTTTAGTTTAGAAACCCCTACTATTGAATCAATTTTAATTGCATGTGAATTCCCTGATGTGTTTCCTGAAGATCTTCTTGGGATTTCTCCCAAAAGGGATATTGACTTTGGAATAGACCTTTTTCCAGATACTCAGCCCATATCTATCCCACAATATAGAATGGCTCATGTAGAACTTAGAGAATTAAAAGAACAAATAAAGGATCTACTAGATAAGGGATTCATCAGACCCAGTATGTCCCCGTGGGGCGCACCAGTTTTATTCGTTCATATAAAGATGGTTCCCTCAGAATATGTATTAACTACCATCAGTTAAAATAAAGTCACGATCAATAACAAGTATCTACTTCCCAGAATCGATGACTTGTTTGACCAACTTCAGAGTACCAATTACTTCTCTAAGATAGACCTCAGATCAGGCTATCACTATCTCAGAGTCAGGGAGTATGATATCCCAAAAACATCTTTCAGAACTTGATATGGTCACTTCGAATTCTTAGTTATGTCCTTTGGTCTTACCAATGCCCCAACATCTTTTATGGACTTGATGAACCGTGTGTTCAAGCAGTACTTGGACATGTTCATCATAGTCTTCATAGATGGCATTCTTGTCTACTCCTGCAGTGAACACGACCATGCAGACCATCTTAGAATAGTATTACAGACTCTCTAAAATCATCAGTTATTCTCTAAATTTAGTAAGTGCAAATTTTGGCTAAGGTCAGTAGCTTTCCTCGTCCATATAGTTTTCGATGATGGCATTAGGGTTGATCCCAAAAAGACTAAAGCAGTAAGAAACTGGCCCACACCCATCTCTTCTTCAAATATCAGGAGTTTCTTGGGCTTGGCCGGCTATTAACGAATGTTTGTTGAGAGATTTTTATCTATTGCATCCCCTATGTCCAGACTGACTCAAAAGAAAGTTAAATTCCAGTGGTCAAATTCTTGTGTAAAGAGTTTTAAGGAGTTGAAGACTCAACTCACTACAACTCGAGTTTTTACCCTACCAAATAGTTTAGATGGCTTTGTTGTGTATTGTGATGCCTCAAGAGTTGGCTTGGGGTGTGTTCTGATGGAGAGATGTAAGGTCGTAGTCTATGCCTCTAGACAACTTAAACCCCATGAGATGAGTTACCCTACTTATGATCTTGAGTTAGCAGCAGTAGTGTTTGCCTTAAAAATTTAGAGGCATTATTTGTATGGTGTACATGTGGATATGTTCGCTGACTATAAAATCCTGCAGTATGTATTCTCTCAGAAAGACCTAAACCTTTGTCAGAGAAGGTGGTTGGAATTATTGAAAGACTAAGACATGAGTGTTTTGTATCATCCAGGCAAGGCCAATATAATGGCCGATGCTCTCAGTATAATGTCTATGGGTAGTACTGCTCATGTCGAAGACAGTAAGAAGATGTTAGCTCAAGAAGTTCATCAGCTATCCCAATTAGGTTTCCACTTAGTTGATTTAGCAGAAGGTAGTGTATGGGTGCGGAGTAGTTCAGAATCAACCATAGTTTCCAAATGGAAGGAAAAACAGGATAGGGATCCTAGTCTGGTCAAGTTGAAAGAATCAGTCAGATATCAGAAGGTTGTGGTTTTCTCCCAAGAAGTAGATGGTGTTTTGTGTTGTCAGGGTCGACTATGTGTGCCAGGAGTAGATGAATTGAGGCAGTAAATCCTTGAAGAAACACATGGTGCACGCTACTTTATTCATCTAGGGCCACTAAGATGTACCTTGATTTGTGGGAGATCTATTAGTTGAGTAGGATGAAGAGAGATATTGCAGATTTTATGGATAAATGCTCAACATTTCACCAGGTTACGATTGAGCATCAAAAACCTAGTGGGTCTATGCAGGAGTTTAGCATTCCCACCTGGGAATGGGAATAAGTGAACATAGACTTTGTGATAGGTTTGCCTCACACTCGTTGTCAGCATAATTCAGTTTGGGTCATTGTAGACAGGATGACCAAATTAGCTAATTTCTTACCTATCCATACCTCTTACACAACCGAGGATTATGCCAAACTCTACATCAGGGAGTTAGTCAGATTTCACGATGTTCTGTTTTCCATCATCTCAGATAGAGGTACCCAGTTCACCTCTCATTTTTGGAAAGCATACCAAAAGGGTCTTGGTACTGCAATTCACCTCAGTACAAACTTTCACCCTCAGACAGATGACCAAGTAGAAATGACCATTCAGGCTTTAGAGGATATGCTGCGAGCGTGTGCATTAGGATTTAAAGATAGTTGGGATGACCACATGCTTTTGATTGAGTTCGTATACAACAACAGCTATCATACCAGTATTTAGATGGCTCTATTTGAGGTGCTTTATGGAAGGAGGTGTAGATCTCTCATTAGTTGGTTTGAAGTGGGTGAGGTTTCAGTGGTAGGGCCTAACTTGGTATTTGATACCTTATAAAAAGTTTAGTTGATCAGGGAAAGACTTAAGACAGCTCAGAGTTGGCAGAAATCATACACAGATGTACGCAAAAAGGATCTCGAGTTTAAGATTGGTGACTATTTGTGCTTGAAAATCTCTTCTATGAAAGAAATGAAGCGGTTTGGCAAGAAGGGGGAACTCAGTTCCCAATATGTCGGTCATGACCGAATTCACAACTATTTCGTAATGGTAGATTACGAGCTTAAGTTCTCTCAAATCTATCTTCAATCCATCCCGTGTTTCATGTCTTTTTGCTAAAGAAATGCATAGGTTAACCATCAGCCGTAGTCCCTATAGAGGGTATAGATGTTCAGAACAACCTCTCTTATGAAGAAATTCCAGTTGAAATCCTTGATTATCAGATTTGCAGACTGAGGAACAAAAAAGTCCCTCTAGTCAAAGTTCTTTGGCAAAACCAGTCCGCTGAGGGAGCAACTTGGGAAGAAAAAGCAGATATGCGAACCAAGTATCCTTACCTCTTCTCCGTAAACTCAGATTCAGCTCAACAAAATAGTTTTTAAGCTTATTTAGTCCATGCTCAGATTTTCCAATATGAACTTGATATCAGTTACAATTGCATGGTCAATCATATGTTCATGATTCAGGTCAGTCATGTATTCATGCATCAGATATGCATGTTCAGTATGAAATTCAGTATGTCAGTAATGTAAGTCAGATAATTATGTTTCAGATGTTCATGTTCAGTAAGTAAGTTCAGTCTACCAGTATTCTCAGCCTAGCCGGTCTCATTCGAGGATGAATGTTCCCAATGGGGAGATAATGTAAGACCCCACAAAATTCTTAGCTTAATTCAGTCCTTTAAGCTTGTGAAGGGATCCTAGACTTAGAAAATTCTAGATAAGTATTCATAATTAGTGTTATTTTAGACTTTGAAAGTTGGAAATATTATTTTGCAACCTTTACATCCATTAAATATTGATGTTTGAGTTAATTCATGATCAGGAATGTTAATAGGTGTTCTCAAACAAGTTTTGGATTTTTTGGACTTCGTTTGAAGCACCTTTGGAATCATAAACCAGTGAACTAATGCGATCATGATGCGCCGCATCGTCTATCGCATAGATAAATGTTTTCCCCAGCTCTCAACATCCAATTCCAGTGAACCGATGTGGAATTGATGCGACACATTGTCTATCACGTCGATGCTAATGATGCGGTGCGTTGGCCTACACGTCGATGGTTCAGTTTATAGTCATTTATAAAGCCACATCCTAAGGGTTAATTAAGTATTTTTCCCACGCCCTTCAGCCCTCATAACACAAAATTTAGCCCTCTTTTAGCAAGTTATATTTATTCTTTCACAAATTGCTCAAGAACAAAAGCCCTAGGTGAATTAAATTCAAATTAAAGGCTCAAGATTCCACCATTAATTTTGAAGAATTCACCAACTAAGGTATGTGAAGTGTTCATCCCAGGTTTAGTTCCACCCTTGGAGTCCAAGAAACTCTTTTAAAGTTTATGTAGAGTGATTTTATGATTTCTATGATTTGAATTAAAGTGTATACATGATTTATTACAAGATTCATATAGAGTTAATTGATATGTGTGCTTTACCATGTGAATTCATGTTGAAACTCTTGGAATTGTGTAATTGAAATTGAATCATTATGCCTACATATTGTTTTAGTTTTATGCGCATATATTGTGCCCCACAAGTGTTTGATGAATTGTCCATGTGAGTTGAATAGTGAAATTATATCATGTTAGCAAGTATGCAAATGTTTGGTTGAATGCCCAAATGAATGAATGATGACTAAGTAGTTAGTTACCATGTCTCAAGATTTTGCCATGTCTTTAAAGCTTATGCTATCGAGTCTTGGGGGTATTTAATACCCGATAATTTAGTTTCTTATCTAGAGATATGGTCGATCATAGAGTAGAATCAGTCATGCCTCAATCAGTAGAATTCAGTCAGTTGTAGAACTTAGGAAAACTCAGTGAACTCAGAATCAGTCCAGCCCAGTTCAATAAAATCTGTTCATTTCTGTTATACAATACGATCAGTAACAGTTCAGTCTAGCCTAGTACAGTTTGGAATTCAGTCCAGTGTCTATTAAGTTGGGAGTAGGATTCAGCACCGAGTGAACCCAACGATGAGGACTCACCTTCCAGTAGAGGTTGAAATCCTTAGAAGCAGTCCTTGCATTCCAGAACTATGTAGCCAACATAGGTTGAGACATCAACCTGCCAGTTGAGGGTTGATAAGGTGATCTACCTGCTAGTTGAGGGTACCACCATTATCATTTAGAGTACCTACCAGATAAGGGTGACTCAGAACTTGTCCTTACCCGTGGCACAGTATTGACATCCTTACAACTGGGGTTATAGGTTGGACCCCAAATCAGTTAAAAAAGGGGAATATCGGTTAGATAATTACTTCCCACAGTCTCAGTATGAAACTTAGTTTAGTTCCGTAGATTCAGTACTGCCAGATACAGTTACTCAGCTCAGTATGAGATTCAGTATAGATCCACAAAATCAAGACTAGAAGATATAGTCATTCAATTACCAATAATTCAGTATCAGTATTCTCTGATATAAGTTAATCAGTATTCATATTCAGTATTCAGTGTTATTATGATCTCAGTACAGTTTCTATATTCATGCATGTACTCTCATTCAGTCATACTCATGATATTCAGATAGTATTGTTCATGCATACAAACCCATGCATTTCAGCCTACCTCATTGAGCATACCAGTACATTCAAAGTACTGACATATACCTTTCTTTTGTGCTATGATGTATTATATCACACGTTCAGTTGCACGGGTTCCCAACACCTTTAGCAGTTCAAATTCTTAGTATACAGAGTTAGTGGTGAGTTCTCAGAGTTAGAGGACGTGATTATTTATTTCAGCATTTCAGTTCATTTTTAGTAGTCTAAGTTAGTTGGGGACTCATCCCATCAACTCCACAGTTCAAACAGTTTAGAGGCTTTTCAGACTAGAGTATTTTCAGAAAGTTGTTCAGTTTTCAGTATTGATGTTCAGTTTTTTGTATTGTGATACCATATCTAGTATTATTTACAGTATTAAACCTTATGGCATGTTATCCTCCTAATTTTTGCATATTTTAGTATTATTGTCATTCAGTTATTACAGTAGGTACCAATAATGGGTTAGCTTATGGTCCTTCGAGATTATGAGCACCGTGTAGCGTTCAGAGTATAGACTCAGGGCGTTGTAATGACATAGCCCTTTTGACACCCCAAGATTTTGAACATTTTATTTTTAGCCTTCTCAAACTGTAAACATTGATTTATAAGTTGAAATATGTTTAGAAATATTAAAAGGGTCATCCGAGAGAGTATCTAAAATTTTGAAAGAGGTTCAGGCTGTTTTTGGACCACAGAGGTAGTAAGCCTCTGTAGTTTTAGTGTTTCATGAAAGATATTCTACGTGATACATAATGTGTTATGGAGGTTAGCATTCACGATACGTAGCGTGTCACAGAGATTGGCCTCCGCGATAGCCTCTGTGGCATGGAGATGGTGTAATTTCGAGTAGTTTTATTAAAGTTAAATGGGGAATTTTGGTCCTTTTCCCTTTACCTAAACACCCAATTCACAATTTAAAACCCAATAGGGGAATTAATTGCCCTATTCATCATCAATTAATGACGTATAAACATCTCCCATCCTTAAGAACACAAAAATCAAAGCTTCTTCCAAGAATTCATCCATCCAAGGTCCTAATTCTAAGTTTTCTTCAAAAATTCAAGTAACTTAGGTATGTGGTATATTCATCAATGGTTCCTTCCACCCATTGAGTCCCAAGAATCCCTTGTTTTTCAAGTATAAACCCTTTTTCCTCTTTTTATGAAATTTCAATGTTAAGTGTGAACTTACTTAATTTTCTCATAATATTTTTGAATACAAACCATGACATTGTGTTTCTCTATGTGAATTATATTCTTACATGTTTTATAATGTCATCCTTCCATATTATGTCCAGTTGATACCATGTTTATTTATATAGCTGGTCCTCATAAGTTTAATATATTTCTATACTCATGATTATGGATTTCATCAACTTAGTAAAATATACAAGGTTTTAGGTCTCTGAATCATGAATTCCCTGATAATGTTTAAAATGATGTTATTGTATTTAATGTATTATTTAGTACTGGAGGGTTATGAACACCCAAACCTATATGTTTATGCATGTTTCCAATTTCAAGCAACAAGTTAGTGAGATCATGATTTTATCACCATATTTATGTTGAGCAATTATCAATTGTGATTCCTGTTAACTTTAATCAGGTGCAGTGTTAATTCAGTTAGGAATAGGATTTAACACCGAGAAAATTTAAGGATGAAGGTATTCCTGCCAGTCGAGGGTAAACCTTTAGTAGCAGTCCCTAAGTTCCAGAACTATATAGCCAACATAGGTAGGGAGAGTTCTTCCTTCCAGTTGAAGGTTGACCCTTGCTTAGGGGCACCTTCCAGTCAAGCGTGACACCCTAGTCCTTTGGGACATTAG
Organism: Capsicum pubescens; assembly: GCA_030864215.1. Lineage (NCBI taxonomy): Eukaryota > Viridiplantae > Streptophyta > Magnoliopsida > Solanales > Solanaceae > Capsicum > Capsicum pubescens. Next base: position 260,420,745 of record CM061548.1, on the reverse strand, counting down.
CTTTTTTGTATCCAGATCGTCATCCATATGTTTGTACCCTTGGAAAGGTACCAACACCCTCCTCACTAGGATACAGGTTGGACCCTAATCAACTCAGATTTGCATGACCAAGTGTTTAGTTTATCAACTATTCAGTCAGTCAGTTTTACATATCATTTTAGTGCATGATTTACTTGGTATTACATTTATTTTTCATGTTCATGCATTCATGCTCAGTATCTATAAGAACATCAGTTAGTCCTTATCTCACGTACCAGTATATTCAAAGTTATGATCATATACTCTATTTGCACTATGTTGCTTATAACATAGGTTCGAATGCTCAATTCCTTGATCGTCCTTTCTCAGTTCAGTGACACTCAACAGTAGTTATGGTGAGTCCTCATCCATCGAGGATAAGTTATTTGCATTTATTTTTAGTACTTTTATTATTTAAGTCTGTCAGAGTTAGTTAGGGGTTTGTCTCACCAACTCCTCATATTTTAGAGGGTTTTAGATAATCACATTTGTTCTCAGTTTTTATCATTTGTTTATACATGTCGAGTATTGTTTTAGTATTACACCTTGATAGAATTTTATCAGATGATATTCTGTATGTGATGTTTTATTATTACTTTATTTAGTGCTCATAGTAGTTACCAGATCATGGGTTAGCTTGGGGTCACTTGTGGCGTTGAGCACCGTGTCTCGACTAGGGGTATTCTCGATTTGTGACACTTCTATTGTAGATCCTATCTTTCATTTCTTTCTTTGTTATGGTGACAAAAGGAACTTACATACTAATAGATTACTTTGTCTACTTGAAAAATATTTTCTAGTGGTGAACTTGTGTAAATTTAAGTTTTAGCCTATATAATAGTTGCAAGAATTTTGATAAAAGTTAAACTACAATTGATTAATCTATTCAACAGTTTTTGTTCCTAATTTGATTTTTATGCCAAATATATTGTAAGATATACTCTACTGGCTATTTGGGCAAATCGACTTACATTGTTGATTGTTTAATACTCTATTCTGGTTCTTTATTTTGTTGAAAATTATTATCTCTCCGGTGATTAGCTGGTCTATAAGAGAGATAAAGCTTATTAATGTACCATAAACTGTATTCATGTTTATGATTTATCTTATTAGTAACTTGAGAACTCAAGATGTTTGATGAATAGTTCATGCAATAAGCTTTAAAATTAATACATAGTTTGATAAATGAAACATCTCACCTAATTGTATGTTAATGAGACTATTTCCTATATTTGTACATTCTAGTATGAAACCAGTTTTAAAAAGTGGAGTTGTAGTTAAAGAGTCAACATATATACAAATGAAATGCAATCATAGTTGGATAATACTGCTCAGATATGGAGCTTATAATACATAAAGTTTTAATATTTGAATACTCTTCCCAATTCTTGGATTATAGAGAAATACTAAAATGTTTGTAGTGTAGCTTTTAGCAATTTTGGTTGTTGTTTTATAATGTGCAAGGCATATATAACTCTCTTTCTACAATTGAATTGTCTTTTTTATTGTTGGTAATATGATTAACCTTTGAGAATTCTTGTTGATTTTTCCCATTGTATTTTCTCTAAATAGTAAATTTAGGTTTCATTGTTCATTTGGATGTTATTGAGAAGACTCTATTTTTTACTCAAACTCTTACCTTCTTCGAGGTAAATCCATGGCTGCTACATATGCATCTTAGATGGTAACAGGGTGGATGCTCAGATATAGAATGCTTCCATAGATTGGATGTTCCTATCAATTATATATTATTACTTGTTGAAGGTAGGAAAATAATTATATTGTTTTTGATAAAGCTGTACTTTTGCACAGTTCAACCATGGCTAATTTTTTGATATAGTGACCAAATTTGCCACGTTTTTGTTGTGGCTATCTAAAATTTCACTTTTTTTCCCTACATTCAAGTTTAAATTACCCACGAAATAATTGTGGCTAAGTATCTGGAAAACCGTGGCTATGTAAATATTTCCACGAATGCTAAAACCATTGCTAAATTTCTTGCGACACCTCTTATGAGTATGCTAGCAACTGTGGATAAGTTAGTTGTTTTAGCCATGGTTTTCATACCTTTTAGTGATGATTTCTTGGGTGGCTAAAATATGTGCTTTTGATAGTGTGGATGTATTCCGAAAGACTAAAGTATAAGGAAAGAAGAAATATAGAACAAATATAAGCATCAGATCACAAGAATGAATGATAGTATATATAAGCAAAGGCACATGAGACAAGGGACACAACACAAGAGAATTCAAAACACTAATGCTAAGCATGACAATAAGGTGTGTCTGGGTTAAACACCTTGGTTTTGACCCTTAGAAAATTCTTGAACATTGAGCTTCTAGACATCATACGACTTGTGGGTACTAATGATATGATGTATGGATTGGGGTCCCTCTACTTATTTGTAAATCATTGTGGTTTGGTTGGTTTCTGTACAAGGTACGAATGGATATATTAACCCTTGCATATTAGGGTACGTGGTGTACATAGTGAGGTCGTATGATGCCCTAAACTTAGCCAGTGTATTCTATCAAAGGTACGGGTTAGAGGGTACCTCTCGTATTCTAGGATATGAGTTAGACCTTTGTGGTCGTATGTTTGTAAGTATGGAGGTCCAAGATGATGCTAGGATATAAGATATAGGTACTACTCATACCCTAGAGTATAGTTTAGAGGGATGGGTTATGCCCTCATGCAACCAAGTTTTCATCTTTTAAGTTGAGGGTATTTCGGATATTTCCAACCCCAATACCCTTAAGTCACCATGTCTTACAACATTTTGTGGCCCCTCTTAACCCACTATTGAAAGATCAAACACTTTAAAAACTCTCTAAACTTTCTCTTAAAGATTGGGTATAGGGTTCTTCAAAGGTGTTAATCTTGAGGCTTAAGAGTAAAGTTTCTTTGGAGAATCTTCTTGAATAAGGCATGTGACTCTTCCCATATTGTTAGTTCTCAAATATAATGTATTTTAAAGTGTGATTATGATTCTTAAATGGTGATATTGAAAATCAAAATTGAGGATTTTATTCCAAGTGGTGGAGTATTGTTTACTCTTGGTTTAACTTGTATTTATACATGTTTTTTGTGATGGTTTTCATATGTGGGTTCTTAGTAATTATGGTTTACCAAATGGTTCATGGGTAACCCTAAACTTGAAGGTTTTTACCTTGATTTTGGTCTTGATAATAGCATGCCCTCAATGTGTTTGTGAAAATTTCTAAGAGAACAAAATTGGCACATGACAACGGTCTTTTGAACTAAGGATTGGCCTAATGAATATGAATGATTGGTAAATGTCTTTGTGAAGGAGTTTTGTCCATGTAATGGCTTAAATGGTAACCTTGGTGGTTTAATTAGTTAAATGGGTTTGAGTCCCTAAACACTAACTTTATTTATGTCTTTATAGGAAAATAGGTTCGAGTCCCTAAACTTTGGATTGAACAATTGTCTTTGTTAGACGATGGGTTCTAGTCCTAAAGTCAAATCAATCATGGTTGATTGATAATGGTAATGGCACGTGGTATTCTTGCAAGTAGTATTGGTATGTCAATACCAACGAAGTGCATTTGGTAAGTACTTGACTGAATGTTTGTGTATATGGAATGGTGGTTTTAAATTGGGTTTTAAAGTGGGATGTGTAGTCGGGCCGTGAAAGTGGAGTCCTAAGGACAAACACTTCACACCGCGCTAGCTAGTTATGACCGAGTGGTTTAAGTCCCCCGCATATCGGACTTCGAGAACAACTTCTGTTGACTTTAAATGGTGAGCTTCCATACTTCAGAAGGCTCAATTTCTAGTTTTAGTTTTCTATGTTTTCATTGGTTAGTCTTGGACATTGGTTTTGGATATGGTTAGTGGTATGTCCCGACCATATGTTGTTTTGTTTTCAGATAGAGGCTTTGTAATACTTCTATGGGCTAGTATGGGCGATGTCGGTAGTGGTGTTAACCTTGGCATTGGTATTGGTATTGGGGATGATACTGTATGCCCTTATTTGATTTGTGATTGTTCCACTTTATTATGGTATGGATATAGACTTTGTTTTTATTTCAGTTTTGGTTATGGTTGTTGGTTGGAATTGGATGGTTAGACTTGTTCTGGTTGCCCATGGTCATAGAACTATCCCAAAGTATTTGAGTTGATAATTACTTTATCTTTTTATATATTTGAAATTCATCTGACTTAGGGTATATGAGTGGAGCTTAGACTGGGTATCAGGGGTGGTATCCATTCCTTGTTGAACTAGGGATGCCCATTATGATAAGGCCCTGGTTTGGGTTATGTCAAGTTAGTATTAGAGCTTTAGCTTCATGGTCAATTGGGAGTCCACAAAGCCGTATCAAGTAGAGTCTTTTTTAAAAGTGTGTAGTGCACCACACTCATAAGGGAGAGGCTACAAGGCATTTTAGAATATTTCACTTTCTTGTTGTCTTATTTCAAGTTATTAATTCTAAGGTCTTGGATTCTTTTGATTTCCATTTGCTTATCTATAAGATAATTCCTTGACGATCTGAAGCAAAACTCCTGTGTCCCAACTGAGGACAATATTGATGGAACACGCTCTACTCATGGGATCTATACACGGTCTAGGGGTCCAGTCCCTGATTATCCTGGAGTTTTACTGGTTCCCTCTATTCATCCTCAGGCTAATGTGACGAATGCTAAGTTTTGCTAATCAATCCATATAATTGCTCAGTTGGTGGCTTCTCAGGTTGAGCATGGGGCATCTTCTACTCCATCTTCTGAGGTTACAAGGGTCGTCAAGTTCATGGGGTTTAATCCTCCAACTTTTAGGGTTGTTGAGGTAAAGGAGGATCCTCAGGATTTTCTAGATGAGATGAAAAATATTTTCAAGGTGATGCATGCAACAAATGTGGAAGGTGTGGATTTTTCTACCTACCAGCTAAAAGATGAGGTGTACCAATTGTATGAAGAGTAGGACTAATTAAGGGGTGACATTAATGAGTTATTTCTATGGGAAAATTTCTCTAATGATTTCTAGACTACTTCTTTCCTCAAGAGTTAAGGAAATAAAAAGTTGAGGAGTTTTTTAATTTGAAACAAGGGAAGATGTTGGTTAAGGATTATGCCTTAAAGTTTCACTAGTTGTCTCAGTATGCTCTAGAGATGGTGTCTGATATGAGGTCCTGAAAGCATAAGTTTTCGTCGGGTTTAGCTCGTTAGTTAGTTCTTGAGAGTAAGGAAGCTTTGTTGATCAAATACTTAGACATCTTAGGATTTGTTGTGTACATGCAATAAGAGAGGAAGAGAATAAGAAGTAGTTTGAGTTTAGTGAGAAGCAGAGGAAGAAGTTTAGGCCTTTTAAACAGAGTGGTAGAGATGGTGGTAAGTTGACAAAGAAGAAGTATTGGAGTTCTAATTCTTACTCCGCAACTAGTGCTCCATACCCAAAGTTGTTGAGTAATTATTGGTTTCAGTTTGATGGTCGGTCCTAGGCACAAGGTGCCCAATCTCAGGCTAGTGTGGATCAGTCAGCTCTATCCAACCCTTTTTGTAAATTTTGTGGGTAGTCGCACTGTGGGTTTTATGGTGAAGGGAAAAACAAGTGTTTTATTATGGTTAGATTTGTCACATTCAGCGTGACTATCATGCTAGAATGGCTTCTGGGGATAATAAAGTTCCAATTACCTTCTTATCTGCTCCGCACCAAAGGGTGTTGCTTCTTTATCTGTTTCTTCTTCTGGTACTGGCACTGGCCAGAATCGATTATGTGCTCTTGCATCTTGCTAGGATTCTGAGAAATCTCCTGATGCTGTCACAAGTATGTTGAAACTTTCTCCTACGACGTGTATTGCTTACTTGATACAAGGTCCACTCTTTCTTATGTTACCTTGTTTATGGCTGTACATTTTGGTTTGGGTCCTGAATTTATTTCTGATTTTTTTTCTATATCTACCTCGATTGGTGACTCATTGCTAAAAGAGTCTATAGAGGGTATGCGATATTTGTTAGTGGTAAAGAAAATCTTGTGGATTTTATAGAGTTAGATATGGTTGACTTTGATGTCATATTAGGGATGGATTGGTTAGATTAGTGTTATGCTTTCTTAGATTATCGGACCCGTAGGGTAATGTTCAAATTCCCTAATGATCCAGTTATTGTATGGGAAGGGGGTTCTTTAGTACCCATGGTGAGGTTCACCTCATATCTTAGAGCCCAAAAGTTGATCTCCAAAGGGTGCTGGTATCATTGGTCCGGGTTAAAGATTCTATCTTAGAAGGTCCTCCTCTAGAGTCCATTCCTGTGGTTAATGAGTTTTCCGAGGTTTTCCTTGATGATTTTCTTAGTGTACCTCCTAATAGGGAAATTGATTTTGGGATTGATTTTGTTTCGAACACTCATCCAATTTCTATCCCTCCTTATAGAATGGCTCCGACTGATTTGGAGGAGCTTAAGGAGAAATTGAAAGATCTCTTAGATAAAGGTTTTATCTGTCTTAGTGTGTCTACTTGGGGTACTCCTATGTTATTTGTGAATAAGAAGGATGGTTCCCTTCGAATGTGCATTGATTATCATTAGTTGAAAAGGTGACCATAAAGAATAAATATCTTCCTAGGATCGACAAGTTGTTTGATAAGCTTCAAGGTGTGAAGTGTTTTATTAAGATTGATCTTAGGTTTGGTTATCATCATCTTAATATTACGGAAGTGGATATCCCTAAGACTTCTTTTATGACCCGATATGGTCACTATAAGTTCCTAGTTATGTCTTTTGGGCTGACTAATGCTCCAATAGCGTTTATGGATTTGATGAATAAGGTTTTTCATCAGTTTCGGGAGTCGTTTGTCATTGTCTTTATTGATGACATCTTGGTCTATTCTAAGCATGAGGTGGATTATGTCGATCACCTCCGTGCTGTGTTACAGACCTTGAAGGATCAACATTTGTATGCGAAATTCTCCAAGTGTGAGTTTTGGTTAAAGGCTGTGACTTTTCTAGATCATGTTATCTTTAGTGAGGGGATCATGGTAGACCCACAAAAGGTTGCGGTGATTAAGAAGTGGCCTAGACCTGTGACTCTAATAGATATTTGAATCTTCTTGGGTTTGACTGATTCTTATAGGAGATTTGTCGGGAGTTTTTTAACTGTAGCTGCCCTATTGACTAAGTTGACCCAGAAAAAGGTCAAGTTCTTATTGTCGGATGCATGGGAGGGTAGTTTTGAGAAGGTGAAGAAAAATTTCACTTTAGCTCAAGTTTTGACCCTGCTCAAGGGTAATGATGGTTTCGTAGCGTATTGTGATGCTTGTCGTGTTGGGTTGGGTTGTGTGTTGATGCATCATGGAAGGGTGGGGGCTTATGCTTCTAGGTAGTTGAAAGTTCATGAGAAGAACTATCCTACTCATGACTTAGAGTTGTTAGCGGTGGTATTTGCGCTGAAGATTTGGCACCGCTATCTCTATAGGTTTATGTTGATATCTTTTCTGATTATAAGAGCCTGCAGTATGTGTTTAGTCAGAAAGAGTTAAATCTCTGGAAAAAGAGATGACTTGAGTTGCTGAAGGACTGTGATATTGTTAGCCTCCTAAGTTTACAATATTAATAATGACATACTAATGAATGAATATTTGCAGTATATTGTAAGACTACTAATGATGGAAGGATAAAAGAAGTAAGTATGGAAGCCAGCTCTAGGAATGGAAGGACATCAAATCATGATTCCCAACATCCAAGCGAATCAATAAAATAAGAACAAATTGAAGGATAATCGCACTCCCGAGAATCGCAACAAATTAGATCAATTATAACAAAGTAAAATAAAGAAAAGATCTCAAACAAACTTGGAAAAACATCAATTACTACAAAACCAAAAGGAAGAAAAAATCATTAACATATCTGATATGGACGTGATTAAAAGCCATATATGGACATATGTGATATGGACATATCACACGGCTACATTCCTCAATAAGGAATCAATTAAAATCCTGGATTGAAAAGAAATATCTTGGATTTCCTTATGCAGCGTAGCAATGAAAGACTATAAGAGAAGAAGACTAATGATAGACACGAGTTACGTAATTTCAAGAAAAATATCAAAGTGTCTCAATATTAGTCTAACGAAGCATTGTAACCTTTAGTTTATAATTGTTGTATAATGAGCAGGATCAAGTCAACTTTGTAACACCAACGAAAGATGTGTCACAAGAACGAAAGAACAAAATAAGTCTTCAGAACTTATTTCTCATCATTGTACTCGAGTCTGACATTGAACTATCTAAGGAAACATTGAAACCCAAAGGGACTGGAAGTAGGCACCACATTGGTGTTCTTAACCAGGATAAATTTCTCTGTCTTTACTTTATGTTTGATTATTTATTTGCTTAGTTATTTGAAGACTAATATGTTTTGTGAGTTGTATCGATCTGCAGGCGAGTCGACTGTGAGGAGCCAGTAGTCGACTCACAGAAAATTTTCAATTAACCCCCCTCTTGAATTTCAATTGGTATCGGATTTGGTCTCCCTAACAGTGTTTCTTAACCACAATTGAGCAAAGATCAAAGGAAAAATTAACAAATTTCCGGTTCTCTTACCCAGGTTGGTCACTCCTCCATATGACCACCATACTTTAATGGACAACATTAATCTTACTGGAAAAATAGATTCAAAATTTTTGTCCAATCAAATGACTTCCAAGTCTGGGTGGTCATCAAGAAGGGTCCAAATCCAATTCCAGGACTTAAATATAAGCCAAAAGACAAACACAAAGAATTTAGCAGTACTGACAAGACCATGAAAGTTTTGAGGTCACCAAAGAACAACAAGAGATTATTTGAACTAATGCACGTGCTATAAGTTTACTTCTTTGTGCAGTTAGTGGAGAAGAATATAACAAGATATCAACTTATGAGACTGCAAAAGAAATATAGGATAAATTGGAGGTAACCTATGAAGGAACTACCAAAGTTAAAAAATCAAAGATTGTTTCCCTTGTCAATGAATACGAGGTGTTCAAAATGAAAGAGAATTAAAATATTGAAACAATGTTTGCCAGATTCATTAAGATCGTGTACAAACTAAAATCACTTGGGAAGATCTACCCACATAGCCTACAAGTCAATAAACTGGTCCAAAGTCTTCCAAAAATTTGAGAAACCAAGGCTGCTATTCTGGAAGATAGAGATCTTTACAACATGACATATGCTGAACTACGAGGTTATCTCATTGAATATGAACAAAATTATATCAACAGGTACCACAAGGAGGAAAATAAGAAACCATTGGCCTTCAACGCTGATCTAACTAAAGAAGAGGATATTTTGGAAGATACTAATAGCTAAGGAATGCCCCTCATCAATCGTGGAATAAGGATGATCATTAGACAGAGATAACAAAGATCCCAAGGAGACAAAAATAAAGATTCCACTAGAAGTGATGATCAATGTTATTACTATGGAAGACTTGGCCACTTCAAAAAAAACTGTCCAGAATTAAGAAGAAGAACACCCAGGAAGAATCAAAATTTTGGAGACTGGAGTGATGAAGATAAAATTGAATAAGAAATAGAAGCTACCTATATATGTGTTTGTCAGGTGAATCTAGTGAGATAGGACTACATGATTGTAACAACTATAATACTCTTGAATCTAATTTAGATATGATAACTGACGAGCTTCAAAAAGTTATAGATGCGTATAACAAACTAGCTCAACAAAAGAAGAGTTGTGAAGCTCGTTTTAAATGAATACTCGAATAGGAACAAAGATATTATCAAATAGAAATCGAAGAAAATAAAATCAAAATTGACTTACTCCATGAAGAACTTGATGATGTAAAGATAAAATTAAACATTATTAAGAGATCACCTTGTCACAGTTTTGTGAGATCAAACACTTTTTAAAATAATTCAAGTTCCTCATCAAAATTATTTAAATAAACTAAGACCTCTTTCTCCTCTCGAGGACCTATCTATTTTATCCATTCACAAAGAGGTCCCAAATCCTACAACTACAGGCACAAGCCTAAAAGTGTATCGGTTTGGAAGCCAAAAGAAATCATATCTAACCCGCAAGGACCCAAGACCACTTAGGTACCTAAGCAAAATGAATTTTATTATTTTACAGGAATATTTTCGTAAGATATAAAAGAAGAGAATTTGGGTCATTGATAGTGGATCTTCTAGACACATAACCAAAAAGAAAGAAAATTTTTCTACTCTAAAGAAAATAGATGGGGGATCGGTCAGATTTGGTGACACTGCTTGAGGCAATGTCAACAGAGTCGGCTCATTAAAACTCAGCTCATCATGTGAATTCACTGATGTATATCTAGTGGACGACCTTAAACATAATCTACTTAGCATCAGTCATTTGTTCAATGCTAGTTTTGGAGTCCACTTCAAAGCCAAAATTGCTCAATCAAACATGACAAAAGAGATATCTCTCTCACAGTGAACTCATTGATAATATTTACATATTAAATAGTCCCAATTTTTCTACCTTAACTTGCCTTACTGTGCAAATCAATGATATTTGGTTGTGGAACAAAAAGATTGGGCATGCTAGCATGCATATCTTTGAGAAATTATCCAGACTGTAATCGGTAAAGGGTCTGCCAAAACTCAAGTTTGAAATGGATCATATCTGTGATGCTTTCCAATTGGGTAAATAGAACCAGACACATTCAAAGTCAAATACATTTGTCTCTACTACCAAATCTCTTCAAATAATCCATATAGATTTGTTTGGCCCCACCAAGACAACAAACATTGGTAGAAAGAGATATGATTCCATTATAGTTGATGATTACTTATGTTTTACTTGGGTAATATTCCTTGCTTATAAACATGAGGCTTTCACAAACTTTGAGACTATTTGTAGAAAGGTATAGAGAGAAGATCGACACCTCATGACTTATGTCCACAATGATCACGAAAGAGAATTAAAGAATAAGGCATTTGGGGAGTATTGTGCTCAGAATGGATACTCTCAGAACTTCTCTTCACCTTAATCTCCTCAGCAAAATGGTGTAGTAGAGCAAAAGAATCAGTCTCTCAGGAAACTACCAGGACCATGCTACTAGAAATTAATCTCCCAGATCACTTTTAGGAAGAAGCGGTACGCACAACATGTCACATCATCAACAGATGTCTGGTCAAACCCATTCTAAAGAAGATACCTTATGAACTCTGGAGAAGGAAGAAGCCCAACATCATCTATTTCCACTATTTAGGATACAAATGTTTTATTCACAACAACAGTAAGAATAACTTGGGAAAATCTGATCCACGAAGTGACAAAGGTATTTTCCTTGGGTATTCCCCAACTAGTCATGCTTACAGGGATTTTAACAAAAAAATTTGTGTGTTGAGGAATCTGTACATGTTGTATTTGATGAATCTAATAACCCTCCTATAAGTTTAAGTGTTGATGAAGAACAGGTGAGTAATCTACAATATAGAGAAAAGGACAACACAACCTTTGAAATATCATAAGACAAGTTCGACTCTATCTCTACCAGAGTTAACCCCTTCAGTTGAAATAGTAAAACCAGTGTTCCAAGAGAATGGAAACATGATTCTAGCCATCTAAATGAACTCATCATTGGAAATCTCAAAGATAGAGTACAAACAAGAGCATCATTAAAAAGACAAGCATCTATTGCTCTTGTATCTTAAATTGAGCTAAAGAAAATAGATGAGGCCCTAAAAGATAAATCATGGGTCAAAGCTATGAAGGAAAATGGACCAGTTTGAACGAAATCAAGTTTGGACCTTAATTTATTGACCTAGAAGTTGCTCGATAATTAGAACTAGATAGGTTTACTGAAACAAATTGAATGAAGAAGGTAAATTTATCAAAAATAAAACCTTACTTGTGGCTCAAGGTTATTCTCAACTAAAAGGTATTGATTATGATGAGACATTTTCCCCCGTAGATAGGTTAGAGTGAATTCGAATTCTATTAGATTTTGCTTCTTTCAAATGTTTTAAGATATATAAAATAGACGTTAAGAGCATATCCTTAAATAGTTTTATTCATGAAGAAGTTTTTGTAGAACAAACCCCAAGGTTTGAAAATCCGGCATATCCAAATCATGTTTTCAAATTATCAAAATCACTCCATGGTCTCAAACAAGCTCCAAAAGCTTGGCATGAGAGATTGAGTACTTGTTTACTAAATAAAAAATTTCAAAGGGGTAAAATTGATACAACTTTGTTATACAAAAGATTGATTCAAATCTTATAATTGTACAAATTTACGTTGATGATATCATTTTTTGTAGTTTTAACATCTTTCTGTATGAGAATTTTGCTGACTTGATTAAAAGAGAATTTGAAATGAGTCTTATGGGAGAGCTCACATTCTTCTTGGGATTACAAATCAAACAAACTCCCAAAGGCACTTTCATCAGTCAAGCTAAGTACACTAAGGAAATCATCAAAAAATTTAGTATGGAAAATGAAAAGGCCTACAAAACTCCAATGAGTCCATCCACAAGCCTTGATTTGTATTCGTCTAGTAAGGATGTTGAAGAGAAAATATAAAGGGGAATGATAGGATCACTACTCTAACTGTCAGTAGGATCATCCGATACCTTATAGGTACTCAAGACATTGGACTATGGTACCCTTGCTCTTCTTATTTTAATTTAATTGGATATTTAGATGTTGACTTTGAAGGTGATAAAAATAATAGAAAAAGCACCAGTGGAATATGTTAAATTCTTTGTGATGCCCTAATTTCATGGCATAGCAAGAAACAAACTTTAGTTTCTCTATCAACAACTGAGCCGAATACATATTTATTGGAAGTTGTGGTACTCATATTTTATGGATTATGCCTCAACTACTTGACTTCAATTTGTCTTTTGAATCTGTTCCCATAATGTGTGATTACACCAGCACTATTAGTCTGTCTAAATATACTGTGCGTAATTCTAGGGAAAAACACATTGATATCAAGCATCATTTTATTCTTGATCATGTCAAGAATGGTGATTTCTCATTAGCCTTTTTTGATTCCAAAAATCAACTGGCAGATATTTTTACAAAACCCCTTTTAGAATAAAGGTTTTGTTACCTCAGAAAAAGACTTGGTATCCTTAGTATTAATGACATGTGAGTTTTTTTTAAAAAAATATTTTTTTAAAAAAAACATCATCATTAACCTAACTACTGTTCACTCCTCTTTTGCTGCATCTACACCTCTTTGCCTTCCCAACACTCCTTCGACTGTCACCCTTTCACTTTCATCAGTCACCTTTCCCCTTGCACCTCTTCGGCTTTCCCCTTGCACCTCTTCGGCTTTCCCCCTTCTATCCTCTCAACAATTGAATAATTTCCTTATTCCTTCTCAAGTTCTCTTAACCATCCTCTTCTTTCCCTATCTGCCCTTTTAAAATTCACCTTTCTCCTCTGTCATTATCAGAACCTATTCAATGGTGACCTTGTCCAAATCTTTTTCCAAAACTCTCTCTGACTTTCCCATCCTTCTCTCTGAATTATCTGATGAATCCTCCATAGACTCCCAGTCTATTTTTATTAAAATACATCATCCTAATTCCATTCCATCCCCCTCCTCCAAGAAACTTTGTCCCAACCCTCTTCTCTCCCTCTCTCCAGAGGATATACACAAGTTCTGGATATGTTCTGACAAAGAAAAATTCTCCGCTTTAAGAGTCGCTCTATTGTACCCGGTTGCATCATTAATCTCTGACAATTAAAAGACTTCTTCTGTAGTGTTAATTCCTTCTTTAAATTTCAAAAGTTGACCCTTGTATTTTGTCTCTGTGGACTTCTGGTCTATGGGATCCAGTTCGCATGTCTTATGCAAATCTTCGCCTATCTCATGATAGTGTTGAACTAAAAACTCTCATTCTTGGTATGAGAATCATTGTGAATGAATTTCTATTCGAGAATGCCTTTGATACTAAGTTCACTAGTAATATTTGTTTTATGAATGGTAACTGGCTTGATGATTTTGATGCCAACTTTGAAGAAGCCAAGAAATTTCTGTCAGACACTATCTCTGCTTCGACCAATTTTTGTCCTCTGTCTCTCTGTTTTAAGTTTTGCATCATGGATCACATAATTTCTATTGCACTAATTCCTTGGAAAGGATCTCTTAGCAATATTACCGATCGTGACATTTTTGAACTATACTGTTTGGCTAAGAAGATCAAAATCAATTAGGCAACATGGATCCATGAGTACATTCTTGAAAGTGCATCCAATGTTCATACCACTGCCAGTCTACCTTATGGCCTATTTGTTACTCGGATTCTTCAATATCACTCCATTGATCTATCTGCTTACATACTAGTGGACGTTGTTTCCACTTATGATTTCTAGATATTTACAAGTATGGGTTATGTCTTGGTTAAAGAGGAATGGTGAAAGAAGGATTCTGCTTAGGCATTATCAAAACTTCCCAAGGTAAGAAAATCTGTCTCTAACCATATGGTTCCTATTTTGAAGGAACTGTAGGCGATTAAGGATCAGCTCAAAGCCATCGAGGAAAGTGATTAACTGCTATAGAAGTCGACTTCAAAACTTCTGGACCTCTGGAGAAATACCAGCACAAACATAGTGCGGTTAGGGTAGTTCTTAATGGGTACAAACAAGAGGGTATAAAATTGTTTTCTTGGATGTTCACCCGAATGGATTCCCTCAAGACCCAAGACCAATCATCCAATAATGATCTAGCCATTTTCATCCAGAACTCCTATTCCTCCTTCTTCAAAAGAGAAAAATCATATGAGACCTTCTATCATAACCTGCATAATACTCTGACCTACTTTCTCAAAAAGTGGTGAACAATGATGATTCTTTATATTCAAAAGGGGTTCCTATCCATTGTGTTTATGGATTGTATGATGATTTGTTACACACTATTTGCTATACTATTTTTCTCTACCTAGTAAATATGTTATGTATATCTGTTACTTGTCTACTATTTTGTGTTGCATTTTTTATTATTCCAAAAGGGGGAGAAAGACAGGAACATCAGGATGCACCTACTACTTAGGGTGAGCAAGTGAACATAATGGAAGAGCCTACAAGTCAGGGGGAGCAAGTCGAATAATAGAAATCTAACTTACAGGGAAGTCAACTGATGTTTATACTCATTTGTCATTATCAAAAAGGGTGAGATTGTTATCCTCCTAAGTTTATGATTTTATTAATGACAAACGAACAAATGAATCTTTGTAAGACATTGGGAGATTACTAATGATGGAAGGATAAATGCAGTGAGTAGGGAAGCCAACTCTAGGAATAAAAGGACGTCAAATAATGATCCACGACATCCAAGTGAATTAATACAAATAAGAACAAATAGAAGGAGAAGCTTAATCAAGAGAAACACAACAAATCAGATCAATAATGAGAATCCCAGTCTTAAGAATCGCAGCAAATTAGATCAATCATAACAAAGTAAAAGGAAGGAAAGATCTTAAGCAAACTTGGAAAAACTTAAATTACCGCAAGACCAAACGGAATAAAAGACCACAGACATATCTGATATGGACGTGAGTAAAATCCTTATATGGACATATCACACGACTACATTTCTTAATTAAGAAATTAATTCAAATCCTTGATTGAGAAGAAATCTCTTGGGTTTCCTTATGGAGAGTAGCAGTCGAAGACTATAAGAGAAGAAGACTGAAGATAGACATAGGTTATTCAACTTTAAGAAAAATATCAAAGTGTCTCAATCTTAGTCTCATGAAACATTGTAACCTTTAATTTATAATTGTTGTGTAAAGAGTAGGATAGATACAACTTTATAACACCATTTGAAGCTGTGTCACAAGATATGATGAACAAAATAAGTGTTCAGAACCTGTTCCCATAATTGTAATCAAGCCCAACATTGAACGAGCTTAGGAAAAATTAAAACTTAAGGGGACTGGAAGTAGGCACCACATTAGTGTTTCAAACTAGGATAAATTTCTTTATCGTTACTTTACGTTTAATTATTTATTTGCTTAAGTATTTGAAGTCTAATCAATTTTTTGAAGTGTATCGATCTACAAGCGAGTCGACGGTGAGGACCCAGTAGTCAACTCACAAAAAATTTTCAATTCACCCCTCTCTTAAACTTTAGATATGAATCTTCACTAACATCCAGGTAAGGGTAACTTTGTTGTTGATTCTCTTAGTAGGTTATCCATGGGGAGTCTGGCTCATCTAGATGAGGATAAGCAAGAGTTGGTGAAGTACATTCACTGTTTGGCTAATCTCAGAGTTTGTCTCACGAACTCTAAGGATGGTGGTGTATTTGTGCATCCAATATTGTAGTCATCTCTTGTCGTTGAGATAACGGATAAGCAAATGTTGGATTTTGATTTGATGAAGATTAAAAGTAACGTGGTCCAACAAAAGGATGTTGACTTTTTGATTGGTGATGATGGTATCCTGAGGTACCAAGGTAGGTTATATGTTCCTAACGTCGATATGTTGCGGGAAGGATTCTAGACAAAGTTAATGAATCTCGTTATGTTATTCATCCTAGTTCTACAAAGATGAATCATATTCTTAGGGAGTTCTATTTATGGAATCATATGAAATGAGATATGGATAGCTATGCGGCTAAGTGTATGATGTGTTAACAAGTGAAAGTGGAGCACATGAGACTCATTAGTTTGTACCAAAAAATTGAGTTACCTGAATTGAAATGGGAAGTGATTAACATAGATTTTGTTACCAATCTTCCTCAGTCTCGGAATCAATATGATTCAATTTTGATCATTGTTGATAGGATGACCAAGTCCACTCACTTCTTGACAGCGAGGACAAGTTATTTGGCGGAGCATTATGCTAAGTTGTATCTTGTGAAGATTATGAAATTGCATGGTGCTCCAGTTTCTATCTTTTTGAATCGTGGTAATCCATTATCATCTCATTTTTGGAAGTTATTTTAGAAAGGTTTGGGAACTATGGTGTGCCTTAGTACTGTTTTCCACCTGTAGTCGAATGGACAAGCTAATAGAACCATTCAAACATTGCTAGATATGCTTCATGCTTGCATGATCGACTATGGTGGTAGTTGGGTTGACTAGTTTTCTTTGATTGAATATGGTTATAATAATAGTTATCACTCTACCATTAGTATGGCTCCTTTTGAGGGATTGTATGGTATGAGATATTGTTCTCCTATTAGGTGGTATGAAGTAGGTGAGGGTAAGTTGTTTGTCCCTAATTTGGTTCACCAAGCCTTAGAAAAGGTGAAGGTGATTTGTAATAGATTGAAATCCTATCAATGTAGCCTAAAGTCCTATGCGAATATAAGGCATAGGGATTTGGAGTTCAATGTTGGTGGTTAGGTATTCTTGAAGGTATTTCCCATGAATAGAGTGACGTGGTTTGGTAAGTGTAACGCCCCGAGACAATACCCTAGGAATCACACGGTTCTTACAATCCCGAAGGACTACAAGCTAACCCATGATTGGTACCAGCTGTGAGCACTGATTATAGTATTGGAGTATATATGCGGAAGTAATCTGAAAATGATATAAGGTTCTCAAAATATTGAATAAGTAACTGAGAATACTGATAATAACATCTGAAAACTGAATAACTATCTGTCTGAATATGGAGTTGCAAGGATAAACCCCCAACTAAATCTAACTGAAATAACTACTAAACTACTAAAAAACTGAAATAGGTAAATTCTGTCCTTGAAATATAAGAACTAACCACTATATTTTCTGCTGATAGCCTGAGCTACTAAGTACGGTTAGGAACCTAAGCGTCGAAACCTATGATATGAAGCATCATAGCACAAAAGAGAGTATGCCTCAATACGTGGAATGTACTCGTATGCTAAGTGAGGTAAGGCTAATATACATGGGCTCGTATACATGAGATACTAAGTTACAGAATGAACATCATAAAGTGGCTAGATGAATGTACATGCAAAACTGTAACTATTTAACATACTGAACATGCAATACTTCGTATATAGGTATACATCGTGTATCTCAGATTATACTGAAACTGAGTACTGAATTCTGATGGCTGAGTAACTGATAACTAATAGCCATGGTTCTGTAGAACAGACTGAGTTATTTACTGAATACTGAGACTAAAACTGTAACTATGGGAGTGCTCATCTAACCGACATACCCCGATATAAAATGATTTAGGGTCCAACTTGTGACCCCAGTCAGAAGGGTGTTAGCACCTTGCCACGGTATACTAACAATGCTGGGTCAACCCTAATTTGGCCGGATGACTCATAAAATATATATAATTGCGTCAACCCTAGACTGGCAAGAGGACGACTTACCCTACACTAGCTACATGTAATGCAGGGACTGCTACTAAGGGTCAAACCCTCTACTGGCAGGAATAACCCAATCCCCGAGTTTTCTCGGTATTGAATCCTACTCCTAACTAAATCGACACTGAACTGATCACTAGACTGTACTAGGCTTGATTGAACTGACACTGATCTTATTGACTGACTGAACTGGACTGAGTTCACTGAGTTCTGTTAACTGACTAAGTACTATTGTCCTTGATATTTACTGGAACTATTCTATAAGTATTGCAACTAAGTAAACAGCTAGATTTTAGGTAATAATTACCCCCAGGACTCGATAACATTAATAATAAAACATAGCAAATCTTAAGGGCATAGCAATAGTCAATGGTCTACAATTTATTCACTAAGACATTTTGTCAAACACTTGGAGGTCATGAACTTGTACGTGAATAAGAACACATGAAAACATGTCATGATTACACTATTAAATTCACATGGACATTCAATCAAACACTTGGGGAGCATAATTAGTGCACATGATAATGAACCACATAAGCATCATGACTACAACTTAAACTTGAAAATCTCAAGGGTTTTAACATGGGAATTACATCAAAAAACATACATGCTGGCTTATGTTTGTGAAACTTATAGTTAAATCTTGAATTGAAATCCATATAACAACAAAAACATGAAAACAACCCAATTTGCATATGTAAATCATGAATCTGAAAAACTTGTAGTTTTAAAATAGGTTCTTGAATTCCAAGGGTGGAAGTAAACTCAAGGATGAACACCTAACATACCTGAGAGACGAAATTCGTGAAGATTGTTGGGGATTTCTTGGAACTTGATCTTGAGCTTGAGGAACTAGGGTTTTGTTCTTGAGAGAGTATTTTGGAGATAATGAGTGAATTTTTCCCTTTGGGAAGTTTAATTTCATGTTATGGATGAGTATTGTAAGGGGAAAATGACCCAATTACCCCCACAAACTCATAACCTAATACACAAAACTTTCCCACTGATGTGATGACCGAAGCACCGCGTCGATGGTGTCAACGCGATAGCCGGCGCATCGCATAGATGGTACCAACATGATAGCCAATGTGACACATCGTGATAGCATTGGCTTGATATTTTGGTCATCCAAACATGACTTAAATAATGTCTGAAAATTCAAAAACTCACCCAGATGACCTATAGATAACCCTGATCATGAATCAATTTATAAATTTACAATCTATGGCCGTAAAGATCATAAAAGATGCCATTGAATTATTGAGGCCATAAATGAGACTAAGTGTCAACACTTGGCTGAAATTTTTCAAAGTTTGGGACCTCTTTTGGCATGCTTAAAAGGACTGAAATTACTAGGACTTTGCGGGGTCTTACACTATATCCCCCTTGGAAACATTCATCCTCGAATGAGAATGACTTAACTAGGAGAAATTGAGGAACTGTACTTACACTGACATGAATGAATGAAGCATGACTGAATTCTGGAGACATGACACAAGAATGAACTGATCCATGAATGCTTGAATGATATGAGAATGCTATGCAGCTGCAACTAAGCATGAAACAAATTATATCTAAGAAAGACTGTTACCTTGAGAATACCAAAGAATCTTGGATCTTTTACTGAACATGCATGAATAGGAACATGAGATCATAATTGAATCTAAAGAATGAAACATGAACTAAATATCATGAACTGAACTGATTTCTTAAACACATGCAGTGACATGAGAATGGCTATAAGGCTGAGAGAGAAATGAGAGAGTCAACTTATGAGTAACCATTATCTCTCGCTGGATCTGGTTTTGTGAAGAAAAAATGGGAGATTTAGTACATGACAAGCTCGGGGGTATTGTATCTCCTCCTTGGGATATCTCATCCCCCGAATGATCCTAACTTGACTGAAATACTAAGAAAACTAACATGATGCACGGAATGCTTACGGACTGAGTCATGACTGACTATCTGGGTTCTAAAATATGATGCATGTACTGAACTGGATTCACAATTTACATGGATGTGAACAAACTATTTCATTGAAGGGATATATTCATGAGACTTCAGATAGTAAGACTAGATCGAAAGACGAAAAAACCATAGAAACCTGTCTGTCTAACCGCTAATCTGAATTACCGGCTATACAAACTAACTTATACTGAAAGCTTATACTTAACTGGAGTATTTTTTTGACACTCTTTCTAAGAAGTTCTATTGACTTTTAGGGAGCAAGGAATCTTGGGCATGGTCTGAATAATACATCTGGATAAGAAATCACAACAAGGCAAAAATTTTGTAATATGCAACACAAACCTATGAAACATTAGCTAGGATAGGGCTAATAGGCCTTATGCACTGCAACTACTACTTTCAAGCTTAGACATGGTCATCGAGTACTCTCTCAACTATACCTTTAAACTTAATACTACACTTCACCTGAGACTACTGAAAGTATTCACGTGAGCACTGATAACACTACCTACTAAAGTCTGAGCTGGATTGAATTCTCCCACTATGTACAAGCCTACTCAAATCTATGAAATGCACACATAATACTGTAATACTAGTCTAAATCATGAATTCAACACACTCTGCATTTTCATAACTTCTGTTCTCATATATAATTCTATTTCCCCTAAAATAACTTAATACAACCTCTTACTAGCCATTCACTAATTTGTCATGCATTTATCCACTTACATACCAACATGACATTTAAGCCTATCTCCATAACTATAGCCTCGAGTAAAATAAGCATGCAACCATCATTCCTTAACATGAAACATTTACTCTCTCCCTTTAAGAAGTTGCTCATCACTACATCATTTCATAAGGAGAGGTCACTGAAAGTCTAAAACATGAGGGCCTGAAGAATGAATGAACACTATACAAAAATTGACACTTAAAAAAGGCCTGAGGAATAGAATATCAACATTATGGGTTCATCAAGAGACCAAAACTGAGGATATACATGACATATTCTGAATTTCGCTGATCATTAGGAGTGTTGCATAAATAATAGAAATATACATATTGTAAAGCATGAGCATATGATTCATGAGTTGCATGACCTGAGTTTGGAATTTTTGAATTCATGGAACATGATTCTCCCTACTGAGCAAACTGGAACTCCTCATACGAAGGACTGGAAATATATGTGATTCTTTTATGATCATGGAGATGACATGTAAGGCATAAATTGATATTGTGATGACTGAAAAACCTTGCACTGAGATAAGCACAGGTTGGGCATCATCCTTCCCTTAGTTCTTTTCTACCCATACTAACATTACTACTAAAATCCGAAAGCCTGACTTGGTTACTTTTCTATCATCTCCCCCTTAGCTTAAGGCCATCATTCTAAGTCTGTGAACCACTTAATCAATAACTCTAAACATAACTATCACCACTTTACCTTAGAATCTGGGGTATAACAATATGCAAAAATGATAAACTAACCCTGAAAAACTACACCTGATAGTGTAAAACCCACTGCTAGTACTTTCTTGTGAGATAGAACTCTTAACCTTCTATAGCCCCAATTTTCATCATACGATAACTTAAATATTGACTAACTTAGAATTTTCAACACTTCTTTCTATTATCTCAACCTTCAAAGATTAAAACTTAGATTCTAACACATAACATGGATATCCCTAAATCTTTAATAATCATACTACTTTCATCATAGCCTACAAATATCACATCCATAACATATGTTTCAAATCAACAAACTTTAGTTATTGCATACACTGCTTCAAGCCTACTAATTCACCTTTCATATAACTAGCCTCACAGATACATAGTCCACCAAATTCAGATAACACTATCCCCACTTTACTACCGCTATACGTCTGGATTCATGCTTCTAACTCTAGGCCATCTATTCTCATAAGATTTCGTGAAGGGCTTTAAAAATACGTCTAACCCCTAAACACTGAGGTACTACCCCTCATTCAATGAGCAGTTCATTCAAAAACTAAATCTGAATGACTCTATTTCTGAGATCAACCGAAGTGGTTTACTGGGATACTTTAATCGGGCAATTTTTGTACACCCGTCTGGCTAGGATAGATGTAGCCACTAGGGTAGACACTGATAAGGGCTCCACTAAGTTTTTGGGACTAACACTGAACTTACAACTACATCGGGGTTACAAAACAGATAGAATCTCTAGGATCTAACAAGGCATAAACATGTAAATAAATGGCTGGTAACGTCCCAATAACCATATCAAGAGAACTTTCCTGATCTTGTTAGGACTGAATTGCATCTAAACTATTCTGATGCTGACCACAATTAGCACTGGAAGCAGAAACACCCTGTTGAGTTAGGTTGTAATGAACTGAGACTACCCTCTAGTCGTTACAAGGTGCTTACGATCCCGAGGGACCACAAGCTAACCCATGAGTTGGTTCCTGTTGTTAGCACTGAATAATATAATCATGAATGCAGAAGAATAACTAAATTTCCATAAGGCTTTAATAATGAAATAACTACTAAGTTATGAATCTGATAAAAATACTGAAATCTGTATAGTCTAAATAGCTAACTGTAGTATCTGAAAAGCCTCTAAACTAGATACAGTAAGTTAATGGAACAGGCTCCAACAAAATCTACTAACTACTGAGATAAAGACATGAAGTAATATAATTTGTCCTCGGATGATGAGGACTCACCACTGGTACTGTACTGCTGATAAATCTCAGAATCTAGGTACGATCCGAGAACTGAGTGTCAACACCTATGATATGAGACATCATAGCACAAAAGAAAAGATATGCGATTAGTACTTTGAATGTATTGGTATGCTAAATGAGGTAGGATGATATGCATGATCTTATGAATAGGAATGATTATAATTAACTGGACATACATATAAAGCATGTAGTACTGAATAAAGTGTATGGAATCTGTAGAAACTAAAAATGCAGGAAAATCTATAAATACTATGGATGCATGACCAAGCATATAACACGAACTGAGTAAAATATGTAAATTGATATACTGAGAAAACTAAAATCTTTATGCTTTAGTCAAACAATACTAAGACTAAATAACTGAGTTGGGATTGTAACTGGGAACTATATCTGAGACTGTGAGAGGTATCAACTAACCGACATTTCCCAATTCAATACCCCCAGGACTCAAAACAACAATACTGAAAAAAATCTAAAGCTTGAAGGCCAAAACATAAAGGCTATTATTAAATAAATCACTTTTGTAGGCATTTTATCAAACACTTGTACTTCATAGTTTTGTCAATTCGTGTGAATAGTATAAAACTTGAGATAATAGCAAGACCTCAATATTTATAATACTAAATCATGAACTAATTCAGAGAATGACAATATTAAAACATGGGGGATTTAATAACAATGATAATTCCATTAAAGTATGGTATAAAAATCAATATTCAAGGAAGTTCATGGAGATTCATAGTTTTAAATCATAATTTATTATCATAAATCTTGAAAATATGATAGATTTGTAATTAAAATTGATACTTGGACTCCATGGATGAACATCTAACATATCCGGGATGATGAATTTTGAAGGATTTATGGAGAGTTCTTGAGATTTGACCTTGTTTCTTGGGAGCTAGGGTTTCTTGATCTTAAAAGAGGGGATTTTTAATTTGAGATAAAGTGAATAATGATGAGTATTTAGGTCAATTAGGGGTTAAATTTTGTGTTTAGGGCGAGTTTAGGACTAAGGAAAAAGACCCAAATACCTTTAAATGAATTTAAAAACACAAGTGGAAACTAAAATATCTCAATTTTTGGCCTTGGCGCGACACGCCACTATCGTGCCAAGCCACTAGAAAAGGGATAACTGGGACCCGGAAAAATACCGTAATGCACCACCATCGCGGTAAGCCTGTGGATGCCATTTTGGCCATCTCCGCGACGCGCCATGATCATGGAGGTCCACTGAAATTAACAAAGGAGAAATTGGCCTGTTCTGCGATGCGCCATTATCGCAGAGTCACACTGGAAATCGACAAATGTCAAATTGACCTATGGTGCGATGCGCCAGGATAATAGACCCTTACTGGATTTTACCAAATGGGAGATTGGCCTTCTCTGCGAAGCGCTAGAAGTTTAAATGATGGGGTTTTGCGACTGAAACTTAAAATCGCCATAACTTGTATTATCAGATTTCCTCTAATTTTATATTATTGGAAAGGTAATTGAATTTTCTACTGAATGGCAGGCTCTAAACTAAAAAATAATGAGTGTTTCAAAAAATTTCATATACAAATACCGAAGCACTGGGACTTAGATTATGCTAGGGAAATATAGGGTGTTACAATATCTCCCCCTTGGGATCATTCATCCCCGAATGAAGTTGGTTAAGCTGAGGGAATTGATGGACTGAGCTTACATACTGAATATGCATGTATGATGCATGGAATACATGACTAAACTGATTTATGAATGCATTACTGATATGAACATGATGTGCAACTGAAACTGAGCATGATAGAGAAAAATCTTAAGAAGATTCGGTACCTTATAGTGAATTTGGATTCACGGAGAAGAGATGAGGGTACTCTGTCTGTATATCTGCCTCTTCTTTCCAAGTGGCTCCCTCAACAGACTGATTCTGCCAAAGAACTTTGACTAATCGAACTTTATTCTACGAACTTAATAATGAAGAATTTTGACTGGAACAAAATCAAAGGAAAGACTATTCTGAATATCTACACTTTCTAAAGGAACAACTACAGCTGGATCACCAATACACTTTTTCAACAATGAGACATGGAACACTGGGTGTACTGAGGCTAAATCTGAAGGAAACTCAAGCTCGTAAGCTACCTTTCCAAAACGACTGATAATTTTAAAGGGACCGTCATATTGGAGACTCAGTTTCCCTTTCTTGCCGAATCACTTCCATTCATAGGAGACAATATCAAGAACATAAGATCTCTAACCTCAAACTCGAGATCCTTTCTCCTCATATCTGGATATAATTTCTGTCAGCTCTGGAAAGCCCTAAGAATTTATCTGATCAACTGAACCATCTCTAATGCATCAAACACCAATTGAGTACCTACTACTGTAGCCTTACCTACTTCAAACCAACCAATTAGAGATCTATATCTCTTACCATAGAGAGCCTCAAATGGAGCCATACAGATACTGGAATGATAGTTGTTATTGTATACGAATTCAATCAAAGGCAAATGGTCATCCCAACTACCCTTGTAATCAACAATGCATGCTCTCATCATATCCTTAAGAATATTAATGATCCATTCTACTTGACCATTTGTATTAGGGTGGAAGGCTGTACTGAGGTGGATTTGGGTACAAAGACCCTTTTGAAATGCTTTCCAGAAGTGAGAGGTAATCTAAGTACCTCTATTTGAGATGATAGATAAGGAAACACTGTGAAACTAAACCAACTCGCTGAGATAGAGATTAACATAGTTCTCGTCTGAGTAAAAGGTATGGACTAGCAAGAAATGAGTTGATTTGGTCATCCTATCTACAATAACCCAAATAGAGTCATGCTGAAAACAGGTATGAGGAAAACCTATCACAAAGTCCATGTTCACTTCCTCTAATTTTCTCATGGGAATACTGAACTCCTGCAAGGACCCACTAGGCTTCTGGTTCTCAATCTTAACTTTTTAGTATGTAGAGCACTTAGCTACAAACTCTACAATATCTCTCTTCATACCACTCCACCAATAGATCTCCCATAAATTACGGTACATCTTAGTGGCTCCTGGATGAATAGAGTAAGGCGCTCCATACACTTCTGCAAGAATTTGTTGCGTCAACTCATCTACACCAGGTACATATAATCTACCCTGAAAATGCAAAAAACCATCTCCTCCTTGGGAGAAAACCTCCACTTTTTATCTCTGACTGATGCTTTAAACTTAACTAGATTAGGATCTCTATCCTATTTTTCCTTTACCTCAGAAACTAGAGACGACTCTAAGCTACACCTTCTGCTAAATCGAGTAAACGGATACCTAGTCGGGCAAGCTGATGGACTTCTTGAGCTAACTTCTTCTTACCATCCTCAACATGAGCTACACTACCCATAGACATTCTACTGAGAGCATCAACCACTACATTGGCCTTGCCTAGATGATACAGAACACTTATGTCATACTTTTTCAATAACTCTAACCACCTTCTCTAACATAAATTAAAATCTTTCTGACAGAACAAATACTAAGGCTTTTGTGATCTGTGAACATATCCACATACACCCCATACAAGTAATGCCTCTAAATCATTAAGTCGAATACTATTGCTTCTAGATCAAGATCATGAGTCAGATAATTCTTCTCACGAGGCTTGAGCTATATAGAGACGTAGACTATGACCTTACCTCTCTGCATGAAATCATAACCCAAACCTACTCTGGATGCATCACAGTAAATGACAAAACTATCTGAACTGTCTGGTAGATTAAGAACTGGGGCTGAGGTGAGGTGAGTCTTCAACTCCTGAAACTTTTCTTGCATGAATCTAACCACTAAAACTTAACTTTGTTCTGAGTCAATCTGGACATGGAGGATACAATACAAACTTAGCTTTTGAGGCCTTGAAAGCTACGCTCATCTCGGCGCCTTTATTGCAATTGCCCGATTTTGATAAGATGTTTGAAGTAGAGTGTGATGCTAGTAAGGTTGGCATCGGGGCTGTTTTGATGCAAGAAGGTAAGCCCGTTGCTTATTTCAGTGAAAAGCTCAAAGGGGCAACTCTTAATTACTCAACTTATGATTTGGAGTTGTACGCCCTTGTCAGAGCTTTGGGAAATTGGCAACATTATTTGTGGCCTAAGGAGTTTGTGATACGAACGGATCATGAGTCGTTGAAACACCTTAAGAGCCAAGACAAGTTGAATAGGCGTCATGCTAAGTGGATTGAGTTCATCGAGACTTTCCCTTATGTAATTCATTACAAAAGGGGAAAGGAAAATGTTGTTGCCGATGCCTTGTCTAGGAAGCATGTGCTTGTTGCTACCTTGTCTTCGAAATTGATGGGTTTTTAGAGCTTGCGGTTGTTGTATCCCGAGGATCCTACCTTTGCTCCTATTTTTAGGGAATGCGAAGAGTGGGGAAGGGACCGTTGGCTTAAGGAGAGTGACCATTCCTCCTACTCTCGGTTCGATGGGTATTTTTTCAAAGGGGGGAGGTTGTGTGTTCCTTCTAGTTCTTGGAGGGAATTATTTGTGAGGGAGGCCCATGACGGAGGCCTCATGGGGCACTTTGGGGTAGACAAGACCCTCGGAATCTTAGAGGAGAACTTCTATTGGCCCAAAATGCGCAAAGACGTCACTAAAATTTGTAGTCAATGCGTGGCCTGCCGGAGTGCGAAATCTCGTCTCCTACCTCAAGGATTATACACCCCACTCCCTACTCCCCTTAGACCTTGGTTGGACATTTCGATGGATTTTGTTTTGGGGCTGCCAAGGTCTAGAAAGGGCCGAGATAGCATTTTTGTTATTGTTGATAGATTCTCTAAAATGGCTCATTTTATTCCATGTGCTAAAACCGAGGATGCTCGTTGTGTAGCTTCATTATTTGTTGAACATGTTGTAAAGCTTCACGGGGTACCGAGGACTATTGTGAGCGATAGGGACTCCAAGTTCCTAAGTCTCTTTTGGAAGTCCATGTGGGGTAGGCTTGGAACGAAGTTACTTTTCTCCACGTCTTGCCACCCACAAACCGATGGCCAAACAGAGGTAGTAAATAGAACCTTAGGGTCTATGCTACGTTCTATGGTTAAAGGTAAACTGACTTCATGGGAAGATCACCTACCCTTGGTGGAATTTGCATACAACCGGGTAATACATTCGAGCACGGGAATGACTCCCTTTGAATGTGTTTACGGCCTGAATCCCCTTACCTCTTTAGATCTCACTCTTTTGTCTAGTGATCTCATGACCAGCTTAGATGGAAATAAAAGAGCCGAGGCAATGAAGAAAATGCATGAGACGGTGCGGATCAAGCTTGAAAAGAAGAACCAAGAGGTTGCAAAAAGGGTAAACAAAGGGAGAAGAAGGCTTGTGCTTGAACCCGGAGATTGGGTGTGGGTGCATCTTCGAAAGGATCGGTTTCCAGCTCAAAGGAAGTCCAAATTGCTGCCAAGGGGTGATGGTCCTTTCCAAGTACTTGAGAGAATCAATGACAACGCCTACAAGATTGACCTTCCACCGGAATATCAAGTGCACAACACTTTCAACGTTGGTGATCTCTCCCTCGTGGATGTGGTTGAAGATGACTAAATGATGAATTTGAGGTCAAATTCCTCTCAAGATGGAGAGGATGATACGGTTGGGGCAGCCTCCACAGGTACACGGCCTTTCACACGAAGCCAAGCTCGGGAATTACAAAAACTCCAAGCTTTGTTCATGCAAATGGCCGTGTGTGAGTTGGTGATTGAACCAACCAAGGACCTAAACGTTTTTATGTGTGAAGAGAGGTCTTAATGTCTAATAAACTACTCTCCAAGGTTGGCACAAGAAGCAAGGGCGGATGGGTTATTTTACCCCTTTTGTTTGTAGTATAAATAGAACATGTTAGAGAGTTATTCCTTAGTTTTTGAATGCTGATTTTGTAACCTAAAAACACTAAACATTTCGGCTCTCTCTTCCACTCTTAGAAGCCGTCCCTATTATCTCACAAGATGAGGGATACTTGTGTTGTCTCTTTGGCTAGAAACAAGGGTTTTGAGGTCGTTGAGTGCCTCTTGGTCCTCGTAAGAACTTGGTGTTTATATTCATTAGACTTAGGGTCCTCTCTTGATGTTAGGGTTCTTAGTTTCTTGAATGTTATATGTCAAGTTATCTATCTTTCTTTATCTTGTTGTTGTTGTTGATTTTGTTATCTTAAAGTCTAGTGAAGCCGTGTGGGGCTCTTTTCGATTCACTAGCATTGTTATCTATCTTGTTGTTCTTGTGTTGTTGGACTGAAAAACCGAAACTTAAACTTGTTGTTCTTGTGTTGTTGGACTGAAATTCCAGCCTACTTGAAGCTCTTGGTGTTGTTGGTTTGATTTTGTATCACACAAGACTCTACTTGACACGAGTTTTAGATATCTTAGGACTCTTTAGAACCTTTGTCTCTAATACCATGTTTTTAATGCCTCGAGACTACATCCTGGGCGTTACACAGTGCTTATAATTCTTAAGGACCACAAGCTAACCCATGACTGGTACTTGCTGTGAGCACTGAATAAAATACTGGAACATATATGTGGAAGAAATATGAAAATGCCATAAGGTTCTCAAAATACTGAAATAATAACTGAGTATACTTATAATAAAATCTAAAAAGTGAATAACTGACCATGCTAGTCTGAAAGCCTCTAACTCTCTAAAATGGAGTAAGATGGGATAAACCCCAAACTAACTCTGACTGAAATAACTACTGAACTATTGAAATACTAAAATATGTAAACTCTATCCTCAAAATATGAGGATTCACCACTATAACTACTGTTGATAGCATGAGCTGTTAAGTACGGTCAGGAACCTAAGTGTCCAAACTTATGATATGAGACATCATAACGCAAAAGGGAGTATGTGTCAGTAAGTGGAATGTACTGGTATGCTAAGTGAGGTAAGGCGAACATACATGGGCTCGTATGTATGAGATGCTAACTGACTGAATGAACATCATAAAGTGACTGGATGAGAGTACATGCAAAACTATAACTACTGAACATGTAATACTGCGTATATATGTATACATCGTGTATCTGAGATTAAACTAAAACTGATTACTGAATTCCGATGGCTGAGTAACTGATAACTGATAGCCATGGTTCTATAGAACTGACTGAGTTCTTTACTAAATACTGAGACTTAAATTGTAATTGTGGGAGTGTTCCTTTAACCGACATACCCCGATATAAACTGATTTGGGGTCTAACTTGTGACCTCAGTAGGAAGGGTATTAGCACCTTGCCATGGGATACTAACAATGTTGGGTCAACTCTTATTTGGCAGGAAGATTCATAAAATATATTTGATTGTGTCAAACCTAGTCTGGCAGGAAGATGACTTACCCTATGCTGGTTACGTAGTTCTGTAATACAGGGATTGCTACTAAGGGTTAAACCCTCTGCTGGCAGGAATACCCCCATCCCTGGGTTTGCTTGGTGCTGAGTCCTACTCCCAACTGAATCAACACTGAACTAACCACTAGAATGTACTAGGCTTGATTGAATTGACATTGATCGTGCTGACTGACTGAACTGGATTGAGTTCACTAATTTCTGTAAACTATCTGAGTACTACAGTTCTTAACCTTTACTGGGAAAATTCTATAACTACTGCAACTAAGTAAATAGATAGACTTCTGGTAATAATTACCCCCAAGACTCAATATCATTAATAATAATGCATAGCCAATCTCGAGAGCATAACAATATTCAATGGTTCACAATTCATTCACTAAGACATTTTGTCAAACACTTGGAGATCATGAACTTGTACTTGAATGAGAACACATGATAACATGTCATGATTACACTATTCAATTCACATGGACATTCTAACAAACACTTACAGAGCATAATTAATGCACATGATAATGAACCACATAAGCATCATGACTACAACTTAAACTTGGAAATCTCAAGGATTTTAATATGGGAATTACATCAAATAACATAAATGCTATATTATGTTCATGAAACTTATAATTAAATCTTGAATTAAAACACATACAAAACCACAAACATGAAAACAACCCAATTTGCACATGTAAATCATAAAAATTTATAATTTTAAAAAGGGTTCTTGAACTCCAAGAATGGAAGGAAACCCAAGGATAATCACAAAACATACCTGAGTGACAGAATACATGAAAATTGTTGGGGATTTCTTGGAACTTGATCTTGAGCTTGATGAACTAGGGTTTTGTTCTTGAGAGTATTTCTGAGATAATGAGTGAATTTTGCCCTTTGGAAGGTTTAATTTCTTGTTATGGCTAAGTATTGTAAGGGGAAAATGACCCAATTACCCCAAAAAACTCATAACCTAATAAACAAAACTTGCCCAGTGATGCAATGACCGATGCGCTGCGTCGATGGCATCGACGTGATAGTTGATGCATCACGTTAATTGTGTCAACGCGATAGACAATGTGATGCATTATGATCACATTGGCATGCTACTTTGGTTATCCAAACCTGACTCAAAAGATGTTTGAAAATTCTAAAAATTACTCGAGATGACCTATAGATAACCATGATCATGAATCAATTTAAAAATTGAAATCTAAGGCTAGAAAGATTGTAAATGATACCATAGAAATATCGAGGCCTAAAATGAGACTAAGTGTCAACACTTGGCTGAAATTTTTCTAAGTTTTGGACCTCTTTTGGCATGCTTTAAAGGACTGAAATGACTAGGACTTTGAGGGGTCTTACAATATCTCCCACATGGGAATATTTATCCTTAAATGAGACTGACCAAACTGAGATAAACTGCGTAACTGTAATTACACTGACATGTATGACTGAAGAATGACTGAATTCTGGAGACATGACACATGACTGAATTGATCCATGAATGCATGAATGATATGAGAATGCTATACAACTGTGACTAAGAATAGAACAGAGTAAATCTAAGGAAGACAGTTACCTTAAGTTAAGAATACCGAAGAATCTGAGATCTTTTACTGAACATGCATAAATGGGAACATGAGATCATAACTGAGTTTGAAGCATGATACATGAACTGAATATCATGAACTGAACTGATTTCTTGAACACATGCAGTGGCATGAGAATGGCTATAAGGCCTAGATAGTCAACTTATGATAAACCATTATCTCTTGCTGGATCTAGTTTCATGAAGAAAAGATGAGAGATTTAGTACATGACAAGTTCAGGGGTATTGCATCTCCTCCTTGGGATAGTTCGTCCCCCAAATGATACTGACTTGACTGAAATACTAAGAAAACTAAGAAGATGCACAAAACACTAATGAACTGAATCATGACTGACTATCTGGGATCTAAAATATGATGCATGAACTGAACCAGATTCACAATTTACATGGATGCGAACAAACTATTACTTTTAAGGGATATATTCATGAGACTTTAGATAGTAAGACTAGATCGAAAGACGGGAAAACTATAGGAATTTGTCTGTCTGACTGCTAATCTAAATTATCGACTATATAGACTAACTCATACTGAAAGCTTATACTTAATTGGAGTATTTCTTTGAAACTCTTTCTAAGAAGTTCTAATGACTTTAGGGAGCAAGGAATCTTGGGCATGGTCTGAATAAGACATCTGGATAGAAAATCACAACAAGGCAAAAAATTTATAATATGGAACACAAACCTATGAAACAGCAGCTAGGATAGGGATACTAGGCCTTATGCACTTCAAATACTACTTTCAATCTTAGACATACTTCTCGAGTACTCTCTCAACTAGACCTTTCACATTAATACTGCACTTTACCTGAGACTGCTAAAAGTATTCACATGAGCACTGATAAATCTACCTACTAAAGCCTGAGCTGGACTGAATTCTCCCACTATGTACAAGCCAACTCAAATCTATGTAACACTATAATACAAGTCTGAATCATGAATTCAACACACCCTGCATTTTAATAACTTCTCTTATCATAAATAATTCTGATTTTGCCTTCAACAACTAAATACAACCTCTTACTAACCATTTACCAATGTGACATGCATTTATCCACTTACACACCAACATGACATTCAAGCCTATCTCCATAACTATAGCCTCGAGTAAAATAAGCATGCAACCATCTTTTCTTAACGTGAAACATTTACTCTCTCCCATCCAAGTAGTTGCTCATTACTACATTATTTTGTAATGAGAGGTAACTGAAAGGCTAAAACATGAGGTCCTAAAGCATAAATGAACACTATACAAAAATTTACACTTAAAATAGGCCTGGGGAATAGAATATCAACATCATGGGTTCATCAAGAGACCAAAATTGAGGATATATAGGACATAATCTGAATTTTGTTGATCATTAAGAGTGTTGCATGAGTACTGGAACTGTACATACTTAAAATCATGAGCTATGAGTGATGATCCGCATGACCTGATTTTGGAATTTCTGAATTCATAGAACATGATTTGCACTACTGAGCAAACTGGAACTACTCATACGAGGGACTGGAAATGTACATGATTCCTTATGATGTGCATGGACATGAACTATGATCATGGAGCTGACATATCAGGCATGAGTAGATATCATGATGACTGAAAAACCTTGTACTGAGATAAGAAGGAGTTGGGCATCATCATTCCCTTAGTTCTTTTCTACACTTACTAACATTACTACTAAAATCTGAAATCCTGACTTATTTACTTATTCTATCATCTCCCTCTTAGCTTAAGGACATCATTCTAAGTCTGTCAACCACTTAATCAATAACAACTCTAAACTGAACTATCACAACTTTACCTTAGAATCTGGGGTATAACAATATGCATAAATAATAAACTCACCCTAAAAAACTATATCAGATAGTGTAAAACCCGCTGCTAGTACTTTCTTCTGAGATAGAACTCTTAACTTTTTACAACCCCAATTTTCATCGTACAATAACTTAAACATAGACTAACTTAGAATTTTGAACTCTTCTTTCTATTAGCTCAACCTTCAAAGATTCAAACTTAGATTCTAACATATAACATGGATATCCCAAAATTATTAATAATAATAATACTTTCATCATAGCCTACAAATATCACATCTACAACATGTTTTAAATTAACAAACTTCAGTTATTACATACATTGTTTCAAGCCTACTGAATAACCTTTCATACAAATAGCCCCACGGATACATAGTCCATAAAATTCAGATAACACTATCCCCACTTTACTGTTGCTAAATGTCTGGATTCATGCTTCTAACTCTAGGCCATCTACTGCCATAGGATTTTGGGAAGGGCTCTGAAAACACGTCCAACCCCTATGCACTGGGGTACTACCCACCTACCCCAATTCAATGACCGATTTATTTGAAAACTGATTCTGAATGACTCTATTACTAAGATCAACTAAAGTGGTTTACGGGGATACTATAACCAGGAAATTTCTATACACCCGTTTGGGTAGGATAGATGTACCTACTGAGGTAGACACTGATAAGGGATCTGCTAAGGTTTTGGGACCAAAACTAAAATTGAAAACTACATCGGGGTTACAAAAAAAAAAAAAGCTCCAGGATCTCACAAGGCATAAACATGCAAATGAATGGCCGGTAACATACCCATAACAACATCAAGAGAACTTTCCTGATCTTATTGGGACTTAATTGCATCTAACCTGTTCTCAGGCTGACCACTATTCACACTAAAAGCGGCATCACCCTACTGAGTTAGGTGATTGGATGAAACTAGTGGATGGTTGGACCGACCCTGCTGAATACTTTTCAGGCAATCTATGACTCTGTGTCCTGGTTTCCCACACCCATAACACACACCACTGCTGGATCTACACACACCCTTATAATTCTTACCACATTCTTCACAAAGCAGATTAGTACAAACACCCTTCCCATTACCTTGTGACTTAGAGCCTGGTGCTCTATCTTGACTATCATTCTTAAACTTAGGCACTGGTACAATGGATAAAGGTAGAGCTGGGGCTAAGAATTTATGATGGAATTAGGAGTGGTTACTACCCCTTGACCTTGGCTTAAAACTACCTGTTCTAGCCCTCTTATTTTTTCTCTTTCTTCTTACGCTTTCCCTCCTCACTCTGTTGAGCATGAATCAAAAGCCTAGATAAGAAAATAGCCTGTAAATTTCTCTAAAAAACTACTGATTAAACTAAGGTAGTAAAATCAGCTCTGAATTCATCATGAGAGACAAGATCATTCAGGGAATCTTCCTAAGCAGGTGGAGGTTCAGGCTGATTCCTATTTTTCTTCCGTTAGTCTTTTTTGGAGGCATGTTCTGTAAATAGAAGGGAAAAGTTGGATTAGACAGAGATTTTAACTTGAACTAATGCTTACTCGCACGATATGAACACAAAAAGAAGGGATTTTTTCCTAAAAATGCCTTATAGTCTCTTGTCCATAATTGTGGTGCGATATACACCCATGAACAAGACTCTACTTGATGTGTCTTTCAGACTCTCTAGGACTCTTTAGAACCTTAGACCCTGATACCAAGTTTGTAATGCCTCGAGACTACTCCCTAGGCATCACACAGTGCTTACATTCCCGAAGGACCACAAGCTAACCCATGACTGG
The DNA here is from genome assembly GCA_030864215.1 of Capsicum pubescens. NCBI lineage: Eukaryota > Viridiplantae > Streptophyta > Magnoliopsida > Solanales > Solanaceae > Capsicum > Capsicum pubescens. The sequence goes on along the minus strand of CM061548.1, from coordinate 260,385,215 downwards.
TACCTGATATGAGCACTGAATATAATACAAGAATATATATGGGGAAGAAATCTAAAAATGCCATAAGGTTCTCAAAATACTGAAATAATAACTGAGTATACTGATAATAACATCTAAAAACTAAATAACGGACTATGCTAGTCTTAAAGTCTCTAACTGTCTGAATGTGGAGTTAATGGGATAAACCCCCAACTAACTCTGACTAAAATAACTACTGAACTATTGAACTACTAAAATAGGTAAACTATATCCTCAAAATATGAGGACTCACCACTATATCTGCTACTGATAGCCCAAGTTGCTAAGTACAGTTAGGAACTTGAGCATCCAAACCTATGATATGAGACATCATAGCACAAAAAAAAGTATCTACCAGATCATGGAATAAACTGGTATGCTAAGTAAGGTAAGGCTTATATACATGGGCTTATATGCATGAGATGGTAACTGACTAAATGAATATCATAAAGTGAATAGATGAGAGTATATGTAAAACTGTAACTGTTGAACATACTAAACATGCAATACTGCGCATATAGGTATACATCTTGTATCTGAGATTATACTGAAATTGATTACTGAATTCTGATGGCAGAGTAACTAATAACTGATACCCATGGTTCTAGAGAACTGACTGAGTTCTTTACTGAATACTGAGACTGAAACTGTAACTGTGGGCTTGTTCATCTAACCGACATACCCTGATATAAACTGATTTTGGGTAAAACCTGTGACCCCAGATGGAAGGGTGTTATCCCCTTTACACGGGATACTAATAATGTTGGGTTAGCCCTAATCAGGCAGGAAGACTCATAAAATATATATGATAGCATCAACCCTAATCTGGCAGGAGAATGACTTACCCTACACTGGCTACGTAGTTCTGTAACATAGGGACTACTACTAAGGGTCAAACCCTCTACTAGCAGGAATGCCCCCATCCTTGGGTTCTCTCGATGTTGAATCCTACTCCTAACTGAATTGACACTGAACTAATCACTAGACTGTACTAGGCTTGACTGAATTGACACTGATCATGATGACTGACTAAACTGGACTAAGTTCACTGAGTTCACTGAGTTCTGTTAACTGACTGAGTACTACTGTTCTTAACCTTTACTGGGGCTATTCTATAACTACTGCAACTAAGTAAAAAACTAAATTTCAGGTAATAATTACCCCAAGGACTCGATAGCATTAAGAATAAAACATATCAAATCTTGAGAGCATATCAATAGTTAATGGTTCACAATTCATTCACTAAGATATTTTGTCAAAAACTTGGAGGTCATGAACTTGTAAATGAATTAGAACACATGATAACATGTCATGATTACACTATTTCATTCACATGGACTTTCTATCAAACACTTGGGGAGCATAATTAATTCACATGATAATGAACCACATAAGCATCATGACTACAACTTAAACTTGCAAATCTCAAGGATTTTAACATGGAAATTACATCAAACAACATACATGCTATCTTATGTTTATGAAACTTATAATTAAATTTTGAATTAAAACCCATACAACAACACAAATATTAAAACAAGCCAATTTGTGCATGTAAATCATGAATCTAAAAACTTGAAGTTTTAAAAAGAGTTCTTAAACCCCAAGGGTGGAAGGAAACACAAGGATGAACGCCTAACATACCTAAGTGACGAAATTTGTGAAGATTGTTAGGGATTTCTTAGAACTTGATCTTGAGCTTGATGAACTAGGGTTTTGTTCTTGAGAGTATTTGTATGATAAATTGTGAATTTTTCCCTTTGAGAGGTTTAATTTTGTGTTATCTCTGAGTATTATAAGGGGAAAATGACCCAATTACCCCCACAAACCCGTATCTTAATACATAAAACTTGCCCAGTGATGCACTGATTGACGCACCACATCGATGGTACCGGCGCAATAGTTGATGCATCACGTCGATGGTGCTAATGTGATAGCCAATATGACGCATTATGATTTCCTTAGCTTTCTATTTTGGTCATCCAAATGTGACTCAAACAATGTCCTAAAAGTTTGAAACTCACCCGATATGACCTATAGATAACCCTGATCATGAAATAATTTAAAAATCGATAATCTAAGGCCAGAAAGATCATAAATGATTCCATTGAATTATCAAGGCCAGAAATGATACTAAGTGTCAATACTTTGCTGAAATTTTTATAAGTCTAAGACCTCTTTTGACATGGTTTAAAGGACTAAAATGACTAGTACTTTGTGGGGTCTTACAGTAAGAAAGCAAAGTTAAGTCCTCGGTATGTTTGTCCCTACTTAATTTTGAAGTGGGTTGACATTATTGCCTATGAATTAGAGTTACCTTCTAGTTTGAGCTCCATTCATATGGTTTTCTATGTCTCTATGTTCAGGAAGTTTGTGGGTGATCATCCATTGGTTGTTCTTTTTGAAAGGTTGGGTATTTCAGACTCCTTATCTTATGAGTGGCCTGGGTTGAGATCTTATATCATTAAGTTTGTTGATTTCTAACAAAGGATGCGGCTTTGGTAAAGGTTCTTTAGAGGAACCATAAGATTAAAGAAGCTACTCGGGAGGCGGAAGAGGACATGAAGTCCAAGTATCCGTTCATGCTTTCTTCTCCTAAAATTTATATGGAAGGTATGTGTTATTAATCATACTTTTGTTTTTAAACTTTGCTAAAGGAAAGGTTGATTTCCTTACATCTTTGTTTTATAACTTAGTTAAAGGTTAGTTTGATGTTTAATGGTGCGTTAACTCGTGCTTGTGATTGCGTTACCCATCATTTTAGGATGAATGATCCAAGTGGGGGATAATTGAAACATCTTGGTTTTTACCCTTAAAAAATTCTAGAACATTGAGCTTCTGGACTTCATACAACTTATGGGCACTAGTCGTATGATGTTGTACAGATTAGGCTACCTCATCTTGTTTGTAAATTAGTATGGTTTGGTTGGTTTCTGTCCAAGGTATGAATGGTAATCTTACATTTCATATGCTAGGGTATGAGGTATACATAGTGAGGTCGTATGATTCCCTAAACATAGCCCAATGTGTTCTATCTAAGGTGTGGGTTATAGGGTACCTCTCGTATGCTAGGATATGAGTTAGACCTTTGTGGTCATATATTGGTTAGTATGGAGGTCCAAGATGATTCTAGGGTACGAGATAAGGTTACCACTCTTACCCTAGGGTATGGTTTAGGGGAATGGGTTATACCATCTTGTGACTAAAGTTGTAGCTTTTACGCTGAGGGTATTTCAGACATTTCCTTCGGCAAAACCTTTAGGTCCCCACATCTTAAAACATGTTGTGTACCCTAATAAGACACTAATAAAAGATCAAACACTCCAATACACTCTCTAAACTCACTCTTGAAGATTGGGGCTAGGGTTATTCAAAGGTGTTCATTTTGAGGCTAAAGAGTCAAGTTTTTCTGTGAATCTTCTTGAATAAGGCATGTTACTCTTCCCTCATTGTTAGGTCTCAAATATCATGTATTTTAAAGAGTGATTATAATTCTTAAATGGTGGTCTTGCAAACCAAAATTGAGGGTTATGTTTCATATGATTGAGTATTGTTTACTCTTGATTTAACTTGTGTTTATACATGTTTTTGGCGATGGTTTGCACATGTGGGTGATTGGTAATTATGGTTTAACAAATGGATCATGGGTAACCATAAACTTTATGATTTTTACCTTAATTTTGGTCTTGATAATAGCATGCCCTCAAAGTGTTTGTGAAAATGTCTAAGAGAATAAAATAGTCACATGACAATGGTGTTTTGAACTAAGGTTTGGCCTAATGAATATGAATGGTTGATAAATGGTTTTGTGAAGGAATTTTTGGCCATGTAATGATTTAAATAGTAACCTTGGTGGGTTAATTAGTTAAATGGGTTTGAGTCCCTAAACACTAACTTGATTTATGTTTTTGTAAGACAATGGGTTTGAGTCCCTAAACTTAGGATTGAACAAGTGTCTTTGTTAGACGATGGGCTTGAGACCCAAAGTAAAATAAATACATGGTTTATTGATAATGGTAATGTCATGTGGTATACTTGCAAGTAGTTTTGGTATGACGATACCAACAAAGTGCCTTTGGTAAGTAATTGACTTAATGGTTGTGTATGTGGAATGATTGTTTTAAATTTGGATTTGAAGCAGGATGTGTAGATGGGCCAGGAAAGTAGAGTCCGAAAGACAAACACTAGAACCCACGCTTGTCGATGTGGGTGTCTTATGACAGGGTGATTTGAGTCCCTGAATTAATATATATATATATATATATATATATATATATGGGAGATTTGAGTCCCCCATAATATGTGCATTGTTGCTCAAGTCATCTTGATTATGCCGGCAGGTTCAAGTCACCCATATAGGCATAAATGGATTTGGATATTCTCCGATTCGTGTGGATACACGCACTGGGGCCCTTCTAGCTAGGGGAAAGATGGTCCCATAGAGTGTGTAGTTGTCTTGTTCTTTGATGGTCATGCTATACAACCCATGTTAGTGATTTCTAAAGTTTATGCTAATCGTGTTTTCTATCACGGCATGGTATAAATATATATGTATATGTATGTATTGCATTGGTATATGCATTAATTGATTCATTTTAAACTGTTGGTACTATTTTATCCGTATCCTTGAGTTACATTCTAGCCCTCTAACGACTAACTATCTTCAATGTTGTATCCCCACACGATGAAGATTTTGGTCATACTACACCTCCTACTCCACGATCAAACTTTGGGAACAACTTGTGTTGACTTGAAGTGGTGAACTTCCATACTTTGGAAAGCTTAATTTCTACTTTTGTCTCCTATGTTTTCATTGGTTAGTCTTGGACATTGGTTTTTACTATGGTCGGGAGAATGTCCCGACTGAATGGTTTTTTGGTTTTGGACAGAGGCTTTATGAGACTAATATGGGTTGGTATGGTTGGTGTCGGTAGTGGTGTTAGCCTTGGCATTGGTATTGGTATTGGGGATGATACTTTATGATTTAATTTAATTTGTGATTGTTCAATTTTTTTATTGTATAGATAAGGACTTGGTTATTATTTCAGTTTTGGTTATGGTTGTTGTTTGGCATTGAATGGTTAGACTTGTTTGGGTTGTCTATGGTTTTGAACTTATCCCAAAGTATTTTAGTTGATGATTACTTTACCTTGGTATATGTTCGAAATTTATCAAACTCAGGGTATATGATTAGAGGATAGATTGGGTATCGTGGGAGGTCTCCAGTCCTTGTTGGAGTTGGGATGCCCATTACAACAAGGCCTTGGTTCAGGTCATGTCACTAGGAAGGAAGCAACAATATAGAGGGGATGTTCTGATGAATAACAATAATATTTCAATAATAGAAATTTCAAATGCTTTTCTTATGTTGATCAAGGAGTATTGGGTAAAATAAGGTAGTTGGGAATGACCATGGTATTAGGCTAATCCCTTTTGGGAATGGTTAGACTCTTGAGATGGAGTCTCAAAGACTGAATGGCCTCAATAAGAAGTGGGAGGTGAATCCCCTCTCCAATTTACACAGCCCAAGCTAGGGCCTGGCCGTGATGGGTATCTCATGTCTACCAAGGACCGGAGACCATCCCCTAAACCCAACATCAAGAGCATAATAATAATCATAATAGCAATGCGGAAGTCAAGTAAACAGTAACAAAGAGATAGATAAATGACTCAATGAACTAAGTGTCAAAATAATAGCCAACCAACCCACATTTTTCCACAATAGCCTCTAAAACTAGAATACTAAGAAGGTTAGGACATGCCCCAGACCATGACCAAAATTATTCAAAAGTACTGAGTTAAAATAAAAGAATATTGAAATGATAAGGCCTTTCAGAGGACAGAACTTCACAAAACTCAATGAACATACAAGTCCACCTAACGTTGCACAAGGGTAAAATAAGTGTTTTCGGACCCTACATAATGAAACAATGTAGCATACAAGGATAGTTAGCAGGGTAAGTGCTTGCATGTTACTCAAGGAATATGATAACATAATGCCATGTCCAAAAATTAGGCAAACCCACAATGTACACTTTAATGTAAAGAATGCTAAGATAGGAAAAATGGTTTAAGCAGATTTTAAAATCATTAACCTGCATTGTGTAGATCTAACCATCCTAAAAACTCCCACTGACATATATGGGTCTGTCTTCCCCTATCGGAAGGACCCCTATGTGTATTAGCTGCAGGAATCGGTGAATTACGAGGAAGGGTCAAACCAATCGAGGCTTTAACCATTATGTCATAAGTGAATTATGTACACGGTCATACAGACCCCCATGCTAGAAAACATAGTTTACAGTATCGATCGCCCAAGGACCTCCACCTTCCATGATGATCTACACAACTGCCTTTAAGCCCAAATTAAAACCGTTTACACACATAATTCCAACCATCAACCGAGAGTCATTGTAACGCCCCGAATCTGGTACCCAGAAAGCTACATGGTGCTCATGACCCCAAAGGACCATAAGCAAACCCATGATAGATATTTGTACCTGTATACTGCATAAAATACTTTATAATGTGGAAACATGAACTGAGATACCATAAGGTTTAATACTGAACATGATCTGAATGATATAATATCTGTGTGAGGTAACAGAATACCCAAAATAAAATTGAACATACTAAAGTCTGAAACATGATAGTTTAGAAAGACTTTAACTGACTAAAATGTCTAAGTAAGGATTTGATGGGATATGTCCCCAACTAACTCCAACTAATAAACCGATTAATGAGATAATAGGAAAATAATCATGTCCTCAAAAGATGAGGACTTACTTCAAACTCTATCTGCAGATATCTGGAATCTACTGTTGCTCTGGAGCTCGTGTATCGGAACCTATGGTATAAGACACCATAGCGCAAATGCGCCAGTACTTTGAATGTACTAGTATACATGTAAGGTAGGTTGAATGCATGGGGTTCATATCCATGAACAATAATAATAACTGACTAACTATCATGAGTGTGAGAATACATACATGACATATAATAACTGACACTAATACTGTGATAACATGATTACTGAATCTGAATATAACTAATAACATGAATGACTGTATCTAACAGTCCTGAATCTGATGGAACTATCTGAGTTCTGTACTGTATCTGAGTTGACTTTATCTGACAGTCTTAAAATCTAAAAAATTGAGTTCTATTACTGAGACTGATTGACTGTGTCTGACAGTCCAAATTCTGTAACATGAAACTGTGGGAAGTAGTTATCTAAACGACATGCCCCTGATATGCCATTATGGCTGAGTTGGAGTCCAATCTGTAACCTCAATTGGAAGGGTATCAATACCGCCCTACCGGTAAGGACAAGCTATGGGCGACTCTTATTTGATAGTGTCCCCAAAAGAGAACGTTGGGGCCCTTATCTGACAGTACTTATCCACCTCATCAACCCTCATCGAACAGTGTTGATGTCTCAAACAATGCTGGTTATATAGTTCTAGAATTCAAGGATGACTTCTAAGAATCACACCCTTATCTGATAGTGTGTGTTCCCATCCTTAGGTTCACTTGGTGCTAATTCCTACTCCCATATGAATAGACTCTGAACATGATTTACTGAACTAAACATAGGCTGAGCTACTAAATTCCGTTGACTGAAGGAATACTACTTATATTTGATAACTGACTGAGTTCATGAGATCATGGAGATTTCCTGAGTCAAAAAAGTATTTGAAGTCTAAGGATCATAACTTGATTGAGAGTATCGTGAAAACATGACATAGCTCTAGGCACACAGTTAATATTTCGGGTACAAGTACCCCCAGGACTCGATAGAAGGAAACTGACAAAACATGACTTGCTTGAAAACATAATAATCACCATAATGCATTTACTGAAGCATTTCATCAAACTTGTGATAGGCATAAGCTTGTACATACATGGGGATTTCATGACAACATGCTAGTTAGGCACTTACTTTTCCTTCATTTAGGCATTAAATCAAACATATTGTAGGCATGGTACATGTAAATATCATTGCATAATAATTAAACATCATGGTTCAATTCTAATTTCATCATTCAAGGGATTAGTCATAGGTTTGCATGAATCTATATCTATAATAATTAAACCCACATAGAAATTATCACCCAACATGGAGTAGAGTTCAATTTCTCATTTATCAACATGAACAAAAATAGCCCAATCATGAAATCATATAGAAAATCCATAACTTGAAGTTGGAAAAGGGATTCTTGGACTTCATGGACGAAAGGAGTCCATGAATGAACACTATGCATACCTTAGTTCATGATTTTGTGAAGATTGACGGTGAAACTTTCTTGGAATTGGATCTTCTATGAAAATTGTAGCTTGTTCTTGAGAGGTTTTTGAAAGAAGAGAGTGTATTTTGGGTGAAAAGTTTCTGAGTCTTATGTTAAAGGTCTTAAATAGGGGTGTGAAGTTGACCTTTTTAACCCTGGACGCGTCATTTAATTTTAGTAAAATTTTCCCGAACTGAACCCCTGGCGCGACGCGGTGCTATCGTGTCATGTCACTAGAATTTGACAATTCAAAAACTAAGGGATGGCATGATACGGAGCCATAGCGTTTCCACTTCCTTTGTGATCTAGAACTTTGGCGCAACACGGGGGAAATCGCGCTAAGACACTGGAAAACAGACAATTCTAAATTTGGGCCCTGGCGCGACGCGGCATAATTGTGGACCACTACTGGAATTTGCCAAATGCCATTTCCTCTTGTGGCGCGGCGCGCCACTGACTAATATGGCGCTGTTTTACGATAGGAACTTGAAATAGTCGTAACTTCTGACCCGGTTATTGGATTTGGGCGAATCTTATATCAATGGAAAGCTTATTGAATTCCCACATGACAAAAAGTGAAAATCTTGAAAATTACTCATCAAATAACCATCATTCAATTTAGAAGCTAATACTAGACACTCTTGAGATGAAATTAGCTAGGAAAAAGTATGGGGTATTATAGTCATTCATTAAATAATTAACCCCTTGGTATTGCCATACTAATACAGTTGAAAGCTAAATCACACATGCTAAATCAATTTACACAGCCACATTAACTACCCAAGTTCAATTAAAATCCAATACCTTGCTACCATTAGCTTTAAAAACCAATTTAAATAATCATTTATCCATTAATAAAATGCATTGAGTTCAAAACCAGTTAAACCATGCAATTTTTCATAATTTAAATCAAATTCGTAAAGTGGATTGAGATTAATGCAATTGTAAGAAATAATTCATCCAATTTTGGGAAACCCATGTTCCCCATTCCAACCATTTAATTAAGGTACCAATTCAATCCCAAAAATACCAATTTAAAAAATGGATAATCAATTCAAGTCACGCGGACAAGTAATTAAATAAATAACAATCAAAACCCCTCAACCCAATTTCAAAATACACAGTTAAATCACATGGAAATCCATTAAATCAATGCCACAATATAAAATTAAATCTTGGGGAAGAGATACATGCCTTAAACACCCAAGAATTTGATGTCAATTTGAAGCTTTGAGCTCAGACGATGAGTTTTTGACAAAATCCTTGAGTTTTCTTGGGTTTGGAGTTTAAGACTAAAAAAAGTAACTTTATCTTTGGATAAGGAAGGAAATAATATTATTTTATGTTTAATGATCATACAAGGGTGAAAAGACCCAAAATCCCCTTACCCCAAGTGAGAAAATTAAAAAATGCATGAAATTATGCCTTGGTGTGGCATGCCAATAGCGCGGAGACTATCCTTCGTTCCATGACAATATTGGGAGGGTAGACTCTGTGACATGGTCAAAATCCGGAGGTTATTCTCCGAGGTACATGGATATCGTGAACCTCTAATGCCTCGGGGTGTCCAAAATTTCCCCAAACCTTTTTTGAAAAAATTTAAAACTCTCCCGAATTACCCTTTTAACATCCCTAAACACAATTTAAGTCACAAATTTATATTACAAACACACAAAACTAAAAAATGAATTGATTGATATTTGAAGATTTTTATATTATCCCCCTCTTAGGATCATTCATACCTGAATGATGAGTTAGGACACTTTTAGTACGAGAATAGCAAGAATGCACCGGAATCAAATGACAACTTAAAAAATGATAAGAGGAAAAAAAATGCATACCTTCAGTGCTATTATCCAACCCGGGGAACAAAATTGGTTATTTTTCCTTCATATGTTCCTTGGCTTCCCATGTGGCCTCTTCTACCTTTTGGTTTCTCCAAAGGATTTTCACGGAAGCTATATCCTTAGTCCTCAATCTATGAACCTCCCTATCAAATATCTCAATTGGGAATTTCTCATAAGACAAGAAATCTGTAGCACCAACATCCTCAATAGGTAATAACTAGGAAATATCATTCACACACTTTTTCAACATGGACATATGGAACTTGAGATGAATAGAACCCAAACCCGCAGGCAAGTCCAACTTATAAGCAACGTTCTCGATTCTCCTCAAAATATTATATGGACAAATGTAATGAGGATTGAGCTTCCCTTTTTTACAAATATCATGACTTATTTCATAGGAGAAACCTTCAAGAACACCAAATTATTCACTTTGAACACCGATTCCATTTTCCTTACATCCGCATAAGACTTTTGATGATTTTGAGTAGTATTAAGTATTTCCCTAATAACTTTTACCTTTTCCATGGCTTGGTTAACCAAGTAAGGACCAAACAACCTAGTTTCACCAACCTCAAACCATCTAATAGAAGACCTACACCTCCTACCATAAAGAGCCTAAAAAAAAGCCACCTGAATACTCGAATAAACTATTATTATATGCAAATACAATAAGATGCAAATTATTAACCCAACTTTCCTTGAAATCAATCACACAGGCCCTTAGCATATTCTCTAACGTGTAAATAGTATGATTTGCTTCCCCATCAATTTTAGGGTTGTAACAGTTGTTAAGGTTCATTTGTTTACCCAAACCTTTCTAAAATTAACTCCAAAAGTGAAACGAAAATTTCGTACCTCAATCTGAAATAATCGAAATTGGTTCACCATGCATCTTTACAATCTCCTCATTGAACAACTTCGCATAATCCTCTCCTGAGTAACTAGTCCATACAGGCAAGTGAGCAAACTTAGTTATTTCATCCACAATTACCCAAATTGAATCATACTGATTCTGAGAATGTGGAAGACCCATAATGAAGTCTGTAATGATCATTTCCCACATCTACACAGGAAACTCTATCTCTTGAGACATGTCACTAGGCCTCAAATATTCAACCTTAACTTGCTGACAAACCATACACTTAGCAGCAAAATTTGCTATATCCCTTTTCATATTGTTCCACCAAAAGATCTCCTTTAAGTCATTGTACATCTTAGTAGAACCTGGATGAACTGTATATCAGGACTCATGAGCCTTAGTGAAATCCTTTCCTGCAGCTTATCAACATCATGAACACACAATCTACCTTGATATCTCAGAATACCATCTCCCCGAATCTCGAATGCCATAACCTTTTGTATGGGATCCAAAGCTTGCTTCTCCTTCACCTCAGCACCAAGATATGATTTAACCACTTCCTGAACAATAACTCTTCCAACCTCAATATCCACAAGACAAACTCCCAAGTTAGACAATCTATAAGTGTCCTTCGCTAATCCTCTTTTCTCCCAAGCACTATGGGATAAGCTCCCCATAGATAACCTGTTAAGAGCATCAACAACAACAATAGCTTTACTGGGTGGTAGTGACGGCTCATATTATAATCCTTAAGCAATTCAAGCCACCTCCTTTACCTGAGATTCAACTCCTTTTGAGTGAACATATACATTAAGCTTTTATGATCTGAATAGATATCCACATGCATCCCATATAGATAATGGTGCCAAATCTTCAAAGGAAAATTCAAAGCCGCAAACTCTCGACCATGAGTTAAACAATTCCTTTCATGAAACTTAAGCTGCCTAGATTCATACGCCACAACCTTACTATGTTGCATCAACACACAGCTAAGTCCCACATAGGACGCATAAAAAAACATAGCAAAACCATCAGTACCCTCTGGCAGGGTCAAAACTGTTCATTATATCGGTCGGAGTCATGGGTTTAGGCTATTATGTGGATCCACCTTGATCCCCTCACTAGAAACAACATGACCAAGAAAAGTCAAAGCATTCAACTAAAAATCTCACTTAGAAAATTTTGCATACAACTTGTGGTCCTTAAGGGTCTATAACAAAATTCAGAGGTGATTGACATGATCCTCCTAACTATTAGAATACATCACGATATCATCAATAAAAATTATCATAAATAAGTTCAAAAACTGCATAAAAACCTGATCCACAAGATCTATGAATGCAGCCGGAGGATTAGTCAACCCAAATTACATAACCAAAAATTCATAGTGACCATACCAGGTTTGGAAACCAGTCTTGGGAATATCAATCTCCCAAATTTTAAACTAATGATATCCTGGACAATGATCAATCTTAGAGAAGAATCTAGCACCCTGAAGCTAATAAAAATGATCATCAATTCTAGGAAGAGGGTACTTATTCTTAACTATCATATTATTCAATTGACAATAATCTATACACATCCGAATAGACATATTTTTCCCTCACATGAAAGCGTAGAAATACCCCACAGAGAAACACTAGAATGGATGAAAACCTTTTCAAGAAGATCATTTTATTGCTCCTTAATATCTTTTAATTTAGTTGGAGCCATTCTATAAGGATAAATGGAAATAGGATGGGTATCTAGTAAAAGATCAATCCCAAAGTCTATTTCCTTGTTAGGAGAAATTCTAGAAAGATCATTGTGAAACACTTCAGAAAACTCACTAACCACAAGGACAAAATTTAATAAAGGACTTTCAGAGTTAGAATTCTTAACATAAACTAGATGACACAAACACCTTTTTGAAATCAATTTCTGAGCTCTGAGATAAGAGATGAACCTCCATTTAGACACTAAAGAACTTCCCTCCCATCCAATCACTGGCTCATTAGGAAAGTGAAACTAACATTTTGGGTCCTACAATCAAAAGACACATAGCACAAATAAAGCCCATCTATCCCAAATATCCCATTAAAATCTACCATATCCAACTCTATCAAATCCACCAATGTCTCTTTATGAGTGATAGACACCACATAACACCTATAAATCTTTCTATACACAATAGAATTTCCCTCATAGGTAGATATAAAAAATGGGTTTGAAATACTCTCAGGAGAAAAACCAAAATGCGCAGTTATATAAGAGGTCACATAAGAAAGGGTAGAGGACTTTCTGGATAGCGCCATTAGCAGAAGTAGAACTCTTTGGCACAGGATCTAATGACATGGCAACCAAAACTTTATTAGCATGAGAAGTAACCTTGGCTAAAGACACTCCAACTAATCTTGTAGTGTAGGTACAAAATCTACTACAATAGGAATATAAGTAATGAAATAGTCAAATATAATCTATCTCAGAATATTAAAGACTAGACGTAGATAATAGAAGGAAAAAGGGGCAACTCCGACTCTGAGAGCTCACCCTATCTCCTAAATTAACTCAGCATGAACATCACATTAATAGAAACCACTAGTACTCAAATATTCACCAAAAAGGTACAAAGGTGTAGTATGAGTATTAAAACTATGGGTACTTAGTAGGCATAATCGGTCAACTAAGCTAAATCATGATATAAATGCGATAAGGATATAAGATAATAAGCTAAGTCAAGGTAAAAGGGAAAGCCTGATAATAAGCTCCAATACTATGAATAAATAATTAGAAAAAAATATGAAACAAATCATAATTAATACTACAAGACTTACCCCTATAAGCAGTAAGTGCAAAAAAGTAAATAGCTCAATGCTTGCCCCCATAACCCCGAGGGGTACAATCAAATAAAAGTAAATAATTAAAGTTCCATAAATTAACCAAATATCCATCCATAACCATGAATCCATCCAAGCTGTATCATATAATAAATTAACTCCCAATGTGGACTTGAACCAAAAGTCATATAACATTAACATCATAACATTATTTCCTAGACTTACACCAAAACTCATATATCATCAACAACATGACATTATTTGTCGGAACTGAACCAAAACTCAAATTATAAATATCATCATTAATTTCTGCACTTGATTCAGAACTCAATATCATTAAATCACCAGGATTTCCTCAAAATTAGCACCAACTCTCAAATACCAAACTATCATAATCATTAAGTTTTTAATTTTCTCTAAGTTCCAACAAAGTCAAAAAATAACCATTTCAAAGGGTACAACATGTGTATAGAGGTCTACAAAAGATAATACAAGTCTTGGTATAGGTTGGAGAGGCCCACTTCTAATACTTGAAATCCATTTTAAGGCAAATTCTACCCCAAACTATGCTAAGGCATCTAAATTTACTTCAAGATGTTGAATAAGTTATAATTATCCCTAAAATAGAAATTCTACCTAAAACTGGAGCAACTAAGTCAATTCCGCCTAATTTATAGTTCCTTATTAAGCAACATAGTCTAAATAATACTAATTATTTCAATCAAACCTTAAAATCCTAAACCCCATTCCATATCTAGGATAAATCATAATTATACTATGAATTAACATAATATATGATGAAGGTAAACCTATCCTAAATGGACATTAAAGAAAAGACCAAAGAATATGCTAAACTGGAAATTTCTCTTTTTGAGAAGTATTCACAAGGTCTCGCGCTATCTAAATCACAATCTACTAATCAGAATGAGAATAATGATACTCGTATTGTATTATTGGATTTCAGATCCAGAATTTCATACAAATTCCATATTGAGGTCATTTGTGGAATCACACTTTCGAAACTGACACAACATCTCTCTATACTCAAGGAACATTTACTCTTAAAAAATGGGTGAATTTTGAGCTGGTGGTACAATCAGCCCACTAATATTTTTAGGGATTTTTGAAAAAGATTAAGGATTTAATCATAAAATTTATGGAAGCTTGCAAAAAATTTAGTTAAGAACTGCATAATCAAAGTTCACAGATGCTCCAAAATCACCCACCAATGATTCTCCCAAGTTCTTACACTTTTTAGGGTTCTATAATCTTAAAAATGGGTGAAAATAGAAGAAATCGATCTAAGTGAGATATTTATAGAATTCTCAAGTACATGGGTGTCTCATAAGAAGACACTAAGTCCTTTTAAATAGTCACCACTAAAGCGACCTAGTGTCACATTAGCGATAATAGTCGTCTATACAGATACCGCTTAACCATTCTGTTTGCCATTTACATGGCTATCGCTTAAGAGATAAGGGTGGTGCTTAAGAGAACCCTTGATGGGATAGTTTAACCACTTAGGCAGTTGTCTAGGAACTTTAGCGATCCTCTACTTAAGTGACCCAAATGGGTGCTTAAGCGGTGCACCAGCTAAAGCTCAAAATAATTTTGGGTTTTCAGTAACCCCTCGAGAGTTATCCAAAATCCTATAGACAAAAATGAACCATGTTGTTATATTAAATTTGATGTTACTGACTCAATGGTGCAATTGAAATTTTAATTCAAGATTATTTCATCAAAAAGTGGGTCCCACATCCATGTGCCAATTTTCTTAACTTTTGGCCAATAGCCCAAAATAAGTTTCAGAGCCTCGAAACCCAAACCAAGGGTACACCCAGTCTAAAATTGATGTTCTAGAGCTATTGGGACATTCAAAATTATCATATGAGGTCATTTGACTAAAGTTTTCTCCAGTAGCTAATTTAAATCAACAACAACTTCAAAATAGAAAATTTACTCTAAAAAACAAATGAGATGTCCGGTAATCAAACTGTCAGCTCTAGCAATTAATAAGTGACTTGGGCAGCTAAAGAAAGCTCTAAAAAATAAAAATGATTGGAAATATAGCAAATGACCTGGAGGGTCTTTACATTGAGTTTAAATATGAATTTTTTGAAGTACTTTCTTTTAGTTACTTTTATTAATTGAAAACCCTTTTAAACTTAGATATAAATTCTTTGGTATTAAAAAGTGTGTGATGACTCTAGTGACTCTACGAGGTATTTTAGCATTTGATCTTTATTGTTGTGTTTTATCGGCTTAGTTTTACACAATAGGTATATAGATGACTTGTTTGTGTTATGTCGGTGTAGTTTGACACTATAGGTGTATCGATGTCTTATTTTTGTACTCTATTTATCATTTTTGGATTCCTACGTGCTATTTATTTACAGTTTTTATTTGCTTCATTATAGCTATCTTCATATGTATTACATTAAGTCATTTCTTTTGAAACAAGTGTCATAGTGCATGTCATGTACACAAACCTTCATTGAGTCACCTTTTCTTAGGAGAGGGAGCTATTGAACATATGGAGTAGGTGGAAAGAAATCACAACCACTATCGACCGCACGCTCCTCTGAACAACTTTTTTAGCTAAACCCCAGCCTAGGTTAGCCCTTATGTCATTCTTACTTGTATCTTGGTTAGACCTAGCAAGAACCACTTGGTCCTTTATGGAAGAATTTTCCCTTAGATTCCCTATGTGCTTCTTATATCTTTGAGGGTATAAAGGTCATTTCACAGACTAATTAGGGGGCATGTGCTATAGTTAAAAAATAAAGGTGTGGAAAGTTTAATAGTTTGTAGTTCTTTTGAATTTTTGTTTTCGCAATGAAAAATTCCAAAAAAGTTATTTTTTAGCCTTCACTCTCTTTTCATAAAAAAACAAAAAAAATTAAAAATAAAATAAAAAATAAAAAAAAATTCTTTATCAACGTCCATTTTTACTAAAAACTCAAAAAGATTTTAGAAGTTTAATACATTTTATATAATGAAAATGTAAAAAAGACTTTCCTTTTTAGTGTATTTGTGTTTCTCAAAGCTAAAAACTTCAAAGATATTTTACTTCTGAAAGGATTCTATTTTTGAACAATTTCATATAAGAAAACACTCCAAAAGATTTTATTTTTCATTTTTTCGTTGGTCTATTGCAATTAGTCATGTCTTTTAAATCGGGGTCCGATATTTTTATTTAGTACTCAAACATCCAATCTGGAAAAACTACGCATACCTAATTCTTCTCTCTCGGGAGTAAGAAATTTTGGCAACCCTCTTTGGGTTCAGTGATCTTATTAAGAATTCAAAAAAAGAAGATTTTCTTCAGTCTTTATTTAGATTATACATTTCACATTCATTTTAAAAGAAAAACATAAAAAAAAATGATATTTTAGGTTTCATTTTTGTATGAATTTCAAAATCTAAAATCTAAAAATAAAATTGTCAATCTTTTTTAAAATAATAATCAAAGAAAAAAAGATTTCCTTACTCTTCATTTCATATTAGTTTTTTCACATGTTGCTTCATATGAAAAATATAAAAAAGTCATTCCTTTGGTAATCATAGATTTCACTTTTAATAAGGAATTCAAATTTGATAAATTCAAAAAGTTTTTTGCCAACTTCATGTGAAATTGTTTATTTTCTTCAAAAAAAAGTCTGATTAGTTATTTTGTGTCAAAAGTTCACAAACTATGCACATCTGATTCTCATCTCCAAGGTGAGATACGTAGGCTCCCTTCTTGGTTTCAGTCATTTTTTCAAAAATAAAAATAAAAAAATAGATTTTAAAAAAGAGGTTGAACTCTAATGAATTTTTAATTTCTATTATTCATTTAGTTTATGGTGGTTGGTTTGTGGCATTCTGACTAGTCACCCATATTACACCAAGTCCAAGAGAAAGTTAGCAATGGACAACAAGGATACTGAGATTGTTATCACTGATCGACAAAGAGTTTAGGAAATAAGAATTTAGGTCCCAATGAAAAGATTTTGGAATTAAGGCAACAAATTGTAGAAATTCATCTAGCTTGGTCTAATGGGTTGCCTCCTCCTCCATTTCCATTGATAATTTGGAAAATCCCTCTAGCTTGCCTCTAGTGTCACATGCACAATTTTCCATTTCTGTTGACACGCCAAAATATGCACCAGGGTTTAGCAAAACTATTCCAACAGTTCCAATATTCATGTCCGAGCTACCAACATAAAACTACTACATACATAACTCAACCTACTATTCTTGCTTTTGTGGATCTATCCCACCTGAAGCTCCTACTTCAAATGTTCATCCAATAGTTGTACATCCCCACTCTGCGAGTGAACCTGTATTAAATATTTTTGGTAATCAACATTATGATTTTGAGCCCACGTTTAGGTTATCTAGTCCTTATGGCTACACTCAAACACATGAATTTCCTCTTAATGCTGAGAAGAGTGTTATGATAAAAGAATATAAAAAAATTAGTAGAAAGGTGAAAAGTTTGGAACTGGCTATAACGCACTTGCATGGACATATGGGGTTTTAAAAGTGTCTCACATAAGAACTTGGGCATGTTTCCATGTGTTAACCTCCATTTTGTCTTTAAGATGCCAAAGTTTCAGAAGTATGATAGACACAAAGATCTCATAGAATATTTGATATGTTATTGCAATCAATTAAGGGGAGTTAGTGGGAAAACTAATTGCTTATGCCTTATTTGGGGGAAAGTCTAGAAGGTTTAGCCTTTGAATGATTTGTTGATCAAGTCATTGTTAAGTGAAATGGTTGGGATGATATGGCTAATGAATTTGTGCAATAAATTCAATGCACTATTGACTTGGTCCCCAATGAAAAGTCCTTGCCAACATGACAAAGAAGATGTCAAAAGTTTTAGGAAATATGCCATTAGATGGCGTGAACAAGCTGCTAGGGTGAAACCACCAATTAAAGAAAGAAAGTTGGTGGAGGTATTTATTCAAGAACAACATGAAACATATTGTCAACACTAGTTACCAGAATTAGGCAAACCATTTATTGAGGTCCTCAAAAAGGGGAGATGATAGAGGATGGGATTAAGACTAGTCACATTATAATTTTGCAACATTTAAAAAAACTACTCAAATAAGTCAAAATGGTTCAGGAAATGTTGGAGAAAACAAGAAAGAAGATGTAGATACTATTATACCTGGTACACGATGAAATACGAGAGGTCCATCTCACTAATATCATCAACCTCAACCCCAAGTTTATACATAAGATCCATACATTTACCCATAATGGGTTTTTATTCCCCAAAATTTAAAATATTTCATTCTTTATATGTAGGATCCTCTGTATAGTGCACAATCATATGTCAATCCATAATGGCACACCCCTCTGAACCATCCTTCAAATCCAAAAACATACAAAAATCCCCCCAGACCCAATTTTCAATCCACACCAAACAACGAAAAAAGGTAGAATATAAGAGATATTTTCACACCAATTAGAGAATCGTATAACAATTTGTTTCAAATATTTATATAGTGGGGTATGATTACTCATTTCCATAGGTATACACTTGACCCATTTTCAACAAATTTTGTTCCTAATGCATGATGTGCATATCATTATGATGTTCAGATTTACAGTACTGAAGATTATCATGCTTTAAAAAGTGAATATAAATGATTATTCAACATAAATCAATTTTGGTGTAGGACATTGACACTACAAGCGTCACTCAAAATATTTTGCCTGCACACAGTTACAGACAATACGAGGGAAGTAATAAGTTAAACTTAGGGACCTAGAACTCATTTTCATAGGGAAATATATTTAATTGTGGTGAACTTTCCTGTCATACTGATGCACAACATAGTGGCTAAGATGTCAGGCTCTGCAATTGAAAAATCGCTCCTCTTCTTACCAGGAAGAAGTTTTTGTAGTTTTCTTGTTTTATTTTTGGTAGTTCAAATTATTTCAGTGTTATAGTTCAGGAACTACCCTTTCTTGTTTCCTTAACATTTATGTCCAAACCCTTCTATCTTTTCGTTCAAGTCCCTTTTGCTTTTTTATTATTAATATATGTTGTTTATTTCTCTTTTATTTATATAGTTCATTTTATGTTGGTTATAGTGATATGACATACTTGTGAAATTTTTGTCCAGATCTTAAAATTCAATCCAATCATTAAACATTGAATAAAAAATAGAAAATAGCAATATTATAAAATAAGTAAAGCACATGTTAGGTGTCCAAGTTGAAGCCTCACTTGAATGGATTGAGGAAACTACTTTGAGAATCACAAGGACGATTTGGTCATCAGTGATAAGGTGTATCTCAAGCCTCGTGCATTAGATCAATCAGAGTATGGACAATTTTTTTTCTAGAGAAGCAAATGAAAATTAGCTCCAAAAAGGCGTGAGTCATTCATTGTAAGGAATATACAACACAAATGGATCTATATATATCAAAAGTATAAAAGAAGTGACACAGATACATGCGTTTTGTTAAGGTCAATGTTGAAAAAGGTGTCATAAATAATCTTTATCTTCCACTATCGTTCTATATGTTATGTTCCTGCATTGTTAGGGATTAATATGGAAAAGTTATTTCAATCTTTTATCCAAAATGTAGCATCCTTTCATTACCCTTATGATCTTTAGTTTCATTTATTTTGTACCTCTTTTTTGGAATCAAAATAGAGTTTTAAAAGTACAAAAAGTGTAAAGAAAAATAAATAATGTCAGAAAAAGTTCAAGAAAAAAAGAAAAGAGATAAGTGTGTCGAGAAATATAGAGTTAGAAAAAGTCCCACAAGAAAAAAAAGAAAAAGAGAGAAATTAAAACCAAGAAAAGGACCTAATTTATTCTATGTCAAGATACATAGGCAACCCTACTCAGAGGTTCGGTCCAACTAAGGAAAAATTTAAAATTACCCAGGTTAAAAGAAATTAGGACAAGAATTAGTTTTCATTGTTTGAGACAATTCCAAAAGTTGTAAATCTTACCTTATTAAGTTTAATTTAAGACTCATGCCATACTTTTTTCTAACCCTATCCTAAGCCACGTTAAAAACAAACAACGACCTTTAGATCAATCTTTGAGAGTGTTAAGGCAACGTACTTGATAGATATATAACATTGTATTTTGAGTACTACCTGTCTTCATCAGCTTAAGGAATTAAGAGAGAAATGAAAATAAGAGAGTATTATTGAAAAAAACCCTCACGGGTACTGTAAGGCGATTATGAGTTGACAGAGATAAAAAATAAGAGTCTTATTGGTGAAAACCCTCAAGGGCACTGTAATACAATTATGAGTTGAGAGAAATAAAAATGAGAGTGTTATTGGTGAATTCCCTCATGGGGATATATGGTGATGATAAGTTTTGAGAAATGAAATGAAAGAGGCTCATTAGCGAACACCCTTTAGGGCATCACTAGGCGAATGAGGTTTATAAGTGCAACAAACTTAAAGAAGCAACTCTGTTTCAGGTTCATTGATGCAACAACAATTAGTGAATAGTTTGGATTGAAAGATCAGGCTGCTTAATCCAAAATATGTGTCATAATCATTGAAGCCAGTACCATACTCAGATAAGTTTGTCTTTTTTTCATTTTCAAAAAAAGGAGCATTCATCGTCTTTTCTTTATTCTCAATATTTTTATTTGTTCTCTTAGGTTTGTTATCCAATAGAAAATCATTATCATTTTTCTCATGTCTTTAAATCAACTGTATGTTAAAGCAAGTAAGAAAGGATGTAAAAACTTTCTATCCATTTCTTCAATTGCACAAAGAAAGACAAAAAGTCAATACATAAATGCAACATGATCCAAAGTGAAACAAAGTATCCAAAGAATTCCCATTAGTTGACAGGTTCTTGACTCATCAAACTATAAAGATTCAATAGAGTTAAGTTTAGATACACCATGAGATAGATTTATAGTGTTTAATTAAGAGTCACTCTTGATAGCCTGGGTTTGGGTTAATGGTGCAACAAGCCATTGATATATGTCAATAGTTTGGAGTAAGTTAAATGTGAAAAGTGAAAAGTGCAGTTTCCTCAAAATCTAAAGACACAAACCAACCACCATATTTTTAAAATCACAAGTTTTTCTTTTTATGAAGCAGGAACACATGTTACCTATACAATTCCTTAATTTGTAAAAGAAAAAGAAAATACTGCTACACAGGTTTGGTAATTGAATTCATGGTAAAACTTATCATCCTGCACCTCTAGGATATGCACTTCCTAGTTAGAATCTATCAACCCAATCCAGCAAAGACACACTTTCTAGTTGAAATCTATCAATTTAACCCCTAGGAGATGCACTTTATTATCTGGATTTTCAAGTCTCATTTATTAGGTGCGGCAATCCCTAATTTGAATTGTTTCTCTATGAAGCCATAATTTCTAGTCAAGTCATTCCATTTAAACTCTAGGAGGCGTACTTCTTTGTTTGGGTATTTTAGGGTTTATTTATTAGGTGACACTCTTTCTAATTTAAAAAGTTACTTCTAAAAGCCTCAGTTTCTATTTGAGTCATTTGATTTAACCCCTTGGAGACACACTTTTTTGTCTGGGTATTTTAAATTTTTTTTATTTGGTGACACACTTGCTAATTTGAACCGTTGCTCCAAGAAGCCACACTTTCTAGTCAAGTCCTTCCATTTAACCCCTAGGAGATGCACTTCCTTTCTTGGGTATTTCAAGTTTTATTTATTAGATGCCACACTTTCTAATTTGAACTGTTGCTCCTAAAAGTCATACTTTCTAGTTAATTCCTTCCATTTAAACCTTAATAGTAACACTTCCTTTTTTGGGTATTTTAGGTTTTATTTATTAGGTGACAAACTTCCTAACTTCAACCGTTGCTCCTAGAAGTCGCAGTTTCTAGTCGAGTTCCTTAATTTAACCTCTATGAGATGCACTTCCTTGTATGGATATTTTAGATTTAATTTACTGGGTTACACACTTCCTAATTTTATATGTTTGCTCCTAGAAGATTCACTTTCTAGTCGAGTCCTTCTATTTAACCCTTAGGAGACACACTTACTTTACATGGTCTTGCAGGTTTTATTTGTTAGGTGACCCACTTCCTAATTTGAACCTTTATTCCTAGAAGATAGATTTTCTACTTAGATTTCTTCACGTGAACTCTTAGGAGATGCACTTCCTTATTTTTCTCATCAATCATACTCTCAAGAAACACATTTTTTTGTCAGTGTCTTGATTCACCTTTTCCTTGTGCATTTTGAAAATAGTTATAATTTGGCTTACACTCACAAATTTTATCTAATAATAAACTAGGAAAAAAAATTATTTGTTTAAAATAGGACTTTACTTTCTATTTTGGACTCTCTTGAAAAATAGGACTTTACTTTTTGTTCAAGACCCTCCTAAAAAATTGGACTTTACTTTCTGTTTAGGACCCTCCTAGAAAATGAGACTTTAATTTCTGTTCAGGACTCTCTTTTAAATAGGACTTTACTTTCTACTCATGACCCTCCTAAAAAATGGAACTTTACTTTTTGCTAATAAACCTCTTGGATAATAGGACTTTATTTTTGGGAAAATGGGATCTTTCTTTTTCATAACCCTTTTTGAGATAACTTTTGTTTTAGCTTTGACTTTGATTTCAGGAGCCATCTGGGAGAATAGAGTGAAGATTTTTATTGCAAGTTCAGGAGCCCATTGGAGAATAGGATAAAGATTTTCAATTGCAAGTTCAGGAGCCTGCCTTCTGAATTGGGTAAAAAGTTTAAGCTTCAAATTCATGAGCCTGCCTAGAGAATAAGGTTATGATTTTCAATTTTAAGTTTAGGAACCCTCCTGAAGAACAGGATCTATTTTCAAGTTAATATCAAACCAAAATTTGCATGGAGTAAGAATTTACTTTCAAGTTCAATCCCCCAAAAGGAGATATCTTATCACTTGAGAAAGAATTGAAGACTCAAGTCAAGAATCAAGAGAAGTTGCATAGATAGAAAATTTGTAATTTTTGTTTCCTTTTGTGACATTTAATTTTTAGTTTGATGTAATGATAGGAGCCGCAGATTGCAACCTCGACATGACCTCACTCTACTCTCCATCTCAGTATAGTCCCTCTCCATTCCAACTCCTTGAACTACATGTGACAAAATTTCGTCATAACCCGGGATAGGTAGGATGTCCAAACCCAAGACTCGGTTGCACTCTACCTTCCTTTTTTTTCTTTGAATAATGATCGGGTCAAATTTTGTCTCATTGTCTACTTCTTTTTATGAAACACTTTATGGTTACAGTCAAAGAGAAACATGATGTAGACATGTAATTTTGACCATCTTGAGCTCTATATTTCAAGTTTTATTAGGTTAATTTAATTTTCTTTATATGAAAAATCAAAATAGAGATAAATCAAATCATGCCACTTTCCTTGATTTCATTGGTAAAAACAATACACGTCTATTTTGGTTTATTTTTTATTTTTTATATTGTCCACCAACTTGGGATTTTATACCCTACCCACATATACACCATAGTTAAATTATACCACCAATTTTTCTCATTCATTACACCCTTACCACACATATTTGCCTTACATAACGATTCTCGCACAAAAAGACATAAACAAACAACCCAAACAATATACCCACCTAATATTCCCATACATACCTCACCCTATAAGAATTTGACATATCACCCTTGTCCAACACCCTACCCTATGGTACCTCACCCTCCGCTTATACATTTTTTTCCTCAAATAATAACCCATAATAGCAACATATAAAGACCCATATAGAAGGGCATCCATGAATGAATTGAGAGAGAGAGAGGAACAAAAATAATAAGGTTCAGGAGAACAGTACTTAGACACATAAACAAGAAACAAAGAGGGGAAATAATATTTCACAGTCGAAGGTCATTCAGATTTTCCCATAAATTTTTGCCGAAATTTCCATCTCCATCGATGGCCACCATCACTGCAAAATTCCAAAACCAATGACCAAAAAACAACCTTATTGGAAAACATCATAGTGAGTGACCAAATCCACCAACCCTTCCCTTTTCACCACAACCTGAGCTTTCCAGAGCTATGGAAAAAGCACCAGCTCCATCCCCTATAAATTTCCTAAAACCAACTCCATCCACTAATAATTCCTAACACCAAACAACCCCCTACCATTTTGATACTCACTGAAGACCCAACTACATCGGAGACCACAGTTAAGTTCAACGTCCCTCACATTCTATCATTCAAAAACCTTCCCCAGTCCTCACACCATCCAAAAGATTTTTCTCTGATTGTACTCGCTAAAAAATCAAATTCCGATGGATTAAATACTACCACTCAAAATTTGATCCAACCAGCCTCCTTGTCACAACTAAATTTAGGAGTCATAATGGCACCTACTTTTTCTAGCTAATAGGTAATCCAAACCATAGCCCGAAGCTATAAGTAATGGGCTACTTGGTGAAAAATGGCCTAAAATCCAAAAATCAACAATTAGAGACTTAAAATAGCAATAAGCCAGTCATAATCTTCTAATAGATAGATAAAAGATCGATAATCAACTCACGTCCAAGTAATGTTGGTACACGATCTAATATACATAGAACATAAGTACTAAAGTAGTCAAACACAATCTATCATGGAAACTAAAATAATAGACATAGATAACTGAAGGAAAAAATGGCAACTTTAACTCTGAGAGCTCACTCAATCTCAAAAATCAACTCAGCACGATCGTCACATCAGCGATGGCTACTAGTACTCGAATTTGCATAAAAAAGGTATAGAAGTGTAGTATGAGTACCGAAACCACGGGTACTCTGTAGGCATTATCGTCTGACTATGTTAAATCATGATATAAATACAGTAAAATACAAGATAAAATAAGTTAAGTCAAGGTAAAAGGGAAAATTTAAAAATAAGCTTCAACACTTCTATGCATGAATAAATAAATAAATCCAGAAAAGCAGCAAAAAATTCACACAATTATAACTACTAAATTGTCCCCCATAAGCCAACAAGTATGGAAAAGTAAATAACCCAACACGACCCCCCATAAGCCTGAAGGGTACAATCAAAGGAAAATGATAACCAAAGATCCATAACTTTACTGAATATCATCTATAACCATCAAATAACCTAGAACGTGTCATATCATACGCAGAACTCAATGTAGTACTAAAACCAAAACTCAAAACATCATCATCATTCATCCTCAATAGTATTGGAGTCACAATATTATTTGCCGAACTTGAATCGGAAATCATATTATCAATATCATCATCACTTTTCTGACTTGAAACCAGAACTCAAATTATCAATGTCATCATCAATTGCCAAAGTTGAACCAAAACTCAAATAAATAGACCATAACAATAAACCATAACAATCAACCATATCCATAAGCTATATCAATAAACTATGCCAATAAACCACCGGATTTTACATGAATTAACACTAACTCCCAAATACCAAACTGGCGTAATCATAAATATTCAATCTTCTCAAAGCCTAAAAAATAGCATTATTAAGGATATAACATGCATATAAATATTTATAAAAGAAAACACAAGTCTTGGCCTATTTTGGGCTAGAGGGGCCAACTTCTAATTCTCAAAATCCTTTTTAGGAAAATTCTACCCGGACTAGGCTAAGGTATCTAAATTTATTTCTAGATGTTAAATAATCCATAATTAGTCATAAGATAGCTATTCTTCCTAAAAATGAGAAACATAATCAATTTCTACCTAGAATGTGAGTAACTAGGTCAATTCAACCTAAAATGTGAGTAACTAGGTCAATTCCACCTAAATTAAAGTTTCAAGATAGCTTAAGTAGTCCAAATAAGTCTAACCATACCAATCATGCTTCCAATATTATATCACATCCCATATATAGCATAATATCATAATTATACTACGAATTATCTCGATCTATGAAGAAGGTAAATCTATCCTACTTGAACGCCAATGAAAAGCAATGAATCTGCTAAACCAATGATTTCCCCTTCCAAAAAGTTTCGACAAGATGCCATGCTATCAAAATTGCAATCTACGTATAAAATTGAGAACAATGATATCCATATTGTACTATTGTGCTTTGAAACATATTTTATATGGGGCACGTTTATGGAATTGCACATTCAGAACCAACACAATAACCCCCTATGCTCCGGGAATATTTACCCTCAAAATGGGTGAATTTGAGCTCTAATGGTCCTACAATCAAGCTACCAAGATTTTTGGGATTTTATAAAAAGATGAGGAATTAAATCAAGAAATTGATGGAAGCTTACAATAAACTCAAAGGAGAAACACGTCAGAAATGTATACACAAATATCTCTAGAATATCTCTAGAATTCACAGAACCTTAATCACTAGAATATCTCTAGAGTGCAACTGCTTGACATCGCTAGTTTATATGAGCATAAGCTCCTCCACGAAGGTTAACTGCTCATTTATTAAACTAAGTCCCATCTAAGCATATATGATAAGTCAGGAATGTATCGCCATAAAATAAAAACATGTAAAACCAAATGGACAACAACAAAATTTGGAGGTAAGGCTAACTCATAAGCTACCTTACCAACTGTGCAAAGAATCTTAAAATGTCCAATATATCTGGGGCTGATCTTGCCTTTTTTCCCAAACCACATTCTACCCTTTATGGGCGATGCTCGAAGAAATACCCAGTCACCAAATCCAAATCTTAAGGCACAAAGTCTACGATATGTATAAGCCTTTTTCCTTTCTCAGAGCTTTCCTCTACCTATACCAAATCACCCTAACATTATCCAACGACTCCTGTTCTAATCTCAAAAGTCTCAAACCAACCAATTGGAGAATGACATTGCCTACCTTGTAAAGCCTCAAAACGTGCCATCTTAATAGTTGAATGCTATCTATTATTATATTTGAACTATGCCAAAGCTAAGTGCTACTCCTACTGACCTCCAAAATCTATAACATCAGCTCGGAGCATATCTTCGAGAACCTAAATAGTTTTCTACGACTACTCATTAGTTTGAAGATGGAAGGCTACACTAAGATCCACCTGAGTACACAACTCCTTCTAAATATCTTTCCTAAATCTAAAAGTGAACACCAAACCCCAGTCTAAAATGATAGATATAGGCATACCGTGCAAATAGACTATCTCACTAACATAGATATGGGCTAACCTCTTGGTGCTGAAGGATATTTGAACAGGAATGAAATGTGCCGACTTGGTCAACCAATCAATAATGACCTAAATACCATCAGAACTATAGTAAAAACTAGATAAACCACAAATAAAGTCCATGGTAATCTGCTACCACTTCCACTTGGGAATGGGAAACCTTTGAATCAAGCCACCAGGTCTTTTATACTCGGCATTCACCTCCCAACAACATAGGCAATGAGCTATAAAGTTTATCACATATCTCCTTATACCTCTCTACCAAAAATTCTACCTCAAATATCTATAAATCTTAGTTGTACTCAGGTGAATAGAATATTTGAAGTTGTGAGCTTCACAAGAAATTGACTAAATCAAGTTATCAACCCTCAAAAAACAAATGCATCTATCACATCTCAAAAAACCCTTAGAATATATGGTAGCCCTCTTGGACATTCCACTCAAAACCTGATCATGGATGATGAAAATTCTTATATCCTCAAACTGATGACTCTAAATCTGCTCAAATAGCAAGGACATCACCCCAATACTAGCAAGAATCCTCATAGGGTCTAAAATATCAAGTCACACCATGAAAATGGCTAAGGGAAAAATTTCCTGTGCCAACGACCTCTAAGAGACTTAAATACAAGCCAAGCTACCCATACTCATCGCCTTCTGTCTAAAGTCATTCACTTACATATTTTCCTTGCTCGAATGATACAAGATAGAGATGCCATAATCCAAAAGCAACTCCATCCATATAAGCTGCCTAGAATTAAGATCTCTTTGGGTCATAAGATGCTGAAAACTACGATGATCTATAAAGATCTCACAATGTACGCTATAAAGGTAATGTCTCCAAATCCTAAGCACGAAAACTACCATCGCCAACTCTAAATCATGAGTGGGGTAGTTGGGCTCTACACTTTCAGCTGCCTCAATGCATAAGTAATAACTCAACCTTGCTACATAATACACAACCTAAATTGACAATAAAAATATCACAATACACGGTGAGTCTCTCACCCTTAACAAGAAGGGACAAGACATGAGTTGATGTGTGAAATCTCTTAAGCTTTCTAAAGCTCGATTCCCACTCCTCGAACCATTGAAAATGAACCTCCTTCTGAGTCAATCTGGTTATAGACACTGTAATTGAGGCAAAACTCTCAATGAACCGCTTATAGTAACTAACCAAACTAATGAAACTACAAATCTCAGATGGAGATATATGCATAGCTCGATCATAAATTTCCTCGATCGTCATTGGGTCTACCATAATCCCATTCTTAGACACTACATGCCCAATAAATGTCACCAATTCAATCCCAAACTCATACTTAGTGAATTTGGCAAAAGTCATATGATCTCTCAAAGTCTGGAGCACAATCTTCAAATGTTTCCTATGATCCTCTCGATTCTTTGAATATAAAAGGACGTCGCTGGTGAAAATGATCACAAAATAATCTAAATAAGGCCTAAAGACATGATTCATTGAATTCATAAATGCAGTTGGATCATTAGTCAACCCAAAAGACATCACTAAAAATTTATAATGACTGTATCAGGTCCTAAAGGTTGTCTTTGGATATCCACAACTCGATTCCTCAGCTAATGGTAACCATACATCAAATCAGTCTTAGAGAACACTGTTGCTTGCTCAAGCTAGTCAAATAGATTATCAATGCAAGATATAGGATACCAGTTCTTCACCGTAACCTTATCATATTGCTTATAATAAATATACATACATATTGTTCTATATTTCTTCTTCACAACCAATAGAAGAGCTCCCTAATGGGACATACTCTGTCTAATAAACCCTTTCTAAGAAAATTTTAAAGCTTAGAATTTAGCTCCTTAAGCTCAACATGAGCAATACGATAAGGTGCCTTAGAAATAGGATGGGTGTTTTGCTTAAGATCTATAACAAACTCAATATCATGCTCAGGAAAAAACCAAGAAGGTTGTAGGGAAAATATAAAAAAACTGACAAACTATAGGAATAGAGTCAGGCGACAGACTCTCCACTTCAACATCACCACCCTACACTAAATCCACCTAAGATCACCACTCCATACTTAAAGCCTTGATCATCCTCGAACAACTCTTTACCTCAAGTACCATATCTAGAAAAGACTCCAATACTATTACCACAAGAAAGACATTTAAGCTAGCACTATAATGACTACACAAGTAGCGAGTTTCAAACACCAACATGCTATATACAAATGAGAGCTGAAGAACACTACTTCAAATCATCCTAACCTCAATAATTGACTCATCGTGTTGGAAAACTCATGCATATTACTTAATCAAAAAATCATATAAATAATCTAACTATCATTAAATATCTGCCCTCACAATAAGAGAGCTACCCATATTCATTTATAATGATGCAATTATTACTAGAGTATGTATAAAAATCATATTACACTGTCTCACAAAGAATGTACAAGTTACACAAGATAAACCATAGGCTTGCTCTTAGTGTAGTACACTACTAATATCAAAATCTTAAGTCTTAGGATCAAATAGGAATAATTCTTGCCAATAATAGTGATTATATTTACTTAGTGCTTTAATACATCACATTATACTTTAAAATTACTCTATTGACAACTAATTTCTACCTCATACGCCTACACACATCCATGTTTTTAACAATCTCATTAAGCTCAATAACACATACATAGTAGGGAGTATTCTCTATCATACCTGGTTAGATTTTTACACACTTTTCTTTCTTTTTATTACACAACTCCCCATTACAACTTATCACTATATCAGCACTAATAGCTAATATTTTGGGGCTTTGCTTTCACATATTCCCTTTTGAATTTTCTTACTCTGTAACCTCATTAATTTTTAACTAGAGTGCTTAGGAAATTTGGATCAAATTAAGGTCAAACCAAAGAAAGGGGACATTATATATGATGCTACTAAGGAAATAGCCTAAGGCTCAACAAGGCAAACTAAGATTATGCACAAGGGTAGATAAACTAGGTATGAAACATGTCTATCAAAGAAATGCCTATATCATTTACATAACCCTCACTCTTCTTTGGATTTACACATACTATGCAAGTTCTAGACATCAAGTACAACGAGGAATAAACAATAACCTCACTACACATATGGAATATGCTAAATTAAAGTGAGATCATCATAGACTCTCAACCAAGAAATCACCTAAATTTAATATTAATCCAACAATGTTCACGAGTCATAAATAAGAGCCTAGGACTCTGAAAAGCTGTTGTTCAACACAATAACATGCTTTAACAACAAAAACCACTTGAATCATGCCATCACAAATAGCACTAACAAGAGCATCTTACTTACCTAACATAAGAAATTTAAAATTTACTCCTAAAAAAAGGGATATTAGGTTAAAAAGGCATCCTTATGGAAAAGAACCAAAAAGAACAACCACAGGGTGGATAAAGTGTGCGCCTATTACTCTAACCCAACTAAAATTTAAAAGCAAAATATTTTTACATTTTTAAATTTACCCTAATACAAAATAAGAAAACAACTAAAAGTTAAGATCCTACAACATCACTTCACCAAAAACCATGGGAATTTCTCCTCCCCACACTTTAAACCTTACTTTATCCTGAAAGTAAACTCAAAATAAAGTATACAATGACTCTCTAAGGCCTCTAGGTCAAGCTAGTAGAATCTTTTAACATCAAGAGGATCAGAGGACCTCACACTTAGTCTTTGTTATGCATTTTAGCTTGGGTCTCTGATACTCAGACTTCCCATCAACTTGTGACTCAACAAAAACAAAAACTATGTGAATTGAAAATAAATAATATGAAAACAAAGACATACCTTAAATTCAGTGGACTCTCAAGAATCACCTGATTTAGTGTCGTGGCATGACCCAACTACATATATCCCATCCACATTCTTTCATTCTCTTTGTCTTACTTGGAGGACATCTTCTCACTTGTTTCTAACCTCCTGAGTGTGTACTTTTAAGGTCAATATTATTCTCAGCAATAATGTTATTAGGCTCATCAATAATCATCCCTTCAGGCTTAAATAGTGGCTTAGTCAACTCAATAAGATAGTCCAAAGAGGTTTTTCATGATTTATACTCTACTACCCCACATTTATCCATTTCCATAATGGTAATCATACATAAATAGTTATGATGGAAAGGTGGATTGAGTGGTTTTTAAACTTTAAAGACCACCTATTCATCATCCAATATTATCTTAAGAGTGCCTTCTCTGATATCTATCAGCGCATCTCTAGTAGCTAAGAATGGACATCCCAGAATAATTGGTACCCTATCATCTGCAACATAATCCAAAACAATAAAGTCGGTAGGGATAATAAACTTACCAACCTTTATAAACACATCTTCTGTGATTTATTCAAGATAGACATGGGTTATGTCTGGCATTTATGGCACCACATAGCATGGCCTCAGCTTTCCTAACCCAAGAGTGTTGAACACTGATAGAGGTATCAAGTTTATACTTGCCCCCAAATCACTTAAAGAATGGGTCACATAGCTATCACCAATTTGAACGGTAAGGGTGAAACTCTCTTCCTCCTTAAGCTTCTTTGACTTTTTTTTACCACCACAGAGTCGCATTCGTCAGTAAGTATCACTATATCAATGTCTTGTAGCTTAATCTTGTTAGTCAACGTGTCCTTCAAGTACTTATCTTACTTGGGCATACACTAAAAAATATCTTAAAAATGCAAATTACTATGAAGTTCTCTGAACATGCCAAAGAACTTCTTGAAACAAGCATCCTTCTTGGCTTTTTTAAGCTTTTATGGGAATGGTAGTGGTGGTCTTTCCTGCACTTTCTCAACAACCTTTACTTTTGGGTACTCAAACTTTCCTAAATTATCAACATATTTGCCAGCAAGCTTTTGTGGGACTAACTCGGCATCTACCTCCTTATTTTTCTTTAGAGGCCTATCATTAATATCCTTACCACTCCTCAAAGTGATTACCATAACCTGCTTTAAATGTTCATTATCACTTTGAAAACCACCTCGAGGCCTAGTATTTTGTGCTTGGGATAGTTGCCTAAATTATTGTTGTAGCTGCTTTTGAGCTACTTGTTGATTTTTTATCTCAACGGTGATTTCTTCTTGTTTAGATAGGATCTTCTTCTAAGTTTCCTCAATGTTACTAGCTTTTGTGTTGTGCTGCCGCTGGAACTGCTAGTTTTTATTATTGCCTCACACATAATTGGGATGAGTCTACCACTTTTTTGTAGGCATTCAAATAAGTTGTCTTATGTGCATTACCCATAAAGATCACAAATTCAGGATTTACACCACCCAAGTATACATAGTGTACACTATTTCCACTAATCTAATACCAACCTTGGGTCTGCTGCACTACATTCAATTGAGACAGAGATTGATTCATACCCTATTTGTAGAATTGAGGCATCATTTAATTCTTTTTAACTAATGATTGGGCAGCTAAGGCTGTGATACTATCAACGTCAATTATGCCCGTATATTTTTCACCGAGCTTTTGGACATGTCACCATGATATTCTAGATTTCCTTGAGAAATGAAGTTCAACAAGGTATACAACTTGTCATAAGTTTTCTCTAGTGCTTGGCCACCTGCAGCTAATTCTAGAAAAAATTTCTTATTAATGTCAAGTTCTTCAACAAAGGTGTGAGATAATACCTCATTGGGTATTGGTCATGTGGACAATCCCAAAGAAGTTATTTAATCCTCTCCAAAGCATAATAAAGGTTTTCATTTGGCTTCTACTTGAAGCTCAAAATCTCCCTGCGTAGTCTCACAGTTTTTCAAATAGGAAGATATAGATGAGGTATTTTCAGGCTAAGTCATCCCATGTAGTGATGGAACTTTCTCGCTTAGATTTCAACAACTTCTTGACTTCCTACAAAAGTGAGAAGTGGAAGAGTGTCATTCTCACATAATCAATGGACACTCCGATTGGGATGAATGTGTCACTTATCTCCAAGAATTTCATTTATTAAACCAGTGGATCTTCGTGTGGCAATTTGGTAAACTAACTACTACTGTACAAAAGTTGCACCTAATTCTACATCAGTTTAAATCTACCTCCAGCAAAAAATCAGCGATTAGAGGAGGTCATATTAGACACATATGGGATTTCCACTTCATGAACTTTTCTACAGGCTGGTGGATCTTCATCCATGGGTGCAGGAATAGCTTCTTATTCGTGAATTTGAGAGATTCTATCGAGAAGTACTGCTTCTCTCTTTTATTGGGGTAAGAAATGATCAGGTTCAAGATTTGGATCAACTAACTCCCTATCAATTACCATCTTACAAGGTTTTGAAACTCATGCCAGAAAATATAAAGCAAGTAGAACTTGAGAAATCAAAAAGAAAAACTAAAACTATGACAATTCCCAATTCACAAGTCCCCAACAATGACGCCAAAAACATATTTCGCCCAAGCACACATGAAAGTTTACGTCATCCAACTATTAGTAAAATAGACTTAAGAAAGAAAAGTATCAATCCCACAAGGACTAGTGCTAAACAACTATCCAATTCTAGTTCATCTATTCAGATTAAGCAAATACTAAGGTACCCAAAAGAGTTTGAGAGTTACAAACTTGATAGTACCGTAAACAATACGGTAAAGTAAAGGTTCTTAATAAAAGTGGGGAGAAATCTAGAGTTAAGGCGCAATGGACAATCGTGCAAAGCTATGTAATTTTGTTGGTTAGGTTAATTATCTCGGTTGTTATTTCACAGGGTCGATATTATGACTATGGCCTTCTGAACCTCTAATAAATTATCTAACTTAGCCCCATAACTATATCATTAAGCGAGAATGTGATGTACTCTATAAATATAGTACTTACGATGCTTAAACTATAAGAACATACATGTACTTAAGGTTATGTTGTTATATTTGATGTATTTTTGGGAGTGTTTTGTAGGAAATTAGGTTTTGTATGCTAAATGCAAAGTAACTATGAAAAGTGGTTAAAATCATAGTTGAAAACCCATTTTAAGCCACTACTTCTCAAGGTATGACTTCCTCCTAACGACCCATAAGGAGTCTATACGATTCATATCCCCGACAGACCTTACAAGTCGTACCTCAGACAGATTCAACACAGCATCAACAGTGCTTCAGTAGTTTGGCCATAACTTTTCACCCCGTTATTGGATTAAGGAAAAATTGGTATCGTTGGAAAGATAATTTAATTTTCTATTTTTTGGTTGATATTAAAAAAAAAATACTAAGTACACAAAAAGATACTCTTGGATGAAGATGATGATAGTTATACTCTTTACAACAACTTAATTGTTAAGGGATGTTTTTCCATACCTATAAGCTTAGAGCTATTTGTGATAACAGTAAGTATCTAAAGTCATCTAAATCTCTGAGAAAGTTAAAGTGTTGGAAGAATATGAATTGGAAGTCTGAGTACGACTCATATTATCCAACCGTAAGAAAAATAGTGTCCAAGAACAAGAAAGGAGAAGTCACATGCGAATACGAGTGAAGTCCACAAGTTGTATGATAGAGGTATGACTCATAAGGAACAGTCATAAGAAGATCAAAATGTTGAAGGAGGTATACTGAAATAATCTATAAAATTGACTGAATTAATAGATGCTAATTTGAATACTTGGTCATGCAAACCTGAACGGTTACAATCTTGAGTACTGAACTAAAACTGTGGAAGCTATCATGTAACCGACATGCCCTAATATGAGCTAACAGGGGTCTAACTTGTAACCCTATTTAGAAGGATGTCATTACCTAGCCAAGTCTACTAATAAGATATCCCAAAGGACTAAGGTGCTAGTCCTTTACTGGCGGGTGACCCCTAAGAGAGTGTCAATTCTCTACTGGCGGGTGACATGTCATAACCTAGATTGGCTATATAGTTTTGGATCTTAGTGACTTATACTAAGGGTCTCAGTCCTCTATTGGTGGGTAGGCCTTCATCCCGAGGTTCGCTCAGTGCTAAATCCTACTCCCAACTGAACTAAAGTGCTTATCATAAATAGAATAATATAAATGTGATGATATAGAACCATGGTCTGACTGACTTGTTTCTTGAAAAAGGAAATATGTAAAAACATATAGGTATCGAGTTTTATAACCCTCCAACACTAAAAATAATTTAAATACAATAACATAATCATAATCTTGTAAGGAAATTCATGATTCGTAGACCTAAAACATAGTACACTTGATTAAATTGATGAACTCCATGAATTTGAGTATGGAGATGTGTTAAACTTATGAAAAATAGCATTCTCACATGATTTAATTCATAAGTTGATAAATTGACATGGTATCAACTGAATTAGATATAGGAGATTGAAATTCAAAGCATATAATAACATAATTCACATAAGAAAACATATTGACATGGCTTGAATTCAAAACTACTAAGAAAATTTAGTAAATACATGTTTGACATTGAAATCACATAAATTACATGTTAAAATCAATATTTTTGGGCACAAGGGTGAAAGGTTATCCTTGTTCGAAACCCCACATACCTTAATTTCTTGAATCCTTGAAGAAAAATCTTGGAATTGGAATCTTGAAAGGATGAATCCTTAGGATGATGCTTGGATTTACATTCTTGGGAATGGGGATGAGTTTTATGTGTTAACAGATGGAGAATGGAGAAATTTATACCCCTCTTGGGGATTTAATTCATGAAATTAGTGTTTGTATTGCGGAGGTCCAGCAACAGTGATATATCTATATTGCGAAGGCATTCTGCCTCCATAGTTTAAAACACACCTCGAACCTATTCTGAAAATTCCAAAACTCCCCCGGATGACCGTTTTAACATCTCTAAACATATTTCAACTCAAAAATCAGTGTTTCAGACTCATAACGGTCAAAAATAAAATATTTGTATTCTTGGGGTCTTAAAAATGGCTAAGTCCTTGTACTTAGTTTAAAATAATTATCTTGGACCCCGTCAAACATGTAACTAATAGATGGAACTTGACTAGAATCTTGAGGGGTATTACAAATATCTTGGGGTGTTAAAATGGCCATGTCACTTGTAGTTAGTATAAATTAAATAGCTTGGGACCTCTAAACATGTAACGAATAGCTGAAAACTTATCTAGGATCTTACAGGGTATTACCAGAAGTTAGCACGTGTATTAAAGCTATGAACTTGGGATGCCTCGGGTATTTAAAACCACTTATGGAAACAAAATAAATAGAGAAGAAACAATTGTGAACAAAATAAAATTTATGTGGTAGTGATATAAACATTAAGGAAGCATTCATACCTTAGTTTAGTTTGTCTAGCTTAGGATATCCACTTTTTCAATGACGTTCTTATTGGCCATGTCCCACGACCTTTATTTTTTTGCAACATAATTAACAAGAAGCTATTACTATCATAATTCAACTTTGAAAGGAACTTTAGAAGATTTCAAATGTCATACAACTACTAAATTCTAATATATCATAACACAACTAAACAATTACTTCCAAACTTAAAGGACAAAGTTGTATTCTTTTAAAAAGAAGAAGAAACTATATAATATCCTAAGAAAAAAATATGTTGTCCAACCTAGTTACCAATATTTCTTATTATCTACAATAATACCAACAAAGGCAAAATAGTTATGGCCTCAAGTGTATGGAAAAGGTCTAAGTAATGAATAATAAAGACAATATAATAGAGTGCTCGTGCTTTGAAATAAATTCCTATGCAAAAAACTCAAACCTTAATATAGCATGATCTAATAGTGGCAGAGTCATAATTTCCATCGAGGTTACGATAAACCCCCTCAGCTCTATGTGGATTTGCCCCTGTGGTTTATTAATCATTGATATAGACTTATATAGTTAAATGCAAAGCTAATAATTTCATATACATGAGACTTTTCATGAACTATTAGTAATAAATATATTCATATAAGACAAATAGTGATATTTAAAGCAATAAAAATACATACAAATTTTGAAACGACACATCAAATTATCTGTTTGATGCAGCAATCTTGGAATAGAGTATTCACTCGCCTGGCAGTATTTTAATCTTTTTGTAGTTAATTTATTTAGGAAATTAATCATCCTACGAAGCAAAGAGAGATCATCTCTTTAATTAATAATTCTGTATAGAACTATGAGAAACATACACTACAATTGATTCCTAGCCTGAAGCTCTAAATTTTGACTAGCAATAGCTTCTCTCTCTCAGAAACGGTTACTTCCACTGAAAAAATAGAATAGTCTGTAGCTAAATGAATGGTTGGCATATGATAAAAGATAAAAGTTTCCAATAAGCGACACATACTTAAATAACTCAGTGTAAATACTTTCAACTTCTATAGTCTTAAATTTACATATATTTTCAACGTAAATGCATGTACTTAAAGTTCCATTGTTCTCTAACCGATGCAGGGAAGATAAATTCCCATTGGGATAAGCTGAGACAAAAGAAAAAAAATTAATCCAAGTAAATCATAATCCATATTTACTTATGATATATTTGGTAAACATATTTCTCAGTATAAGGACATCAGACATTAAGTCAACGACGACAACTTGAATTCGTAAATAAATGAAGATTTTTTACTAGGTGAAGTTGATAATGGGATGTATAGATTGGGTGATAGTGAACACATAGGAAATTGAGATTTGAAATAAAAATTACGATTTCGAGTAATGCGAAAGCATTAAGGTTAAAGTAGTTTTGCACAAACAAAAACCCTAAAGTAATTGATTGAATATGAAATTGACTTAAAAATCCTATTCTTGCTACAGTTCTCTCTCCTTAACTAAAAGTTTTATTTTCTTATAGGATATGAAAAAGTTTCCCCAATTTGCATGAAAGATTTCTGAAAAATTAAACTACATCTATCTCAATTACAATATTATTTGGAACTACAATTAGTAATTAATTGATCTATCATCTTCACCAAATTTAGCATAGCTATATTGTATAGACCATACATATAAATGCACAAATCCAACACAAAATCATAGAACTAGAAAACATCTGAGAATGATTTATAAGCCAAATCTTACCTAGAAGTGATTCGAAGGAGGGAACGATGAAACAATCATATTTGGTATGCGGTGAAAAAGCCCTAAGGTTGATAGATAGTTTTATTTTCTGCTTATTATTTTCTTTTTCCTTTTTTGATTTTATTGAAAGAGGAGTAGAAATAAAAAATGTGTAAGTAAATGAAGGTAAATGAAAGAAAAGGAGAAAAAATTATAAACCCTGCCAGATTTTGCCACGATGTTTTATCTTCAGTTTCTTCATCCATCAAAAATCTTAAATTTTTCATTAAATTTGCCATGGTTTGTGCGACCATGGCTAAATAATTATGGATAATTAGCACTTTTTTGGTAATGTCTCTTTATGTCCATAATTCTGACGCACCTTACAAATAGTAGGATGCCAGTCATAAATTACTTATTGTTCTATGATACTACCTTTATAGTCCTAAAATACACACATTCAAGATAATTTGCCTCAACTTTGACTTCAACCAGTAGTCTAGCAAAATTTAGCCTCATTTTCCTTTGACTTCCCCCATCTCTTTCTAATGGTGTTCATAGTTTAAGCTAGCATGCACGCAGAGGACATTGAACCCTCCATCCGACCGAAGACTCCACATCCAATTCAAGTATTATTAGTATTCATAAAAACACTATTTTTTCTATGACAAATATTATAATTCTGTAACATAAATATTTTAAAAAGAACATAAGTACTTTTATTATTTGAAAACCTGACTAATCTTTAGTAAAAGGCTTCTCCTAGTCATCTTCCCACTATCAGACATAATAAATAATGTATTCGAAAATAATAATCATTTAGATTGTCGCAAAAAATCTTCTTGTTAATTGAAATAGTGTTGAACTTGCAGCCAATATCTTCTGGCCAGTGGATAGGAAATTTCCTAAATGTCCAGTGCAAAATGCAAACAAAATATCATTTCTTTCTATATCCTTATTATATTTGGTACTTAATTTCTTCAGCTCACACTACCATACAGACTGATTTTTTGTATAATCACTCAACTAGTCATTATTTTAAACAGTATTTTTTAAAAAATATTGGAGTCAAGAAGAAAGATAATTTTATAAGATAAGTATTAATTAAATGATCATATGAGAAATCAATGCACACCAAAAATTAGAGTTATTTATAAAAAATAATAAAAAAATTTCTTCTTGTATTATTATTTCACTATTTTTTACAAAGCGCCTCTATTTATATAAGACAATTACCGACTGGTTCTTCATAAATAAACCCTAACTAATTATGTAATTAAATAAACGAAGAAAAATATTGTGTACACCTAAAATAGAAAAAAGAATATTCAGTATCGATAATAAAATATACCCACAACAGATATGGGCCTTCAAACCAACATGCAGCAGCAAAGGACTGAGTTGGGCCTCTTCACATGTCCATTGTGGAAGCCCAAACCCAGAATAAATAGACTTGAAAAATCCCAAAAAATGGTTCCCAAAATCATCAAATTGGTGTCGAAATCTGCTAAACCTTTTCTCTTTCTTCTCAATTTATAAACAAATGTTAAGCACAAAATGAAATCCAACATCAAGTCCTAATCTATTTCAAGCATGAATCTTAATAATACCAACACCCCTTGTCACGACCCAATTTCTCAGGTCATGACATCGCCTCCTATAACCCACCAGTATGTAAGCCAATTCGTAGTCTGGAATTACTAGTAACAGACTACAAAGAGAAATAAAAAAAGAATGTGTAATAAATGAAATAACAGTCTAGATTACATAAGATAGCCCCCAAAACTTATGGAATCAGTAGAAGAGATCCTAACATAATAAAGATACAAAATGAAATACCAAGAGAATATACTAATACAACCCATCTCTGAATACAAAATAGAGAGTAGTCTAGTACATAAGAGTGAGGAAAGTAATACTCCAAATATCAGAAGCTCACCCTATGTATTCGAACCATGGTTGATCCGCATAACATACACAACACTAGTAATAACCCGTATTATGATCTACAGGTTGTAGAAGTGTAGTATGAGTACCAAACACGTGGTACTCAGTAATCAACTGCCGAGTGAGCTCCAAAAATAAATCAAATATATATAACATATAAACCAAAACAAAAACTACACCGAAATGTCCAAAAACCATATGGTAAAGCGAGTGAGATAATTAGGATAAATTATCCTACCCATTTCAAAGAACTAATATAATAAGGCTAAGAAAGTACTAAGGATGAACTATCTTATTCCAGCCATACTCAGAAACTTAACACTTTACTGTATATCACTGGTAGAAATATGAACAAAGGGTGAAAGGACATATAAGAGTCTACAAGCCCAACGAATAAATATAAAATCTAAATAAATAAAGGAAGGAGGGTATATACAGTAATGCAATAACTACATATAGATCGGCATATAAATGTTTTTAAACAAGGCTAACCCAAGGTACAACCTAAGTCATCACACTAGCATATCCAAGGCCTCTAATTTATAGGAGGACTAGTACTAAAATAGATAAGGTCTCTAATACTTACGTCTAAAAATGAGATAATTATCCATAATAATGTAACTTTAAGGTGACAAAACTAGAATAATACCTCCAATCTCAATACCAATCAAATCATAGTCAATCTATTATAAACCAACCATAATAGTAATAACAATAAGGATACAATATACCTGGCTAGACCAGACAAATAATACCTAATTAGGCCTTTCATAAACCACTGTCATCATAGGCCTAGAAGGTTCAATCAACAATTAGCAAGCAATAATCTGAACTTAAGCCAATGCAACCCCTCATAAGGCTAATAGATACAGCTCCACGCAATATACTATAAGTAGCACTCATACCTATACATATGAAACCCCTCATAAGGCTTATAGATATAGGGGTCTATTGTTGATAGGAAATGTGCACGCAAGAATGAAAGACAAGACATAAATAATAATAACATAACAGAT
This sequence comes from Capsicum pubescens, assembly GCA_030864215.1. Classification (NCBI taxonomy): domain Eukaryota; kingdom Viridiplantae; phylum Streptophyta; class Magnoliopsida; order Solanales; family Solanaceae; genus Capsicum; species Capsicum pubescens. The sequence continues at coordinate 260,343,295 of CM061548.1, read as the reverse complement.
CCGAATACGATAAAGTAACTCAAAGCATAACTCATCTCATCAATATCATCATCGGACTCTGTACTTAATCCAAAACACATATCCTCAACATCATTATTCACCGCCGAACTCGAACCAACATATATATATATTTATATCAATACCATAATCCATTGACTATGTATTTAATACCAGATTTGCATATATGTATATATGTATATAATTGCATGGCTAAAATTATGGCTAAAAGAGTGTAAATCTATTGCTCGGGGTAAACTCCGAGACTAAATTATCATAAAGGTGTAGAAGGAAGTAAATAGTAGTAACGAAATCATGAACAAGGATCTATATCGACCAAATCTTTAAAATACCACTTTCAAATGTCAATGCACATAAGTCATCCAATAAGATGGTATGATTCCCGTTATGAAGAAATTTGTAAGGTGAAAAGTGGGCTTTAATCCCTTTTTAGAAAATACAACAGCAAAATCATATTTTAGTTGGAATCAAACCAATTACCATTTTAGTGATAATGATTGTACTAAATCTATGCATGACATCACCGGTATTCAAATAATCAATCATAAGCATTATCTTATAACGCTCACCTATATCAATTCAAGTGGTAGAGAATAGTCGTATCAATATCCCAACTCACGTTAAGGTCGAATCCAAAAAGAATTTAGGATAGAGTTCTAATCTTGTGGGTGATTAAGTCCTACTAAGATAATACCTGAACCGTTAGTAATGTAAACGACATAATTAAATCCCCCACAAATTCCAACAAATTTAATCAAGCAATAGTATAACACATCATCATCTAACTAGCATGTACACTAAAACATCACAACCCACAACTATTTTACACCTTTGTTCAGCATAATCCCAAGACTAAAAGATTTAGCTACTCATGAAGAAAAGAAAAAAACATATACCAAATGGGTTGTTCAAGGCATCCATTCTTCACAAATACCAAAATCTAAGTCTCTAAATCAAATTTACAATTTTTGCCCAATTTAGGGTTTCAATTTCAAATTCAAAGTGTTGCCAGTATCTAGAATGCCCAAAATAGGAAACGGTTTAAAGATTTTAAAGCATTTGGGGTCGGCTGCTGAAAATTATGAAACTGCCCTTAAGCTAAATCCCGTGTGACTGCGATCACACCAGATTCGTTGAGATCGCAGCTACCGCAACCACGTGTAGATAAAAGCAATCACTGTTGCTGACCGTCTTGACTTGTCGGGATGGCATCCCTCAGGCCGCGATAGCGGTAACTGTGCAAATTTCTTCTCCAGGTCTTCCAGTTGCACTTCCTTTCTCTTCCATTGATCCTTTTTAGCTGAAGTCCACATATTTCCATCTCATAACCTGTATGCCAGTAAAATATGGATATTAGTGCATTTAATCATACATATGTCTCTTTTATACATTCAGAATATTGTAATGTGCATGTATGTTGAGAGTTAATTAGTGGTAAATTCACCGATTTTCAACACCCCCAACTTAAAGATTTCTTGTCCTCAAGCAACACTACTCCTTACCATGAGACTATACATATTTATGCCCACATTGAATGACCCAAATGATCAAATTGACTTTAATCTTAGTTAATACAACAATTTAGCTCTTCAAATATGGACAAAACTATTTTCACAACACCCTTCAACATAAAATGTGATTTTTCAAGGATACAAGAGACTTTAAAGAGCAACAATACAACAATCACTAATACTCTAAAATTGACTCCTTTTTTTACCCTAACTACATTTTACTTCTTTTTCCCATTTTTTGGGAGATGACAAAATTACCCACCTTGACTTATTTACATGCTTCCTCACAAGAAAGAAAATTTCACACACCAAGTCAATTATGCAATAAAAAATTTAAGTGTAGAACACTCCCTCCCTCCCAATAACTCTAAATGCTAACAAGTACCATTCCATAGGCTTTCCCCTATTTTAAATCGCCAGTACAATGAAAAACTAGGTTGGCAATCACAAAAGGCTTTTTGTGCTTTTAACGTATGTTTGGGGTAGTGATACGGGACAAATGGCCATCTTATATTTTGATGACATTTTTGGAGGCCAACACATAGAGACTCAAGACTTGGTCACCTCGAGAAAACAAGAACACGCATGGAGGACCCGTTTTGAGCATAACTTAAAGCAATCTCGCGTGTGGAAGATTGCTTGGAGAATTTAAGGTTGAGGACTCACGGTTTTGGACCTTAATTAAGGGTATTTTGGACATTACACATGGTGTATTTACACACCATGGCCGCCCCTCTCATTAAGGGCAAAGTGGTCTTGTTATCTTCATTTGTAATATATTATAAATAGGCCCCCTTAGTCTTATTTTCACTAGATTTTAAAAGGATGAAGAATTGAAAGACATAAATTCTCTCTTTTGAGAGTGTAACACCCTTAGTTGTAGGACTTGGAAAAGTCATCCTTAGCATAGGGCTTGGAAAAGCCAATATTGATCTTTGCTTGGAAACGGTAGATCTTGAGGCGAGTTCATTCCCTTGGTGGTCACCGTAAGAGTGTGGTTTTGATTGTTACATTCATTAGGGGTTAGTGTTGAAATACACTTGGTTCTTAATCTTGTAATAATCTTGGTCTCACTATCTATCTTTATTTTTCTTGCAAATCGTGTATGTGTTGTGTAGTGGACTGTTTTGGGGTCTTCGTTGAATCCGAAACTTGTATTATTGTTGTTCATCTTGTTCATCACGTTTTGCAACTATTTTGGTGTTAAAATATACTCTTGTATCTTGTATTCTTGTTGTTGGTAGCGAATCCGAGTGAGGTCTCCATCTTGGTCCTCGAATCCTTAAGATTAGTGGACTGATTTGGTGTTTGTTTCGTGCTTCCCTTGTCAATCCCGTATCATTTGGTATCAAAGCATGGCTTGATATTGTTCCTACAAGATCAATCTTGGGCTTGCTTGTTAGAAAATCCCGTATCCCGTGTTTGTTTTGTTTCTTGCCATCTTATCTTTTGATGACATTTTTGGAGGCCAACACATAGAGACTCAAGACTTGGTCACCTCGAGAAAACAAGAACTTGCATGGAGGACCCGTTTTCAGCATAACTTAAAGCAATCTCGCGTGTGGAAGATTGCTTGGAGAATTTAAGGTTGAGGACTCACGGTTTTGGACCTTAATTAAGGGTATTTTGGACATTACACATGGTGTATTTACACACCATGGCCGCCCCTCTCATTAAGGTCAAAGTGGTCTTGTTATCTTCATTTGTAATATATTATAAATAGGGCTCCTTAGTCTTATTTTCACTAGATTTTGAAGGATGAAGAATTGAAAGACATAACTTCTCTCTTTTGAGAGTGTAACACCCTTAGTTGTAGGACTTGGAAAAGTCATCCTTAGCATAGGGCTTGGAAAAGCCAATATTGATCTTTGCTTGGAAACGGTAGATCTTGAGGCGAGTTCATTCCCTTGGTGGTCACCGTAAGAGTGTGGTTTTGATTGTCACATTCATTAGGGGTTAGTGTTGAAATACACTTGGTTCTTAATCTTGTAATAATCTTGGTCTCACTATCTATCTTTATTTTTCTTGCAAATCGTGTATGTGTTGTGTAGTGGACTGTTTTGGGGTCTTCGTTGAATCCGAAACTTGTATTATTGTTGTTCATCTTGTTCATCACGTTTTGCAACTGTTTTGGTGTTAAAATATACTCTTGTATCTTGTATTCTTGTTGTTGGTAGCGAATCCGAGTGAGGTCTCCATCTTGGTCCTCGAATCCTTAAGATTAGTGGACTGATTTGGTGTTAATTTCGTGCTTCCCTTGTCAATCCCGTATCATTTGGTATCAAAGCATGGCTTGATATTGTTCCTACAAGATCAATCTTGGGCTTGCTTGTTAGAAAATCCCGTATCCCGTGTTTGTTTTGTTTCTTGCCATCTTATCTTTTGATGACATTTTTGGAGGCCAACACATAGAGACTCAAGACTTGGTCACCTCGAGAAAAAAAGAACTTGCATGGAGGACCCGTTTTGAGCATAACTTAAAGCAATCTCGCGTGTGGAAGATTGCTTGGAGAATTTAAGGTTGAGGACTCACGGTTTTGGACCTTAATTAAGGGTATTTTGGACATTACACATGGTGTATTTACAAACCATGGCCGCCCCTCTCATTAAGGTCAAAGTGGTCTTGTTATCTTCATTTGTAATATATTATAAATAGGCCCCCTTAGTCTTATTTTCACTAGATTTTGAAGGATGAAGAATTGAAAGACATAACTTCTCTCTTTTGAGAGTGTAACACCCTTAGTTGTAGGACTTGGAAAAGTCATCCTTAGCATAGGGCTTGGAAAAGCCAATATTGATCTTTGCTTGGAAACGGTAGATCTTGAGGCGAGTTCATTCCCTTGGTGGTCACTGTAAGAGTGTGGTGTTGATTGTTACATTCATTAGGGGTTAGTGTTGAAATACACTTGGTTCTTAATCTTGTAATAATCTTGGTCTCACTATCTATCTTTATTTTTCTTGCAAATCGTGTATGTGTTGTGTAGTGGACTGTTTTGGGGTCTTCGTTGAATCCGAAACTTGTATTATTGTTGTTCATCTTGTTCATCACGTTTTGCAACTGTTTTGGTGTTAAAATATACTCTTGTATCTTGTATTCTTGTTGTTGGTAGCGAATCCGAGTGAGGTCTCCATCTTGGTCCTCGAATCCTTAAGATTAGTGGACTGATTTGGTGTTTGTTTCGTGCTTCCCTTGTCAATCCCGTATCATTTGGTATCAAAGCATGGCTTGATATTGTTCCTACAAGATCAATCTTGGGCTTGCTTGTTAGAAAATTCAAAAAAAAAAAAAAAGGAAAGTGTTAAAAACTTAAAAAAAATCAAAAAGAAGCAAATCTGTCCATTTTGTGTTCTTGGCCGAAATTGTGTTATTGTTGTGTCTTGGCCGAGATTTTTACTTGTTTTGTTGTTTCTAGTGTTAGTTTTCTTCATCTCTAACACTCTTTAGTCTAAATCTAAGTTTGAGCTTACATAGTTGGTGTTGTATACGTGAACTTGGACTTGGCCGATTTGTTGTTGAACATTGTTGTGGTGGACTGTTTTGGCCTTGTGTCTTTCATCTTGTTGTTGTTATAAGCTTGGCCACGTGATATTGTTGTTAATTGGTGGATTGAGAACCATTTTGTTGAAGGTGTAGTTGTCTTGGCCAAGTGTTGGAGATATTGTTATTGTGGAATTTGGGAGTGGCCGTGTGAAAATTATTGGTGTTCTTGGAGATTATTGTTGTAGTTCTTGGTGTTGTTGTTGTTGTTCTTGATGTTCATCACCACCTTCATATATTGATGAAGATAAAGTGAATGTTAAATCTAAAAAGTTGAAGGAAAAGGGTGTATTATTTGTTAGTCTTGAAAGACACTACAACCAACAAAGACCTATCAATCAAGTCTCAACCACTTTCCAACACTTTTCCATGATTTAAGGATCCATGTTTTAAGGAGAAGTACAATAAAGTCAAGTCTTGAAAACTTGAAATTGAAAAGGGCTCCAAGACTTGTTTGAATTTCCCTCCTTAAACAAATTCCACCAAAGTCCAAATTGAAAAATTGACCAAGACTTGAAATTGGACAACAAAAGTTGTGTGGGACCGAAACCAATACGTGACTGCCATGTCATCACTGCTACTGTTCACGCAATATTTCCGAGCTCAAAATTTTAGATTCTTAGTTTCATCTTATTGTTTCATTAGTTTCATGTCTTGATTCTAGAATTAATTAACAACTAGTAATCACCTACTTAGTTGTAGATTAATTATTGAATCCGTTTCTTCGTGTCTTCGTTGTTTGTGTGCTTTTCTCATTTTTAACTCGTAGTAACTTCTTTGTTTCAAGTTCGTAAGTGAATTTTATTTTTGTGTCTTGAGTCGATCAAACAAGAATCTATTCCGGCCACCAAGTAGAATTGACATCCTATTGACTACCGGAGTATAAACAACCTTTCAATATTTGCCGCTCCAATTGTGAGAATCACAAAGGTGAGTGAATACGAGTGTTAGTGAGAAGTTTTTACTACTAATCTTGTTTGTTCATTTTGTAGGTTTAAAAGGTGATATAAGGGGAATATGTCTTCGATAGCCGGGGATTATTGTGACTACAACATGGGAGACTATGATTGTAGTGAAGGGTTTTATGGCTACGAAGTTGAGGGAGATTGTGGAGGCTATGAAAATAGCCATGATCGAGACTTGGGCAGATTTGAAAGTTACTGTTTTAAGGGAGAAAATGAGGTGAATGAAGTTCCTAGTGCTTATGGTAACTTTGGAGATGATGTAGGACCTCGTGATGGATCTTATGATGATATTGGGGCATGTGAGGAGTCTTACACTTCTTACTCCGAACCTAGATTTGGTGTTAGGTATAACCCTTTTGTTTGCAAAGCTTATGAGAGCTATGATGAGGGTACACGTGAGGAGTATGAAGATCCATATTCTCCACCTTGTAGTACTTCTTATCAAAGTCGATATAGTGTGAATGGTTATACTAGCTCTAGTGGAGGTTGTCCAATGAGAAGAAGAGGGTATGCATCTCCAAAACTAAGGGGTACTCGTATGCCTTACAATGTAGATCCAAGAAGGAGTGTACACTCCGGAAAGGTGACCATGTGTGGGATACCGGGCTGCCTCATTGAGCTAAATGATAGGTACCATAGAAACTACATCGTTCCATCCATGGTTGACTACTTGGGGTTGTTTCGTGAGCCTTTACTTGTTCCATACTTCTTGGACGGGTTTAAGGTTACCGAGAGGGTCAAGGTTGTCTTCTCCCAATTTGAATACCATGAGGAGGTGTGGTGCGATATTCTTTCATTGACATACGGTCATGTATGCTTAGGTGCCAATTGGTTTGCACAACATAGAGTTCCAAATGTGCAAAATTGGCCAAATATTATAAGAGACCAGTGGGGGAATCGCCTCATTACTTACTTGCTGCCTAAGCCACGAAGAGAAATGCCTACCTACTCCAATCCGAATTATTATGAGAGACAAAAGATTGAGAGGAGTAAGGGAGTGCAGGGTGGTAATCCGAGAGTGGAAAAAGGAGAGGTTGTGTGGAGCAAAGTAAGAGGATTACCACCAAACTATGCTAACATTGGTTGTCCTTCTATTTCTAAGGACATTTGTGTAGGTACCAACATGGCAAGCGAAGAAGAACAATGCCAAAAGGAAGTTGCTGCCCAAACTTTTGGAGGACCTTCACACCATAACAAAGAAGAATCTACTCAAGGACTTCAAGGTAAAATGGCAAACTCTTACACTTTTGTATATGTGAATGATAATTGTGTGGCTAGTAGCCCATTGAGTGTGAGTTGTAGCTTGCCTATATGTGAGTGTATTGTTTCTTTGCCACTTGATGATGATGTACATGTTGTGAGTGTGGATACACTAGTTGATCCTATTGATGACCGAATAGACTCTTCTTGTAAGATCGATTTATGTCCACCTAGTGTTGAAACCATTATGTTGAATGAAAGTACGTTATCTTCTGAAATTTGTGTTGATCAACTTATGTGTGAAAATTACCCACCACTTGAGGATGTGTATGATGTAATTAATGAACCTCAAGTATGTGATGATGTTGAAAATGTTGATCAAAGTAAGAATGAACCCGAGAGCTCTTCTTGGGGTAATGTTGTGTTTGAAACATCCTTGAAACTTGATGTTGATCATTTAGAGAGTGAGGAACTTGCTTGTTCCAAATCTGTCCGTGAGGTAGATCACACTCTTTTTATGTATAATGTCTTGTTTGAAGATGATTTAAACACTCCTAATGAACCTAGTGGTGAAAATGATGGTATAGCTTGCCTTGGAAGCTATAGCCTATATGCTAACCCACTATGGTGTGACAACATTCCTCCTAGAGAGGGAAATCTCTTCTTGGAAGATGAGAGAACTCTTAAGGGTAAGGAATGTGTAGTCGCGGAAGCTACTTCTTCTTCTACTTTGTGTGATTTCATTATTGAGAGTACTCATGGTGATTATTGGGAAACTAATAGTGAGTACACACATGAGAGCACCTTAGTAGAAGCCGATTTGAGAGATACCTTTCTCTACTCTCTATTTTCTTTGGATGATATGTATGTTATTGTAGAAAGTATGTCATTTAGTTTGGGTGTAGACCACGGGAAAGGGAAGTGTTGTCGAGACCCGTGTCTATGGCCACTTTTCCCATTTGACCCCGGTGCCAAATTTAGAAATGGTGATGCTGGTGCACCAAACTTGCTGCTTGGTCTACATGACAAGCAAAGTGTCACTCTTGATGTATCCTATAACCAAATTCTTTATACATCTTATATTGAGTTTTTAATATTCCTTTCAAAGGATTCTTGGTTATATTGCAAATATGTGCAACCTTGGCATGTTGAGATGATTTGTTATGCTAACCCTAACCCTCATGCCATGAGGAGTTTGCATTTGTTGGTCCTCTTTTCGGTTTTGCAAGGTTTGGATTCGAGGTCGAATCCTTTTCAAGAAGGGGAGGATGATACGGGACAAATGGCCATCTTATCTTTTGATGACATTTTTGGAGGCCAACACATAGAGACTCAAGACTTGGTCACCTCGAGAAAACAAGAACATGCATGGAGGACCCGTTTTGAGCATAACTAAAAGCAATCTCGCGTGTGGAAGATTGCTTGGAGAATTTAAGGTTGAGGACTCACGGTTTTGGACCTTAATTAAGGGTATTTTGGACATTACACATGGTGTATTTACACACCATGGCCGCCCCTCTCATTAAGGGCAAAGTGGTCTTGTTATCTTCATTTGTAATATATTATAAATAGGCCCCCTTAGTCTTATTTTCACTAGGTTTTAAAATGATGAAGAATTGAAAGACATAACTTCTCTCTTTTGAGAGTGTAACACCCTTAGTTGTAGGACTTGGAAAAGTCATCCTTAGCATAGGGCTTGGAAAAGCCAATATTGATCTTTGCTTGGAAACGGTAGATCTTGAGGCGAGTTCATTCCCTTGGTGGTCACCGTAAGAGTGTGGTTTTGATTGTTACATTCATTAGGGGTTAGTGTTGAAATACACTTGGTTCTTAATCTTGTAATAATCTTGGTCTCACTATCTATCTTTATTTTTCTTGCAAATCGTGTATGTGTTGTGTAGTGGACTGTTTTGGGGTCTTCGTTGAATCCGAAACTTGTATTATTGTTGTTCATCTTGTTCATCACGTTTTGTAACTGTTTTGGTGTTAAAATATACTCTTGTATCTTGTATTCTTGTTGTTGGTAGCGAATCCGAGTGAGGTCTCCATCTTGGTCCTCGAATCCTTAAGATTAGTGGACTGATTTGGTGTTTGTTTCGTGCTTCCCTTGTCAATCCCGTATCATTTGGTATCAAAGCATGGCTTGATATTGTTCCTACAAGATCAATCTTGGGCTTGCTTGTTAGAAAATCTCGTATCCCGTGTTTGTTTTGTTTCTTGCCATCTTATCTTTTGATGACATTTTTGGAGGCCAACACATAGAGACTCAAGACTTGGTCACCTCGAGAAAACAAGAACTTGCATAGAGGACCCGTTTTGAGCATAACTTAAAGCAATCTCGCGTGTGGAAGATTGCTTGGAGAATTTAAGGTTGAGGACTCACGGTTTTGGACCTTAATTAAGGGTATTTTGGACATTACACATGGTGTATTTACACACCATGGCCGCCCCTCTCATTAAGGGCAAAGTGGTCTTGTTATCTTCATTTGTAATATATTATAAATAGGCCCCCTTAGTCTTATTTTCACTAGATTTTGAAGGATGAAGAATTGAAAGACATAACTTCACTCTTTTGAGAGTGTAACACCCTTAGTTGTAGGACTTGGAAAAGTCATCCTTAGCATAGGGCTTGGAAAAGCCAATATTGATCTTTGCTTGGAAACGGTAGATCTTGAGGCGAGTTCATTCCCTTGGTGGTCACCGTAAGAGTGTGGTTTTGATTGTTACATTCATTAGGGGTTAGTGTTGAAATACACTTGGTTCTTAATCTTGTAATAATCTTGGTCTCACTATCTATCTTTATTTTTCTTGCAAATCATGTCTGTGTTGTGTAGTGGACTGTTTTGGGGTCTTCGTTGAATCCGAAACTTGTATTATTGTTGTTCATCTTGTTCATCACATTTTGTAACTGTTTTGGTGTTAAAATATACTCTTGTATCTTGTATTCTTGTTGTTGGTAGCGAATCCGAGTGAGGTCTCCATCTTGGTCCTCGAATCCTTAAGATTAGTGGACTGATTTGGTGTTTGTTTCGTGCTTCCCTTGTCAATCCCGTATCATTTGGTATCAAAGCATGGCTTGATATTGTTCCTACAAGATCAATCTTGGGCTTGCTTGTTAGAAAATTAAAAAAAAAAAAAAGGAAAGTGTTAAAAACTTAAAAAAAATCAAAAAGAAGCAAATCTGTCCATTTTGTGTTCTTGGCCGAAATTGTGTTATTGTTGTGTCTTGGCCGAGATTTTTACTTGTTTTGTTGTTTCTAGTGTTAGTTTTCTTCATCTCTAACACTCTTTAGTCTAAATCTAAGTTTGAGCTTACATTGTTGGTGTTGTATACGTGAACTTGGACTTGGCCGATTTGTTGTTGAACATTGTTGTGGTGGACTGTTTTGGCCTTGTGGCTTTCATCTTGTTGTTGTTATAAGCTTGGCCACGTGATATTGTTGTTAATTGGTGGATTGAGAACCATTTTGTTGAAGGTGTAGCTGTCTTGGCCAAGTGTTGGAGATATTGTTATTGTGGAATTTGGGAGTGGCCGTGTGAAAATTATTGGTGTTCTTGGAGATTATTGTTGTAGTTCTTGGTGTTGTTGTTGTTGTTCTTGATGTTCATCACCACCTTCATATATTGATGAAGATAAAGTGAATGTTAAATCTAAAAAGTTGAAGGAAAAGGGTGTATTATTTGTTAGTCTTGAAAGACACTACAACCAACAAAGACCTATCAATCAAGTCTCAACCACTTTCCAACACTTTTCCATGATTTAAGGATCCATGTTTTAAGGAGAAGTACAATAAAGTCAAGTCTTGAAAACTTGAAATTGAAAAGGGCTCCAAGACTTGTTTGAATTTCCCTCCTTAAACAAATTCCACCAAAGTCCAAATTGAAAAATTGACCAAGACTTGAAATTGGACAACAAAAGTTGTGTGGGACCGAAACCAATACGTGACTGCCATGTCATCACTGCTACTGTTCACGCAATATTTCCGAGCTCAAAATTTTAGATTCTTAGTTTCATCTTATTGTTTCATTAGTTTCATGTCTTGATTCTAGAATTAATTAACAACTAGTAATCACCTACTTAGTTGTAGATTAATTATTGAATCCGTTTCTTCGTGTCTTCGTTGTTTGTGTGCTTTTCTCATTTTTAACTCGTAGTAACTTCTTTGTTTCAAGTTCGTAAGTGAATTTTATTTTTGTGTCTTGAGTCGATCAAACAAGAATCTATTCCGGCCACCAAGTAGAATTGACATCCTATTGACTACCGGAGTATAAACAACCTTTCAATATTTGCCGCTCCAATTGTGAGAATCACAAAGGTGAGTGAATACGAGTGTTAGTGAGAAGTTTTTACTACTAATCTTGTTTGCTCATTTTGTAGGTTTAAAAGGTGATATAAGGGGAATATGTCTTCGATAGCCGGGGATTATTGTGACTACAACATGGGAGACTATGATTGTAGTGAAGGGTTTTATGGCTACGAAGTTGAGGGAGATTTTGGAGGCTATGAAAATAGCCATGATCGAGACTTGGGCAGATTTGAAAGTTACTGTTTTAAGGGAGAAAATGAGGTGAATGAAGTTCCTAGTGCTTATGGTAACTTTGGAGATGATGTAGGACCTCGTGATGGGTCTTATGATGATGTTGGGGCATGTGAGGAGTCTTACACTTCTTACTCTGAGCCTAGATTTGGTGTTAGGTATAACCCTTTTGTTTGCAAAGCTTATGAGAGCTATGATGAGGGTACACGTGAGGAGTATGAAGATCCATATTCTCCACCTTGTAGTACTTCTTATCAAAGTCGATATAGTGTGAATGGTTATACTAGCTCTAGTGGAGGTTGTCCAATGAGAAGAAGAGGGTATGCATCTCCAAAACTAAGGGGTACTCGTATGCCTTACAATGTAGATCCAAGAAGGAGTGTACACTCCGGAAAGGTGACCATGTGTGGGATACCGGGCTGCCTCATTGAGCTAAATGATAGGTACCATAGAAACTACATCGTTCCATCCATGGTTGACTACTTGGGGTTGTTTCGTGAGCCTTTACTTGTTCCATACTTCTTGGACGGGTTTAAGGTTACCGAGAGGGTCAAGGTTGTCTTCTCCCAATTTGAATACCATGAGGAGGTGTGGTGAGATATTCTTTCATTGACATACGGTCATGTATGCTTAGGTGCCAATTGGTTTGCACAACATTGAGTTCCAAATGTGCAAAATTGGCCAAATATTATAAGAGACCAGTGGGGGAATCGCCTCATTACTTACTTGCTGCCTAAGCCACGAAGAGAAATGCCTACCTACTCCAATCCGAATTATTATGAGAGACAAAAGATTGAGAGGAGTAAGGGAGTGCAGGGTGGTAATCCGAGAGTGGAAAAAGGAGAGGTTGTGTGGAGCAAAGTAAGAGGATTACCACCAAACTATGCTAACATTGGTTGTCCTTCTATTTCTAAGGACATTTGTGTAGGTACCAACATGGAAAGCGAAGAAGAACAATGCCAAAATGAAGTTGCTGCCCAAACTTTTGGAGGACCTTCACACCATAACAAAGAAGAATCTACTCAAGGACTTCAAGGTAAAATGGCAAACTCTTACACTTTTGTACATGTGAATGATAATTGTGTGGCTAGTAGCCCATTGAGTGTGAGTTGTAGCTTGCCTATATGTGAGTGTATTGTTTCTTTGCCACTTGATGATGATGTACATGTTGTGAGTGTGGATACACTAGTTGATCCTATTGATGACCGAATAGACTCTTCTTGTAAGATCGATTTATGTCCACCTAGTGTTGAAACCATTATGTTGAATGAAAGTACGTTATCTTCTGAAATTTGTGTTGATCAACTTATGTGTGAAAATTACCCACCACTTGAGGATGTGTATGATGTAATTAATGAACCTCAAGTATGTGATGATGTTGAAAATGTTGATCAAAGTAAGAATGAACCCGAGAGCTCTTCTTGGGGTAATGTTGTGTTTGAAACATCCTTGAAACTTGATGTTGATCATTTAGAGAGTGAGGAACTTGCTTGTTCCAAATCTGTCCGTGAGGTAGATCACACTCTTTTTATGTATAATGTCTTGTTTGAAGATGATTTAAACACTCCTAATGAACCTAGTGGTGAAAATGATGGTATAGCTTGCCTCGGAAGCTATAGCCTATATGCTAACCCACTATGGTGTGACAACATTCCTCCTAGAGAGGGAAATCTCTTCTTGGAAGATGAGAGAACTCTTAAGGGTAAGGAATGTGTAGTCGCGGAAGCTACTTCTTCTTCTACTTTGTGTGATTTCATTATTGAGAGTACTCATGGTGATTATTGGGAAACTAATAGTGAGTACACACATGAGAGCACCTTAGTAGAAGCCGATTTGAGTGATACCTTTCTCTACTCTCTATTTGCTTTGGATGATATGTATGTTATTGTAGAAAGTATGTCATTTAGTTTGGGTGTAGACCACGGGAAAGGGAAGTGTTGTCGAGACCCGTGTCTATGGCCACTTTTCCCATTTGACCCCGGTGCCAAATTTAGAAATGGTGATGCTGGTGCACCAAACTTGCTGCTTGGTCTACATGACAAGCAAAGTGTCACTCTTGATGTATCCTATAACCAAATTCTTTATACATCTTTTATTGAGTTTTTAATATTCCTTTCAAAGGATTCTTGGTCATATTGCAAATATGTGCAACCTTGGCATGTTGAGATGATTTGTTATGCTAACCCTAACCCTCATGCCATGAGGAGTTTGCATTTGTTGGTCCTCTTTTCAGTTTTTCAAGGTTTGGATTCGAGGTCGAATCCTTTTCAAGAAGGGGAGGATGATACGGGACAAATGGCCATCTTATCTTTTGATGACATTTTTGGAGGCCAACACATAGAGACTCAAGACTTGGTCACCTCGAGAAAACAAGAACATGCATGGAGGACCCGTTTTGAGCATAACTTAAAGCAATCTCGCGTGTGGAAGATTTCTTGGAGAATTTAAGGTTGAGGACTCACGGTTTTGGACCTTAATTAAGGGTATTTTGGACATTACACATGGTGTATTTACACACCATGGCCGCCCCTCTCATTAAGGGCAAAGTGGTCTTGTTATCTTCATTTGTAATATATTATAAATAGGCCCCCTTAGTCTTATTTTCACTAGGTTTTAAAAGGATGAAGAATTGAAAGACATAACTTCTCTCTTTTTAGAGTGTAACACCCTTAGTTGTAGGACTTGGAAAAGTCATCCTTAGCATAGGGCTTGGAAAAGCCAATATTGATCTTTGCTTGGAAACGGTAGATCTTGAGGCGAGTTCATTCCCTAGGTAGTCACCGTAAGAGTGTGGTTTTGATTGTTACATTCATTAGGGGTTAGTGTTGAAATACACTTGGTTCTTAATCTTGTAATAATCTTGGTCTCACTATCTATCTTTATTTTTCTTGCAAATCGTGTATGTGTTGTGTAGTGGACTGTTTTGGGGTCTTCGTTGAATCCGAAAATTGTATTATTGTTGTTCATCTTGTTCATCACGTTTTGTAACTGTTTTGGTGTTAAAATATACTCTTGTATCTTGTATTCTTGTTGTTGGTAGCGAATCCGAGTGAGGTCTCCATCTTGGTCCTCGAATCCTTAAGATTAGTGGACTGATTTGGTGTATGTTTCGTGCTTCCCTTGTCAATCCCGTATCATTTGGTATCAAAGCATGGCTTGATATTGTTCCTACAAGATCAATCTTGGGCTTGCTTGTTAGTAAATCCCGTATCCCATGTTTGTTTTGTTTCTTGCCATCTTATCTTTTGATGACATTTTTGGAGGCCAACACATAGAGACTCAAGACTTGGTCACCTCGAGAAAATAAGAACTTGCATGGAGGACCCGTTTTGAGCATAACTTAAAGCAATCTCGCGTGTGGAAGATTGCTTGGAGAATTTAAGGTTGAGGACTCACGGTTTTGGACCTTAATTAAGGGTATTTTAGACATTACACATGGTGTATTTACACACCATGGCCGCCCCTCTCATTAAGGGCAAAGTGGTCTTGTTATCTTCATTTGTAATATATTATAAATAGGCCCCCTTAGTCTTATTTTCACTAGATTTTTAAGGATGAAGAATTGAAAGACATAACTTCTCTCTTTTGAGAGTGTAACACCCTTAGTTGTAGGACTTGGAAAAGTCATCCTTAGCATAGGGCTTGGAAAAGCCAATATTGATCTTTGCTTGGAAACGGTAGATCTTGAGGCGAGTTCATTCCCTTGGTGGTCACCATAAGAGTGTGGTTTTGATTGTTACATTCATTAGGGGTTAGTGTTGAAATACACTTGGTTCTTAATCTTGTAATAATCTTGGTCTCACTATCTATCTTTATTTTTCTTGCAAATCGTGTCTGTGTTGTGTAGTGGACTGTTTTGGGGTCTTCGTTGAATCTGAAACTTGTATTATTGTTGTTCATCTTGTTCATCACGTTTTGTAACTGTTTTGGCGTTAAAATATACTCTTGTATCTTGTATTCTTGTTGTTGGTAGCGAATCCGAGTGAGGTCTCCATCTTGGTCCTCGAATCCTTAAGATTAGTGGATTGATTTGGTGTTTGTTTCGTGCTTCCCTTGTCAATCCCGTATCATTTGGTATCAAAGCATGGCTTGATATTGTTCCTACAAGATCAATCTTGGGCTTGCTTGTTAGAAAATTCAAAAAAAAAAAAAAGGAAAGTGTTAAAAACTTAAAAAAAATCAAAAAGAAGCAAATCTGTCCATTTTGTGTTCTTGGCCGAAATTGTGTTATTGTTGTGTCTTGGCCGAGATTTTTACTTGTTTTGTTGTTTCTAGTGTTAGTTTTCTTCATCTCTAACACTCTTTAGTCTAAATCTAAGTTTGAGCTTACATTGTTGGTGTTGTATACGTGAACTTGGACTTGGCCGATTTGTTGTTGAACATTGTTGTGGTGGACTGTTTTGGCCTTGTGGCTTTCATCTTGTTGTTGTTATAAGCTTGGCCACGTGATATTGTTGTTAATTGGAGGATTGAGAACCATTTTGTTGAAGGTGTAGTTGTCTTGGCCAAGTGTTGGAGATATTGTTATTGTGGAATTTGGGAGTGGCCGTGTGAAAATTATTGGTGTTCTTGGAGATTATTGTTGTAGTTCTTGGTGTTGTTGGTGTTGTTCTTGATGTTCATCACCACCTTCATATATTGATGAAGATAAAGTGAATGTTAAATCTAAAAAGTTGAAGGAAAAGGGTGTATTATTTGTTAGTCTTGAAAGACACTACAACCAACAATGACCTATCAATCAAGTCTCAACCACTTTCCAACACTTTTCCATGATTTAAGGATCCATGTTTTAAGGAGAAGTACAATAAAGTCAAGTCTTGAAAACTTGAAATTGAAAAGGTGATACAAGAATTCCAAGGAACACAAGACTTGTCTCAAAACAGTCCACACACACTCCAAAAACAGTCCACAATCTTAAGGATTTGAGGACCAAGATGGAGACCACTCTCGGATTCACTACAACAACAACAATACGAGATAACAATGGTGTATTTGACACCCAAAACAGCCACAAAACGTGATGAACAAGATGAACAACAATAACACAAGTTTCGGATTCAACAAAGACCCCAAAACAGTCCACGATTTGCAAGAAAAATAAAGATAGATAGTGAGACATAAACTACAATAAGATCCAAGAACCCAAAGATATATTAAATCTAAAGACCCCTAGAACTTACGATAGCAACACCACACTCTTACGGTGACCACCAAGGGAATGAACTCGCCTCAAGATCTACCGTTTCCAAGCAAGAATCAATATTGGCTTTTCCAAGCCCTATGCTAAAGATGACTTTTCCAAGTCCTACCACTAAGTGTGTACACTCTCAAAAGAGAGAAGATATTTCTTTTCAATACTTCATCTTTTTAAAATCTGAAAAACTAATGAAAATAAGACTAAGGGGGCCTATTTATAGTGTATTACAAAGAAGACAAAAGACCACTTTGCCCTTAATGAGAGGGGCGGCCATGGTGTGTAAATACACCATGTGTAATGTCCAAAATACCCTTAATTAGGGTCCAAAACCGTGAGTCCTCAACCTTAAATTCTCCAAGCAATCTTCCACACGCGAGATTGCTTTAAGTAGCACTCAAAACGGGTCCTCCATGCATGTTCTTGTTTTCCCGAGGTGACCAAGTCTTGAGTCTCTATGTGTTGGCCTCCAACAATGTCATCAAAAGATAAGATGGCCATTTGTCCCGTATCATCCTCCCCTTCTTGAAAAGGATTCGACCTCGAATCCAAACCTTGCAAAACCAAAGAGAGGACAAACAAATACAAATTCCTCATGGCATGAGGGTTAGGGTTAGCATTACAAATCATCTCAACATGCCAAGGTTGCACATATTTGCAATATAACCAAGAATCCTTTGAAATGAATATTAAAAACTCAATAAAAGATGTGCAAAGGATTTGGTTATAGGATACATCAAAAGTAACACTTTGCTTGTCATGTTGACCAAGCAACAAGTTTGGTGCACCAACATCACCATTTCTAAATTTGGCACCGGGGTCAAATGTGAAAAGTGGCCATAGACACGGGTCTCGACAACACTTCCCTTTCCCGTGGTCTACACCTAAACTAAATGACATACTCTCTACAATAACATACATATCATCCAAATCAAATAGAGAGTAGAGAAAGGTATCACTCAAATCGACTTCTACTAAGGTGCTCTCATGTGTGTACTCACTACTAGTTTCCCAATAATCACTATGAGTACTCTCAACAAAGAAATCACACAAAGTAGAAGAAGGAGTAGCTTCCGCAACTACACATTCCTTACCCTTAAGAGTACTCTCATCTTCCAAGAAGAGATTTCCCTCTTTAGGAGGAATGTTGTCACACCATAGTGGGTTAGCATATAGGCTATAGCTTCCAAGGCAAGCTATACCGTCATTTTCACCACTAGGTTCATTAGAAGTGTTTAAATCATCTTCAAACAAGACATTACACCTAAAGAGAGTGTGATCTACCTCACGGACAGATTTGGAATAAGCAAGTTCCTCGCACTCTAAATGATCAATATCAAGTTTCAAGGATGTTCCAAACACAAGATTACCCCAAGAAGAGATCTCGGGTTCACCCCCACTTTGTTGACCAACATTTTTAAATACTTCACTCACTTGAGTCCTATTAAGCACATCACACACATACTCAAGTGGGGAACAATTTTCACCAACAAGTTGATCAACACCAATTACACAAGACGATGTACTTCCGTTCAACATATAAGCTTCAACACTAGGTGGACATAAATTGATCTTACAAGAAGAGTCAATTTCGTCATCAATAGGATCAACTAGTGTATCCAAACTCTCAATATGTACATCATCAACAAGAGGCAAGGAATCATTAGACTCATAAATAAGTAAGCTACTACTCACACTCAATGGCTTACTAGCCACACAATTGTCATTCACATGCACTAAAGTGTAAGAGTTAGCTATTTTACCTTTAAGATCTTGAGTAGACTCTTCCTTGCCGTGAGGTGAAGGTCCTCCACAAGCTTGGGCAGCAACTTCCTTTTGGCATTGTTCGCCTTCGCTTGCCATGTTGGTACCTACATAAATGTCCTTAGAAATGGAAGGACAACCAATGTTAGCACGGTTTGGTGGTAATCCCCTCACTTCGCTCAACACAACCTCTCCTTTTTCCACTCTCGGATTACCACCTTTCACTCCCTTACTCCTCTCAATCTTTTGTCTCTCATAATAATTCGAATTGGAGTAGGTAGGAACTTCTTTTTGCGGCCCTGGCAGAATGTACGTCTCGAGGCAATTTCCCCATCGGTCTCTTACAATATTAGGCCAATTTTTCACGTTAGGAACTTGATGTCGTGCAAACCAATCGGCACCCAAGCTCATATGACCGTAGGTTAAGGAGAAAACATCGCACCACACCTCCTCATGGTAATCAAATTGGGAGAAGACAACTTTTACCCTCTCGGTAACCTTGAACTCGCCCAAGTAGTATGGAACAAGTAAAGGTTCTCGCAATAACCCCAAGTGATCAACCATGGACGGAAAAATGTAGTTTCCATAGTACCTATCATTCAACACCATAAGGCAGCCCGGTATCCCACAAATAGTCACCTTTCCGGAGTGTACACTCCTTCTTGGATCTACATTGTAAGGCATACGAGTACCCCTTAGTTTTGGAGATGCATATCCTCTTCTTCTCATTGGACAACCTCCACTAGAGCTAGTATAACCATTCACACTATATCGACTTTGATAAGAAGTACTACAAGGTGGAGAATATGGATCTTCATACTCCTCACGTGTACCCTCATCATAGCTCTCATAAGCTTTGCAAACAAAAGGGTTATACCTAACACCCAATCTAGGTTCGGAGTAAGAAGTGTAAGACTCCTCACATGCCCCAACTTCATCATAAGATCCATTACGAGGTCCTACATCATCTCCAAAGTCACCATAAGCACTAGGCACTTCATTCACCTCATTTTCTCCCTCAAAACAGTAACTTTCAAATCTGCCCAAGTCTCGATCATGGTTATTTTCATAGCCTCCGCAATCTCCCTCAACTTCGTAGCCATAAAACCCTTCACTACAATCATAGTCTCCCATGTTGTAGTCACAATAATCCCCGGCTATCGAAGACATGTTCCCCTTATATCACCCTTTAAACCTACAAAATGAACAAACAAGATTAGTAGTAAAGATCCTCACCAACACTCGTATACACTCACCTTTGTGATCCTCACAATTGGAGCGGCGAATATTGAAAGTTGCTTATACTCCGGTAGTCAATAGGATGTCAATTCTACTTGGCGGCCGGAATAGATTCTTGTTTGATCGACTCAAGACAGAAAAATAAAATTCACTTACGAACTTGAAACAAAGAAGTTACTACGAGTTAAAAAAAATGAGAAAAGCACACAAACAACGAAGACACGAAGAAACGGATTCAATAATTAATCTACAACTAAGTAGGTGATTTACTAGTTGTTAATTAATTCTAGAATCAAGACATGAAACTAATGAAACAATAAGATGAAACTAAGAATCTAAAATTTTGAGCTCGGAAATATTGCGTGAACAGTAGCAGTGATGACATGGCAGTCACGTATTGGTTTCGGTCCCAC
The DNA here is from genome assembly GCA_030864215.1 of Capsicum pubescens. Lineage (NCBI taxonomy): Eukaryota > Viridiplantae > Streptophyta > Magnoliopsida > Solanales > Solanaceae > Capsicum > Capsicum pubescens. The sequence continues at coordinate 260,322,915 of CM061548.1, read as the reverse complement.
ACAACTTTTGTTGTCCAATTTCAAGTCTTGGTCAATTTTTAATTTGGACTTTGGTGGAATTTGTTTAAGGAGGGAAATTCAAACAAGTCTTGGAGCCCTTTTCAATTTCAAGTTTTCAAGACTTGACTTTATTGTACTTCTCCTTAAAACATGGATCCGTAAATCATGGAAAAGTGTTGGAAAGTGGTTGAGACTTGATTGATAGGTCTTGGTTGGTTGTAGTGTCTTTCAAGACTAACAAATAATACACCTTTTTCCTTCAACTTTTTGGATTTAGCATTCACTTTATCTTCAACAATATATGAAGGTGGTGATGAACATCAAGAACAACAACAACAACAACAAGAACTACAACAATAATCCTCAAGAACACCAACAATTTTTCACACGGCCAACTCCAATCCACAATAACAATACCTCCAACACTTGGCCAAGACAACCACAACTTCAACAAAAATGGTTTTCAATCCACCAATTAACAACAATATCACGTGGCCAAGCTTATAACAACAACAAGATGAAAACCACAAGGCCAAAACAGTTCACCACAACAAGGTCAACAATCTCACGGCTAAGACCACAAGGATAGCAACAACAATCGACTAAGTCCCCTTTGTGTTGTGTTTTCGATTTTACAAATGGTGAAAGGTGTGATGAACAACAAGAATACAACAACAACCTTTCAAGATCTACAACACCACCACAACACAAGGCCTTCAACTCGGTCAAGGCTAGAACAACAACAACATCCAATCGGCCACACTTGTTCACAACAATAATATTAACAATTCAAGCTCAAGTTTGGATCGACTCAAAGTGTTAGTGAGGAACAAATCTAACACTACAAACACACAAGACAAGTAAAATACTCCTAGACCTAGACTCAAGAACAAATCTCGTCCAAGAACACCACAAGAACACAATTTCGGCCAAGACAACAACAATGGACAGATTGCAATTTTCTGAAATTTTCAGATTTCAACTTTTTTTTTTTTTGTAGTTTTCAAGTCTCAAGCCCAAGATTGATCTTGTTAGAACAAAATCAAAGATGGCTTTGATACCAAATGATACAAGAATTCCAAGGAACACAAGACTTGTCTCAAAACAGTCCACACACACTCCAAAAACAGTCCACAATCTTAAGGATTTGAGGACCAAGATGGAGACCACTCTCGGATTCACTACAACAACAACAATACGAGATAACAATGGTGTATTTGACACCCAAAACAGCCACAAAACGTGATGAACAAGATGAACAACAATAACACAAGTTTCGGATTCAACAAAGACCCCAAAACAGTCCACGATTTGCAAGAAAAATAAAGATAGATAGTGAGACATAAACTACAATAAGATCCAAGAACCCAAAGATATATTAAATCTAAAGACCCCTAGAACTTACGATAGCAACACCACACTCTTACGGTGACCACCAAGGGAATGAACTCGCCTCAAGATCTACCGTTTCCAAGCAAGAATCAATATTGGCTTTTCCAAGCCCTATGCTAAAGATGACTTTTCCAAGTCCTACCACTAAGTGTGTACACTCTCAAAAGAGAGAAGATATTTCTTTTCAATACTTCATCTTTTTAAAATCTGAAAAACTAATGAAAATAAGACTAAGGGGGCCTATTTATAGTGTATTACAAAGAAGACAAAAGACCACTTTGCCCTTAATGAGAGGGGCGGCCATGGTGTGTAAATACACCATGTGTAATGTCCAAAATACCCTTAATTAGGGTCCAAAACCGTGAGTCCTCAACCTTAAATTCTCCAAGCAATCTTCCACACGCGAGATTGCTTTAAGTAGCACTCAAAACGGGTCCTCCATGCATGTTCTTGTTTTCCCGAGGTGACCAAGTCTTGAGTCTCTATGTGTTGGCCTCCAACAATGTCATCAAAAGATAAGATGGCCATTTGTCCCGTATCAAAAGGGCTCCAAGACTTGTTTGAATTTCCCTCCTTAAACAAATTCCACCAAAGTCCAAATTGAAAAATTGACCAAGACTTGAAATTGGACAACAAAAGTTGTGTGGGACCGAAACCAATACGTGACTGCCATGTCATCACTGCTACTGTTCACGCAATATTTCCGAGCTCAAAATTTTAGATTCTTAGTTTCATCTTATTGTTTCATTAGTTTCATGTCTTGATTCTAGAATTAATTAACAACTAGTAATCACCTACTTAGTTGTAGATTAATTATTGAATCCGTTTCTTCGTGTCTTCGTTGTTTGTGTGCTTTTCTCATTTTTAACTCGTAGTAACTTCTTTGTTTCAAGTTCGTAAGTGAATTTTATTTTTGTGTCTTGAGTCGATCAAACAAGAATCTATTCCGGCCACCAAGTAGAATTGACATCCTATTGACTACCGGAGTATAAACAACCTTTCAATATTTGTCGCTCCAATTGTGAGAATCACAAAGGTGAGTGAATACGAGTGTTAGTGAGAAGTTTTTACTACTAATCTTGTTTGTTCATTTTGTAGGTTTAAAAGGTGATATAAGGGGAATATGTCTTCGATAGCCGGGGATTATTGTGACTACAACATGGGAGACTATGATTGTAGTGAAGGGTTTTATGGCTACGAAGTTGAGGGAGATTGCGGAGGCTATGAAAATAGCCATGATCGAGACTTGGGCAGATTTGAAAGTTACTGTTTTAAGGGAGAAAATAAGGTGAATGAAGTGCCTAGTGCTTATGGTAACTTTGGAGATGATGTAGGACCTCGTGATGGATCTTATGATGATGTTGGGGCATGTGAGGAGTCTTACACTTCTTACTCCGAACCTAGATTTGGTGTTAGGTATAACCCTTTTGTTTGCAAAGCTTATGAGAGCTATGATGAGGGTACACGTGAGGAGTATGAAGATCCATATTCTCCACCTTGTAGTACTTCTTATCAAAGTCGATATAGTGTGAATGGTTATACTAGCTCTAGTGGAGGTTGTCCAATGAGAAGAAGAGGGTATGCATCTCCAAAACTAAGGGGTACTCGTATGCCTTACAATGTAGATCCAAGAAGGAGTGTACACTCCGGAAAGGTGACCATGTGTGGGATACCGGGCTGCCTCATTGAGCTAAATGATAGGTACCATAGAAACTACATCGTTCCATCCATGGTTGACTACTTGGGGTTGTTTCGTGAGCCTTTACTTGTTCCATACTTCTTGGACGGGTTTAAGGTTACCGAGAGGGTCAAGGTTGTCTTCTCCCAATTTGAATACCATGAGGAGGTGTGGTGCGATATTCTTTCATTGACATACGGTCATGTATGCTTAGGTGCCAATTGGTTTGCACAACATAGAGTTCCAAACGTGCAAAATTGGCCAAATATTATAAGAGACCAGTGGGGGAATCGCCTCATTACTTACTTGCTGCCAAAGCCACGAAGAGAAATGCCTACCTACTCCAATCCGAATTATTATGAGAGACAAAAGATTGAGAGGAGTAAGGGAGTACAGGGTGGTAATCCGAGAGTGGAAAAGGAGAGGTTGTGTGGAGCAAAGTAAGAGGATTACCACCAAACTATGCTAACATTGGTTGTCCTTCTATTTCTAAGGACATTTGTGTAGGTACCAACATGGCAAGCGAAGAAGAACAATGCCAAAAGGAAGTTGCTGCCCAAACTTTTGGAGGACCTTCACACCATGACAAAGAAGAATCTACTCAAGGACTTCAAGGTAAAATGGCAAACTCTTACACTTTTGTACATGTGAATGATAATTGTGTGGCTAGTAGCCCATTGAGTGTGAGTTGTAGCTTGCCTATATGTGAGTGTATTGTTTCTTTGCCACTTGATGATGATGTACATGTTGTGAGTGTGGATACACTAGTTGATCCTATTGATGACCGAATAGACTCTTCTTGTAAGATCGATTTATGTCCACCTAGTGTTGAAACCATTATGTTGAATGAAAGTACGTTATCTTCTGAAATTTGTGTTGATCAACTTATGTGTGAAAATTACCCACCACTTGAGGATGTGTATGATGTAATTAATGAACCTCAAGTATGTGATGATGTTGAAAATGTTGATCAAAGTGAGAATGAACCCAAGAGCTCTTCTTGGGGTAATGTTGTGTTTGAAACATCCTTGAAACTTGATGTTGATCATTTAGAGAGTGAGGAACTTGCTTGTTCCAAATCTATCCGTGAGGTAGATCACACTCTTTTTATGTATAATGTCTTGTTTGAAGATGATTTAAACACTCCTAATGAACCTAGTGGTGAAAATAATGGTATAGCTTGCCTTGGAAGCTATAGCCTATATGCTAACCCACTATGGTGTGACAACATTCCTCCTAGAGAGGGAAATCTCTTCTTGGAAGATGAGAGAACTCTTAAGGGTAAGGAATGTGTAGTCGCGGAAGCTACTTCTTCTTCTACTTTGTGTGATTTCATTATTGAGAGTACTCATGGTGATTATTGGGAAACTAATAGTGAGTACACACATGAGAGCACCTTAGTAGAAGCCGATTTGAGTGATACCTTTCTCTACTCTCTATTTGCTTTGGATGATATGTATGCTATTGTAGAAAGTATGTCATTTAGTTTGGGTGTAGACCACGGGAAAGGGAAGTGTTGTCGAGACCCGTGTCTATGGCCACTTTTCCCATTTGACCCCGGTGCCAAATTTAGAAATGGTGATGCTGGTGCACCAAACTTGCTGCTTGGTCTACATGACAAGCAAAGTGTCACTCTTGATGTATCCTATAACCAAATCCTTTGTACATCTTTTATTGAGTTTTTAATATTCATTTCAAAGGATTCGTGGTTATATTGCAAATATGTGCAACCTTGGCATGTTGAGATGATTTGTTATGCTAACCCTAACCCTCATGCCATAAGGAGTTTGCATTTGTTGGTCCTCTTTTTGGTTTTGCAAGGTTTGGATTTGAGGTCGAATCCTTTTCAAGAAGGGGAGGATGATACGGGACAAATGGCCATCTTATCTTTTGATGACATTTTTGGAGGCCAACACATAGAGACTCAAGACTTGGTCACCTCGAGAAAACAAGAACATGCATGGAGGACCCGTTTTGAGCATAACTTAAAGCAATCTCGCGTGTGGAAGATTTCTTGGAGAATTTAAGGTTGAGGACTCACGGTTTTGGACCTTAATTAAGGGTATATTGGACATTACACATGGTGTATTTACACACCATGGCCGCCCCTCTCATTAAGGGCAAAGTGGTTTTGTTATCTTCATTTGTAATATATATAAATAGGCCCCCTTAGTCTTATTTTCACTAGATTTTAAAAGGATGAAGAATTGAAAGACATAACTTCTCTCTTTTGAGAGTGTAACACCCTTAGTTGTAGGACTTGGAAAAGTCATCCTTAGCATAGGGCTTGGAAAAGCCAATATTGATCTTTGCTTGGAAACGGTAGATCTTGAGGCGAGTTCATTCCCTTGGTGGTCACTGTAAGAGTGTGGTTTTGATTGTTACATTCATTAGGGGTTAGTGTTGAAATACACTTGGTTCTTAATCTTGTAATAATCTTGGTCTCACTATCTATCTTTATTTTTCTTGCAAATCGTGTATGTGTTGTGTAGTGGACTATTTTGGGGTCTTCGTTGAATCCGAAACTTGTATTATTGTTGTTCATCTTGTTCATCACGTTTTGTAACTGTTTTGGTGTTAAAATATACTCTTGTATCTTGTATTCTTGTTGTTGGTAGCGAATCCGAGTGAGGTCTCCATCTTGGTCCTCGAATCCTAAAGATTAGTGGACTGATTTGGTGTTTGTTTCGTGCTTCCCTTGTCAATCCCGTATCAGGTAGGGTAGGATATCTTTAAGGAACAACATGGCTAAACCCTCCTTGAACATCTACATCACACTATTTCATCCAACTTTTGATCATGGTCCACTTCTTTTGTTTTCATTTTTTACACATGTGCCTACTTTTTATTTTCTTAGTTCACCAATTTTCCTTTTCATTTTTTTTGCACCCTTAGTGGGTTTTTCCATTTCCTTATTTTTTTTAATACTTAAGCTCATAGGCACTTACTTAGAACTTCATGGCCCAAAATTACCTTTTTCAATTATCACCACCCCCAACTTAGGCTTTTAGCCTCAAGTTGTAATTTTAAGTTCAAGGAGGGTAGGGTTCAAAAAAAGGATAAAGATTTAAAGGCTCGTGGCTTGCAATGTATTTTCCAAAGAAAGGTATAAAGGCTCAAAGTGGGTGACTAGAGACAACATCTATGCAAGGGTAGGTTTTTTAGGCTAAAGTGGACTTCCAATGTTGCAAAGATGGCCTAAGATCATCACCCAACCAAGTAGAATCAAAATTAGACTTGAGAGGCTAATTGGTCATGTTTTGGATGGTACAAGTACATATGCTATTTGGACAAATAATCTCACCACACACGTCATATAAAATTTTCCAAGGAGGTTTAATTTTCCCTTCCGCTAGAGACAAAAAATAGACAATCTCCCAATTTTCACAAGTCAAAATTTTAGAGTCACAAAAATAGAAAAAGATATTTTACAAGGTTTCTCACGTCCATGCCCTTGATTTTTTTAAAATTTTGGATGGAGGGGAGTATTCACTTTGCATGGGCACCATGCATGATTTGCTAATTATAGCACCAACACAAGCCTTGATCTCATATTGTGGTTTCGTACGGGCCAACCAACCATATGGCTAATCAATATTTTCCATAGGTATAAATGTGATCCCAAAATCTGAAATGCTGCAGGTACTCAGATTTCCCTTGTGTTTGTGACTTTGATGCCACGGGTTGATCTTGGGGGTATTTATATGTCCAAAAACCACTATTCACCCATATTTGGACTTATTTTGAGAATGAAAATTGTGTTAATTATATTGAATTATGAGCTAAATTATATTGCGTGGCTAACCGATGTGATTAGAGATACAAGATAAATTTCCCATGGATTAGGAAGAAAATTAGATACATATCATAAGGATTCAAAAGACCATGTTGATCAAAGTCAAAAACATTGTAGATGCATGAGAGTATGGATAAAAGAACAGAGCTGAAGATAGACGAAAATAAAGAGAGGAAATGGAGAAAAATTCCAGTGATGCAATGTTATCTAGACGCTTCGCGTCGACTGGTAAAAAGCATGCCTTAGCTAAAATATAAAGAACAATTTCCAGTGCATCGACGCAATGTCAATGCATCGATCCGAGGTGTAAAGTTTTGACACTTAGTCATATTTTCACGAACAAATTCCAGTGACACGATGCTATGTCAATGCGTTGCGTCGTGTGGTGAAGAACTTGACTTCGTCTGATTTTTTAAGGTAAATTCAAGTGCATCAATGTGATGTTGATACGACGCGTTGGCTTTGTTGACACGATTATCAACGTATTGCGTCAAGGCTTCATATCTGGTGAATTTTTTCCAAGTATAAAAGGAACATGTGAGCACAATTCCAAACACCTTTGGCAAGTATAGAAGTGGAAGAAAAGCATAGAATTCTTCTTTTTAGGGTTCTTATTATTTCTTTTGAACTTCTTCACCGCAAGAATAATTTTGGGTATGATTAATTACTTATTTTTTATGTTTAATTCAAACATGAGTGGCAAAATACCCTTTTTCTGAGATTGAGGTCATGAACATGATTACTCTTTGATATTCTTCATAGTAGATTCTTTTTGGATTATCATCTGGGTTTTTCTTAATTTCATGAGCTTACTATTTTAATGATTCGCCGCCATTAGAATAAATTTATATTTCTATGTGAATCTGTGTGAATCCGGGAGGAGAATTGTAGATTAGAACAAGGAAATTAAGGAGCAAGATTCTTTCCCTTTTATAAAATAAGGGGTTTGAATTAGCATCTAGGATAGGATATACCTAGAAGTTTTGTTTGGTTCAATTGCCAGAAAATAACTTTGTGAATCTAGAAGAATTGTTTTATCTCTGCGGGAGTTTTAGCTGCAATATTTAATAGAGAAAAGATTTTAGGTCGGGAGACCAAGATCGTTGCCTAAACCTTGCGAACAAACAACCCGATAACCAATTAGACTACTATAAGAATAAAGATTTGTATGATTGTTCGAGAATCCTCAACCCTGGAATTGTTATCATAACTATTTACAACCGTTGCTTGCTTTGCTCTAGTCATAAAATTTTATTTCTTTTTTATTAATTTATATTTTATTTTCAATTTTAAAATCATCTTAATACTATACAACACCTAATACTCATTGTCTGAAATAAAAAGTTGGTTAAATTTCTAGTTGTTTAGTCCTCGTGGGGATGATATCTGATTGTCTAAATCACAAGATTACTTGTACGATCACGTGCACTTGTGTGTGTGTCTGAGTCGCAATAAGTTTTAGGCGCCGTTGCTGGGGACTAATATAATTAGTTAACTACTAAATTTTGTGTTTGATATTAAGTTTAGATGTTAACAACTTGATCTTAGCGGCTGAATTTTTGCAGGTTTAGCTGAATCCAGGACTGGCGAGAGATAAAGAACTGGTAGAGACTTTTGTAGAACCAGAGCAAATCTTTCAACAAAGGCGAAGAATGGATGAACAAAGAAATGAACCAATCTATCCAAATGCCAAAAATATTCTGCCTTTTATTATTCCAGTTGTTCCTTCTCAACCAGCTTCTAGACCTGTTCATGAGGTGGCAATCCCACTCACGAATCATGTGACGAGTAGTATTCTTAAGCCTGAACTACGAGGTTGATTTGAATTGAATTAGAATATAGTGCAATTGCTGAATTCAGTGGGGCAATTTCATGGCCTTTCACATGAAGATCCACAGCAGCACATACAAACCTTCTTGGAAATCAGTGAAACATATATTCCTGGAGGGGCGAATCCTGATTATGTCAGGTTGACACTCTTTCCCTTCTCTCTAATGGGGAAAGAAAAAAGGTGGTTACATGCTGAACCCCCACTGTCCATCACTATATAGGAAGATTTAGCTCCAAAATTCCTGATTTGATTCTTTCGATCCGGAAAAAGTTCACACTTGAGGAGCGAGATCTTGAGTTTTAGACAGAAAGAAGGAGAGAATCTCTACCAAGCTTGGGAGAGATTTAAGGGTATGTTCGAAAATTTCCCTCACCATCATCAATCCAATGATATTCTTGTGCATACTTTCATCGAAGAATTGGAGCCAAACACAAAAAATCTCTTGGATGCAGCAGCAGGTGGACAGGATCTTGAGAAGACGTATGAATAATTGTACACATTGCTGAATCGGATTTCACAAGGAAATCCTGACTGGCATGCAGATTCAAGAAGTACTCTTAGGAAAGTTGCAGGGGTATTGGAGGTAGATCAGTTCATAGCATTACAGGCCCAAATCGCGGCTATGTAAAATCATATGATTACTTATCTTAATAATATAAAGTTGGGTATTACACAACCAGCATCCACAATGAATGTAGTCCAATAAGCAAGTTCTTGGTGTGAGGTTTGCAAAGTGGAGAGCATATAGCTGATGCTTGCACGGCTAACCCGAATTCTGTTAACTAAGTGGGAAATACAAATCGGCAGGGACAACAAAATTTTGGTAACATGTATAATCCCAACTGGAGGAACCATCCCAATTTCTCATGGAGTGAAAATCAGGCATAGAATACAAATTAGTATAAGGGACAAGTTCAACCAAATCAACAGCTGGCTCAGAACAATAAAGATACTGCTGCTCAAACTAGCAAAATAGAGGAATTAATGAAACAGTTTATGGCTCAACAACCACAATTTTTAACTGAAATTAAGACTCAATAGGCACAGTTTGCAGCTGAGTTAAAGAGTCAACAATTGCTAATGAAAAATCTAGAGTTACAGTTAGGTCAAATTGTAGGGGCATAAAATACAAGACCTCAAGGAGTATTACCTAGCAATATAGAGACAAATCCTAAGAAGGTAAATGCGGTTACAACAAGGAGTGGGCTACAAACTAAAGAGATAGTTCAGGAGTAGGTTAGTCCCACAATTAATGATGAAGGAGCTAAAGACAATGCAGAGCAAAAAATCAAGAAAAAAGTGGCAAGTGAAGAAATTCATGTGGAGAAGAAGACTCTTCCCTTACCTTTTTCTCAAAGGGCAAGGAAGCATCAAGAGAAAGCGAGTTACAAGAAGTTCTTAGATCTTCTGAAGCAGGTTCAAGTGAATCTTTCTCTTGTTGATATTCTGCAGAGTGTGCCAAAATCTACAAAATACTTGAAGGACATATTTTCAAATAAGAACCGGTTGACCGAATATGCTACAGTTGTACTTACTCAAGAGTGTACGTCCAAGATTCAAAACAAATTTCCCACCAGGCTTAAGGATCCAGGTAGTTTCACCTTGCAGATTACCATTGGACAGACCATTTGTGCTCATGGATTATGTTACTTGGGAGCTAGCATAAATCTTATGCCCATATCATGGTACCCGAAGATGGGTCTTGGGAGTCCCAAACCCACTACTATTATTTTGCAGTTGGCAAATTGATCACTTAATAGGCCAGATAGTATTATTGAAGATGTGTTGGTGCAAGTAGGATCTTTAATCTTTTCGGTGGATTTTGTAATTCTTGAATTTGATGTTGATCCTGTGGTTCCATTTATTTTGGGATGACCCTTCTAGCAATAGGACAGTCACTAATTAATGTAGCAACCGAGAAAATAACAATGCGAGTGCATAATAAAGTAGAAGTCTTTGATGTGTACAAGGCGCTGAAGCTGCCAGCTATATATGAGAAGTTGTCATCTACATTGGTTATTGACCTTACATTACATTGGCAGTTGTTGTTGTCTAGTAATCCATTAGAGCTATCTTTGATGGGTTATGATCTTTATGGAGATATGGAAGCATTGGAATTAGTCCAGGTTAGGAATTTGGCAGTGGTTGAGATGAAGAAAGTTCCTATAGAACCATTGAATAGGCTAATTGGCCCATCTCCCAAGCCCTTAGTTGAAAAAGCTCCTAACTTGGAGTTTAAGATTCTTTCTCCTCATTTACAATATATTTTTATTTGTGATCAAGATACTTTACCTATTATTTTATCTGCAGGATTAATAGATGTACAGGTAAAGGAAGCTATAGCAGTCCTAAAGAGGAGAAGAAAGGTGAGGAGAAGAAAAGTGATTGGTTGGAAAATATCTGATATTATAGGAATCAATCCAGTATTTTGCATGCATAACATCTACATAAAAGAGGTTTACAGACCAAGAGTGCAGTAGCAAAGAAGGTTGAATCCTATAATAAAGGAGGTGGTCAGAAAAAAAGTGATTAAGTGGTTAGATAGTGGTATTGTCTACCCAATTTCCAATAGCAAATGGGTGAGTCCAGTGCACTGTGTATCGATAAAAGAAGGGATGACCGTGGTAACTAATGATGATAATGATTTAACCCCACACACATGTTAACCGGTTGGAGGATCTGTATTGACTATCAAATGTTGAATGAAGCTACTCATAAAGATCACTATCCGATTCCTTTCATTGACAAAATGTTGGATAGATTGGTCGGAGAAGAGTATTATTATTTTATGTATAGGTACTCCGGCTACAATCATATAATCATAGCACCAGAAGACCAGGAAAAGAACACTTTCACTTGTCCCTATGGCACATACGTATTCAGACGCATTCCCTTCGGCTTATGTAATTCACCTGCTGCATTTCAGAGATGTATGATGGCTACATTCTCCAACATGGTTGAAGACTTTGTGGGGGTATTCATGGATGATTTCTCTGTGTATGGTAATTCTTTTTAAAACTGCTTGTAGAATCTTAAAAGAGTTCTAGCTTGATGAGAAGAGACAAACTTGGTTCTAAATTGGGAAAAGTGCCACTTTATGGTTAAGAAAGGAATTTTCCTAGGCCATAAAGTATCATGTAAAGACTCAAGGTAGATAAGGCGAAGGTAGAAGTGATTAAAGAATTGCCACATCTAGTTACAGTTAAAGGAGTGCAGAGTTTTCTGGGACATGCAAGTTTCTATAGGTGGTTCATTTAAGATTTCTCAATAATTGCAAGCCCTATGAGTAAATTATTGGAGAAAGAAGCCAAATTTGAGTTCGGGGCTGATTTCCAAGAAGCCTTTGTAAAACTAAAGAAGAAATTGACTGAAGCACCAATTCTGATTGTACCAGATTGGGAGTTACTATTTGAGCTGATGTGTGATGCTAGTGACGTTGTTGTGGGAGTGATTTTGGGTTAGAGAAGAGATAAGGTATTTTGATCAATCTACTATGCTAGCAAAGTATTAAATGATGCTCAAGTTAATTATACGGTTACAGAGAAAGAGATGCTTGCATTTGCATACACATTCGACAAGTTTAGATCTTACTTAGTTGGCACTAAGGTCATAGTTCATATTGATCATGCTGTCATTAAGTATCTTGTGAACAATAAGGATGCACAACCTCGACTGATTAGGTAGATTTTGCTACTCCAAGAATTTAATCTTGAGGTGTGAGTTAGGAAAGGAGCTGAAAATCAAGTTTTGACCACTTGTCACGGCTGGAAAGTTGAAACCATATTATTGATGACTCTCTTAGTATTAAGGAAGAGTTTCCTGATGATAAGTTGTTTTCTTTAGAAGCAGTTAAGTTCTGGTATGCTGATATTGTGAATTTTATAGCTTGTGAGGTCCCTCCTGATGCCACCACACAACAAAGGGAGAAATTGCTCCATGATTCACATACCTATATGTGGTATGAACTATATCTCTTTAATCAGGGTCCAGATGGATTTATTTATAGGTGTATCCCAGAGGCAGAATTTCAAAGGTTCTTGAAGATTGCCACTCATCCCCTTATGGTGGATACTATGAGGGTAAGAGGACTACTAGAAAAGTGATGCAATCAGGTTTTTTCTGGCCTACATTGTTTAGGGACGCAATTGCTTTTGTTAAAAATTATGATCAATGTCAAAGGTTGGATATTATATCTAGGCATCATGAGATTCCCCTCAACAATATTTTAGAAGTCGAAGTCTTTGATGTTTGGGGGATCAATTTCATGGGCCTATTCCTACATTCAAAAGGCAATCTGTACATTTTTGTAGCGGTTGATTACGTCTCTAAATGGGTTGAAGTTGTGGCTTGTCCAACTAATGATGTAAGGGTGGTGATGAAATTTGTGAAGAAGAACATATTTTCCAGATTTGGTACACCTAGAGCGATAATTAGTGACAGAGGTACGTACTTTATCAACACTTGGTTCAAAAATAATCTTGCTAAATATGGTGTTAGGCATAAGGTTTCCACTGCGTACCATCCCCAAACTAGTGGACAAGTTGAGGTGTCCAACTGAGAGATTAAGCAGATATTACAAAAGACTGTGAATGGATAGCAGAAATATTGGGTTGGGAAGTTAGATGATGCATTTTAGGCTTACAGAATAGCTTACAAGATGCTTATTGGGATGTCCCCATATCGCTTGGTTTACGAAAAAGCATGCCATCTGCCTGTGGAGTTGGAACATCAAAAGCATATTAGGTTGTGAAAAAGCTGAATCTTGAGATGACTGTTGTGGGGGGAAAATGATTACTGCAGCTGAATGAGCTTGACGTGTTTAGGCTTCATTCCTACAAAAATGCCAAACTATACAGAAGACCAAAAGATGGCATGATAAATAAATTCAAGAGAGAGTATTTGAACCTGGACAACTTGTTTTGTTGTTCAATTTAAGGCTTAAGTTGTTCCCGAATAAATTATGATCGAAATGGTCTAGACCATTAGAGATGGTGTGAATGACACCTCATGAAGCTGTAGAGTTGTGGAATAAAGAAAAGACGGAGAAGTTGCTAGTGAATAGACAGCGTGTAAAACATTATTGGGTTGATCATCCGAATAAGCACAAAGAGTCTATCACCTTTTGCTGAAGGGTAGAACTGAGCCAAGTCGTGCCATGACATAAAATAAGGTGTTGTGTGGGAGGCAACCCATAAATATAATGTAATATGTAGTTTAATTTTGAGTAGTTGAAGAATAAAAAGAAAAATAAAAAAAAATGAGTCATGCCACGACAAAAAATAGGCCACTTGGTGGGAGGAAACCCACTTTTACTTACATGATTTTGTTATTTTTGATTGATGTGCAGGAACGATAACCTTGGTGGAGAAAGAAAAGATTGGAAGATGATGAACATGGGTCTTTGAGTAAGTAAATAGGTGATATATGGTAATAAAAAGGTAAGGGGTAAGAAAAGATGTATTAAAATATGGGAAATTTAGCTTTAGAAAATTTTTTAGGTGCAATTTCTAGTGAATCGATGCTATCTTGGCGCGTCACGTTGAAGTGCATAAATTCCACACTTAGAAACTTTTTCTAAAGCTATTTATAGTGAATCAATATGATTCTGACACTTTGCATCAGTCCTATCAACGCGGTAAGCTTTGCGCCGCATCGGCTGGCATGCTAGCAACACTTAGACTAATTTTTTGATGCTACTTCTAGAGAAGCGACGCGAACAAGACATGTCGTATCAATTCTCCAATGCGATATATGACGTGTCGCATTGACCGTTCAATTCTAGGTGCCCTCTATATATATGACCTTAACTCATTCCATATTTCACCCCAACCCTAGCGCCGCCACTGCCCTTAAATTCCCTCAATTTGAATATTAATTTTTATTTTTGTGGTGCATAATTCATCCTTCATTTTCTATTCATCAATTCAAAGGTATGTCTTGTACCCTTTATTTACTCAAAGTTGTTTGATATGGTAAATAATAATTAGGATGCTAAATAGTTAATGATGAAGAGCATAATCTTGTTTTGATTTGTGGACTTGAGATGATAAATTATATGTTTAGGTGAATTAGTGACAATAATTGTATAGGTTTTGGGTTTTATTTGAGCTATGACTTGTAGATGTGTTGTGGTGGATTATTGAAATTGTTTTGACTGCTCTGAGTTCTTGTGAATTACTATAAGCTATGTCGAGATTAGAATGTTTATGTGCTTGTTAAAGTATGAAGTACTCTTTCAAAGTGACTTAGTTTCTAAATAAATGAGTTGATTTGCTGAATCATGGGGAAATTTCAAGAATATTACAATGATGATGCTCAATATATGATAGAAACTAAGTGTGTGGTGAATACTATGTCATAATACCTTAGTGGTAGCTATGAGGGACTGAAGTTAGTATGGTAAAGAGAGGTCATGTAGTCATAAGTGGAGGTGTTTATGTGAAAAATTATTAATTCATTAGTCCTTGAGTTGAGATTGTGAATTATACCAATTTTGAAAAGTCTTTATGTGTTTATATTGAATAACCCGATGCTTGTACTTGTAAAATAAAAAGGGGAAGTCAGAGTACCCTAGTGCATTTATATACAAAACTGTGTTGCAACTAAGTGTGGGGTAAATTTCAAACTTAGTGGTGGCTAGATTTGATGGTGCGTGTTTTATATGTTTGTGGGATGTTATGTTTAAAAGGTACAATGTCGAGAAGCCACTAATAAAGAATCAAAGAGAAAAATATAGCTGGACCATCTGAGCCCAGGCAGAAAAGGAGCTGTGAAGCTGACCAGGTGCCTGCTGCCCTAAATGTTCTGAGGGGTCAAAGAAGGTTTGGAACTAAGGTTTTGGTAGCTGCAGGACGAAAGTGGTACTCTCAACACAAAGAGTCAAAATATTCAGCCGATCAATTTATCAATAGGCAAGCTTGATGAACGAATATCCATATATGATGAGAAAGATAGAGGCCCACCACATGAATTTTCTCTTTGAGTAGCCGGGTACATGCAACTTAAGCTTAGTTCGGGAATTCTATGTGAATTAGAACTCGAAAGATTTTGAGGTTGAGCTACGTGGTCATTGATAACTTTCACTGCGAATACTGTTAATGAGTTATTAAGTGCACCATTTGCGGATATGGAGACACTAAAGACAATGATCATTAAGCTACCATATTAGCATATCCATCGTCTCCTATGCGGCACTAAATCTACGGTTAGATGGATTTTCCACAAAGAAGGAGGTATGCATGTATTACTTCCATTTGCTCATTTGATCAGAGAGGCACATTTATGGGCTAGAATTATCTATGCCTGTCTTTTTCATGGGAAACATATAATGGAGGTGACCCGTGATGGGGTGTGTTTTATTTATACTTTAATACATAATGATGTGGATGTGAATATGGGTGCCATTATTTTTCGGTGCTGAGGAAGGCTCGATTCTTAGGGGTCGTAGATATGGGTTTGGAGGGCTGCTGACCAGATTTTGAGGCAACAAGGTATGCTCGAGGAGGAGGCAGATTATTTACCACTTGTTAGGGACATACCATTGGATATTTCTCGCACCAAAGGACCAACTCCTCATGGAGTGAATCTGACTATGCTCGAGCATCAAGTTCGAACTAATGAGATCACAGCCCGTATGTATGGGTTGGCTATGTTGCAATTGAGGATTGGGGGGCATTCATCTACCCAATAGGAGATTTATGCGGTTGAGCTGGACTATCCATTAGGACCTCATGCTTAGACTTTTTCCACGCATTAGCCCAGATTCTCATGATCCAGTCTTATGATAAGTCTGAGGATGAGGAGCAGTCCTATGATGGAGATTCTGGTGATGACTTGGGTGATGATGATGATGTTGATGCTGATACTGATGTGATGGCCATGGTATCATTTGACTGAGCAGGGATTATGATTCCACCCTGCGTTATATATATTGCTAGCACTGGGACAACGCTATGTTTAAGTGTAGGGTGGTTTGTCGTTGATCATATTCATCTCTATCTCTTCCATTTTTAATATCTAAATAATGTTGGTTTTGGTTGAACAATTTTTTTTTATTTCTATTTTTATGTTCTGTGGGTTGTAAGCTGACAATATTGCCCTTTTAGGCAAGATGATTGCCCTCTTTGACAAATTTAGTTTAAAAGTATTTGCTTTATTTACAATATTTTATTTTCACCCTTTGAGCTAAATTTTCAAATTACGAGTATTATGTGTGCCCTTTTTGGCAATTTTTTCTATGCAACATCATAGTTAGTTGCCTTCCCCTATGATAGATGGATGACAACCGTCTTAAGAGGAGTGCATCTTTAGAAGCTAAGAAAATAATAGGACCCTGATAACTACCTTTGAAAAATGTGGTGTGTTGGGCAAAATGTTTTAATTTGATTATAAATGAAATTGTGTTGAAACAAAATGAGATATTTTTAAATATAAGTCCTAACAAGTGTAGCTGATTTGATTGGCTTAATGTTGAATTTGATAAAGTGCAGTGTCAGAAATCGTAAGTATCTGACTTGATTCTTAGTATGCACTGAGTGAGTAAGTATTTATTTATATTCTACATGTATAGGAATGACTAGAACTGGCCCGATGTGTTTACAAAGCGAAATAAAGGGTGTTAGGTGTAGGAAGTGATTTAGGCATATCTTTGTTAACCGAACTATAAAGACTTTATTTACCTACCCTTATGCATAACCTTAGTTAAGCCTCATTGAGCCTATAGCCTGATTTCTTTGGTAGCCTCATATGTAGCCGAATCCTTTCTTTGATAGACCTTAATTTGATCCATAGTTCCTAAGCGCTTTAATACAAATAATGGAATAAGGGGGAATGTGAAGTATTGAGAAAGAAAAAGGTGAAAGTGAAGCTCTGGAGAAGTGATTTGTGCATTTAATTGTGACGGTTATGAGTTAGAAAAATATATGTGATGAAAATTTCAGTTATTGTTGCTCGATTTTTGTTACAATGAACCTGTTTTGTCCCTGGTCCATTTAGGAAAATTTGCACCTCAACTAAGGCAAATTGCTTTAGGTTGAGGGTGGCTACTATAGGGGTGCGTAACAAGAATCATGGTATGAAGAAAATCTGAAAATTGAATTATAATGTAAAAGGAAAAATACTCCCACCGTAGTGTAGTTAATGTGCTTAGAAAGATTGGGGTGAAACAATGGATGTGTAAAGATAATAATAAAATAAAAAGTTGGGTTGATAAAAGGTGAGTAAGCTTGAAGGTGGTGATGTATTAAAGTGCTTAGGAGATTTGTCACTATTTCCCAAATAGTTCCTACCCGTCCCTTAGCCTGCATTATAACTATAAAAGACCTATTTGATCCTACATTTCAACATTCGACTATTAGTGGAGTAATACACTAAGTTCAAGCCTATGGTTCATTACCTATTATGTATGAATTCTTTGTTGAGAGTGAGTGATTGCATTTTGATATTCCCCGCCTGATTAAGATTGTTAAATAATGAGTAAGATGGGGAAAACTTTCTTGTTGTGAGGGTGCATGCGGATGAAAGTCCGGATTACTTATTGTGTTGTTTGATTGCGTGCATTTATTAAGTTTGCCAGCAAATTGAATGTCACTATTTGGATAATTAAGTGTAAAATAAAGGTTCATATGCCCAACGCTAGCATGACTCTTAGGTTGTGATCAGAAGGTTGATGATGATGTTGCTTGAACTTGTTTGAGGACGAACAAGGTTTTAAGTGTGGGATGGTGATCTTGGGCATATTTATATGTCCAAACACCATAATTTACCCATATTTGGACTTTTTTTTTAGAATGAAAATTATGCTAATTATATTGAATTGTGAGTTAAATTGTGTTTCGTGGCTAACCGATGTGATTAGAGATACAAGGTAAATTTTCCATGGATTCGGAACAAAATTGGATACATACCATGAAGATGCAAAAGACCATGTTGATAAAAGTCAAAAACATTGTAGATGCATGAGAGTACGGATAAAAGAACGGAGATGAGGATTGACGGAAAGAAAGAGAGAAAATGGGGAAAAATTCTAGTGACGCGATGCATCGCATCGACTGGTAAAAAGCATGCCTTGGCAAAAATTTGAAGAACAACTTCCAGTGCATCGACGCGATATAAACGCGTCGCATTGATGCGTAAGTGTTGTGCCTTAGAAAAAAATTTCATCTGCAACTTCCAGTGTATCGACACAATGTCAATGCATCTCATCGATGTGTAAAGTTTTGACACTTAGTCATATTTTGAAGAATAAATTCCTGTGACACGACGCGATGTCAATGCGTCGCATCGTGTGGTGAAGAACTTGACTTAGTCTGATTTTTAAAGGTAAATACCAGTGCATCAACATGATGTTGATGCGATGCGTTGGCTTTGTTGATGCGATTATCGACGCATCGTGTAAAGGTTTCAGATCTGGTAAAATTTTCTCAAGTATAAAAGGAACACGTGAGAACAATTCCAAACACCTTTGGCAAGCATAGCAACGGCAGAAAAGCATAGAATTCTTCTTTTTAGGGTTCTTATTATTTCTTTTGAACTTCTTTACCGTAAAACTAATTTTGGGTATGATTTATTACTTTTTTTGATGTTTAATTCAAACATGAGTGGCTAAATACCCTTTTACTGGGTTTGAGGTCAAGACCATGATTACTTTTTGATACTCTTCATAGTAGTTTCTTTTTTGATTATCATCTGGGTTGTTCTTAATTTCTTGAGCTTACTATTTTAATGTTTGCCCTCCATTAGAATACATTTATATTTCTATGTGAATTCGAGAGAAGAATCGAAGATTAGAACAAGGAAATTAAGGAGCAAGGTTCTTACCTTTTTATAAAATAAGGGGTTTGAATTAGCATCTAGGATAGGGATATACCTAGAAGCCTTGTTTGGTTCAATTGCAAGAAGATAACTTTATGAATCTTGAAGAATTGTTGTATCTCTGTGGGAGTTGTAGCTTCAATATTCAATAGATAAAATATTTTAGGTCGAGATACCAAGATCATTGCCTTAATCTTGCGAACCAACAACACAATAACCAATTAGACTACGATAAGAATAGAGATTTATATGATTGTTCGAGAAGCCTTAACCCTGGAATTCTCATCATAACTGTTTACAACCGTTTCTTGCTTTGCTCTAGTCATAAAATTTTATTTCTTGTTTATTAATTTACATTTTTATTCTCAATTTCAAAATCATCTTGATACTATACAACACCTAATACTCATAGTCTAAAACTAAAAGTTGGTTAAATTTCTATTTGCTTAGTCCTTATGGGAAAGATATCTGATTGTCTAAATCACTATATTACTTGTACGATCACGTGCACTTGTATATGCGTCTGAGTCGCAATATGGGTACTCAGAATTTTCCTACATCCATGGCTCCAAACCCAAACACGATGCTTTTTCGTTAAGAATGTCGTCACTCAATCTATCATAGGAAAAAGCTTGTCTGATATTTCCATAAATAAACTGAAGAAAAAGTAGAAATCTAAGAAGAAAATAACTAATCCATGAAAATGTGGGCACCATCAGAGTGCCCGAATATTACAACCCAAATAAATAAAAATACAACTCGTAAAAAATAATAATGAAATATCCAGAAATATAAATAATACAGGCCCAGATCAAATAAATACGGAGACAGACACCCCAAACTAAAGAGGTGGTAGTGTCCTCAATGAATAAATAATCAATCATAAAGAGAAATAAGGGTGCTCCCTCATACAACATCAAGAGCTACTATCACTCTCAGACTCTGCATCATCATCAACCTCCTCAAGACTAGACCAGTTGGTTGGGTCCTCATCAACACTCTCCACTCGAGATGAAGAAAGTTGATCATGGGGTTTTAGGACCTTCCAAAGACCTTTCACCCCTTCTACATCTTGTTAAAGAACCTATATCTCTTTTTCTCCCTTATGGCCATCTTTTCATATGCAACCCAGAGATTAGGATGTGACACTGATAAGGATGAGTAGGCTTTCTCAAGCCTCGTAATAGTAACTCCCTATTTATTTTGGTCCTCTTGATACTTTACATAATTGTTCTGTGACACATATAAATGTCGAGTGGTAGAGGACTCTCCCGATCCCTGGGTGAACTTGACACGAGAACTCTAATATCCTCAAGAGGTCTAATGGTTGATGGCCTATAAGACTTAGACACCTCATATGTTGACTTTCCCAAGTTGATTTTTATCTTCTTGATTTTACCTGGTGCGCTCTCTCCTCGAGTTCTCAAAGGATAGATGGGGGTACCAGCATGTACCCAAGTGTCTCTAGAGTATTCATCAACCCCAGCTCTTCTACAAAGCTTAGTAATCAAATAGGGGAATAAGAGATGTGTACCACCTTGGTTCTTGAAGAATTTCATATAAAAAACCACAAGATGACCAATATTCAGAGGAATGTCGTCTAGAATGCAAGCGATAATATGGGCCTGCAAGTTTGGAACTAGTGTCACATGGGTGCAAGGGGAGACTTGGATACATATTATATTCAACTGAATTTGGGATTCAGAAGTGAAGTCATTCTTGTGGATGTTACTTTTTATTTTCGCTCATGAGACTTTCTTTTCAGGGCATAATCTTTCTGTCAACCAGTTTTTCGGTTGACACCCTGTTTCTTCAAACTCACACATGTTTGTATTTGGGAGCCTATAGATATCATTAATTTGCTCTGCCCCAAAGTTCACTATTTTCATATGGATCTTAATAGTCATGTTGGATGGGTTCGATAAAGACACTACACTAAGGTTGGCGTAGAATTCACGGACCTATAACTCATTTGCCTTGCACGGATTCAAGGAAAAACACTGCCACCCTGTAGCCTCAAGCCTATCACGAAATACCAGAAGCTTTTTCCGCATATTATCCAAACATATACCTCTCTTCAAGAGCATCTTTATCCTTGAAATATTACCATAGTAGTGAGTGTGGCACTTGGATGCGATGAATCGGATGTGGTCGTATTAATCCATGAGATTATCCTGAAAAGCAACATATAACAAATCAAACCATCATTGACATTTCTATGCATAAAGTATGCTATGTTGTTCACCAAAGCCCATTACATAGTTTATTAATCGTTTTTATGCAAAAATCTTAAGTGCGGGATATTTGGGCATGTTATTAAATCAGCCTCGATTACAGCGATCATGAGCTATATATCCATATTTGCATTGTCGCGATCACGGTACTGATGACCGCGATCACGGTAACTGAAACTAGTCTCATACCTTCTTTCCTTGTTCAAAATTTCCAAACTTTTAGACCATAAGCATTTTCTACAATAGGGATTCACATTAAGACCGATTAGCAAGACTACTAAGTTCCCAATTATACCCTAAAAATGCAAAAGCCATTATTGAATACTTATGTGGGCAATGTATCAAGAACCTGGTGTGCACCCTCCATTTGTCTTCATTTCATACTTATTTTGGATACTTAAGACTTACTCACTTATGTTCACACCATAATCTAGCAGCTAAACACCACACAAGCACAATTTATGAAACACTTAAGAATGAAAATCAAAGATTCAGGCCTTCTCTAAAACATACATTCTATGGCTTATTTTCAACAATTGAAGCATGAATTCATGACACCTACCAAATATATGATGCAAGAGGGATGTAAGGATGCTATTGGAGAGCTCAAAATCTTTGCTAGAAATGGGTCCAATAAGAGAGTAAAGTTAAAAAAAGAGTGCGAGAGAAATGGGGGAACTAGATAGTTATATATCTGAGTTTACCGTGATTGCAGTCAGGTTCCCGCCATTATGGACACATC
The DNA here is from genome assembly GCA_030864215.1 of Capsicum pubescens. Classification (NCBI taxonomy): domain Eukaryota; kingdom Viridiplantae; phylum Streptophyta; class Magnoliopsida; order Solanales; family Solanaceae; genus Capsicum; species Capsicum pubescens. The sequence continues at coordinate 260,300,430 of CM061548.1, read as the reverse complement.
GGTGACTGCAATTGTGGCCTAGGTCCTGCGATCGCATTAACTGAGGGCATTTTTGTACCCTTGTATTCCCCTATTCAGCTCATTTCATAATTTCACAGATTTTTCCCCGATTTAGTTTATAGTTCAAAATATTCACACTTCCCCCTTTTCAAGCTCATACAATGAACTCTATTGTGCCATAAATGCATTGGTTATTCAAATTCCAAAACATAAATTTATACTACAAAATCATAAATAAAGGGTATGAGATACTTTTGTGGCATTTGTGGTTTGCCTCCCACATAGCGCCTTAGTTATCGTTGTGTCATGACGTCTTCCTTCTTTCTTTCTCAAGGTGGGTCCTCAAGGCCCTTTTCATTCACTTCTTTGGTTTCAACCTCAACCATGGATATCACTTGATGTTCCGCGAGTTGATTTTTTGTCTGGCAGACTTTAAAGGAGACCTCATCCTCTGCACTCTGAACATTATCTCTCTCATTTCTACATCAAAAATAGCTCTTTCGATGGATAAGAAAGGTTGATCAAGGATGATGGGTTTCTCATAGACCATTTCTCAATCCAAAACCACAAATTCCATCGAAAGTATGAATTTTTCCACTTTGATTAGAACATCAAACAAAATCCTGACAAGTCTCTTGATAGACCGATTCGCCATTAATAATCTCATAGATGTTGGAGTTGGAGTATCTAAGCTGAGCTTTTTATAGGTGGCAAAAATCATGAGGTTTATACTTGCATCGAGATCGCATAGATCTTTCGTAAACATATGTGTTCCGATGGAGCAAGGGATGGTAAAAGCCACAGGGTCTTCCTTTTTTAGGAAATTTTTCTACTCATGATAACACTACAACCATGGGTGATTTCAATTGTGTCACCTTTAATGAGTTTTTTCTTTTACATCAACTTCTTCATAAGTTTAGCGTATCTCGGGATTTATTGGATTGCTTCAAGCAATGGGATATTGATAGAAAGGTTGCTAAGTTTGGCCATGAAGTTCTTGAGTTTATCACCATATTCTTTTCCTTCAGACCTTTGATGGAACGTGGGAGGGACTTGTATTGTAGACATCACATCACTTTGTGGTTTCTCATTTTACACCACATCTTCATCAACTTCCACCAGTACCCTTTCATCAGCTTCATCTTGAGATTTTAGTGGTGCTTCTTTCGACTTAACCTTATGCATCTTGTCATCCAAATCTTTTTTAAGTGATCACCAAGGGTCTTCCCACTCCTAGTGACTATTGATAAAAGTTGATCCTCATTCTTTAGATTTAAAACAGTGTCACTAGGTAGACCACTTTTTGTTTTAGCATTCAATTGGGTGGAAATTTGACCAATTTTAGTCTCCAATTACTTAATAAAGGTCGAGTGGGACACCATAATTTGACTAAGTTGTGAAAAATCACCTTTCATTTCATGAACAATTTTTTTGTTCCTTCCATTAAGATCTTTGCCAAATTATCTTCAGACTTTTACTTGTCGAGGTCAATGAAACTTGGCTCTTTGTTATTTACCCAATCATGGAGAGGCACATAGTTCTCATAGTCAAGATCTTTGTCCCTCCAAGCAGGATCACGTTCACGGTCTTTCCAACCTTCGTTCCCACCTTGTGTTTGATAGGCGGGGCAAGAACCCCCCGGATAGTTTTCCAAGTACCGAATCTCCTCATCAAACTTTTTAGCCTCTTCATCATCTTCATAGGCTTTTAATGCTACGACATTCACCACTTTTGCGGGTGCACCCATGATATGTTTTGTCTAAAGCTGTAGTTGTGTTATCATCTTAGTTATATTCTTCTCTCTTTATTTATCTTATTTTCTTTGGTCCTTGTCAACCAAGTATGAAGTGGGAGAACTCTTAGGAACTTTGTGATCTCGGGTATTCCATCTCCAAATTTTCTTGGGAACCTCCTCAAGAAAATTCATCGCGGAATGATAATGCAACTTCACAAGAGATCCCCCCTGCCACATTATCCACCACAATTTTGTTGAGCGGGTCAAGATGACGGTAGAAGATTTGGAGAAGCATCTTCTCCGGGACCTCGTGGTTTGGACATTACATTAGTTTTTCGTTAAATCTTTCTCATACTTCATACAAAGGTTCTCAATTTAATTGCCAAAAGTTAATCATTTCATCCCTCAATTGAAGAATTTTGAATGGTGGGAAATACCAATCAAGAAAGTTTGTGTGAGTTCATCCCTTGAAGTGATAGACCCAGCGAAAAGAGATCGAAGCCATAATACCACTTCTTCCCTTAGGGAAAATAAGAAGAGGCAAAGCCAGATGGACTCTTGGGTTATGTGTGAGATATCAAAGGGTGCACACACCTCTACAAAATTCTTCAAATGAAGGTTGGGGTCCGCATAAGCTTGCCCCCCCCCAAAAAAGTCCCTGCATTTGCAATATTTGCAACATGTGCAATATGACCCTTGGGAAATAAAAGACACCGTTCCCATGAGTAGGTGGGATCCGAATGGAACTTGAGAGACCAACGTCATTGAGTTGTCCCTCATTATCAAGAGGGACATCAAAAGACCTGGCTTGACTAGCATTTTCACTCATGGTTCCGTGTACGCTACGTAGATCACCTATAAAGAAACAAAAACAACAACCAAAGTAAATACACACCACTATGGGTATACCCTAAGTAAAAACCAAAAGAGTACAAATAAAACTAAATTTCACTCCCATGGAAATGAAGCCATTTTGATAACGCTCACCTATACCATTTAAAGTGGTGAGGATGGTCGTTGTCAATATCCCAACTCATTTTGAGGTCAAATCCATAAGGAGTGGAAGATAGAGTACTAATATTGTGGGTGATTAAGGCCTACTAAGATAATACCTGAAGTGTTAGTAAAGTAAACGACATAATTAAAAATGGGGGGGGGGGGGTTCTTGGTTAATGGAGAATATATGTCACTAGTAACTTGATTTCACAAACTAAGAAACAAACTTTAATTTAACTTTGATATTTGAAGAATCTTGGGATAATGTCTTCCTAAGGGCAACTTAGGTGTAGGTGTGTGAGATTTGATGCACATACTAGTAAGTTTGTAATGTAATAGGATAGGTTTAGGACCCTTGAGGCTAATTTCTCAATAAAACCTCAAAGATTTCACTTGTTGACCCTTTAGGGTACCTAACAAGTGTGACAATCATATTCACCCACTACCTGAATTTGGAAATCCCTATTTGTAGGATGATACGCAAGGTAAAGTCAACTAAAAAATCACCCTTATGTCTAAGATAGTGAAAATAAGTAAACTAAACCTAACAATTATATACTATTGCCTTAGTAACCGCTTCCCTCTTTACAGAATGATGAGTGTCCCTAAAGTTCACCCAAACACCTCTTTTAAGGATGGTTTGAATTTCAAGAGCATAGGTTTTTCACCCATAGACCCATGTGGGTATTTGGAGTTTTCACCCACAAATCCCAACTAATTTTATCAAGAAATAGTAAAACCAATTATCATCTAACTAGCATGTACACAAATACATTACAACACACAACTAATTTACACCTTAGTTCAACATAATCCTAAGACTAAGAGATTTAGCTACTCATGAAGAAAAGAAAGAAACATATACCTAACGGGTTGTTCAAGGCATTCATTCTTCTCAAACACCAAAATCTAAATCTCCAAATCAAATTTGCAATTCTTGCCCAATTTAGGGTTTCAATTTCAAATGCAAAAGTGTTTCTAGTCTCTAGAATGCCCAAAATAGGAAAAGATTTTAAGATTTTAAAGGATTTGGGATCGGCTGTTGAAAATTATGAAACTTCCCCTGAGCTAAATCCCGCGTGACCGCGATCGCACCAGATTTGCCGCAATTGTAGCTACTGTGACTTCATGTAGATCAATGCAATCACATTGATGACCTTCTTAATTGGCTACGATCGAAGCCCTCAAGCCACGATCACTGTAACTGAGGCCTATTTCTGCTCCAAGTCATCTAGCTGAACTTCCTTTCTCTTCCTTTGATCTTGTTAGCTCAAGTACAAATCTTTCCATCTTATAACCTGTATGCCTGCAAAATGTAGATATTAGAGCATTTTATCATACATAAGTTACTTTTATTCATTCAAAACATGGTAATGTGCATGAATGTCGAGTGTAAATGAGTGATAAATTCACCGCTCATCATTAACATACTTACAAATTACGGCCATATCCTTTATAAGGGTAAACTATTTCCTGAAATCCAACCCATACCATAATATCGCCTTGGGCCTAGTAATGTGTCTAAAATAACCAAAACATTATAATCATGACCTTAGTTCTACATACATATCTGGAATCTATATCAATAATCATATCTATAAGCCATTTCATAATTATTAGTCATATCATTAAGAATGTCGATAGACCATATCGTTAATCAAATTTGATATCCATATCATGGCTATGAGCCATTAATAATAATCTGAGAAAACCATCATCATTCACCGAGTCATGAAGTAACCTCATACTAAAGGCTCATTAGTCTCAACTATGTCTAACATGCGTAAAGAAGTTCATAAGAGCTAACATAAGTCTTGGACTAAGGTGGGCTGGAGAAACCTACTTCTAATTCTCAAAATCCATATTTTAGGAGATTTTTACCCCAGACTAGGCTAAGGTATCTAAATTGACTTCTAGAGGGTACTTAATCCATAATTGGCCCCAAGATAGGAATTCCACCTAGGACATGAGAAATTAAGTCAACTCTACCTAAATTACGAATCCAAGATAGCTAAATAGTCCAAATAAGGCTAATCATACTAATCGCACTTCCAATGCCTAAACCATATCCCAAATCTAGCATAATATCATGATCATTCTACAAATTAAATCAACCTACGAAGAAATTAATAAGATCATAGACGTATAATAAGTATTTCACCTTATGGGTCAAAATACTAATCTAATATCCAAACTTCAATAATCAAGACTAAGTCACGGTGTTCTACCCATAATCAATCTTAAAATTCTCATTAACATGCAATATATAAAACATATCATCTTGTGAATAAGAGTAGACAGAAGCTTACCTCAGTAAAGAAACACAAATTCTTGAATCATCCATAGAACGTATGTCTTTACTCCATAATCTCAAAATCCTGCCACACTATCAAAATCTTAATATATGCGTCAATAGGAGTCAAACAAGACCCATATTGCCATATAATGGGTTAGGTCAAACTTGGGGTCAAGAATGAGCCCACGGGGCCAATAAATGGAATAAAAAATTGAATCTGTCACGGGGTCCCTTTAAGGACAAGGAAGTTGTGTTCAAAAGTTGAGCACAAACAAAGTGCAATTCGGGTCTCAAATCAACCCTTAAAGTTTAAGAATTTCGCACCCTAATTTCTAAGAATTTACCATGGATTTGGATGGAAATTAAAGGGAAAATCAATGAGAAATTACCAAAAAGGATTATACTAGATTATCTTAGCTTATTTGGATGATTCCCCATTTTTTTCCTTTGTTTGAGCTCTCAACTTGGTGCAAAATAGTGGAAAGAATGATAGGAGATCAGATGGAAGAAAAGGGTTAAATAGGGTAGGGAATCGCTATCTCAACCCGAATATCATGCTTGCGATCTAGCAAGGGTAAATCATATCTAGCGATCGCGATTTATAGGCATTTGCAAATGCGATCTATCAAGGCATAAATCTCATCTCGCGAACCCAATTTATGCTTCGCGATCACTCAAGTCATAAATTTCATCTCGCGAACGCGATTTATGCTTCGCGGTTGCGATCGCACCTGCAACCTGATGCACTAGAATTTGCCCAGTCCGGAGTGGATGTCGACTAGGTGCTCAGGATTCGTTTGGAACCCCGTGCGTGCAAAAGAAATATGTACCACCCTAAATTTTATGTTCTAGACTCAATAGAACCATCAAAACTTTTATTCGAGATCGTTTAGACTAAATGTGGGCCCACATCTATAGTTCCATTTGTCACATAATCCTCCCAATAGCCCAAAACAACTCTAGAAACCTCAGGATCTAAACCAAGGGTCCCCCTAGCCTTAAATCAACATTCTGGAGCTGATGACACTATCAAAATTATCATCCAAGTTCATCTAGTAAAAGTTTTTGTACGAGACAAATCCTAAATAGTGAAAGCTCTAAAATAGATAAATGAACCTAAAATCCAAGAAAACTATATGATCATCGAATGGACAGTTCTAACAAGTCATAAATGACCTGTAGCTACTGTGGGAAGGCTTGAAATGCTGGAAATGCATGCAAATCGAGGATATGACTTTGAGGGTCATTACAATATCCACTTCTAAAAATTGAGGAAATAACTTTGAGGGTAATTATAATATCTACTACTAAACGGACTTTCGTCCGCGAAAGTCAATTGATAGAAAGATCTTAAAAGATTGAAAGGGCGAGGTGCTGGGCTTGCATCCTCCAAGAATAACGTCCTAGATAACCTCTAAGAAGAGATATCACATCCAATAGATTTTGTTGCCGGTATCATTTTTTCAACCAACCTTCGCTAATTACCTCTCAGACAACCAAAAGTTTACCTCAGCCACCAACTGGCCTCGAACTAAACCGAGGAAGGATGATGCATAAAAATCCAAACTATGACACACAGATAGCATACCGATACCAACACATTAAAAAAGACTCATCCCAGCAAGGCAAACTAAGGCATGAGTCATACAACCAACTCCAAATCCAAATATTGCCATTCCACAACGGCTACCTATTCCAGTCCAAGAAGAAAATCACCTAAGTCTCATCTATGAAATCTCATCAAAGATAACTCTAAGAATTAAGGCATACCTACTAAAATTCCATATGGAAAGTAAGAGAATAATTCCATACGGAGCTACCTGAGCATACAATGTAGCTAAGAGAGAGCTGCAATCTAAGTCGATATTAAAACTGGCATGGATAATCCTCCAAACCGTCAGCCAGGAGTCTAAAGTGCATCCACTCACCACTGAACAATCTACTCTAGGATGTCCCGCCAACTGAGAATGAAGCCATGCTGAATCCAACTCAAGCATGACACTCTCGCTGAGTATATCATCTAAAAATCGTAATGAAGAATGAAAATCCAAGGTCAAATATGAAGAAACCAATACTGTGTCCACGCACTATCATCTGAACACCTATCAACCATAATCAATTTAAACTCAAGAATACCGAATAGGTAACCACGTAATAGGCTCAGTCAACCTATAAATGAAATCATAACTAAAACAAATCTAAAAATGAAGGATGCACTCAATCTCTATAACTACAAGCTGAGATCCCAACACCAAGGCTGAACTGCTCGATCTCAACTACCCAAACCAAGCTTAAATATGGGTAGGCACTCATACTCTAAATCTATGATAACCTCTAAATCGCCATTCCAATACATCAAATCCAAAATAAAGCAAACAAAAATCCAAACTAATATCAAATATTGAAGTCGACCTGACCATCCAAATCAGATACATCTTTACTAAATCAAGCCAAAACCAAAACCAAAACGTAGATAAAGAATAGAATCACCACAAAAGATAAATCACAATTGATAATATAAGTAATCAACTCCATATCAGTTGTAGGACATAGATGACCAAAACATACTCAAGAACTCACCAAGGCCATTAACCATACTAGCAATGGAAAAAATGCTAGCAACTCCGAGAAATAAAACTTTAGCCGAAAGCTAATCAATCCAACACTCCATTTCAGCAAGGAATACCCTGGCACATATTACCAAGGAGAAGCATTCCACCAAGTCTTATTAGGCCAAACAAATTCTGAAATAAGGAGTTCCTAAATCCACCAAATAGGATAATCTTAACTCAATAAACCCAGGAATCACATCGCCGAGGAAGAAAGTACCAAGATGGACACCAAGGTAAAGGTCAATACCACTATAGAGCCAAGTAACTCAAGATGAAAATTTTCTCATTTTCCAACTTAGGAAGCTGTCAAAAGAAATATTGCCATCTCTAACTCTTTTAACTCTACTAGAACAAGAATCGCACCACGGCAAGAATGAAGCATCCAATTCTACACCAACACCAAGAACACACCACCACAAGGAGACAAACCCAAAAATCTTGAAAGGCAAATCTAAAACATCTCAAAGTTAACACCAAAACCACTATTGGGTGATGAACTAGTAAAATCAAAAGAATAGGCCTCAAAACTGGTCAACCTCAAAAATTGGCTACATAAGGAGGGATAGACAAAGTGATAGCCTTCGATACCCAAGAGGCAAGTCCAAGAGTCCAAAACTCGAGGACGATCATGTAACACCCCAACTTAGGATCAAGAGTCCTATATTGGCAAAACACAAGAGGGATTCTGGGTATATAAGTAAGCAAGCCTTACTCACTAGTGACGTATTTTAAAGTTGTGCGGGCCTGGGCCCAAAGAGGATAATAAAACTAGTGGTTTAAAGAGTTACAGGGGTGTCTTGGGACTTGATGGTTAAGGATGCCCATCGCGGCCAAGTCCCCAGCTCGGGTCATGACTGAATGGTATCAGAGTCGCTCCTGTGTTAGCCTTATCGATGTGGGCCAGAGTTTAAATTGAGTATAGGTGAATCCTAGTAAGGCAAGTCAAACCTCATTCTTGAGTCTAAGCAAATCCCATTCAGTGGGGCAAACCTCAGTGAGGACGCTGAGTCCATGAAGGGGGTATACGTAACACTCCAACTTAGGATAAAGAGTCCTACATTGGCAAAACACAGGATGGATACTAGGTATATATAAGTAAGCAAACCTTACTACCTAGGGATACATTTTAAAGTCGTGTGGCCCTGGGCCCAAAATGGATAATATTACTAGTGGTTTGGAGAGTTACATGGGTGTCTTGGGCTTTGATGGTTTGGGATGCCCATCGCAGCCAAGGCCCCAGCTCGGGTTATGACATAATAGTATCAGAGTCTGATACGGTTGGGGCAGCCTCCACAGGTACACGGCCTTTCACACAAAGCCAAGCTCGGGAATTACAAGAACTCCAAGCTTTGTTCATGCAAATGGTCGTGTGTGAGTTGGTGATTGAACCAACCAAGGACCTAAACATTTTTATGTGTGAAGAGAGGTCTTAATGTGTAATAAACTACTCTTCAAGGTTGGCACAAGAAGCAAGGGCGGATGGGTCATTTTACCCCTTTTGTTTGTAGTATAAATAGAACATGTTGGAGAGTTATTCCTTAGTTTTTGAATGCTGATTTTGTAACCTAAAAACACTAAACATTTTGGCTCTCTCTTCCACTCTTAGAAGTCGTCCCTATTATCTCACAAGTAGAGGGATACTTGTGTTGTCTCTTTGGCTAGAAACAAGGGTTTGAGGTCGTTGAGTGCCTCTTGGTCCTCGTAAGAACTTGGTGTTTATATTCATTAGACTTAGGGTCCTCTCTTGATGTTAGGGTTCTTAGTTTCTTGAATGTTATATGTCAAGTTATCTATCTTTCTTTATCTTGTTGTTGTTGTTGATTTTGTTATCTTAAAGTCTAGTGAAGCCGTGTGGGGCTCTTTTCGATTCACTAGCATTGTTATCTATCTTGTTGTTCTTGTGTTGTTGGACTGAAATCCGAGCCTACTTGAAGCTCTTGGTGTTGTTGGTTTGATTTCGTATCATTTGGTATCAAAGCGAGACCGGTTGTGTTCCAACATAACCCATCTTGGGCTAGTTCACGGCTTAAACAAACAACACCAAAAAGAAATTCTGAAATTCTGTCCATTAAAAGCTGAAACCAAGAATGATGTTGTATGTTTAGATCTAGGTGTTATTTTGCTGGTTTAGTGAGTTTCTAGTGTTGGTTTCTTTCTCACCAACACTAAGGTGTCTAGATCCAAAAGTTGAGCTTGAAAACTTGAACATTGTGTAGTGACTTGAAGTGGCCGAAAGTTGTATGTTGTTGATAACCAAAAGAAAAATCGGTGGTTGTGTGTTTATGTGCTAAAGAAGTTGATGAAGTTTGTTGAGGTGTTCATCTTTTGAACTTGTTCATCTTGTTCATCTTGTTGTATGCTCAAGTTGTAAGACAAGCTATAAAGTTGTTGTGAAAGACTTGCACCCATCACCTTCTAGTCTTGTCAATCACTTTTCCCTAATTCAAGGAGCCTTGTTTTGTGGGATTAGTCAACCAAACCTCACTTTCTTGAGTTTGAAAAGGGTGAAATACTACAAGATTTTATTTTTCCCACCAAAACACTTTGCAAACTATAACAAGTTGTGTGAATATTAACACAAAAAAAAAAAAGAAGAAGAACGTGTGGAACCATTGCATGCTGCCACGTCACTATAAGCTCAACTTAGGATATTCTTTGGTTGCTAATTGTTGATTCTTGGTTTCCCTTACTTGGTCCTAGAACTAATTAACAAACTAGTACATTCCTACTAGGTTGTCAACTAGTTCCTTGAACCGTTTGTTCGTGTCAACGATTATTTGAGTGCTTTTATTCGTTTGAATGAATTGCTGATTTTTGACTCTAGTCCGGCAAGAATTCTTTGAGTCTTCAAACAAGAATCCATTCCGGATAAGATCTTACTCATACCTTAAAAATTTCACGGTTACTAGCCAATTATACAACACTTGTGGAACACGAACTTGTGGTGAACTAAAGCGGATAATATCTTGACAATGGAAGGAGCTACGTCTCATAATGTGGATAATAATGCCCTTGATTCTATGAGGGTCACTCTTGAGGCCGTTACCCGGACACTTGAAAGGTTGAATTCGGAATTTGGGGCCGTGTGAGGGGACTTGGCAGCAATAAAGGGGGAAGTGTCGACTATTAGTGGGAGATTAGAACAAGTGGAGAGTCAAAGGAACTCTCGTCCTTCTACTCCTCTACATGTATCTACCAATGGTCATGATAGGACCTCCTCCGCAACCATCACCCCCAAAACAGTCCACCAAATGCTAAATGCACCCCAAGCTCCACTAAATACCGCAAGCCAAACTACCTATTTTCCTCCAAACCGAGACCCCACTAGACCACTACATTTCCAAGCCCCTCCAATTCCACAAGAGGGATTTGGACGCCAAGTACCTCCACTAAATCCGAACCCTCCATTCCAAGCTCCATTAACCCAAAGACCGCAAATTCCAAATCCTCCGAATCAAAATGGCCAAGGCCGACCAGCCCACTTTGAAGGATACGGTAGAGAGGAGTATGAAGGAGATGGAGCCTTTGATGATGCTTATATGAGGGAGGAGGAGTTAAGAGGGGGTCGAGGAGAACCTAGGAAATACCGGGGGTATGGAGATAGGGGAAACCGACACCAAGAGAGAGACGTAGGCATCAACACCATCAAGTTGAGCCTACCCATCTTTAAGGGTGAAAGTGACCCCGAGACCTACTTAACTTGGGAATCGGCTTGTGACAAAGTTTTCCAAGTTAATGACATCTCGGAAGAAAAGAAGAGTTGCTACGCTATAGCTCACCTCGAGGGCTATGCTAACACTTGGTGGGAGTATGTTAAACGATTTGGTAATGAATTAGTTGATGGGCAGCCACCACCTTGGTATCGGTTGAGGTATTTGATGAGACAACGATACCTTCCCGAGAGATATCGTCATGAGTTGCTTGCTAGATTATATGGCTTGCGGAAAGGAGGCAAGAGTGTGATGGCCTATTTTGACGAGTTCCAACAACTCATGTTGAAACTTGATCATCGTGAGGAGCAAATCAGTCACGACATCATCCGGTTCAAGTGTGGGTTGAACAAAGAGATCTCCACTCATTTGACCCTTCACCGGTTTGAAACCATTGACGGTATATTCCAAGCGACCCTTGAGATTGAAAGGGAACTTAAGGAGAGATCATCCTTCAAGGCAAGGGTACAAACCCCCTCGGGTTGGCCCAAAAACAAGGACCAACCCGCCCCTACGAAGCTGCCCGAGTCCAAAACAGTCCCTAAATTCCCTCCGAAACCGGAGGCTCACAAATATCCCAACCCAAAGGGGTTCCAATGCTTCAAGTGCCAAGGTTGGGGGAATAAGGCCAATGAATTTCCGAACCGGCGCAATGTGATCCTACGAGAAGGGAAAGTGTACTACCTTGGTGAGGAGGTGGTTTCCGAAAGGGGGGAGGATGAGGCCGAGCCTCAAGATGGAGAGGGAGCTGAAAATGGGCCGAATGATGATGAAGTAGATGGTAGTGAAGATGTCTATCCACAAGAAGGGGAGTGTGTGGTTCCAAACTTTGTGGTTAGACGTGTCATGATTAGTAAGGCGATAGATGACCCGAGTCAAAGGGAAAATCTATTCCATACTAAGTGTCTTGTAAAGGGGAGTGTGTGCACCTTGGTGATTGATAGTGGTAGTTGTACAAATGTTGCGAGCCATGCTATGGTAAATTTCTTGAAGCTACCAACTACACTACACGCTAGTCCTTACAAGCTACAATGGTTGAACGATTGTGGTGAATTAAAGGTCACAAGGCAATGTGTGATTCGGTTTAAGGTGGGAAACTACCACGATGAAGTGCTTTGTGACGTAATCCCAATGCAAGAATGTCACTTGTTGTTAGGTAGACCATGGCAATATAATAGGACTACTAAACACAATGGGAGGTCCAACCGGTATACGCTTGAGAAGGATGGCCGAAAGGTCACACTTCATCCTCTTTCACCCTCCCAAGTAAATGAGTGGCATCAAAAGATGAGAGAGTTGAAGGGAAAGGGGAAGGAATCCGGAAAGGGAGAAAAGGGGGGGGATGCCGTAGGTGAGGAAGTAGGGACATCCGAGGCTGTCCCAACGACAAGGGAGATGGAAAACGTAGTGATGTTGGCTAGGAGGAAAGAACTCTTCGTGGACCATGATGAAAACAAGCCGATGTTACTTTTGACCCATTGTTTTAATACTGACCCCACTAATTCTTCCATTTCCCCTTTGATTTCTTCTGTGTTGCAGGAGTATGAAGATGTATTTCCTCAAGAACTTCCGCAAGGATTGCCCCCACTTCGGGGAATTGAGCACCAAATTGATTTGGTGCCGGGTTCACAACTTCCAAACAAACCGGCCTATAGGAGCAATCCCATGGACACTAAGGATCTTGAAAGACAAGTTGAGGAGCTTCTCAACAAGGGATACATCAAGGAAAGCATGAGTCCGTGTGCTGTTCCGGTGCTTTTGGTACCGAAGAAGGACGGAACTTGGCGCATGTGCGTCGATTGTAGAGCCATCAACAAAATCACTATAAGGTATCGTCATCCAATCCCTAGACTAGATGATATGTTAGATGAGCTCCACGGATCTTGTTTGTTTTCTAAAGTGGACCTTAGGAGTGGCTATCACCAAATTCGCATGCAACCCGGTGATGAGTGGAAGACCGCATTCAAGACCAAATTCGGTCTATATGAGTGGCTGGTCATGCCCTTCGGCCTTACCAATGCTCCTAGCACCTTTATGAGGCTAATGAATCATGTAATGAAGCCTTATATTGGAAAGTTTGTGGTGGTTTACTTTGATGATGTGTTGGTGTATAGTAAATCTATTGATGATCATGTAATGCATTTGAGATGTGTGTTTGATGTGCTCCGAAAGGAGAAGCTGTATGCCAACATGGAGAAGTGTTCTTTTGGTGTTGATAAGGTTATATTCTTGGGTTTTGTCGTGAGCTCAAGGGGTGTGGAAGTGGACGATTCCAAGATAGACTCTATTCGAAGTTGGCCGACCCCTAAAACTATTGGAGAAATCCGAAGTTTCCACGGGTTGGCAAGCTTTTATAGGAGGTTTGTCAAAGGATTTAGTTCCATAGCAGCCCCCTTGACCGAGGTAATTAGAAAGGACGGACCCTTTAAATGGGGTGATGAGCAGGCTAGGGCTTTTGAGGCCTTGAAAGCTACGCTCATCTGGCGCCTTTATTGCAATTGCCCAATTTTGATAAGATGTTTGAAGTAGAGTGTGATGCTAGTAAGGTTGGCATCGGGGCTGTTTTGATGCAAGAAGGTAATCCCGTTGCTTATTTCAGTGAAAAGCTCAAAGGGGCAACTCTTAATTACTCAACTTATGATTTGGAGTTGTACGCCCTTGTTAGAGCTTTGGGAAATTGGCAACATTATTTATGGCCTAAGGAGTTTGTGATACGAACGGATCATGAGTCGTTGAAACACCTTAAGAGCCAAGACAAGTTGAATAGGCGTCATGCTAAGTGGATTGAGTTCATCGAGACTTTCCCTTATGTAATTCATTACAAAAGGGGAAAGGAAAATGTTGTTGCCGATGCCTTGTCTAGGAAGCATGTGCTTGTTTCTACCTTGACTTCGAAATTGATGGGTTTTGAGAGCTTGCGGTTGTTGTATCCCGAGGATCCTACCTTTGCTCCTATTTTTAGGGAATGTGAAGAGTGGGGAAGGGACCGTTGGCTTAAGGAGAATGACCATTCCTCCTACTCTCGGTTCGATGGGTATTTGTTCAAAGGGAGGAGGTTGTGTGTTCCTTCTAGTTCTTGGAGGGAATTATTTGTGAGGGAGGCCCATGACGGAGGCCTCATGGGGCACTTTGGGGTAGACAAGACCTTCGGAATCTTAGAGGAGAACATCTATTGGCCCAAAATGCGCAAAGACGTCACTAAAATTTGTAGTCAATGCGTGGCCTGCCGGAGTGCGAAATCTCGTCTCCTACCTCAAGGATTATACACCCCACTCCCTACTCCCCTTAGACCTTGGTTGGACATTTCAATGGATTTTATTTTGGGGCTGCCAAGGACTAGAAAGGGCCGAGATAGCATTTTTGTTATTGTTGATAGATTCTCTAAAATGGCTCATTTTATTCCATGTGCTAAAACCGAGGATGCTCGTAGTGTAGCTTCATTATTTGTTGAACATGTTGTAAAGCATCACGGGGTACCGAGGACTATTGTGAGCGATAGGGACTCCAAGTTCCTAAGTCTCTTTTGGAAGTCCATGTGGGGTAGGCTTGGAACGAAGTTACTTTTCTCCACGTCTTGCCACCCACAAACCGATGGACAAACGGAGGTAGTAAATAGAACATTAGGGTCTATGCTACGTTCTATGGTTAAAGGTAAACTGACTTCATGGGAAGATCACCTACCCTTGGTGGAATTTGCATACAATCGGGTAATACATTCGAGCACGGGAATAACTCCCTTTGAATGTGTTTACGGCCTGAATCCCCTTACCCCTTTAGATCTCACTCCTTTGTCTAGTGATCTCTTGACCAGCTTAGATGGAAATAAAAGAGCCGAGGCAATGAAGAAAATGCATGAGACGGTGCGGATCAAGCTTGAAAAGAAGAACCAAGAGGTTGCAAAAAGGGTAAACAAAGGGAGAAGAAGGCTTGTGCTTGAACCCGGAGATTGGGTATGGGTGCATCTTCGAAAGGATCGGTTTCCAGCTCAAAGGAAGTCCAAATTGCTGCCAAGGGGTGATGGTCCTTTCCAAGTACTTGAGAGAATCAATGACAACGCCTACAAGATTGACCTTCCATCGGAATATCAAGTGCACAACACTTTCAACGTTGGTGATCTCTCCCTCGTGGATGCGGTTGAAGATGACCAAATGCTGAATTTGAGGTCAAATTCCTCTCAAGATGGAGAGGATGATACGGTTGGGGCAGCCTCCACAGGTACACGGCCTTTCACACGAAGCCAAGCTCGGGAATTACAAGAACTCCAAGCTTTGTTCATGCAAATGGCCGTGTGTGAGTTGGTGATTGAACCAACCAAGGACCTAAACGTTTTTATGTGTGAAGAGAGGTCTTAATGTGTAATAAACTACTCTTCAAGGTTGGCACAAGAAGCAAGGGCGGATGGGTCATTTTACCCCTTTTGTTTGTAGTATAAATAGAACATGTTGGAGAGTTATTCCTTAGTTTTTGAATGCTGATTTTGTAACCTAAAAACACTAAACATTTCGGCTCTCTCTTCAACTCTTAGAAGTCGTCCCTATTATCTCACAAGTAGAGGGATACTTGTGTTGTCTCTTTGTCTAGAAACAAGGCTTTGAGGTCGTTGAGTGCCTCTTGGTCCTCGTAAGAACTTGGTGTTTATATTCATTAGACTTAGGGTCCTCTCTTGATGTTAGGGTTCTTAGTTTCTTGAATGTTATATGTCAAGTTATCTATCTTTCTTTAACTTGTTGTTGTTGTTGATTTTGTTATCTTAAAGTCTAGTGAAGTCGTGTGGGGATCTTTTCGATTCACTAGCATTGTTATCTATCTTGTTGTTCTTGTGTTGTTGGACTGAAATCCGAGCCTACTTGAAGATCTTGGTGTTGTTGGTTTGATTTCGTATCAGAGTCTCTTCTGTGTCATCCCTGTGGTCATAGTTTAAACTGAATATAGGCGAATCCTGGTAAGGTGGGGCAAGCCTCAGTCCTGAGTCTAAGCAAATCCTATTCGGTATGGCAAATCTCAGCGAGGACGCTGAGTCCATGAGAGGGGTATGAAAACCCCAATACACATAAATAAAAAGGTAAATACAGGAAATAAAAGCACATCTATTATGGTGAAATCTGCATCAGGTGCCTGATGGGTCTATGGGAGAATAAATTTGAGTGGGTCAAAACTCGGACCGACCGACTATCATCAACTTAGGCACTAAGTACACTATCTCCAACTAAAGGTGCCGCAACATCACGAGGCTGATCAGAATGAGATTAATGAGCAATAATCCTTTTTAGGTACGTTCTCTAAACTAATGTCTAATCCCTCTAGAGTCGTAGCAAACCCCAAAAGCCCTAACCAAGCAAGAAAAATGAGCTAACCCCAACTAGATGACCAAAGGACGCTGTGAATACTCTCTACAGCAATGATCATCCTTCCCATAGTCATAGCCTACATCAGGAACTCTAGGCTGGAGGTAATACATGCTAACTCTATTTAAACAACTAACTCACATCTAGGGCACTCTGTAGACCAATGGTTTATCTCACCATAACCAAAACAAACTCTTAGAATACTCCGAGATGCATCCCCTATGAATGCAGAATGGCCGCCATAGCCTGAAGACCCATACCGAATACTCCTCAAAGTTTGATGAGAGCTCTAGCTTCTATGACCTCTATGTCAAACCTGAGAGCTACCCATAATCTAAAACACTGCCTGAGTAGATCAATTGTCTACAAGTGAAGCTGACCTCCACTAGAAAGATCCTCACTTCCAGAAATGATACAAAATCAAACCAACAACACCAAGAGCTTCAAGTAGGCTCGTATTTCAGTCCAACAACACAAGAACAAAAAGTTTAAGTTTCAGTTTTTCAGTCCAACAACACAAGAACAACAAGATAGATAACAATGCTAGTGAATCGAAAAGAGCCCCACACGGCTTCACTAGACTTTAAGATAACAAAATCAACAACAACAACAAGATAAAGAAAGATAGATAACTTGACATATAACATTAAAGAAACTAAGAACCCTAACATCAAGAGAGGACCCTAAGTCTAATGAATATAAACACCAAGTTCTTACGAGGACCAAGAGGCACTCAACGACCTCAAAACCCTTGTTTCTAGCCAAAGAGACAACACAAGTATCCCTCTACTTGTAAGATAATAGGGACGGCTTCTAAGAGTGGAAGAGAGAGCCAAAATGTTTAGTGTTTTTAGGTTACAAAATCAGAATTCAAAAACTAAGGAATAACTCTCTAACATGTTCTATTTATACTACAAACAAAAGGGGTAAAATGACCCATCCGCCCTTGCTTCTTGTGCCAACCTTGGAGAGTAGTTTATTACACATTAAGACCTCTCTTCACACATAAAAACGTTTAGGTCCTTGGTTGGTTCAATCAACAACTCACACACGGCCATTTGCATGAACAAAGCTTGGAGTTTTTGTAATTCCCGAGCTTGGCTTCGTGTGAAAGGCCGTGTACCTGTGGAGGCTGCCCCAACCGTATCATCCTCTCCATCTTGAGAGGAATTTGACCTCAAATTCAGCATTTGGTCATCTTCAACCGCATCCACGAGGGAGAGATCACCAACGTTGAAAGTGTTGTGCACTTGATATTCCGGTGGAAGGTCAATCTTGTAGGCGTTGTCATTGATTCTCTCAAGTACTTGGAAAGGACCATCACCCCTTGGCAGCAATTTGGACTTCCTTTGAGCTGGAAACCGATCCTTTCGAAGATGCACCCACACCCAATCTCCGGGTTCAAGCACAAGCCTTCTTCTCCCTTTGTTTACCCTTTTTGCAACCTCTTGGTTCTTCTTTTCAAGCTTGATCCGCACCGTCTCATGCATTTTCTTCATTGCCTCGGCTCTTTTATTTCCATCTAATCTGGTCATGAGATCACTAGACAAAGGAGTGAGATCTAAAGGGGTAAGGGGATTCAGGCCGTAAACACATTCAAAGGGAGTCATTCCCGTGCTCGAATGTATTACCCGGTTGTATGCAAATTCCACCAAGGGTAGGTGATCTTCCCATGAAGTCAGTTTACCTTTAACCATAGAACGTAGCATAGACCCTAAGGTTCTATTTACTACCTCCGTTTGGCCATCGGTTTGTGGGTGGCAAGACGTGGAGAAAAGTAACTTCGTCCCAAGCCTACCCCACATGGACTTCCAAAAGAGACTTAGGAACTTGGAGTCCCTATCGCTCACAATAGTCCTCGGTACCCCGTGAAGCTTTACAACATGTTCAAAAAATAATAAAGCTACACTACGAGCATCCTCGGTTTTAGCACATGGAATAAAATGAGCCATTTTAGAGAATCTATCAACAATAACAAAAATGCTATCTCGGCCCTTTCTAGTCCTTGGCAGCCCCAAAACAAAATCCATCGAAATGTCCAACCAAGGTCTAAGGGGAGTAGGGAGTGGGGTGTATAATCCTTGAGGTAGGAGACGAGATTTCGCACTCCGGCAGGCCACGCATTGACTACAAATTTTAGTGACGTCTTTGCGCATTTTGGGCCAATAGAAGTTCTCCTCTAAGATTCTGAGGGTCTTGTCTACCCCAAAGTGCCCCATGAGGCCTCCGTCATGGGCCTCCCTCATAAATAATTCCCTCCAAGAACTAGAAGGAACACACAACCTCCTCCCTTTGAACAAATACCCATCGAACCGAGAGTAGGAGGAATGGTCATTCTCCTTAAGCCAACGGTCCCTTCCCCACTCTTCGCATTCCCTAAAAATAGGAGCAAAGGTAGGATCCTCGGGATACAACAACCGCAAGCTCTCAAAACCCATCAATTTCGAAGACAAGGTAGCAACAAGCACATGCTTCCTAGACAAGGCATCGGCAACAACATTTTCCTTTCCCCTTTTGTAATGAATTACATAAGGGAAAGTCTCGATGAACTCAATCCACTTAGCATGACGCCTATTCAACTTGTCTTGGCTCTTAAGGTGTTTCAACGACTCATGATCCGTTCGTATCACAAACTCCTTAGGCCACAAAAATGTTGCCAATTTCCCAAAGCTCTGACAAGGGCGTACAACTCCAAATCATAAGTTGAGTAATTAAGAGTTGCCCCTTTGAGCTTTTCACTGAAATAAGCAACGGGCTTACTGTCTTGCATCAAAACAGCCCCGATGCCAACCTTACTAGCATCACACTCTACTTCAAACATCTTATCAAAATCGGGCAATTGCAATAAAGGCGCCGAGATGAGCGTAGCTTTCAAGGCCTCAAAAGCCCTAGCCTGCTCATCACCCCATTTAAAGGGTCCGTCCTTTCTAATTACCTCGGTCAAGGGGGCTTCTATGGAACTAAATCCTTTGACAAACCTCCTATAAAAGCTTGCCAACCCGTGGAAACTTCGGATTTCTCCAATAGTTTTAGGGGTCGGCCAACTTCGAATAGAGTCTATCTTGGAATCGTCCACTTCCACACCCCTTGAGCTCACGACAAAACTCAAGAATATAACCTTATCAACACCAAAAGAACACTTCTCCATGTTGGCATACAGCTTCTCCTTTCGGAGCACATCAAACACACATCTCAAATGCATTACATGATCATCAATAGATTTACTATACACCAACACATCATCAAAGTAAACCACCACAAACTTTCCAATATAAGGCTTCATTACATGATTCATTAGCCTCATAAAGGTGCTAGGAGCATTGGTAAGGCCGAAGGGCATGACCAGCCACTCATATAGACCGAATTTGGTCTTGAATGCGGTCTTCCACTCATCACCGGGTTGCATGCGAATTTGGTGATAGCCGCTCCTAAGGTCCACTTTAGAAAACAAACAAGATCCGTGGAGCTCATCTAAAATATCATCTAGTCTAGGGATTGGATGACGATACCTTATAGTGATTTTGTTGATGGCTCTACAATCGACGCACATGCGCCAAGTTCCGTCCTTCTTCGGTACCAAAAGCACCGGAACAGCACACGGACTCATGCTTTCCTTGATGTATCCCTTGTTGAGAAGCTCCTCAACTTGTCTTTCAAGCTCCTTAGTGTCCATGGGATTTCTCCTATAGGCCGGTTTGTTTGGAAGTTGTGAACCCGGCACCAAATCAATTTGGTGCTCAATTCCCCGAAGTGGGGGCAATCCTTGCGGAAGTTCTTGAGGAAATACATCTTCATACTCCTGCAATACACAAGAAATCAAAGGGGAAATGGAAGAATTAGTGGGGTTAGTATTAAAACAATGGGCCAAAAGTAACATCGGCTAGTTTTCATCATGGTCCACGAAGAGTTCTTTCCTCCTAGCCAACATCACTACGTTTTCCATCTCCCTTGTCGTTGGGACAGCCTCGGATGTCCCTACTTCCTCACCTACGGCATTCCCCCCCTTTTCTCCCTTTCCGGATTCCTTCCCCTTTCCCTTCAACTCTCTCATCTTTTGATGCCACTCATTTACTTGGGAGGGTGAAAGAGGATGAAGTGTGACCTTTCGGCCATCCTTCTCAAGCGTATACCGGTTGGACCTCCCATCGTGTTTAGTAGACCTATCATATTGCCATGGTCTACCTAACAAAAAGTGATATGCTTGCATTGGGATCACGTCACAAAGCACTTCATCGTGGTAGTTTCCCACCTTAAACCGAATCACACATTGCCTTGTGACCTTTAATTCACCACAATCGTTCAACCATTGTAGCTTGTAAGGACTAGTGTGTAGTGTAGTTGGTAGCTTCAAGAAATTTACCATAGCATGGCTTGCAACATTTGTACAACTACCACTATCAATCACCAAGGTGCACACACTCCCCTTTACAAGACACTTAGTATGGAATAGATTTTCCCTTTGACTCGGGTCATCTATCGCCTTACTAATCATGACACGTCTAACCACAAAGTTTGGAACCACACACTCCCCTTCTTGTGGATAGACATCTTCACTACCATCTAATTCATCATCATTCGGCCCATTTTCATCTCCCTCTCCATCTTGAGGCTCGGCCTCATCCTCCCCCCTTTCGAAAACCACCTCCTCACCAAGGTAGTACACTTTCCCTTCTCGTAGGATCACATTGCGCTGGTTCGGACATTCATTGGCCTTATGCCCCCAACCTTGGCACTTGAAGCATTGGAACCCCTTTGGGTTGGGATATTTGTGAGCCTCCAGTTTCGGAGGGAATTTAGGGACTGTTTTGGACTCGGGCAGCTTCGTAGGGGCGGGTTGGTCCTTGTTTTTGGGCCAACCCGAGGAGGTTTGTACCCTTGCCTTGAAGGATGATCTCTCCTTAAGTTCCCTTTCAATCTCAAGGGCCGCTTGGAATATACCGTCAATGGTTTCAAACCGGTGAAGGGTCAAATGAGTGGAGATCTCTTTGTTCAACCCACACTTGAACCGGATGATGTCGTGACTGATTTGCTCCCCACGATGATCAAGTTTCAACATGAGTTGTTGGAACTCGTCAAAATAGGCCATCACACTCTTGCCTCCTTGCCGCAAGCCATATAATCTAGCAAGCAACTCATGACGATATCTCTCGGGAAGGTATCGTTGTCTCATCAAATACCTCAACCGATACCAAGGTGGTGGCTGCCCATCAACTAATTCATTACCAAATCGTTTAACATACTCCCACCAAGTGTTAGCATAGCCCTCGAGGTGAGCTATAGCGTAGCAACTCTTCTTTTCTTCCGAGATGTCATTAACTTGGAAAACTTTGTCACAAGCCGATTCCCAAGTTAAGTAGGTCTCGGGGTCACTTTCACCCTTAAAGATGGGTAGGCTCAACTTGATGGTGTTGATGCCTACGTCTCTCTCTTGGTGTCGGTTTCCCCTATCTCCATACCCCCGGTATCTCCTAGGTTCTCCTCGACCCCCTCTTAACTCCTCCTCCCTCATATAAGCATCATCAAAGGCTCCATCTCCTTCATACTCCTCTCTACCGTATCCTTCAAAGTGGGCTGGTCGGCCTTGGCCATTTTGATTCGGAGGATTTGGAATTTGCGGTCTTTGGGTTAATGGAGCTTGGAATGGAGGGTTCGGATTTAGTGGAGGTACTTGGCGTCCAAATCCCTCTTGTGGAATTGGAGGGGCTTGGAAATGTAGTGGTCTAGTGGGGTCTCGGTTTGGAGGAAAATAGGTAGTTTGGCTTGCGGTATTTAGTGGAGCTTAGGGTGCATTTAGCATTTGGTGGACTGTTTCAGGGGTGATGGTTGCGGAGGAGGTCCTATCATGACCATTGGTAGATACATGTAGAGGAGTAGAAGGACGAGAGTTCCTTTGACTCTCCACTTGTTCTAATCTCCCACTAATAGTCGACACTTCCCCCTTTATTGCTGCCAAGTCCCCTCTCACGGCCCCAAATTCCGAATTCAACCTTTCAAGTGTCCGGGTAACGGCCTCAAGAGTGACCCTCATAGAATCAAGGGCATTAGTATCCACATTATGAGACGTAGCTCCTTCCATTGTCAAGATATTATCCGCTTTAGTTCACCACAAGTTCGTGTTCCACAAGTGTTGTATAATTGGCTAGTAACCGTGAAATTTTTAAGGTATGAGTAAGCTCTTATCCGGAATGGATTCTTGTTTGAAGACTCAAAGAATTCTTTCCGGACTAGAGTCAAAAATCAGCAATTCATTCAAACGAATAAAAGCACTCAAATAATCGTTGACACGAACAAACGGTTCAACGAACTAGTTGACAACCTAGTAGGAATGTACTAGTTTGTTAATTAGTTCTAGGACCAAGTAAGGGAAACCAAGAATCAACAATTAGCAACCAAAGAATATCCTAAGTTGAGCTTATAGTGACGTGGCAACATGCAATGGTTCCACACGTTCTTCTTCTCTTTTTTTTTTTTTTGTGTTAATATTCACACAACTTGTTATAGTTTGCAAAGTGTTTTGGTGGGAAAAATAAAATCTTGTAGTATTTCACCCTTTTCAAACTCAAGAAAGTGAGGTTTGGTTGACTAATCCCACAAAACAAGGCTCCTTGAATTAGGGAAAAGTGATTGACAAGACTAGAAGGTGATGGGTGCAAGTCTTTCACAACAACTTTATAGCTTGTCTTACAACTTGAGCACACAACAAGATGAACAAGATGAACAAGTTCAAAAGATGAACACCTCAACAAACATCATCAACTTCTTTAGCACATAAACACACAACCACCGATTTTTCTTTTGGTTATCAACAACATACAACTTTCGGCCACTTCAAGTCACTACACAATGTTCAAGTTTTCAAGCTCAACTTTTGGATCTAGACACCTTAGTGTTGGTGAGAAAGAAACCAACACTAGAAACTCACTAAAAAAGCAAAATAACACCTAGATCTAATCATACAACATCATTCTTGGTTTCAACTTTTAATGGACAGATTTTCAGAATTTCTTTTTGGTGTTGTTTGTTTAAGCCGTGAACTAGCCCAAGATGGGTTATGTTGGAACACAACCGGTCTCGCTTTGATTCCAAATGATACAAAATCAAACCAACAACACCAAGAGCTTCAAGTAGGCTCGGATTTCAGTCCAACAACACAAGAACAACAAGTTTAAGTTTCGGTTTTTCAGTCCAACAACACAAGAACAACAAGATAGATAACAATGCTTGTGAATCGAAAAGAGCCCCACACGGCTTCACTAGACTTTAAGATAACAAAATCAACAACAACAACAAGATAAAGAAAGATAGATAACTTGACATATAACATTCAAGAAACTAAGAACCCTAACATCAAGAGAGGACCCTAAGTCTAATGAATATAAACACCAAGTTCTTACGAGGACCAAGAGGCACTCAACGACCTCAGAACCCTTATTTCTAGCCAAAGAGACAACACAAGTATCCCTCTACTTGTGAGATAATAGGGACGGCTTCTAAGAGTGGAAGAGAGAGCCGAAATGTTTAGTGTTTTTAGGTTACAAAATCAGCATTCAAAAACTAAGGAATAACTCTCTAACATGTTCTATTTATACTACAAACAAAAGGGGTAAAATGACCCATCCGCCCTTGCTTCTTGTGCCAACCTTGGAGAGTAGTTTATTACACATTAAGACCTCTCTTCACACATAAAAACGTTTAGGTCCTTGGTTGGTTCAATCACCAACTCACACACGGCCATTTGCATGAACAAAGCTTGGAGTTTTTGTAATTCCCGAGCTTGGCTTCGTGTGAAAGGCCGTGTACCTGTGGAGGCTGCCCCAACCGTATCACAGATGGAATACCAATAGCACTATATTGATAGAATATCCTCTTACCGACACCTTCAAAAGTCTTAATACATGCTCTCTCTATGGCCTTTAGATGATCAACAATATGAGAGAAAGAAGACTCAACTGCTATCAAGAGCTCTGACACTAAATAAAGTGGGAATGCTAATTCTTTAATAAATCCATGTACTATGTCCTGGTCTAAAGAATATAGCATAGGAATATGTCTTCCCCCGCCCCCCAAGAAACCCAATCTTATACGCTGAAACTAATAAGGAACCTTGATGAACACCAACAAACCCAACTATGGCCTGAGAACTGCTCAATGATTCAAATATCATCTATGGTTGTGAGGGATATACATAAAGACTCAGGATTCAAAATGATGAACCTCAAAGAGCTGAAGTATTCACGAGCTCTATCGGCACCTAAGTTGGCCTTATATCCTATAATTGACACTAAATATCTTTCATATCCATTCCTGGCTCTCTATTCCGACATTGAGCTAAAACTCTAAAGACACATGGTGAAGTTCCATCCGCACTTATTAACAACCTCGTATCATCCGCTTGGAACAAAATATAGTAAAAGAATATGCTTGAGGCTCATAGCAATACGAACATAAGACAAGGAGTCAAGAAATAAATTTCCTAAGAATTCCCTATAGCCTCCTAAAGATAGGTTACAGATGTCTCCACACCAATCCACAAGACTCTATTAGATACTAAGCTCATATACCAACACACCAGTGAACCTAGGCTCTGATACCAATTTATCTTGACCTAATTTCTTAGATCATGATGGCACCTACTATAACCCACCAGTAGGTAAGCCAACCCGTAGTCTAGAATTACTAGTAACAGACTACCAACAGAAATAAAAAAAATCTAGAATAAATAAAATAACAGACTGAATTACATAAGATAGTCCTAAAACCTAGTGGAATTAGTATAAGATCTCCTAACATAATAAAGTTACAACATGAAGTACCAAGAGAATATACAAATACAACCTAACTCTAAATACAACATAGAGACTAGTATAGTACATAAAAGGTAGAAAAGTAATACTCTAAACACATACTATATCTCTGAAATATGGCTTCTCCGCACTATGCTCACAACACCAACAATAACCCATACTATAATCTGTAGGCTATAGAAGTATAGTATGAGTACTTAACACATGGTACTCAGTAGGAAACTACCAACTAAGCTCTAAATATAAAGAACATATATATAACATATCAACAAAAATAGAAACTACAGCTAAATATCCATCAACCACATGATAAAGCTAGTGAGATAATAAGAATAAATTATCCTACCTATATCCAAGAACTAACGTAATAAGTATAAGAAAGTACTAAGGATGAACTATACTATTCATACCATACTCAGGAACCTCAACATATATTGTATATCACTGGCCAAAATATGAATAAAAGGTGAATATATGACATATAAGAGTATACATGTCCAAGGAATGAATATACAATCTGAATAAATGAAGTAAGGAAGGAAGGGATATATGGTAATTCCATAGCCATATATAAAAAGGCATACATACATATATCTATAAACAAGGCTAACCCAAGGTACAACCTAAGTCAATGTACTAGCCTCTCTAAGCCCCCAAATTATAGTAGGACTAGTACTAAAATAGATAGGGTCTCTAGTCCTCAAGTCTAAACATGAGATTAATTATCCATAATAGTAAGGTGACAGAACCATAATCCTACCTCCAATCTCAATACCAATCCAATCATAGCCAACTTGTTCCAAACCAACTGCAATTGTAATAATAATAATGATAGAAGATAACCATCTAGTCCAGACAAACAATACCTAATTGGACCTTTCATAAACCACCACCGTCGTAGGCTCAGAAGGTTCAATCAACACTCAGCAAACAATAGTCTGAGCCTATACCTATGTAACCCCTCATAAGGTTAATGGATGCAAGCTCTATAAAATATACTACAAATAACACTTATACCTATACATATGCAACCCCCCATAAGGCTGATAGATATAGGCGCATACTGGTGATCGGTAATTCCAATGCAAGAATGAAAGATCAAATATAATTCATAATACCATAATCGACTTGAATAACAAAAAGTAACTCAATGTATAATTTATTTTATTACTATTATCATCAATAACCGAACATAATCCGATTTCCATATCCTCAACATCATCATCCACCGTTGGACTCGACCCGACATATATATATATATATATCAATACCATAATCCATTGTCTATGCATTCAATACATAATTTACATATATGTACATATGTATATAATTGCACGGCAAAACCCATGGCTAAAAGAGGCTAAATCCATAAATCCAGTACTCGGGGTAAACTCTAGGACTATATTATCATAAATGTGTAGAATGGGTTGGTGATCTCTCACGACCGAAGTAAATAGTAGTAAAAAAATTATGGACCAAAATCTATCTCGGCCAAATCTTTAAAACATAATTTTTAAATCTAAATTCTAATAAGTCATCAATTAAGATGGTAAGATCCCCGTTAAGAAGAAATTTATCTTTAAGGTAAAAAGTTGTCTTTAATCCCTACTTAGGAAAAATGGTAGTAAAATTATATTTTAGTTGAAATAGTACCATTTACCACTTTAGTGATCTTGAATGTACCGAATCTATGCATTCCATCACCAGTATTCAAACAATGCACTCATAAGCATTAACACATCTACAAACTACAGCCACGCCCTTTACAAGGATAAACCATTTCCTAAAATCCAACACATATCAGAATATATTCTTGGGCCTAGTAATGTCTCCAGAATAACTACAACATCATAATCATGACCTAAGGCCCACATACATATCTGGATCTATATCAATAATCATATCTATAAGCTATATTATATCTATGAGGTGTATCATTAAGCATGTTGATTGACCATATCGTTAATAATATTAGAAATCCATTTCTGGATATGAGCCATTAATCATAATCTGAGAAAACCATCACCATGAACTAAGTCACAAATTAAACTCATACTAAAGGCTCATTAGTCTCAACTATGTCTAATATGTGTAAACAAGTCCACAAGAGCTAACACAAGTCTAGGCTTAAGGTTGTTTGGAACCTGTTTCTAATCCTCAAAATCCATATTCTTAGCAATTTCTACCCCAAACTAGGCTAAGGTATCTAAATTGACTTTTAGAGGGTACATAATCCATAATTAGACCCAAGATAGGAATTCCATCTAGGACGTGAGCAATTAAGTCAACTTCATCTAAATTATGATTCCAAGATAGCTAAATAGTCCAAATAAGTCTAATTATACTAATCACACTTCTAACATCTAAATCATATCCCAAATCTATCATAATATCATGATCATTCTATAAATTAGCTCAACCAATAAAGAAAGCAATAGGATCTTAGAAGTATAATAAATATTTCACCTTATAGGTCAGATCACTCATCTAATCCCAAATCTTCAATAATCAAGACTAAATCACAGTTTTCTACCCATAATCAATCTTAACATTCATATTTATATGCAATATATAAAACACATGATCTTGTGAAGAAGACTATACTGGAGCGTACCTCGATGCCAAATCGTAAATCCTTGAATCATACACAAATTGTCTATCCTCATTCCACAATCTCAAAATGCCTCCATTCTATCAAAATTATAATCTACATAACTTTAGGAGTCAAATGAGACAAATATTTCCATATAATGGTTTGAGTCAAATTTTGGGTCAAGAATGGGTCTGCGGGGCTCGTAAATGAAATTCAAAATTGAACCTATCACAATGTCTTTGAAAGACAAGGAAATTGTGTTCAAAAGTTGAGCAAAAACAAAGTATAATTTGATTCTCAAATCAACCCTTAAAATTTAGGAATTTAAATCTTCGACTTCTAAGAATTTACCATAGATTTGGATAGAAATCAAAGAAAAAATCAATGAAAATGACAAAAAAAGATTTGGCTAGCTTACTTTAGATTATTTGATAACTCCCCACTCTTTTCCTCTCTTTGAGGTCTCAACTTTGTGCAAATATGGTGAAAAAAATTATAGGATATCGGTGCAAGGAAGAGGGTTAAATAGGGTCATAAGTTACTATTGCTACATGGATATCACAATCGCGATTTGGCAAGGGTAATAGTATCTCTCAATCGAAATTTATAGCCATTCATGAAAGTGATCTATCAAGGCATAAATCTTATCTGGAAAATGTGATTTATTCTTTGTGATGGATGAAGGCATAAATCTCATCTCGCAAATGCGATTTATTCTTTGGGATCGCTCAAGGAAAAAATCTTATCTCGCAAATACAATTTATGCTTTGTGATCGCGATCGCACCAACAACATGATGCACTATATTTTGCCAAGTCCAGAATGGACTTTGACCGGGTGCTCGAGATTCCTTCATAATCCCATGTGCATAAACGAATTATGCTACAACCCTAAATTTAAGATTTCGGGCTTAATGAAACCATCAAAACTTTAATCCGAAATTGTTTCAACTAAATTTGAGGCCCACACCTATAGTTTCATTTTTTACATAATTTGTCCAATATCCTAAAATGAGTCTGGAAGCCTAGGGACCTAAACCAAGGGTTCTCCTAGTCTAAAATAAATATTCTAGAGCTAATGGAGCTATCAAAATGTTCATTCTAGGTCATTTACTAGGATTTTTGGTCCTAAACCAAATCCTAAATAGCAAAAGTTCCAATACCATAAAATGAGCCTAAAATGCAAATGAATTGTCCGATCACCAAATCAATAGTTTCGCAAGTCATAAATAACCTTTAGCCTCTGTGGGAAGGCTCGAAATATCAAAAATATATGTAAATCGAGGAAATGACCTAAAGGGTCATTGCACCCCTCCTCAAGTTAGAGGTGTGGAAAAAACACCCAATATGTCAAGATATTGATGATACAGAGGCCTTGTTAATGATTTACTAAAGATGCCGGTGTGCTTGGAAAAGAATTATATGTATGACAAGGATATCAAGTTGGTGAGGTATTATTGACAAATGAAGTGAAAGTCAATTTTGACATCTTTGTCTATTTATAAAAAAATGATATTTTTAGCAATATGAATGGCAATAAGGCTATCAAAGTTAAATAGTACTGATAACGAGATCAAAATTGTAAGATATTCAAATAAACATACCAACGAGGTGAGTTCTGTCACCACCCTTCTCATTATCTATATTCAGCTTCAGTTGAACTAAGAAAAATGGAAGCTTGTTTCATAGATTCCCACAAAATGGAAGAAGGCCCAAGAGAAATGTAAAATCCACTAACTGATTTCAATAAATTCAGGCAAGTCCACAATTGAAATTACAAAAGGCATACAATTGGAAGGATGCAAAACTGGACATAAAAAGGCCAAGTCATATCAAAGTACTCACAAAGTTGTAGTGAGATGAGGGATTCAAGAAGAAGGGCCCATGGATCCTGCATATATTGACTGAGGTGATGAATGGTGAATGAAAGATTGGGACTTATGTCAGTAAGGTAATTTAATTTTCCTAGTAGATGCTTGTACACAGTTAGATCTTGAATTGCAAGTCCTTCATTTACCTTTAACTTTATTGAAGAGTCCATTAGTGCAGAAATAGGTGATAGATGTAAATAATCTAATTTTGTAAATAAATCCTGGATGAATTTTTGTTGAGATAGAATTAAACCTTGTGATTCCCTAATGACTTTCGAATCGAGAAAAAATAAATTGCCAAGATCTTTAATCCTAAGTTTAGCATCTAAAAATTACTTTAAAGTTTGTAATTCCTAAATATTATCACTTGTTAACAAGAAATCATCCATATAAATTGCAATAATGCAAATAGAGTCAGGTGATTTCTTAAAACATAAAGAATAGCCATTTAGAGAATGACTAAATCTTTTAAAATTGAAAGATGTTATGAGTCTTGAGTACCATTGTTTGGATGCCTTCTTAAGTCCATAAATAAACTTTTTTAATAAGCATACATGGTAAGGTGAAGGAGGAGTAATCCCAACTACAAATTTCATATAGACCTCTTCATTAAGATCACCATGTGAAAATGTGGTTGTTTATATCTAATAGAAAAAGACCTCATCCTCACTTCACAATGGTAGCAAGAATACTTTTAAGTGTCTCATTGTAATCCACACCTCTTTTTTTATATCACCCTTAATAACTAGTTTAGATTTGAACCTCTTAATAGTCTTATCAAAATGTTGTTTTACTTTACAAACCCACTTACAGCGCAAAGCTTTCTTCACATGAGGTAAAATAACAACATCCCAAGTCTGATTTAACTTTAGAGCAGTTATTTCCTTATCTATAACTTTCTTCCGAGCTGGATTTTACATTGTCTGCTCATAGCCAAAAACTCATGTATACTAGAGTATAACATGACTTGATTAGGAGAAGATAATTTATAAAAAGAAAAAGAGATAGGACTGATAGGACTAAGAAAACATGTAGAACTCGCATTCGTAAGTTGAATTACAAACATAATCCGTATGGTAAGAGGGTGTTTTAGTTGTCCTAGAAAACATTCTAGGTATAGTGTCTAGAACTAGATTTTGAGGGGAAGAAATACAATCTCCAGTAGGAGTAGAAATAGGAGATGAAAAAGAAATAGTAGGACGGAAAACTGACTTAATAGAATCAGGAGTCAACATAGTAAAATAGTTGATAGGAGAGCTGAGATTCGAATGATTGCAATCAGATGCAGACTCTGATACGAATAAGGGAAAATCAAAGATGTAAGAAAGATTAAAATCATCAAAATCTGAAGAAGAAGAAGGTATAGTAACAGGAAAAAATTGATATTAAATACACGATATATCTGAAGAAAAATGAAAATACTCTTCATGAAAAATCATATCTCTAAAAATAAATATTTTTCTAGTTTTGAGATGTATTACTTTATATCTTTTATTTCTATATGGATAACCCAAGAACACAATGGAAAAAGCTTTTGGATCAAACTTTGTTCTATGGGCAGTCAAGGTGGAAATAAAACACAAACAACCAAAACATTTCATATTTCAATAACTAGGTTTAAAGTCAAAAAAAATTTCAAAAAGAGTCTTGTGTTGTAAAATTGAGGAAGAAAACCTGTTTATGAAATAAGTAGTTGTTAATAAACATTCTCCTTCCCCGCCCCCCAATAAATGTAGGTAAATGAGACTAATATAATAAAGTCGTTGATGTCTCTAGTAAATGCTTGTGTTTTCTCTCTACTATTTCATTTTTTGTGTAGTGAAAACACAAGCAATTTAGTGTATGATACCTTTGAAAAGGAAAAATCAAATTGTATTTTATTACTTTCTAATTCAAAAGCATTGTCAGTTCTAATTATTTTGAACTTGAAATTAAATAGTCTTCCCACCATGAAAAGAAAAGATTATAAAGCAGATTAATTATTTGACTTGTGATAAGAAGATGAGTTCAAGTAGGTCTACTGAAATCATCAATAATTATTAACAAATACTTAAAATCATCATGTGTGATAATTTTATAAGGTCCCTAGGTATCTACCTGAATTATACCAAAACTTATTTTACTAGAAACAATGTAATACCCAGGGAAATTTTTCATTGAAATTTTGTGCGTAAACATGTTGGGTTTCTATCTTCTAGAATGAATTATAAATTTTCCGTGTGGAATGTCTTAGATTATGACCCACCATTGCGTAATTGAATAAGCTTTCCAAAGATATGTGGATCATCCAAAACGGACACCCGAGCGACGAGTTATGAACATTCCGATCGAACCGTGAATAGTAGTGAACAGTAAAACGTGCAGGAAAAAAAGTACTGAGGCCTGGCGTATTTTTGCTCCAACTTTAAACAATCATAACTCCTTGTACATAATGATATGGATGATCTACTATATATCAAAGGAAATCTCTGCGAATCCTCTTTTTGATGAATTTGGTTTCATCCAATTTGACTATCGGAGCAAAAAGTTATGGTCAATCTACTTCAGCCTACCAAAAGTGAATTTTTGGGTAAACTTCAAACGATCATAACTCCTAGTAAACAATTATTTGGGTGAGATACTATATATCAACGAAAAGATATGAGAGTCCTCTTTCTAATGAAATTGGTTTCATCCAATTTGGATATCGAAGTAAAACGTTATGGTTAATCTACTTCAGACTATCAAAACAGTCCACTAAAGGACAGATGCGAGAATTATTTAATTTTTAGGGGCGTTTTGGTCATTTTCCCTCACCCAAAATCCATCCAAAGCCTATTAGAAGCATTATATGTTATATTTCATCAAATTCCCTCAAAAAGAAAATTCTAAGCTCCTACATCCAACTTCAAGAACCTCCAAAGTTCACCATTAATTCTGCAAATTTATTCAAGATTTCAAGTTCCTAGTTCAAGAACTTCAAGAACCATCATTCAAAGGCACGATTAACATCTCAAAAACGAGTATCGATCTAAAGTTCATCATTCAAGGTATGTGGGGTTTTTCAACAAGAACTCTCTTTCGTTCTTGAGCCCAAATTGATTTTTCTTTTTATGAATATACATGATATTACATGTTTTGATATGAATTTGAATCATAAATTTATACCCTATATGATTTTACATGATATTATGTTACTCTATATGTTTTGAAAGTTGAATTGAATGAGAATGATGACATTTTTGTACATAAAGCTGAATTTTCCAGATTTTTAAGAAAGTTATATATATTTTTGATGAAAAGCATAAATCTTGAGAAAATTTAATATGATTTTGATGTATGAGACCTTGAGTCCTAATTGGAATTGTACTTTGAGAAATTATGTGCTATAAGCACAATGAGATTTGAATCCCAAAGCTAATTTTTTTTACCAAGATGTATGATTATAAAGCTGAAATTTTAAGTTTTAAGTG